>CM064866.1:16536454-17738769 GCA_032719365.1 Prinsepia uniflora
ATGGAGACCATGAGGGGCTTTCGGCTTCACGGGTTTTAGGAGGTTTTAGGGAGTTTAATTATGTATTTAAGTTCCTAAGATCAAAAATAGAGGGATAGGATTGATTAGGGCTTGAATCGGACCAAAAAAGAGAGAGGAAACCGCTGAATCGGTCACGCCGGTTCAGCACAGTAACCAGTCCAGAAAACCGGTTCACCTGAGCTTGATGATGATGAATAGTGATATGTGCATTCTTGGGGCGTGTGAGGGCGCGTGGCCCATAATTTGGGAAAGTTTTCAACATATGAAATCTTCTATTCGATGTAACGAAGATTTTGGGGCTGGTCTCGCGTCAATCGGACATCGTTTCGATAGGTTTCAGGGTGTCAGTTTAAAAATAGTTAAAAGTTCGGGAAAATTACGGGGCTTTAATAGGAGGTTAATTAAGTAGTTAGTAACCTTCTATTAAAATTTGGACAGGTTTGGGAGTCCCGGTGATAGCGATTGGCTTAGGAGAGCCTATGACACGCAAATCGAGGCGACAGCTCGAACGGTCTGTGAGTGGACCTTGTTTTCTAAATTGGTGCATACATAAATGTTTAATATATGTTTTAAATACTTGTTTGTGATGCCATGAGTACATTTGGATGTGTGGTTACGTATAGACATGTATTTCGAGGTTTCGGCCCTATACGGTGCCTATACGGGTCTGTATTTCTTTATTGGTTTAAATGAAATGGTTTTGGATTTCTAAAAGGATAAACTCGGGTGTGAGACCCATTTGGTTTGGTCTTGGGCATATGACACTATTTACGACCTTCGGGTCTAAATCGTGGTCACGGCGTGTATTATGTGCACGGCGATCGACGATACGACGCTCGCCTCCGGATTGGGACGTGTTCCTTCTGGAGAGGTCACGATGCACGATTCTTGGTCGGGCAGCCTGGGGAGGCTCGACTTCGGAGTGCTGACGGTTCAGGATATCGATCGGTGATGAGTGCACCATGATCTTGTGGTGTTCACGTCGGTTGATACGTTCACGGCGACATACCAGGATTGAGGGCGGTCCTGGATGGATGGTTGCACACATCACTATGATCAGAGTCGTGACTGACCCTTAGATATCGGGCACGGTGCCCAGTTGAGTCATATGTTCGGGCACGAGACCCAGTTGTTTTACACTGATGATTTCGGGTCAGGGACCCTAGATGGATTTCCAAGTTCATGACGGTTTATGGGAACCGGCATGAACTCTGGAAAGGTCATTGTGGTTCGTGACGGTTTATGGGAACCGGCATGAACCTTTATTAGGTCATTGTGGTACATGACGATTTATGGGAACCTGTAATGGAGGATGTTGTCTATATATTTATATGAATATAATGGATGTTATGGATCATGATGGTTCAGGGGAACCGGGCATGAATATTTATGTTATGTATATATATGTTCATATAACTTCCTTTACTTGTTCTATTATCTCCTCTGGGCAGGGTTGTTGACTTGGGTGGACCTCGGAGTAGTCACGGAGCACCGACTGAGTGGAGTCGCCCCAGTTGGGTTCCTTACTCTCAGGGCGGGTCATTGGTCTTCGGACATTGACTTGGTACCTGAAAGACTTAGGTTTGAGACCCCGGGTAGCACGCGCGTAGCTTTGGAAACCGTGACAGGATTGGTTATGTAACGACCCATCTCGGAATCCGGGATTAAGTTAGTAACTAATCATGAATAGTAGGGTTACTTGGTGATTAGTTGGGCGAAATCGGACGAACGATGTAAAATGACCGTTTTGCCACTAGTTGTGGGTAAAACATTGACTTTTTATTCGGGCGGTCAAATGGACTTTGACCAATGATCGTGACGTAGTTTGGGACGTCATGAGTTCATAGACAGGTGGCACGTTCGATTCCGACGTTCATGGTGAAAGTTATGACGTTCGAAAGTTCAAGGGCATTCTCGTAATTTGGACGATTAGGGGGGAAATATTGACTTTTTGTTTGACATTTTATTTTCACACGGCCCGAAAACCGTTAGGTTCGTCTCGAGGGCCCGAGTACAACGACAGGCGGCACGCATGAAACGGACATCGGGTGACCAAGTTACGGATCACGGAAGATGAGGGGCAATTTGGTAATTTGCCAACTGAGGGCATTTTTGTCATTTGCACGGAGGTTACTGTTCACCACCTTGAAAAACAGAGACTGCTTAACCGTGCTGTGAGTGCTCTGATCGTTGCCATTGTTTAATTGAGTAGTGGCTGCGTGGGTCTGATCTTGGGGCTGTTATGATGAATCAGGGACATAGAACCTTAATTGGATAGTTAAGGTCGAATTGAAGGTTATCTGACTGGGTTGGACTCGCGGGTTGCAGGACCCGTTTGCAGAGGAAACGGGCAAGGACGATGATGAACAGTGCCTGTCACTATAGCAGGCGCGTGAGTATCACGCGCAACCGCTTGCGGTGGCGCGTGACGGCGCGTGGGTCCGATTTTCGAGGTAAGTCCAACATGACTTTTGTCCTACACACTGTAACGAACATTTTAGCGTTGGTTTCGAATTTATCGGACACCGTTTCGATGTTATTCTGAGGGTCCGAAGGTTGAGGTTACGTTTTTAATTAAAGAATAATTCCCGGAAAATTATGGGGAATTGGTACGTTGTTATTTGAGACCTTACTGACCCTGGAATGTGATTTCGGACAGGATTCAAGTTTTCTGGAAAATGCCAGAAATTACGGGAATGTGTGCGGCGCGAAACCGAGCCTTAAGAATGGTGTGTGAGTGGACGTTGCTTTCAAAATTTAATGCATGCATAAATATTTCTATGATTTCTATGATTATGATTATGATTTGTGATTGATTTCGATTTCCGTATTTATACGTATTTTTGATATGCACACAAATTTGCACGTATTTCGAGATTATGGTTTCCCGTATGTTTTTTTATGATGGTTTAACAAATGATTTTATATGATTTGTGCGTATCATGTTATTAAGATGTTGGATTGTGATTGTGAGTATGGTTTACAGTTTTGACACGGATTTCGAGGTTTTTCACGGTTATACACGTTTTACGAGATTTTGAGTATGTTGTGATTTGACCATGATTTTGGTGATTTGATTGTGGTTTTGAGGTCTTGACCTTGAGATTTGAAATATGAGGTGTTTTCAAGGATTTAAAATGGATTTTGAAAAGGTGATTTCGGGCTTGATGCTCGGGGCATAAAAGTAATTTTGATAAACGAGATTTCGGTTTTCGGACGTTTGGAAACGGATTCTTGGTTTGGGTTCGGGATGATGCTTCCGGATGCCGGCTTACGAAATCATTATTGCGTATTAAAATTCGAGAATGGAAAAGGATTTAATAAAGGGATTGGTATGATTATTCATGCCCCGTGTTGAATGATAATTTGATTATGTTTATGAAGTATGATTTGGGGAATTGAATGAGGAAATTCGGATCATGAGTCTTGTTATGACAAAATTGTGTTTTCGAATTGGATTTGGAATTTGGATCACGATGGATCCCGAGTTGTTGTGATTGACAAATGTTTTGGGTTTAAAGACCCATTGAAAACTGTTTTGGGTTTAAAGACCCGGTGCTATTGCTGGAGCACGTTTTGAGTTTAAAGACTCAGTTAATTGATGACGGGGGAGGGCCCTTAATAAATTTAAAGACTCGTGAGTTTAAAGACTCGGTTATTGTGATACCCCTGAGGCCTATTGATTATGTTCTGAGTTTAAAGACTCGTTGAAATCCCGGGAAGGCCTGATTATGCGCATGGTTTTGAGTTTAAAGACTCGGGCGCACTTGATATCCAGCAAAATCTTGACTTGTGACTTATTGTTGTTTCTGATGTTTCGGATGTGTGGGGTTGTGGCCCGGTTTTATGGTTGATGGTTTTGGATTATTTTGTGTTCTTGGGTTTGATTCGTGGTTTTTAGCTGAGGCCCGGTGTTTATGATTGCGGGCTAAGACCCGATGGTTGAGAAAGGAAAAAAATGATTTTGAGTTTCAAACGAGTTTTCCTTATGTTGGAATTTGATACACGGGTTTTCTTATGTTGAAAATGTTAACCGACTGCGAAATGATTTTTTGTGTGCATGCATTGGTTTTACCCGGAGGGTAAAAACGTCTTTTGTAACTGTTTTTATAAACTAATTTATTTTTGTCCACTCACACCTTTTGGTTTTTATCGACCCTCCAGGTCGTGGCGCGTTGGTCGAGGCTGATCGAGAGGTGGAGGCATGAGTAAGCACGTGTGGCTATTCCTGGTCTAGCAAGTACTGAGGGTAACTTGGGAATTTCAGTCGTCTTGCCAGGCGGGAGCAGGACCGGGCACGGTTAACAATGCCCTATTTGGGGGCGGTCCTGTCAGGTTGTGTGAATTATATGTGTATATGATATATATGATATGTGATGTGTGGTGTGCACAGGTTTTGAGCAGTGGCTCGTGTACTTGGTTTACTTCTGGTTTGGGCTGAGTCCCTTATGGATTTGGGCAGTGGCCCGTATGGTCATTTTCATTATGGTTCTTTCAATCTTGGTTTTGGGCTTAGTTCCCAACTATGGTTTTTCTGGATAAATGGTTTTCGAATGCATGCATGCTTTTTAGTGAAGGGTACAAATGTCTTCTTATGAAATGTTTTTATAAACTTTGGTTTTGTCCACTCACAACTTTTAATGTTTTGACTGCCCTTCAGGTTGACAGCGGATGTGGACTGTAGCAGATACCGAAATAGCACCTGCCTCCTCCGGATCCTGGCGTACTCTGATAGCCCGAGAGGGCAAAGGTCGGAAATATCCCTTATTTGGCACTTCGTGTCAGACGGGAGCAGGGTCATCCCGCACTAATCCCGGGGGGATTGGGATGGGTCCTGTCATATGTGGTCACCTTGGTAATTATATTTGGTGAAATTGGTGATATATAAGGGAATAGACCCCTTTTATGTGAGGCTACCCAGGATGACTAGCGATACTAGCCTAGTGGCTGAATTAGGTATTCTTGGACTTGGATTGATTTGGACATAATCCTTAGGATGGATTGGTTAATGACTCATGATACCTCTATCGAGTATGTCAATTATAGAGCGATATGTGGAGTCTAGGAACACCAGAGGTTATATTTCAGGGTGACTCGAGGGTGTTACTCTCTAGAATGATATTGACCCTTAGAATCGATGGATTGTTGGTAAGAGGTAATCAAAATTTACTGGGCAGATGTGTGGCACATGTGATTAGTGTAGGAGATGCCAATGGAGGGTTGAGGATGTACGGATTGCTCAATAGATTTCCTGCATTTTTTCGAGGATGAGAGGTTGAGTTGATAACGGAGATCATGTCGAGTATACGAGTTTTTTCTCGGACACTTTGGTATGTGACACCTACGGAGTCATAAGGACTGAAGGTGCAAGTACAGGACTTGATAGATACTGGTTTGTTCGGCCGAGTGTCACCGTGGGGAACCTAGTGTTGTTAAAGAGGAAGGGATGATGGTCCGAGATTACATGTCGATTATTGAAAAACTTAATAAGGTAACGGTATGAGATAAGTATCCCTTATCACGAGCTAATGATTTGTGGTTCTGTTGAAAAGATATGATTCTTGAGGTTATCGAGGGGGGCCAAGGCTGCTCCAATTTGTATCATCGGTGTGATGATGATCAGTTATAAGTAAAAGAGGAAAAGCTAAGTTTTGAATTCAATATGGCTAAGGTTAGACGATGGTGATGCCTTTGGATGGGCAAATGAACCGGTTATGTTTGTGAGTTGATGAGACAGGTATTCTGGCCATAGTTGGATTGGTTATGATAACATGATGGATGATATGTTGGTGTGCCCACATCTAAGGATAGACATGTGATGTGCATGATGAATGTGTTGAATATCTTAAAGGAAAAATTTGTGGTTGGATAAGTGTTATGTTTGGTCGACCAGAATGGACTTGTGACATATGTGATAGTAATGGCTGGGATTAGTGTGAATCCCAGGAGAAACAGATGTATTGGTCAGTGGGAAATAACTAAAGACTGTGATAGTGATTATGAGTTGCTTTGAGATTGGTTGGATACCATCGAGGATTGTAGAGGGGTTCTCTACAATATTGCCAGTTGAGATGATTGACTAGGAAGGAAGTCAGACATGTTTGAAACGAGGACCATGTATAATAGTATGGTTATAATTGGGGAAGTGATTCTATTGATGTTGACCTTTCCTGTGGACACATTGATGTGTCACTATGAGATTTGTGATTTGGCGAGGTGTTTTTGGAGGCATAGGGCGAGGATTGTCGATGCTAGCTAAACCCTCAGGAGTTTTACTTTCCCCCACATGGTTTGGGATCGACCATTGTGATCTATGGGTCGAGTATGTAGAGGTCATATCTCTGGAAAGGACGACCATCGGGATTGGTAATGAATGATAAACAGAAAAGCCTATTGTGTGTGAAGGTGATGGTCGGGGTATATTGACAAGACCCACCCCCAATCCCCCGGGATTAAGGGCTAAGTCATGCTCCCGTCTAACTTACGCGTGACACGAAGGCTAAACCGACGTCCAACCTCCATGTAACACGTAAGCCGGACTAGGGATTTCCAAATGAACCGTCCAAAAACTTCCGGACTTCTTAGAGCGTGCAAATTCTACTGTGGACCACGTGTGTGATGTCTACGTCTCTCTAACCACAGCCCGCACCGCATCACACCTAGAGGGTATCAAAAACACAAAAGACTGTGAGTGGACAAAAATAAAGGATAAGTTTATAAAACAGCTTATCAGAAAAGACAATTATACCCACCTTTTAAAAACCAATGCATGCATAATAAAATCATGTCATCTTCAATTATGAAAACCGAACTTAATCCCTTTCTCAACTCCCGGGCCTCAGCCCAAAACCATCAAAATCCATAACATCCGGGTCATTGCCCAAAACATCGGAAAACCATTATTGAAAACCAACATTATCAAGTTCTCATCGAAATCCAAAACACATTTGAAATCCATTTCAGCCAATCGAACCTGCTAGATCTATCCGAGTCTTTAAACTCCAGAGTCTTTAAACTCAATAGGCTACAGGGGAAAATCATAATATCCGAGTCTTTAAACTCCCGAGTCCTTAAACTCAATCCGGGTCTTTAAACCCAATCCGGGCACGCCCCTGTCATATATCATATCCGGGTCTTTAAGCCCAATAACCAAATCCAGCAAATCCAATCCAAAACCGTTCTAAAACCATTTCAAAATCCATATCCAAATCCGAATGCGAAATCACCATTTTGAATGCCAAGCCGAATCCGAAATCATCATCCCGAATCCAAATCCAGAATCATATCTATACTCCATTTCCAAATCCGAATCCGAAACCATCATTCCGTAAGCCGGTATCCAGAACAATTATTTCGAACCCAAACCCGGAAATTCACTTTCCAGTTTCAAAAACCGAATCCCGAATCGTCATCCTGAAATCCGATTCCAAAACCTGAAATAACGTTCATCAAAACCACTTTTATGAACTGGCTTCAAGCCCGAAATCACTTTCTGAAATCCATTAGAAATCATTGAAATCAAATCATATTTCAAATCCCGAAATCAAATCATCAAAACCTTCATCAAGCCATAGTAGAAAATCATATCTCGTAAAATGTACAGTTTTGTAATTATTCAGAAATACGTGCAAAACCGTAAATCATCATGATCATAAACATAACCATAAAATCACGTATAGAAATCATATAAAAACATTTATGCATGCATCATAAGTTAGAAAGCAAAGTCCACTCACAGACCATTTACGTCGCTACCTCGATAGGCGTGCACTATGTCGTTCCCGGCTAATCCACTATCACCGGATTTCCCGAACCTGTCCAAATCCCATAATAAGGTCACTAACTACTTCACAATGTTCATACTAAAGCCCCGTAATTTTCCCGAATTTTTAACTATTTTTAACCGAGCCTTAAAACCTTTGGACATCCTGAAACATATCGAGACGACTTCCCCAGACTAGGCCCCACGCGCCCCCACGCACACTATTCATCATCTTCAACCTTGCCTCGACCCGGTCCAGACCAGTTCGAACCGGCGCAGGTGATTTTCCAACATTTTTCCATCTTTTTCACTCGTTTTAATCCCAATAGTGTCGTCCTAATCTAACCAATTGTTCTAACTATTGAAAACATGAAAAACCAAGTAGGGAAGTACCTCATCGATCGACCAACATTCCTTCGATTTGTCCTTTCTCTGTTTCCATGTTCCAGGCCATCTCTGTCCCTAATTCCAAGTCCCTTAGCTTCCTTTTGGCGTCCAAACCCTCATCCAAAGAACCAATTCGATCGTTAAGCATCACAAGAAAAGTTGCCATTTTCAACCTTAAAAGAAACGTTTAGTAGGAAGTGTACTTACCAGGCGTCACTAGCCTTACGAACAGGCTCAATCCGTTCCTTATAAACTCAAACACACCAACCAGTGAACCAAATCGATCCTTAGGCCTTCAATCCAACTTCCCAAGTTCAAACATAAACAGGGGACTTCTCGGGTTTTCTCAGTTACCACCGTCGTCCTCAGTCGCCGTGCCTCGCCGTGGCCACCAGGCGTCTCAGCACAGCCTCCCTTCCAGCTTTCCTTCACACCCTATCTTCATCTGATCAGGTTTGAAAGGGTTGGGGTTCCACGATCATCTCTGTCTCTGTTTCTATGTTTTGTTCATTCCAATTGCCTTGCACAAACCGATTCTGTTTTAAAACATGTGTGAGGCGGCAGGGAGGTTCCACAAACCTCTAGATTGGGCCAGGTGTCAATTTTTTTGTGGGAAAGAGTTTAAAAAACAGCCAAGTGTCCCCTGATCACTGGGCACTAATCCCAATGCTAGCCAATTGACCAAAATGGCCTTGAGGCGAAATTACCAAAATGCCCCTCGCGCGTTCAGACCATTAACTATGTCGTCCGAACTCTAATGACAACATGCCGCATGTTGTTGTACTCAGGGAATCGAGACTTACCTAACGGTCCTCGAATTACGTGAAAATTCCATGTCGTTTGAAAAGTCAACAAATTGCCCCTTTATAACCAAATTAGCCTCGAACTTCCGAACATCATAACTTCCTCCTCAGATGTCGGAATCGGACGTGCCACCTGCCTATGAACTCGTGACGTCTCGAACTATGTCACAGTCATCGGTCAAAGTTCGGTTGATCGCTCGAGTCAAAAGTCAACCGTTCACCCAATTCTAGGGGCAAAATCGTCGTTTTGCACCGTCCGTCCGAATTCATCTAACTAATCACCGATTAACTTTACTAACCCATCATTAACCACTAATCTAATCTTGCTTTCCGGGACGGGTCGTTACATATATTGAGATTACGACCGCATGGTCAGGTTGGGTATCTTTTCGGAGCGGCTAATGAGATAGCCAGTATACTAAGCAGATAGTTAATATGTTCGATGACTTAAGGATAGGTGAAATATTTTTATTGATGGAACTCCATAGGATTGCAGTGAAATATGGCTTATCTTGATAACTTGGACTATTGGGGTCCAACTACAGGATCATACTTGGTGTATGATGTAGATGAGAGTTAAGATTAGGACAGAAATGACTTGAGACATATGGTGGATGATTGTACTGGATGCCAGTCACTAGCATGAGAGAGGCATTGGGAATGCTTTTGATGGACATTATAACAAAAATTGAATGATTGAATTTGGGATGTAGATTGACCCTAGGGAAGAGGGTAGTGTGATTGGATGAACGAGGGGAATGAATTCCCATCTTATTGGATCCTATGCGGTTATTGGCTTGGTGGCCTGGTGGCATATGTGTGGGGATTCAAACCATTATACCATGTCACGAGTGGATGACATGTGTTTAAGATGATAATACTGACACTTGTGATTCCTGGATTGTGTGGACTCGGACGTGAGCTAGGCTACGTACTCCGAGTAAGTAAATGGTATGACTGCCCATGGGGCAGGGGTCTACTGAAAGTTTTGTCCCGATGTTGACCCAATGTTGGAGACTGGTTGTATGGTTTGCATAGGTTTGGTTCTGACTTATATTCAATTGAACCAGAATGGTACAAGGTTGAATGTGTTTTCGGTTGGGAGAAATATCTTGACACTTACTGATCGAAATTTCAAGGACAAAATTCTTTAAGAGGGATAGGTTGTAACGACCCATCTCGAATTTCGGGATTATATTACTAACTAATGAAGGATTAGTGAGACTAATCGGTGATTAGTTGAGCGATTTTGGATGGAAGGTGCGAAATGACCGTTTTGCCCCTAGAGGTGGGCAAAATGTTGACTTTTGACTCGGATAGTCAAATGGACTTTGGCCAATGACTGTGACGTAGTTCGGGACGTCACGAGTCCGTAGACAGGCGGCACGTCAAAATCGGATATCGAACGGTAAAGTTATGGTCACGGGATTAAAATCGGTTAAACTTACGTCCCGGGAATTCGATTGAAATAATAATAAAATATTGAAGTTTGATCAATGATTATGGACCCTTAGATGAGTGACAAGTGTCACTCATCCCATGTTTTGAGACCCATAAATTGTGGATCATGTTTCGCGTTAATCCATTTTTAATTGTCCATCATCATCCTTAATTGTCATTTTCTTCTTTCATTATTGATCATTTTCTCTGTTTCTTCCTTGAACCGTGAAAAAACAGAGCATGAGTGTGTGAGAACACTGAGCTTCCTTCCACAGCTAACCTTGAGAGGAAATTTCAGAGAATAAAGATTATGAGAAGGAATTAAGAGAATTGATATGGAGAGCTAAGATGAGGAAACCTCTAAACCCGAAAGCCCAAACCCGTAAGAATTCAAATTCTCCGAAAAATCGAATTTGAATTTGTAGGTCGTGAAACTTCAAATTGAGATTGATCTGAGCTTTCTGGGATTGCCTCGATCAGGATCACCTCAAGAATGAAGAGAATTGGTGTCTGTTTGGCTTAGAACGGACATGGCGGAAGTGGAGAAATTCGAAGGTTGGGTTGTGTAATTAGAGGAGTTGGACGATGAAATTGAGAACGAAAATAGGTTTATAAGGATCCAATGAAGCTTTCTGATGAATCAATTCAACGAAAACATTTGAGATTAAGGGAATTCGATGGATGAACAGCACTTGAAGGTTCTTTGAAAGTTCATCTTCAAATTGAAGGATTTAGGTAATTATATACGTAATTGACGATGTAGAACTTACATTAAGACCTTTACGAGGCTATTTGAATGTTCAATTTTTGAAAAGGATGTCGAATTGACAGGTATTGAGTCGGGTCGTCTCGCGGGTTGCAGAACCCGTATTATAGGAAACCAGGTTGGGACGACGACACTGTAGCAGGCACGTGGTGGTCATGCGCAGCCACTCACGGCGGTGCGTGAGGGCGCGTGGAGCCTTGTTTCAAGGTGAGGTCAACATGCTTTGAATCATCTCAGTGTAACGAACATTTTGGCACTAGTTTCGAGGAAATCGGATATCGTTTCGATAGAGTTATGTGTATCCGAAGTTTTGATTTACGTGTTAAATACGTATTTAAATCCCACAAAATTGGGGAAAATTATATGAGATATATTAAAGTGTTAGTGACCCTCGATAATGATTTTGGACAGGAATTGTGATTTTCAGAATTTACGGAAAAACGTGCAGCTCGGAAACGGATCGTTTGGACGGTGTGTGTGAGTGGACTTTGTTTTCTAACCGTGGTGCATGCATATATGTTTTAAATGAATTATTATATGATTTGAAATGATTTTACATGATTGATGTTTCGATACGGTGATTTCTCGATTTTCTAGATTATTATATTATTTTTGGCAAGATTTTCGAGAAATTGAGAAATTGATGTTTTGGGCATAGGCCCGGGATTGGAAATGAGGTTTTGACTCGGATTATGAGTCAGGGATTGATTTGATGGATTTACCTAATGTTTTCCGGATATATTTTATGGATTTACGTCAAAATGGCAACTCGATTTACGGTTGCACGGAATTACGTGTAATTGAGATTTTGGGCTTGGGGCCCAATGGAATTGTGATTTTGATTGGATTTGTATTTCCATGTGATTACATGATGGTATTGATGGTTTTCTAATTTATGGAATAAATCGGGACATTGGTTTTACGGATTTGAGGAAACTATATTTTGGGGCTGAGACCCTGTGTTGATAATGATTTGAGTTTTAAACGCAACTATTTTCACTGGTTTTCATGATGGTGATGTGTTGCGGATATTTAGGGCTTTCGGATGGAAATGTGTTTTCCCCGAAGTGCACCCTGTGTTGCGGATATTTAGGGCTTCCGGTTGGGATTGTGTTTTCCCCGGAGTGTACCCTGGAGATAACGCTCGCCTCCGGGATAAGATGTGTTCGCCCGGAGAGGTCACGTAGCACGGTCTGTTGTCGTGCAGCCGAGGGAGGCTCGAATCAGATCAGATGTGCTGGTATTATGTGGAGATAGATCGGTGATGTGTTCACGACGATCTGGAATGTCGGCTGGTGATGTGTTCACAGCGACATGCTCGGATTTGAGCGGTCCTTGAGCCTATTTGATTTGCACACGTTTCAGGTATAACGTGACTAATGAGATTGGATATGGAAATAAGTCCCGTGGATTTATTGAGATTTGAATTGATTTGATGAACATGAGTTTCAAGGAATATGTGGACATGGAATTTAGAAACATGTTTTGATTTTTATCGGTCCACTATTCATACTTGATTGATTTCACACTATTACTCATGTTTTATGATTTGCATGCATGTTTGTGAAAATTGGAGGGTAAGAATGTGTTTTGGTAAACGTATTTATAAAAGGTTGTTTCGTCCACTCACACCTTTTCTGTTTTATTGACCCTCTAGGTCGTGGCGCGATGATCGAGACTATTCGAGAGGTGGACTTATGAGTGCGCACAGTTGCAGTTATCCCTTGTTTGATAAGTCTTTGAGGGTAATTTCAGAATCTCAGTTGAGTTGTCAGACGGGAGTAGGACCGGGCACGGTTATCTATGTCCTTCTAGGACGGGTCCTGTCACCTAAAGCATTTCAAATTCTGGGGGCAACGTTTATACTCAAAAAAATCCTCTCTGGGCCCATTTCGTGGCTCACGGAAATTAAAGGCCCAAAGAAAGATTTTTGGCCCAAGACCAAGCAATTATCGTGTGAAAAGGAGGAAGACTTGGGCGGTGTTGTTAGGATAGGAAGAAAACATAGACAAAGGGGAAGTACCCTAACTGAAAAAATAGGAAGGTAGGTCCTGTAACGACCCGTCCCGAATTCCGGGATTAGTTTAGTCATTAATCTTGATTAGTGAGGTTGAACGGTGGTTAGTAGGGCGGAATCGGACAAATTGTGTAAAATGACCGTTTTGCCCTTGGTCGTGGGCAAAATGTTGACTTTTTGATCGGACGGTCAAACGGATTTTGGCCGATGACCGTGACGTAGTTCGGGACGTCACGAGTTCATAGACAGGTGGCACGTTCGATTCCGATATTCGTAGAGAAAGTTATGGTGTTCGGAAGTTGAGGGGTATTTTGGTAATTTGGCTTATTAGGGGCCAAATGTTGACTTTTTGACCGGGAGGTCCGATGGACGAGGGCCAAGGACCGTTACGTAGGTCTCGTCGATACGAATCCAACGACAGGCGGCATGCCGAAATCGGAGATTCGACGACGAAGTTATGGTCAAGGACGTAAAACGCGATTAACCGAGACTCGGAATAAAATAATAATATAATAATAAAATCTGATTATCCTAATCCCAAACCAATCTGGACCCTTGATGTATGACACATGTCATCATCCCCTTCATTCCCTAATTCAGGGATCTATGTTGGCCATTTAGTTAATTAATTAATTAATCTCCATAAATCCTCACCCTCCATCCTATACCCAGATTAGATCCTAGCCGTTGATTTCATTTTCTTATTTTGTTCTTAAACCATCAGACTCACATTCATTCTCATTTTTCTCTCAAACCCGTGCACCCTCACCCTTCGAACAATCACACCAGACCACATCTCAACCTCAACCCACGCATCAGACACCTCCAGACAGACCCCAGCCACCTCCAGACGACGGCCACCACCACCACGGCCGCCTTGCACGGCCGGAAACTCCCCAGACCCGAGAGGAACCCGAACAGCCCAAATCGATCCAACCATCCAAACCTTCATACCTGGAATCGAACCAACGTAGGGTTAGGATCAGTGTGACCTTAGGACGACTCAGACCACGATTGGGCAGCCCACGGCGGGGACACGGCGGCGGTAAGTCCAGAAACCCGTGAAGACCCGATTTACTTCCCTGCTTTGAAACGTCCGTTTTTAACGTTATGAATGTTTGTTTGTTTTTGAGACATGTCCTAGGAACCTAGACGACCATTTTGGACCATGAACCATGGCCGGAATCTCGACGAGTCGCCGGAGATGATGACCTGAGTTCTCAGCCGATTTTCCTGTCAGATTTCAGGTAGTTTAATCAACCTAAAAATGAGTTTGGATGTCACAGAACCGTAGAGGAGGTTATGACGAGTTCATAGGATCAAACCGCATCAAAAATGGTGGTCTGGAACTCGATCTGTGATCGGGTCAAGCCGTGGGTCGACGGCGACCCGGTTACTGACCCGGTTTCAGAACCCAGTTACTGTAGCATGACGTCATCAATGTTGACCTGAGTGTTGACCTGGCGCGTGGGGGCGCGTGAAGGGTATTTTGGGAAAACTTCCAACATGACTTTTAATCTATTCGATGTAACGGACATTTTGAAATTGGTTTTGTGTCGATCGGACACCGTCTCGATATTGTTCGGGATGTCCGAAGGTTTTAAATCAAGTTTAAAAATAAGTAAAAAATTCGGGAAAATTACGGGACTTTGATAGGATGTTAATGATGAGGTTAGTGACCCTCTAATGTGATTTGGACAGGATTGGGAGTCCCGGTGATAGTGGTGCGGCCCGGGAGGGCCGGTGGCACGCGTATCGAGGCACACGGTTAAACGGTCTGTGAGTGGACTTTGGTTTTATAAATCCTATGCATGCTTAAATGTGTTATATGGTTTATATACATGATTTCTATGATGGTATTTGTGAGCATTGATTTCGGGTATGTTGCACGTATTTCGAGGTGTTTTCCGTATTTCACGTATATCGGGATTAACGGTTTATTTGTGGTTTTGCGTGCTTGTGGTTAAATAAATAATATGATAAAACGGTTTTTATATTGGAAAGACGAACTCGGGCTTGAGGCCCACTTGTTTTGGAAATCTCGGACTTGGAGTCCATTTGAGTACGTAATCGGGCTGCGGGCCCAGTTGATTTATAAGTCGGGCTGCGGGCCCAGTTGGTTTATAAGTCGGGCTGCGGGCCCAGTTGGTTTATAAATCGGGCCGTGGGCCCAGTGGTTCATAAAGTCGGGCATGAGGCCCAGTTGGACTAAAATGATGATTTCGGGTCAGGGGCCCTATGTTTAATAATTGTGATTTTGGGTCAGGGACCCTAAATGGAATTATGTGGTTTTATGGAAATTTCGGGCAGGGCCCATTGTAATGATGTGATAAAAGGATTTAATAAAACTGTTTTCCATATACTATCTGGACACAAGGATATATGATTGTCTCCTCCAGATGTCTGGGACACTGGGGAAGTCACGGTGCATTGCCTGTGAAGGGTCACCATACGGACCAGCCGGACCGTATGATGACTCAGGAGCAGGATTGCTATGATTGACGTCTGGGACGTCAGACATCAGGGATGTCAGAAATATGGACCCGGAGAGACCCCGGGCAGCACGCGTAGCTTATGAAACCGTGAGATATGACGTCAGGGACGTCTAGCATCAGGGATGCTGGTGATGGTAATGGTAAAATACGAATTAATGAAATGGCTTTCCGGGTGGATTTGTGATTATATGATTTTAATGGATTGATGTTCATTTATGGTTTTGGGTGGTGACCCACATGGTTGTTTATGTATAGTTATGGTATTTCACAGTTTTGGGCTGAGTTCCCACACTTGGTTTTTAGTTACTGGTTTTCGTGGCATGCATACGTTTTTATTGGAGGGCATAAATGTCTTATAAATGTATTTGATGAACTTACTGGTTTTTGTCCACTCACAGCTTTTGGTTTTAATGCCCTTCAGGTTGATCACGGTTGCGATTGCAGCAGAGACTGGGACATTGCACACCTCCTCCATCGATCCTTGCGCACTCTGGATGCCCCGTTTGGGCAGTGGCTCTTGGTCATCCCTTGTCTGACACCCCTTGTTGGACGGGAGCAGGGCACATTCCATGGTAATCCCGGGGGGATTGGGATGGGTCCTGTCAGGTCTCGCGTGGGTTCTAATCCAGCAAGTTGAAAAGGTTCCTCGACCTCCTATAAATAGAGAATGACTTGGCTTCTCAAAGGAGAAGCAATCAACCAATCAAAACTCAGTAAATTGATCTCCATCAAATTATAAACCTATGAACACCTTTAACCAAGGTTTCAGGGTTTAAAAATAGCTGGCACTTGTGGCAAAAACTGCTTCTTTCGACCTAAGAAATCAAGATGAAGGTTCTCTTCTCACCCCTTCGAGGCATTTATGCAACGGCCTAACTGTCCTTCTGACCGCTCTAACAACATTTTCATAATGGTTAAGCTTCATTCCCTGTATAATGTCAGGGCCCACCCCTAATCCCCCAGGATTAGGGACTAAACCCTGCTCCCGTCTGACAACCCAAAAATGAAAGACCGAAACAACCTCACGAAAACCACAAATCACACTGCTAGACGCAGGAGAAATTAAAACAACCAACTATCAACCATTATACAGAGCATAGTACCAAACAAAGGAAAACAAAGCCGATATACAGAATATACGCACAACGGAAAACTTGAACCACCCCGGGGTCACTCTCGCGTACTCTATGCCTCCGACGCTGCCTCAACGTCAACCCCCGCGCTAGCTCCACGACCTTGAGGGCAATTAAAACCAGAAAGTTTGAGTGGACCAAAAGAATAAAAGTTTCAAAAACCATTTTATAACAAACCAGGGTTTGGCCCTCCGTTTTGAAAACATACATGCATAACCCATTTTCGAAAACAGTTAATCACATAAGAATCATCGTAAAAAAAGTTATAGAAATCACGTCAGAAGTATCATAAAACCATATCATAAAGCATAAATACCAAGCAATCATCATCCGATCAAACCTGCTAGACCTATCCGAGTCTTTAAACTCACGAGTCTTTAAACTCAATCCAGGCCTCAATAATCTGAGTCTTTAAACTCCAAGTCTTTAACCTCAACATGCCTAGGGGGGAAATATCAATATATCCGAGTCTTTAAACTCCGAGTCTATAAACTCAATCCGGGTCTTTAAACCCAATCCGGGCCCGTCCCCCGTCAATCACAATATCCGGGTCTTTAAACCCAATAATCTGATCCAGCAAATCCAATCCAAAACTATTTGAAAACCATTTCAAAATCCATAGCCAAACCTGAATCCGAAATCACTGGTCTGAAGCCCTTCCGGCATCCAGAACCGTCATTCCGAACCCAAATCCGGAGTTCCACGTTTCAACTTTAAAACCAAATTCCGCTTTCCGAAATCCGATTCTAAAACCGAAAACCTTGATCATCAAATCATGTATCAAAATCCACTTATACTCATTGAAAATCACTTATCGTTTGAAATCCCAAAATCATGGCATCATAATCGTAAATCAAAGCTTCCTCGTAAAACGTGTCAAATACGTACTTTCTCGAAAACGTGCAATTAAGTAAAACAGTTATAACATATTCACATAACCATGAAATCACATATGAAAGCATAAAAAAATTCATTAAAAACAGTTATGCATGCTCAGTTATAGAGAAGGGGTCCACTCACAGATACCGGGCACGTCACTCGCATCTCGTACGTTCTGTACATTCCTCGACCTCCTCGGGGATTCCCAATCCTGTCAACAGTCACCAAAACACGTTACCAACACGTTAACGAAGGTTCTCCTAATTCCCCACAAAATTCCCCGGGTTCTAAACGTAACGAACCGAGACCCTAAACCTTCAACCTTCGCGGAACTAACCTTAAACGACGTCCGATTAACCCGAAACCTATCCCAAAAGATTCGTTACAACGTTTAGACCAAAAACCTAGTTAGAAGTTTCCCCAGAAACTAACGCACGCTCCCCACGCGCCGCCCAAAGTGGCTGCGCGTGGGCCTCACGCGCCTGCACACAAAGTACTGTTCATCGTCTTCCTCAGCCACTCGACCGGTCTGAACTGGCGAGGGCGGTTCTTCGTCATTTCCAATACGTTTTCCTTCCTTTTTCCTCCCCTAGCTTCGTCCTACCCTAAGCAACTCACTCTCCTACTCAAAACACTACAATCCTACCTCTAACCCGTCGTCCCTAGCTCGAAACAAAAACACCCGAACACCCCTGTTTGCTCTCCCGGCCAACCGTCTACTCCCCCGTCACGGCTTCGAACCCCAGAGCTTCCTAAGGACCTAAGGAGTCAACTAGAACTCACCAAACACTTCGACTCAGCTCCTACCTTCACGACTTTCAGTTTGAAAATTACGGAAAAACAGAGCATCTAAACGGGTTGAAGAAATTACATGTGCTCAGGCCGCCGCCGTGAGCTCCACCGTGGTTATGCGACCCTTCTAATCCTCCTCCGTCCTCTGGACACCACCACCAACCTCGATTGACCAAGCACGGATGCACCACCACCAAACACCCTCTCTGTTTCCCTGAGAACTCACCCCTCACCTCACACCAGTTTTCCTCACAAAACTCTCACTCCAACTCACTCATCAGTTCTCCCTTCATCTCTGTTCACTCTCACCAGATCACAACATCTCACACACTCCCTTCACCTGATCGATTTCCCTCTCAAACCTCACTCTGTTTTCTCTCGAATGCACGACTACACAGCCCACATTATTGGAACCGTGCACACGCCTAGAACCCACTAGACATAAGGCACGTGTCACCATCCCAAGGGCCAAACTCAAAATATCCATTCTCCACTGTACACTTGTCCTCATCAGATTGGCCCAAATCCAAATGCACCAAAAGACCAAAATGCCCCTGTGAACTAAAATTACCATTTTGCCCTTCGCCGTTCTAGACTCGTATCTCGCCCGTCCAATATCCGATGAAGGCATGCCGCCTGTCGTTGAACTCAGGACGACGAGATCTACCTAACGGTCCTCGGTCTACGGGTCAAAACCCGATCGTACGAAAAGTCAACTTTTCCCCCTATTTAAAACAAATTACGGTAATGCCCTCAACCTTCCGAACATCATAACTTCCTCCTCGGATGTCGGAACGTCCCAAACTACGTCACGGTCATCGGTCAATGCCCAATTGACTGCCCGGACTAAAAGTCAACAATTTTCCCAAACCAGGGGCAAAATCGTCATTTTACGCTAACGAGTCAAACGTAACCAACTAAGCACCGATTAAGCTTACTAATCCGTTGCTAATGACTTTACTAATCCCGGCTCTCGGGACGGGTTGTTACATATAAACTTTCTTTCTAACCACTTGTTGCATAAATTTTACCTTCATCTTAACTAACCAATTCGTGGACTCTCGGAAGAAATTCGCAGGAGATCAACCTTCTTCCTAACCACTTCGAGTCATAAGGGTTGATATCATCAACTACCGGCTCACGGAAAGCCATCTCAACTATCGGTTCAAGGATAGTGTTTGGTCACCATCTCTACGGAAAACAATCATGACCACCGTCCTATGGGAAGTCATTGTGGTTGCTAGTTCATGGCTGATCATTGAGGAGTTCAAACCACCATTTCGACGTTGCAGCGTCGCATTTGAGTGCTCTGCCATCTTATGGCATAATTTCCGACTGATATTCTTTTCAATTGATGATTCCCAAAACTTCTTGCTTATTACAAATTTGAAGCCCGACGGGAACAACTTACTTTTATGCATTTGTAACTTCAATTTGTTTAAATTTAAGTACTTTAACATTCCTGTATTTGTATGACCACATTCATTTCAATACAAAAACCAGATTTTCTTAAATAAGTAATTGGTTCTCGGGATATACCATCCGAACGTGGTTTCCGACTTTACAAGTCGGGATACCATCTTTGTGCATTGGTCCAGTTACTTTGATTTCGACTCGAGAAAATCTGGGGCCACTAACCCCTCAAAAAACTGAAATAACGTCGCCAATCAGAGTATTATGGCGAAATAAAATTCACTAGTTTGGGTAACGTAAGAAAAGAATGTTAAGTCCTTGAAAAAGATATAAAAAAGAACAGCGCATGAGAAATTTTCTCCGCCTGCTCTACGATCGTTTTTATCAGAAGAAAAGTTCTTAAGCCGGAAACGGAACCAACTTACACTGTCTAGTAATAGTTTCTCTACTAGTGGCACGCCTACACTCGAGCTAAGAAAGCCCATGTGCTTCTTGGTTTGTCCATTCAGGGATTGACCGTAGCATCAGAGCTTGTTACTCTCAGCCCATCCAGCATCTCTACACACATCACGAAAAAAGAGATCCCCACGAGTGGTCCATCTCCCTCGCTTCCTCAGAACAGATTCCAAGTGAAGGCCCAGCTAGGGTTACCTTGGGACATTCGGCTCGTAATACAAGAAAATTATTTTGGGTACGAACCGTCAGACTTTAGCCAACACCATTGCAAATTAGTTTCCTAATTATTACGACAATAATTTTAATGTGATACATTATATTAGCCTGAACGCAGGCACAGTCGAGCAGAAAAAAGAATGATAAAACTTTACAAGCTTATTACAAACTGCAGGAGTGAAATAGAAATTACAGAGATTAAGCACAAAACGACCAAATTGGAACAGAAAAATTATGCAGCTAGCAAGCACTAAGGTGGAGGAGGACCAGGCTCAAACAGTGGAGGGCAGCAGCAAGTAAACAGACCGCAGCAGCATAGAAGCCATAAACTACACAATAAGAGTCGCATTCAAACTCAATATTATAGAGACATTGTATTGTATGATGATTTCAAAGCTCAACTTCATTGGAGTGAGAAAGTCTTACCAAAATTCCAAGCACCCTCCCTGGTGATACGGAGGAGCCGGGGCAAGCAGCGGCGTGCTAGGCGGTGGTGGTGGATCCATCTCTTGCACCAGTAATGACAGATGAGAGGATTCGTCCAAAGTCTATAGTAATTTTATATGTGTGATCCAGCACCTGCTACCCCCAACTACCATTCAAAAGGAAGTTATACGTCTTTGCATAATGTTTGCCCAACTAACAACACACGCAAGTCCAACGGTGCAAAGATGTGCATCTGGTCCTAGTTTTTTTTTTTTTTTCAAGGAAATTGGGACCATTAGTCACGTGCATGGGTGACGAACCTTAGCAAAATCTATATACATATACATACGGAAAGTTGAACCAACTAATTAAGTCATTATCAAAGTTGGCATTTTGAGCTGTTTTTTACCAAAGTGCAATAATTATGTGCAACTGTATGTCATGGGCAAAGAAAAATGTCTAGGGACCAAGTGAGAGCGAGTATGGGATGTCTTATTGATGTGAGAAGAGAATAATGAAATTGTAAGCAGATGAATGGGATATATAAAAGCATTCTCATTAACTCCAAATAGAGAAGAAAGCTAAATTACAAACATAATACCATACATTTCGTCATCCACTAACATATTTTGAATTTCTATATTTTATGTACAACAACCGAAGAACATATGTCAATGCAACAAAGTAATTTACATGATCATCTATCACTATCACAATAACCTATGATTTTCTTCCCTCGTCGTGTTCAAAGTAAAAAAGTGCTGAGAGGAACATGCCTTAAAAAAACCAAGATTAATGCGTGCGATTCACCCAAGTTACATATTTCTTTCTTGTCATGAAGAGGGCTTACTATTTGCTAAGCAAAATGACTCGAACCTGGGCTCAGTTAAGTCCACTGTCTCATCATCAGGGGCACGCCAACTCCTAGCGTTTGAAGTCAAGAGTATCAGTCTCTCCATATAGGTATCTGAAGAAGTGTCACCACGTCTTTCAGCACAGAGATTACGGTCAATATCTAGTGGCAGTGAGCACCGAACCGAAGATTTACTGGACCTGTCTCGCCTTAGCTCCTCAGCATCTTTATGATCATCCATGCCTACGTGCTGTCCACAAGATACATAACAAGTTAAAACTTGCAGATCAAGTAAATGCACCTTTTTGTCGATGAAAGATGAGTTTCAATTAGTTAAATGCTACAGCAGTAAAGGGATGACATATTAACCGGAGGCAAGACGTCCAATGGTCTCTGACTTGGTATTTGAATCGTAAGTTTCAGCCCATTCCCAGTTTTAGCCTGGGAGAAGTGGTAAACTCACAATGCTAAGAGTTACGATATGGTTGGTGAAATTACCTGAAAAAGATTAGCGGGAAAGTTTCTCCTTTTAGACCTCTCTGGTGCAATAGTTGAAAGGATTTGGACAACCTCACTCATGTCTGGTCTAGCGTCAGGATCCAACAGCAGGCATTCTTTTGCCAAGTAAGCCATTATTTGCATCTCTTCTTGTGGGAAGTGTTCATTTAAATCAGGATCCGCCAACTCTGCGATTACTTGCTTACTATCCAGCAACCGTGGTGTAGCCTAAAACAAAAACAAAAAAGTGCATATGCAAGATCAACTGTTATATATCCATAGATATTTTCAACTAGGGAAAACTGCTATACAATAAAATGATGGAATTCCTGGTAATACAGTGCATTTTCCTTACCCATATGACAAGGCTTTCTTCTCCCTTGTTGCTTGATTTATGAATGGGCTTCCGACCAGTAATAAGCTCAAGAAGAACTACGCCAAAACTGAAAACATCCGACTTAAGAGATCCTCTTCCGACAATTGCATACTCTGGTGCAAAATAACCAAAAGTCCCCTGCATTCTTGCTGGAGAACTAGAAGCACTAGGGAGACCATCGGATTTCAACCGTTTCGCCATACCAAGATCAGTTATCTGCAAATATACATTACATATTACAAAATATAAGATTTATGTGCCAAACATCAAGATTAGACTAGTCTTACAGCTAAATCCATTGTCAAGATTAGACTTATAGCTAAATCCATTGTCAAGATTAGTCTTATAACTAAATCCATCGTCAATAGAATTGAAGATTCAATGGATGACTGCAATAATGAAAACTTACTTTTGCCTGCCAATTTTCATCTAGAAGAATGTTTGTGGATTTTACATCTCTATGCAGAATTCTTGGAGCAGCCGCTTCATGGAGATACTCCAAACCCCTTGCAGCTCCAATCGCAATTGCAACTCGTGTAGCCCAATCCATGTTTTTCCCTTCATCTCCATCCAAACAATCTCTAAGGTTGCCATTATTCATGTACTCAAATACCAATAGCCTCTCAGCGTTTTTTCCATGGGTTTCGAAGCAGTAGCCAAGCAAAGGCACCACATGAAAATGATGAAGTCTGGATAGCATTTCAATCTGAAGGGGAAAAAAAAACAGATAAGTAAAATTATTTCTTCTACTAAGAAACCAATAAACATAATGTTGCGGTATATCTGCAATATCAAGATGAGGTATTATTACCTCTGCTAAAAAGATGGAGTCCATATCAGGGCCTTTCTGGGCCTTTAAACGCTTAACTGCCACGATTCTGCTGTCTTTGAGCTGACCACGATAGACGTAGCTACTTCCTCCAAGTCCTATTAAATTGGAATCTGAAAACTTATTGGTTGCACTTTCCAGTTCAAAGTACGAAAATTGAATAATTGCTCCAGGTGTAGCTCGTATTTTTCTCCTAAATAAGCAAGAGGTAAAGCACCCTGTGAATGGAAAGAGAATAGTTAGTCCTCGGAAATGAACAGGTGTATTGGTTTTGATAAAAAAGATGGACATGTTATATGAGCATTTAAGAAACTACAGTTAGTTAAGACACTCAGTAACTAAATTACCTGTGCCTTGATTGATGGGGGGATCCATATAAATTCTGGACTCGCTCACCGAGGAATTCTTATGGCTAATTAAGTTGGTAGCACTGTTCCAACTTGTTTCCTTGTCAGATGAAAATACAGGTGGTTGAATAGGGCACTTGTCCCTTCGATAGAAATAACATGACACTGATGCAAGGAAAGCAATAGTTGTGAATATAACACATGCTAAAAGAATAATCACAACTACTTTGCTTGAAATGCCTTTTTTTGATGATTGTACTGCATTGAGAGTTCCTGTTAAGAAGCAACATATATGAAGTGCAAGTCAACATCAAATGAATTCAGGTATAGAAGTAATGTCTATGTGAAATAAATTTTATGTCCGTCATACCAGAAGTGCAGTTGCAGGTTGTGTAGCAATTGGTATCACGATTGTCTGTTGCTACTTTAGGAAGCCCATCAGCAGCACATATGCATGTCCATGTACTAGTGCTTTCAGCATCTATATTGGAGTCAAATGATATACAGTACGGCACACAGCTTAAAGTCATCTCAGCACAAGCATATACAAAAAACCAGGTATGCAAGAATATGTTACCCACAGAAAAAAAAAAAAAAAAAAAAAAAAAAAAAAAAAAAAACTTTCTTAACCGAATATCAACTCACAACCAGCAAGAAATTAATTGAAGCATTTTTAAAAATATATGAAATTCTTTTCCTAAAGGCTTCAACCTAAAAATTGAGTGAAGATCATATTCGTTCGTCAAAGCCCTTATTCTTAATTTGAATAAGTTTAATACTTAAGAAAATGTGTGAATACAGGACCTCGTTTCCCCTTTCTTTTTATATGATATAAGCACAAACAGCCGAAAAGAGGTGACAGAAAGAACAATCTGTTAAAAGTCTTATGAAACAATTTTATATCAAAATAAGTGGAAAGATTTTGGGTGATTATACCATAAGGATCAGCGCATACCCTGGCTGCAATTACAGGATGCTGAACAGTAGGGTTCTAGAGTGTAGCTCTGGTTTCCATGATTTGAAAAAGAACATCTACATGTCCAGTCCGTTACGTTAGAAGAACTGGAAACCTCATCTGCTACATTACATTATGAAAATAAGATTATGAGACATTATTAATTAATCCTATTGATTCTAGAAAGAAATCCAGTCAATAGCTTCTTCTAATATCGAAGAGCTCAAGATTATAAAAAGAGAAAAAATTGCTGCTGCTTATTTGGATGTTGGAGAAACAAAAATATCAACAGTGAGAAAATTAATACTAACCACAAAGACTTTGCTGAATCCAGATCAAGCTTATGACACAAACAAGGAAAACTTCCACGTGGAACTTCATTTATTCAACCCTGAAATGTATAATTATACCATATTCAATCCAACTCAAAAATGAAAATCACAGAAAAATTAAACTGAGACTCGAAGAATTTTTCTAGTCTTAATGATGGTAACAATTATGTAAGGATCAAGTACAAGCTTTGTCCCTAACAATGCGGTGACAGCAAAATTATGACTTCATAACAAAATATTGGTAACAATATGTTAGAGGAATCTCAATATAAGAAAATGAAAAGGATATAAAGTTAAAAAAAACTTCATCAGGTTAGTGATATATATTCAGCCGGAACAAGCACAAAACTGTAAAACAAAGTTCCAACCATTTGATAAAAAAAGAGATTCAAAAGATTCCAGGACAGAAAGAAAAAATAAAATTCGGACCAGAATTTTGACATGATATTTCACAAATCTGAAACGCACATAACACCCTGAAACAAACAGTAAAAAGTGGGCAAGCATATAAGTGTAATACAAGAGAGGCAGGTGTAGCTATATTCATGGTTGGCCAACAAACTGAATCTAACAATCGATTTCAACCCCACTGTATTATGTAGTCATGCAAGACATATGGTATAACATGGCGTTTGACTGCACTTTCTCAGGGTATTGTCAACACAAAACTTAGACTTACATGACCCCACGAAATTATTATTGGCCCAGAGTTTGGGTAGCTATAAACCTATACCGAGTCTGATAATTAAACACTACTAAAACCATACATGCAGAATTTACAATCAAAACAAACACATTGCATTGGGCATTGAAAGATGTAACTGCAGAATTAATAGCCACATCAAAATAATTAAGAGAAGGAAAATTCAAGGCTTTCAGAATGGTCACCAACCAAACACTGGCCCCATCAACGAGCAACTGCCCCCATCTATCATCAATGCATTGCTTTTTCTAGCAATCTTACATGTTAAAACCTAGCTCTTTTAAGACGCCTTCCCAAACTGAGTAAACTTGAAAACAAAAAAATTCTAACAGAGACCTCGCTACAAACAAGCATTTACTTTCTTCTTAGTAACTACATAAGACTTAACCGACCTAGCTACCTTTTCGGTCAAAAGAATGAAATTCAAAAACTTCGAGAATTCGGGACAAACCTGAGAAATTAAAGAACCAAAGCTGAAAGTGAAAAGTAACAAGCATCCAGCCAAAGGACTCAAAATTGTCAAAACACATGGCTCAACTCTACCCCATCGAGTTTGAACACGAGTTCAAGCGTGCAAAATAGAGCTTAGCAAACCCAACATAACAAAGATTGATGAGTCAAACGCACGGGAACCTATCAGAAAATGTTGAGGTGAATCTAGAACATGGACAATGCAGAAAGGACGTGCGACATAAAAATATAGGAGAAAGAGACAAATGGAGTTCTTGATAAAATGATTGAAAAATAGGAAAAGGGCTCAAAATTAGCCCATCATCCACCTCTCTGAAAGCTGCCCTTTTGCAAATCAGAAAGAGACCCTTCAGCTGCAGCTATATCTAATTCACATTATAAGATTGAAATCACATTATAAGATTGAAATCGTAAAATCTGTTTACTTTTTAGCGTCATAGAAACGTGGGTCAATATTCAATAATTAAACTTCCTAAACATTCAAATATTCAGACACTCAACGGTTAAAAACCTATACTTTTTTCCTTTTTTTCTTCAGTTGGGGATATAACGGTTATAATTTTTGTGGACTTGGCTTCAAAGACAGATAATCAGACATACATTGTATGGCTGGGTCCGTAATGCGACCAAACCTCTGAGGTTGCATTGTGCCCTACATATTTGTCGGCTGTGGTAAGTGGGCCCTAAGTTGGGCTCTTACTAGGGCTGGCTCATTGAGAACGTGAATAGGTGATAGAATGACACAGAGCTTGTGAAATACGACGACGCTTATTCACCAACCAAAACTTTTGTCAAATTGTAGTTACCAAACCTTTAGCATTTGACAAATTTGGTTCTTATTTGTTTTTTTTATGGTTCCTATTTGTTAAATAGTAAATACAAATGAAGTGTAATATTTTAGTATTATTTTTTCTCGATTCATTTTCCAAGTTTTCGATAAAGTGATACCGACTAAGGAATCGTTGCTAATGCTATTTGAAATAAGTGGAACCATTTCAAATATAATTAAATTTACACTCAGACAACAAGTAACGGTGTCTTAAAAAATCAAAGATAAAAAACTTTCATCACAAAATTTGTAACATTATCTTGAAGATTCAAAGATCAAAACTTTTTTTTTTTTTTACAAAACCCCAGACATAAAAAATCAAAACTTTCATCACCAAAAATAATATAAAATCAAAGCTTTGAAGAAGAGGTGGATGCAATGTAATGACGTGGCATTGGGAGGCTATGGAAAAAATTGTAACGGGTTATTAGATAATTACTAAAACACCCATGCGAATGCCCCCTCTACCTGTGTCCGAATGACCAGTGTTTCCTCATCCGTCACTGGCTGGGATTTAGTCCACCAGATCCGTACACAAAAGAAAACAAAAAGCAAAAGCGGCATCGAAATTAAACAAACCACCGGAACTGCAATTTAGGATTTTACCTTAAACAAAAGTGACCGACAAGTATTGCTCCGGTGACTGTGAGCTGTCGCCTCGGCAGTGGCGGTGCTGGAGAAGCCGGGAAATTACATTAGTGCAGCTGAAGAAGCGGCCGGTTTATGAGGTCTGGCATTTTGGAGGGCAAATTGGATCTGATATCCAACGATGATACGGTCAGAGAGGAGAGAGAAGAGGAAGTGCGTGTTCCTCCATTTTCAGTGAAGATGAAGAAGACGAGTGAAGAAGAGAGTGAGGGGAAGGGGGAAAGGAGGTTTGTTTTGTCCATAGAGCCACACATTGACATACATAATAATGAGACCTCATGCGCTACAGCTGACGTGGCTCCCTCTCACTTCCGAGGTGGCCACCTGTGGGATCCACATCCACTTCGTTATTTATTTCTCTTTTTCGTTATTTTATCAAATAATTTGAGTCATTTACCCAAAAAAAAATTTGATAGTTCAATAATTTTTTTTCCTCCACATCGATGATCATTTTTGTTATATTTACGAGCCCTATATTTATTAAACTTCAATTTTGGTATGAAGATAGATTTTACTCTCCAGCGTGCAGTAAGTCTAAATTTTCTGTATTTAAAAGAAGAAAGAAAGTAAGGTCTGGTTCGAAAAATTATGTTGCAATTCTTGGAACTAAAAAGCAAAAATATATATGTAGGTGCCATTCATGGAACTAAAAAGTAAAAAAAAAAAATATATATATATATATATATATAGCTATTGTTGAAACAGAATTCGTTATTTAAACTCAAAAAACTCAAAGATCACTGTAAACAGCAAATAGTAAGCTATCGTTCGTTCAATGATCAAGACCCGGAGGTTGTTCGACCAAGAACACTGCAATGCTTAAATCAGGTTTGAAAGAGCAATCTCAAAAACTTAAGTAGCGTTGAATCGAATTACCTGGAAAGTGAAAGAAGCTCCGCTATTTATAAGAAATCTTTGGGAGCCTTGGAGCGTTCTGATTGGTCGGTTGAATTTGTAATTATTAAATAATATATTTATAATAAAATATATTATTTAATAATTATAATAATGGGTCATTATGATAATAATGATAATTATTGTAATTTAATATCAATATTAATTGTCCGTTATTAAGAAAAATGACAATTAATTCGCGGAGAGAATATTAATATTACGGAGATTTTTAACCCGATTAAATAACGTATTTAGCTGGTAAATAGATTATTTAATGTGTGGGTGTCTACAAGTCATTTGTATTATTTCCAGAGGCAATTTGGTCATTTTTTGGAATTTTGAATCACGTGGCAGCTCCACAATTTTCCGGTGGTTTATGGTTCCACAAATGCCCCCACTTCGCTTAGGAATTCAAGGAATCCTAAGGGAAGTAGGTTTTTGGTAGTCCCAATAAATCTTGTTTTGGAGTAGGACTCCATCTTGCCTTGTATACTCTTTGTGTTGAACTATTTTTTGTATCATAAAAATTTCATTGGGTTCGAAAATATTATATGTACTGAACTTGGAGCCCGTCATGGAATTGGTTTAAGCTCCCTTGGTTAGGCCTTAACCGATGGTCCATTCAAATTCAAATTAAATCTCCCCTTAATTTTGGAAATTTGTAACCTCTGAATTAATCTTGGAGTTTGTAACCTCCAATCGATTTTAATGGGTGTAACCTCTGATTGATGGTGGAGTTTGTAACCTCCACCACTTGACATTACGTGAGGCTATTGAAGGATGAAGGACGTTACTCACGGATTGGAGGAGTGGCGACAGTGACGGAATGGAACATCTCAATCATTAAAAGCCCTGGATATAAGGTATATTTTGTTTGTATTTTTCTTTTTTAGCTTTGTTTTTTTTTCCTTTTGGTGATAAAATCCCATAATTGATTCGAGAAAAAGAAAACGATGTGCAGATGATAGAAATGGATAGTATGCTGCAGAGAACTAGAGCAATTTTGATGGGCATGGGGCCTTCAAAGTCAATTTGAATAAAGGCCTGCAAGTTGATAGGACATGGTGATGGAGATTTCAGGAGCGTGCTTTCACACGGGAAACAGCTGCGATCGAAAGCAGAGGAGCGGCAAGAAGCTGTCTCGACTACATGGTGCAGGAAAAGCAAGGTGGAGGGGGCTAATAGGAGCTTCTGGCAGGTAGGGCACCATTGGGAGCAGCGAGCGAAGTCCGTAAATGTTGCAGGTGGTGCTCACGCAAGGAAGAAGAAAGAAGACGCGCAAAAACGATATGTCATTTTTTAATGTTGGTGGGTCGAAAATGACATGTCGTTTTTGTCCTTGTCCCTAGCGAACAAACGACATGTCGTTTGTATTCCTGCTGTTGGCAAAATACGACGTGTCGTTGTTTGTCATGTCGTTGGTGAGAAAAACGACATGTCGTTTCAGGCACTACTCATGCAAATATGGCTTCGGGCTTTTGTAGATTCTGAGAGATCTAAATGTTCAATTAGCACCATTCAAGTGATGGTGTGCTCTACTCTCCGAGACGATCATTTCAAGAAGCATGAAGAAATGTTTTTGGTGAAAGCAGAATACTCAAGTTTATGGGAGCTCAAGTTGTAAGACCATATAGTGGCGTGCCTTAAATTTTACTGGAGCTTCCAACTTCTAAAGAGGGTGGAGTTTTGCTGGAGCATCCAAGGCTTGATGTGCCACAATGCAAGGCAAGTCAAGGTTGGAGCAGGAGGTGATGCGCTGACACGGCCCATCCCAATCCCCCTGGGATTAACGTGGGATGTGCCATGCTCCCATCTGACACGAAGTGTCAGACAAGGGATAATACATACCTCAGCCCATACGGGGCTCCCAGAGCTCGCTAGGAAGGGTGGAGGAGTGCGATGTCTCGGTCTCTACTACAGCTCGCATCCGTGATCAACCTGAAGGGCATTAAAACCATTAAGAACTGTGAGTGGACGAAAATCAATAAGTTTATAAAAACACATTTCATAAAGATATTTATGCCCTTCACTAAAAAATATGCATGCATCGTAAAATCAGTAATCAAAACATATACTCAATAAACCATTAGGGCCGTAGCCCAAAAACCGTAATTCAAAACCAAGTGGGCCACTGCCCAAATCCACAACCACAAATCCACAAAGACAGAAATACCATTTCATGATTCCAACAATCCATAGTTACCACATAACCATCCTCGGCATCCCAGATGCCTAGCGTCCCAGACGCTCGACGTCCCAGACGTCATATCTCACAGTAATAAGCAACGCGTGCTACTCGGGGTCTCTCCAGGTAAATATTTCTAACATCCCAGATGTCTGACGTCCCAGATGTCTGACGTCCCAGATGTCTGACGTCCCAGACGTCTAATCATAGCATTCCTGCTCCTGAGTCACCATACGGTCCGCTAGCTCCGTACAATGACCCCTCATAGACAATGCACCGTGACTTCCCCAGTGTCCCAGCCACCTGGAGGAGACCATTGCATATCCTCGTATCAAGATGGTATATGAAAAACAGTTTTACAAAGTCATTTCAAAACATCTAAATGGGCCCTGCCCGAAATCTCCATAAAACATCACAAATTCATTTAGGGTCCCCGACCCGAAATCACATTTATGAAGCATAGGGTCCTAGAATCGAAATCACATTTATGAAACATAGGGTCCCAGACCCGAAATCACATTTATAAAACTCAACCGGGCCTCATGCCCGATTTTGTAAACCACTGGGCCCCCAGCCCGATCACATAATTGAAAAGGATCTCAGCCCGATTTCGTAAACCAACTGGACCCCTGGCCCGATCACATAATTCAAATGGGTCTCATGCCCGAGTTCATCTTTCCAAAACCAAAACCATTCCATAGAACCGTTATTGAATTTTCAATCACATAGCCATAGCATATACTCGTAAATCTCAAAATACATGTAAATATGGATTTACCTCAAAATACGTTCCATCATGTAAACCACCAATGCCACAATCATCATCATAGAAATCACGTAAACCACCATGCGCCGCAATCATCATCATCTAAACCACCAATGCCACAATCATCCCCAAAATACCCCTCATGCGCCCCCTTGCGCTGCCCAAAGGCACTGCGCTTGGGCTTCACGCGCTAGTGAACAGTGTTACCTTCAACCTCTAGTAAACTGGGTTCTGAACCGGTTCACTGGTTTCGACCGGACCAGACCGGCGTTTCCAGTTTTCTCCATTTTTCCATCTATTTTCACTCCCAATTAATCCTATAGCTTCATTCCACTGATTCTAAATGATTAAAGATGTCAAAATTTGAACTTAGGGACTGAAACTTACCTCCTTGATCGACAAATTAAACTTCCATTTTCCTCCGCCGTCTCCAGCCGCCACAAGCCACCTTAGGCCCCGAAACCAGTCTTGATCGACTCCTGGCAGCTCCCAGTTGCTCACCTGAGCAACTTATTCGATTAACAAAGGCTAATTTGTGATTTTCCATTTTTGAACTCAAGGTCGAATTTTACGGGAATGGCTTATCGTGGTTTTTTGCACCTCCAAGGCCATATCTAGCTTCGTCCTATCCTCTATAACCTCAAACAAACCACCAGAACTGTCCATCATTAGTAAAACTCAACCCACCATTTTCGAATTCTCAGAAACAGAACACACAGCTTACTTGCCCGTTTCTGCCACCATACACGGAGGCCCTCCAAGTGGCGCCAATATGTTCCTCATGATAGGTCATCAAATAAGCATTATTTTATATTATTTTATACCCTTTATACTTAGCTTTTAATATTAAAATAATAAATAAATAGATAAAATAATTTATTTTGTGTTATTTTTATTTAAATAAATAAAGTTTGTAATTGGGTGCATTTTGGCGAAAGAATCGTGTCAATCGGAATTTTAACGAAGAAATTATGGACGAATATCGGTACGAATTTTAAATAAGTGAATTAATTCTCTTTTAAAAAAAACTCTGCAGCCCAAAATCCATTTACAAACCCAGCCCAGTCATTCACATCAGCCCAGTCCAAGATCAGCACATGGCCAGCCCGCCAGCAAGCCGCCAGCCCAGCCCGTGCGGCCCAGAAGCAGCCCGCAAACCCAGCGCATCAGCCCATCTTGTTTCAGCCCTGTAAAGAACTTCGGCGCGTGCGTCCCGAGGAAGGCAGCCCAGTTCAGTTTCTGCCCGCCGAAGTTCTTCTCCTCCTTTCCACGCATGCCACCGTCAGCCCTGCTCCAGCTCAGCGCACTCTTGTCGGCCACTATTCCACTTTCCAGCTCCCTCTGACCGAATTTTGCCCCTTTCTTCAGTATTCTCTGCCAAAAATCCACCAGCAGCAATTTAATGGATTTTCTTGCTGTTTTTCAAGATTTTCCTTTGTTTTTTTTTTAACATCTTTTCCCCACAAACACCACCCAATCTCATCATTTCACTTTTTAATATTTTTATTGTAACTTTTATTTGTTTTTGTTTATTTTTTTAGTGTAATTAGCTTTCCCCCCCCTATAAATAGGGGTTCAATTCTTGTATTTGGGGAGTCCCCCATTAGCTCAATTTCTTCCATTTTGCTTAGTTTTTAGTTTTCTTCTTTTAGTTCTTTTGTTTCTCTCTTTTGAGAGACATTTTTGGGGACCATTTTAACTTCTTGTAGATTTTCTTATTAATTAGCTTTCTTTTAATTCTTGTTCTTAATTTATGTTATTTTTATTTTTCTTAATTTCATTTCTTCTTTACTTTGTTCTTGTGATATTTCTTTGAGATCTCTTAAACACATTTTTATGCTTTCCTTAAGAAATACCTAGGCCAAGTAATTCTAAGGCAATTCAAGAGTTTTAAGACTGAATTCCTCGTATTTCTTCTTCCATCTTCACAAGTTTCCTGCCGCTGTTCGGTGATTCTTGTGAAAATTCATACTTCTCTACTTAAATTCTTGTTATTGTTATTGGTTTTACTTATAATTCAATATATGTGTTGGTATTTTCTTTCTAACATTTGTAAGTAAGAATGCAATCTCCATGTGTTTTACTTTTTGAGTTTCTTTTACTTCATATGTTTTAGTACTTAAACTTCAATTCGAAACTAAATGTTGATCCGCTGTTCGGGGCATTTAGAATAGAGTTGAAGAGATTTAATGTTTGATCGCTGTTCGGCGCATTAAATCACTTACTTAAGGTGGATCATATTGTAAGTAATAATCCGTTGTTCGGTGCATTTATAATATGAAAATGTATGCATGTATTTGAGATGATTAAGGTATGATTTCGTGATTGGTTCAATATGAGCATGATGTTAGAGTGTTGGTAAAAATATGTGTTTGAAGAAAATTCACTAGTACAAAGGTTAAAGTAGAAGTAAAATTAAGTATTTAATTATTTTTACTTGTTTTATTTATTTTATATTTACAACTCTTTTCAAAACCCCCCTTTTCAATTCTTTATTCTTTATTCTTTTATTCTTTATTCTTTTATTCTTTATTCTTTTATTCTTTATTCTTTTATTCTTTTATTCTTTTATTCTTTTATTCTTCTTTTCTACTTTTAGTTTATTATTCTTTTATTCTTTCATCTCTTTATTCTTTTATTTTTTAATACTTTTAGTTTATTATTCTTTGATTAGTTAATTCTTTAATTCATTTATTCTTTAATTCTCAATTCTGTTATTCTTTAATTCATTAATTCTTTAATTTTTTTAATTCTTTAATTATTTAATTATTTAATTCATTAATTTATTCATTATTCATTTATTCATTACTCTTTCCCACTAACACATTATTAATGTTCCCTAATTTCCCCGGTTAAGAACGATCCCTATTTACCAATACTACATCTACACAAAAAGAGTTTAAATAGCACAACACTCAAATTACGTGTTTAATTTAATGCGTAGTTTGGGCGTAGTCACCTCACCATCCACTTATCATTTTCTATTCACACGCCACGACCAACAGATGAAGTTTCAAGGAATTGAATGGAAGGTTTCTCACGGTCTAGTGGATATGGTGTGGGTTCTCGATGATGATGATCGGCTGAGGGAAATTGAATGGTGAGGATGAGAGGATTGAGGGGAATGAAGGGCTAGGATGTGGGTTCTCACAAAACGTTAAATTCCCGATTTCGCTCCCGTGACCATAACTTCTTTGTTCGACGTCCGATTTTCGCATGCTGCCTGTCTATGGATTCGTATCGACTCGATCTACGTAACTGTCCACGTCCCTTAGCCATCGGACCTCCCGAGTCAAAAGTCAACATTTTGCCCACTCCTAGGGGCAAAACGATCATTTTACCCCGTCCGTCCAATTTCTCTCAACTTATCACCGTTTAACCTCACTAATCCTTGATTAGTCACTAATATAATCTTGGTATTCCAGACCGGTCGTTACAACCTTCCCCCCTTAAATAATTTCGTCCTCGAAATTCCAACTATCCCGATTCCACATCCACCTCGTGGAAAACAATTCGACCTAACACCACTTGTACACCTGTACACCTACTAACTAGCACAATACTTGTCTGCACCCAGAAGTTCCATCACGAACTCACATTGTATCGTCCACACTCGACCACTTCGAGTGAAATTGATCACACGATCCGAGTTAATACCACTCTGACAATTCTACCCTTACTCGGACACCTTTAGCTTAATGGTTTCTCTCAATCACTAATACATTCTGACATGTGCTCCCACTAGGAGTCACCAAATCCTACTCATAAATCCACGCTGACACATTCAGCCAAGCCGTCACCACTTGGCTAGTCGCAATTCAGTCCGACATCTCTCCCACATGGAGAGTTATCCAATCTCACAATTTCTCCGCATTTCCTGAATTTTACTATGTCAATCATTACACGTTCAATCACGTCACGCTCAGCCGTCACTCACGGCTCCATGTTCACAATTCAAATCCCCGACACACCCTGACTCACGCTAGAGTTGCACCAAGGTACCTCGTACCAAAATTTCCTCATAATTCATGTTGTCATTAGTGAGAATCACAGAGTAGCCGATCCATGCAAAACAACCCGTGATTACACCAACCACCAACTCACTCAACCTGAGTATACGTATACCAACATCTCAATCGACCTGCATGTAAGGACCCGTCCCGGAAATTAGGGTTAAGACAGTGATTAAGATGAGATTAGTGAGCTTAATCGGTGGTGAGTTGGTTACGATAGGTCTGTTAGCGCCGAATGACGATTTTACCCCTAGGTTGGGCAAATAGTTGACTTTTAGTTCGGGTGGTCAATTGGGTATTGACCGGTGACCGTGACGTAGTTCGAGACGTCACGAATCCATAGACAGGTAGCACGCCCGATTTCGACATCCGAGGAGGAAGTTATGATGTTCGGAAGGTTGAGGGCATTACCGTAATTTGGCTAAATAAGGGGGAAAAGTAGACTTTTCGTACGATCGGGTTTTGACATGTTGACCTAGGACCGTTAGGTAGATCTCATCGTCCTGAATTCAACGACAGGCGGCACGTGTTCATCGGACCTAGGGGTGAGTAAGATACGGGTCTAAAACGGTAAGGGCATAATTGTAATTTTGACTCAAAAGAGGGGCATTTTGGTCTTTTTCACATTGGGAATTGTGCAACCGGATTGGGAAAAGTGTACAGGAGAGAGTTGGGATAATTGTGAGAGGGCTGAGGGGATTGTGACATGTGGCAAGTGTGTAGTGGTTTCTAGGGTGCACGGTGTGCGTGTTCAAATCGTGCAGGTGTGTGTGTGTGTGTGTGTGTGTGTGTGTGTGTGTGTGTGTGTGTGTGTGTGTGTGTGTGTGTGTGTGTGTGTGTGTGTGTGTGTGTGTGTGTGTGTGTGTGTGTGTGTGTGTGTGTGTGTGTGTGTGTGTGTGTGTGTGTGTGTGTGTGTGTGTGTGTGTGTGTGTGTGTGTGTGTGTGTGTGTGCAACCGTGTTCGAACAAGAGAGAAACAGAGGGTGAGATTGAGAAGAATTGAGTGTGGGTTGTGTGTGTTGGTGTATCCTTGTGACTGAGGAAGTAAATAGTGATCGAGAGAGAGAGACAGTGAGTGAGTTGTGAGGGCAACTCGTGTGAGGAAACCTTGCGAGTGTGAAGGGTTGAGTTTCAGGAAAACAGAGAGGGTGTTGGGTGGTGGTGCTGCCGTGTTCGACCAATCGAGGCTGGTGGTGGTGTCCAGAGAACGGAGGTGGACTGGAGGAGTCGTGTACTCACGGCTGAGCTCACGGCGGCGGCCTTAGCACAGGTAATTTCTCGTTCCCTTTCAATTGCTCTGTTTTGCCGTTTAGGTTCAAACCAATAGTCGTGGGTTTTGAGTACGAGTCGAGGTTTTTGGTGAGTTGTGTGAGACTCAGTGAGGTCTTAGGAGTTGTTTAGTGTAGCCACCGTGCGGCCGGATTGTGAAACAGGGGTATGAACGGGTTACGGTTTCGAGTTAGGGACGATGGGTTAGAAGCTGTGTCGAAGTGTTTGGAGTAGGGGAATAGGTTGCTTAGGACTGGACGAAGAGACTGGTGAAGAGAGGAGTCGAAACGGTGAAGGAACGGCGGAGAATCGCTCTCGCCGGTTCAGACTGGTCGAGCTGAGGAAGACAATGAACAGTGTACTGGGTGCAGGCGCGTGAGGCCCACGCGCAGCCACTTTGGGCGGCTTTTGAGGAAACTTCCAACTAGGTTTTTGGTCTAGAGGTTGTAACGAGTCTAGTGAACTAGGTTTCGGGTTAATCAGATGTCAAGTCGAGTTAGTTCGACGAGGTAGAAGGTTTAGGGTTCCGGTTTGTTACGTTTAGGACTCGGGGATTTTTGGGGAAAATTAGGAGAGTCTTGGTAGACGTGTTATTGATGTTCTTTGGTGACTGTTGACAGGATCGGGACTTCCCGACGAAGCTGAGGAACGTACGGGACGTACGGGATGCGAGTGACGTGCCCGGTATCTGTGAGTGGACCCCTTCTCTATAATTGAGCATGCATAACTGCTTTTAATTACTTGTTTTATGGTTTTACATGTGATTTCATGTTTACTGAATATACTATAACTATTTTACTTAATTGCACGTTTTACGAGAGGATTTCAAATGATAACTGGTTTTCAATGATTATAAAGGGATTTTGGAATATGATCTTGATGATCAAGGGCTTTCGGTTTTAGAATCAGATTTCGGAAAGCGAAATTTGGTTTTAAAGTTGAAAAGTGGAATTCCGGATTTGGGTTCGGAATGACGGTTCTGGATGCCGGAAGGGCTTCGGGCCAGTGATTTCGGATTTGGGTTTAGATATGGATTTAGAAATGGTTTTCAAATGGTTTTGATTGGATTTGCTGGATCTGGTTATTGGGTTTAAAGACCCGGATATTATGTTTGACGGGGGACGGGCCCAGATTGGGTTTAAAGACCCGGATTGAGTTTAAAGACTCGGGAGTTTAAAGACTCGGATATACTGATATTTCCCCCGTAGGCCTGTTGAGTTTAAAGACTCGAGAGTTTAAAGACTCGAGAGTTTAAAGACTCGGATTATTGAGGCCTGGATTGAGTTTAAAGACTCGGGAGTTTAAAGACTCGGATAGGTCCAGCAGGTTTGATCGGATAATGATTTGCTTGGTATTTATAATGGTTTTATGATGTTTATGATGTGATTTCTGTAACTGCTTTCAATTCTGTTTTTATGATGATCTTTATGTGTTTTATAACTGGTTTCAGTAAATGGGTTATGCATGTATGATTTCAAAACGGAGGGCCAAATCCCTAGTTTTCTTATAAAATGGTTTTGGAAACTCTTCTTTTATTTATGGTCCACTCACACTTTCTGTTTTTAAATTGCCCTCTAGGTCGTGGAGCTAGCGCGGGGTTTCGACGTCGAGGTAGTGTCGGAGGCATAGAGTACCCGAGAGTTTTCCCGGAGTGGTTTAATTTTCCGTTGTGCGTGTACCTTCTGTATCGGTTTTCTTTTCCTTTGTTTTGTACTATGCTCTGTAAAACTTTGACTTCGGAATGTTTAAAAATTTCTCCTGCGTCTGGCATGTAATTTGGTGGTTTATCGTGAGGTTACTTTGGTCTTTGTGTCGGGGTGTCAGACGGGAGCAGGATTTACCTCGGATTTCGGGGTGGAACCGAGGTGGGTCTTGACAATTGGTATCAGAGCATAGGTTTGTCGGGTTTGTCGGTTTGTGTCTGTTGCGAGGTTGTGTTTAGGTTGTCTGACTGATTCTATGCCTCTTTCAGCGTGCGGTTGACTATGCCTCCGAGACGTGAACCCCATCCACGACCTGAAGACGAAGCAGCGAGAGGGACAGAGAGTGCTAGGATTGAGCGAGCCCAGCGGCTCGGAGCTACGACTTTTAGTGATGGGGTAGACCCTGAGGAAGCCCAGAGGTGGATTACGAGACTTGAGCGGATTTTCGCAGTGATGCATTGCCCACCGGAGGATCGAGCGTTACTGGCTACCTTCTTAGTAGACGGTGCGGCGTACGAGTGGTGGTATACCCTCGACTTGTCTGGCTGGGACGCCCACAATGTGACCTGGGAGACATTTAGGGAACGGTTCTTGGATCAGTATTACCCTCGTTCTTTCCGTGATGCCAAGGAGGCTGAGTTTCTACAGCTCCAACAGGGGAATCTGAGTGTGGCTAAGTACGAGCGGAAGTTTCAGGTGTTGTCTCGTTTTGCTCATGCGTTTGTGGCCACTGAAACTGAGAAATGTCGTAGGTTTGAGTTGGGCCTGTGAGGTGAGATTCGAGCCATAGTGACGGCTGGATCGTTTGCTACTCTCCGAGAGTTGTCGGACGCTGCGGTGAGGGTTGAGGCTAGCCTACCGGTACGACGCCGGGAGCCACCGTTTTCTGGAGCTTCGAGTCAGAGGGCACCGAAGAGGGGTAACTACAGTGGAGTATCGTCGTCGGGCGATGATCGTTTTGGGAGACCTGGTAGTTTCCAGAGTTCAGGGTTTCGTGGTTACCGAGCACTGCCGAATCCGCAAACTAGTGCGACGTCTGTTGCGTCTACAGGGAGACCGGGTCCTTCTGGCCGGGATGTGTGTTACTACTGTGGGGAGCGAGGCCACTTCCGACGTGAGTGTCTATTGGTACCACAGGAAGGTGGTGTAGGCCGAGGAGCGGCAGAGCCCGGATAGAGTACAGCGTCAGGGACAGCGGGCACTATAGGAGGTGGTGGTGCCACTAGTGGTGTGGGAGGACGTGGTAGAGCTTCAGGACCCCAGGCCCGAGTGTTTGCGATGACGCAGTAGGAGGCTCAGTCAGCGCCCGGTGCGGTGACAGGTACCTTTACTATCCTTGGTTGAGTTGTGTCTAGTGTTGTTTGGTTCCAGGGTAGAGTTTAGGACTTTCCCTTAGTTGACTTGGAGCGACGAGGTTACAGCTTACGGTGAGTTCCGTTGAAGAATGACGGAAGAAACGGGAAAGGAGTGACTATAACTGATTGATATGAGGTTATTGGAGAGAACCCACAATCTAGGATTTCCTTTTGGACTAGATTGCTTCTGGGTTAGGATTCGAGTTGGTTTCAGAAAGGTGTAGGTGGTGGTACGTGAGGATGTACTCTATGAACTCGGTTGAGGTATTCTAAAATACCTTTGTTGCTTTACGTTCCTAGAGTTTTCCCTTGCGTACATCTTGAAGTTCTAGTCGTACTAAGAAAGGGTTAGGAGTGGTGAACTAGTAGTTGGGGATGGTGTGAAATTCCCAAGGTGGAGATGATAGATCGGAAACCCAGGAGTAGTTGTTGTTGTACCAGTGTTGATCACCGGGTAGGAGACCCAGGTGTTGGGAACGAGCTGTGGAATTTCGGGGACGAAATTCTTTTAAAGAGGGTAGGTTGTAAGGACCCGTCCCAAAAATTAGGGTTAAGACAGTGATTAAGATGGGATTAGTGAGCTTAATCGGTGGTGAGTTGGTTACGATAGGCCCGTTAGCGTCGAATGACGATTTTCCACAACATCACAATCCTGATCCACATAGGATCCACACATGCTCACTTAGCTAACAATCCACCTGAGATCTGATCATAGGGTCTTACACCCTCTTGAATCCTTTTTCAGTCACAACACTCCTCAACTAGTCCTCACATCTAAGCAGATCAGTCAACAACGAGACATGTCAAGATTGTGGGTCCTCTCTAATTACCTCATTCTGATCCTTGTCATTCCAACTAGGAAAAATCAAGGATGATCCAAGACGATAACATCAAGATCCATCCTATGTGAGTGCAAACACAACTCACAGCACCCACCACAACAAGTAACCCAACCTCGTCTGCCACCAAGCAGAAAACGGGAATCTCAATCACCTAGCTAGAAATACCCAACTCCTCCTGATGACCCAAGACAATTCACGGGTCCACCAACCAATACACGCTCAACATACTGGTAACAACAACCATCGTCTGCCACAGATAGAAAATAAGAAGTCAGCCCAATTACTTCAGAATACTCATCAACAATGATGAAACGAGCACTCCGCTGGTTGCCTCAATCACAACCTCCCTAGATTATGAAATTCTAACCATGTTGGAAACGGATATGCTTCCAACGAGATGTCAAGTCCAACCACTGGACTTCCCAAATCCTCAACTCACTTGGACAGCCACGTGTCCGCAACCAATCTATTACTCAGACCTCCTGTCCGTTCATAACCGTCTATGCACATCCGGAAGGATGTAATTCGTTACTATCTCGCTCTCATAACTCAACCTTTACAGGTTCAACTCTCGGGTTTCCATGTTATTCACAATCTTACAAACTCTCACATCAATACTACCAATGATTCTCTTCGACTCCTTCCAATTTCACTAATTTCCTTGCACTTCCTTGGGATACTAGAAACGTACAACCACACAAGTTTCAGAGTTAACGACAACTCCCCGAATCCACTAATTTCCGTGACGTCCTCTGCATCATCCAAAACTCCTCGTGTCTCAATCTTACCTCTTCATCCATTCATCACTTGTCATCTCAAAATTGCTGGGACTTATCCCAACACATCACAATCCCTGCTGGATCCCATCCAGTCCATTACTCAATCATTATTGAATCTCATATACCGAACATATGCCCATCACGACGGAGTCAAATCCCAACTCGTGGCTCATCGTCATCACAACCACTGGCACTCAGTGTACGAATCAGTCAACCCTGGGTCGTTACTCATACGGAGCAACAACCCCGTATCTCTGCTCAGGTGAAAGGAACTTTGTCTCTCTCGTACCCCACAACTATGGGTACCACCATTCTGACAATCCACAACAAGATAATGAACGTTCCCTGAACGTCCCCCGATTCTCAACTATCACAACTACACCAATTACCCTCGATAGCCAGCCATCTCCACACGACTGTCGACCAACAGTCATCGCTATCGAGATCTGCACCCACGCATCACACTATTACCCGGTCTAACCCGGGATTACATATCATATTTCAAAACCGTACTCGTGGATCGAATCCCATCACTTCACTTCATGTCGTGCCAACTAATTCCCATAGCTTCGGCTAGACTCACTAGAGTCATCCACATGGTCATCCACGACCTCAGCCGCTCTTTGCAGCACAAGTTCTAATCCACTTAGTCACAATCTGGGGTTCAACTCAACTAACCACCCTGACTTTGGAAAGTCGTCCAATCCTCAACAACTACGAACTCACAATTCTAATTCATTAATCACCACTAAGGTTCACCCTTCCAGTCCATCCATCATAAATTTGGGGTTCGACAATCACACCCCTAGGGTTCCTCTGAACCCAACTACTCTTTGCAATAAAATCCATGATCTGACCGACCCCACGGTCCTGACATCGTATAGACGTCAATCCAATCCTACCATTAACTCAATTGGGGTTCCACCACAAAAGTCATCAGCTAACACATGTACTAGCATTCCCCACACCAGCAATCACCACTTGGTTCACATTCTCAGACCATCACTCAACTGAGGTTCACATTTACAGATCACTACTCAAATGGGGCTCCCCGAACCCAACTGCCCCCAACAGCACCATAATATAACATCACATAACTGAACCAACGGTCCCACAATACCAATTCGTCATACCCAACCCCACTTGGGTCGAATCATACTAACGCACGGCGTATCGAGCCAATCACACTCTAATCACTATTCAATCCCAAGACTATCAAATCGGAATCCTACCATCAGGTTGATAACGGGCTGACCACGTGGAGACATCACATACTCGACTTGCACGTAACACAAGATCTACCAAATAGCGACAACCTCGCTCTAATACCACTTGACACGACACATCCCAATTCCCCCGGGATTAACGTGGGATGTGTCATCCTCCCGTCTGACACGAAGTGTCAAACAAGGGATAATACATACCTCAGCCCATACGGGGCTCCCAGAGCGCGCTACGAACGGTGGAGGAGTGCGATGTCTCGGTCTCTACTACAGTCCGCATCCGTGATCAATCTGAAGGGCATTAAAACTATTAAGAACTGTGAGTGGACGAAAATCAATAAGTTTATAAAAACACATTTCATAAAGATATTTATGCCCTTCACTAAATGGTATGCATGCATCGTAAAATCAGTAATCATAACATATACTTAATAAATCATTAGGGTCGTAGCCCAAAAACTGTAATTTAAAACCAAGTGGGCCACTGCCCAAATCCACAACCATAAATCCACAAAGACAGAAATACCATTTCATGATTCCAACAATCCATAGTTACCACATAACCATCCTCGGCATCCCAGATGCCTAGCGTCCCAAACGCTCGACGTCCCAGACGTCATATCTCACGGTAATAAGCAACGCGTGCTACCCAGGGTCTATCCGGGTAAATTTCTCTGACATCCCAGATGTCTGATGACCCAGACATCTAATCATAGCATTCCTGCTCCTGTGTCACCATACCGTCCAGTAGCTCCGTACAATGACCCCTCGCAGGCAATGCGCCATGACTTCCCCAATGTCCCAGCCACTTGGAGGAGACCATCATATATCCTCGTATCAAGATGGTATATGGAAAACAGTTTTACAAAGTCATTTCAAAACATCTCAATGGGCCCTGCCCGAAATCTCCATAAAACATCACAAATACATTTAGTGTCCCCGACCCGAAGTCACGTTTATGAAACATAGGGTCCCAGACCCGAAATCACATTTATGAAACATAGAGTCCCAGACCCGAAATCACATTTATAAAACTCAACTGGGCCTCATGCCCGATTTTGTAAACCACTGGGCCCCCAGCCCGATCACATAACTGAAAAGGGTCTCAGTCCGATTTCGTAAACCAATTGGGCCCCTGACCCGATCACATAATTCAAATGGGTCTCATGCCGATTTCATCTTTCTAAAACCAAAATCATGCCATAGAACTGTTATTGAATTCTCAATCACAAATCCATAGCATAAACTAGTAAATCTTGAAATACGTGTAAATACGGATTTACCTCAAAATATGTGTCATCATGTAAACCACCAGTACCACAATCATCATCATAGAAATCACGTATGTAAGACATATAAAATATATTATGCATGCATCACAATTTAGAAAACGAAGTCCACTCACAAACCGTCCTACGCTGCCGCCTCGATACGCGTGCCATAAGCCCTCCCAGGCGCCATAACTATCACCGGGACTTCCAAATCTGTCCAAATCACACTAGATGGATACTAACCTTTTTATTAACCTCTTATTAAAGCCCCGTAATTTTCCCGAATTTTCAACTATTTTTAAACTCGATCTAAAATCTTCGGACACCCCGAAACGTATCGAAACAGTGTTTGATCGACACGAGACCAGTCCCAAAATGTTCGTTACATCGAATAAATGATTTCACATGTTGAAGTCATCCCCAAAATACCCCTCACGCGCCCCCACGCGCCTCACGAGCCGGTGAACAGTGTCACCTTCAACCTCCGGTGAATCTGGTTCTGAACCGGTTCATTGGTTTCGACCAGACCAGACCGGTATTTCCAGTTTTCTCCATTTTTCCACCTATTTTCACTCCCAATTAATCCTATAGCTTCATTCCACTGATTCTAATTGATTATTGATGTCAAAATTTGAACTTAGGGACTGAAACTTACCTCCCCGATCGAAAAATTAAACTTCCATTTTCCTCCACCGTCTCCGACCGCCACAAGCCACCTCAGACTTCGAAACCAGTCTTGATCGACTCCTAGCAGCTCCCAGTTTCTCACCTAAGCAACCAATTCGATTAACAAAGGCCAATTTTTGATTTACCATTTTTGAACTCAAGGTTGAATTTTACGGGAAATGGCTTACCGTAGCTTTTGTGCACCTCCAAGGCCACCTCTAACTTCGTCCTATCCTCCATAACCTCAAACAAACCACCAGAACCGTTCATCATTAGTAAAACTCGACCCACCATTTTCGAATTCTCGGAAAAGTAGCACACAGCTCACCTGCCCGTTTCTGCCATCGTACACGGCGGCCCTCCACGGTGGCGCCAATACGTTCCTCACCATCCACTCATCATTTTCCATTCACACGCCACGGTCAACAGATGAAGTTTCAAGGAATTGAATGGAAGGTTTCTCATGGTCTAGTGGATATGGTGTGGGTTCTCGATGATGATGATCGGCTGAGGGAAATTGAATGGTGAGGATGAGAGAATTGAGGGGAATGAAGGGCTAGGGTGAGGGATGAGAGTTTAATTAATTAATTAAGTAATGGCCAATTGACATAGATCCCCAAATTAGGGAAAGGTAACCAATGGGATGAGTGACATTTGTCACTCATCTAAAGGTCCCACACAAAATATCTGCCCAATTGGATTTAAGTAATATTTTATTCGATTCCTGAAAGGTTAAATCCCCGATTTCGCTTCCATGACCATAATTTCTCCGTTCGATGTCCGATTTCAGCGTGACGCCTGTCTATGGATTCGTATCAAATCAATCTACGTAACTGTCCTCGGCCCTCAGCCATCGGACCTCCTGAGTCAAAGGTCAACATTTTGCCCACTTCCAAGGGCAAAACGGTCATTTTACACTGTCCCTCCGATTTCTCTCAACTATTCACCGTTTAACCTCACTAATTCTTGATTAGTCACTAATCTAATTCTAAAATTCGAGACGGGTCTTTACATACGCCGAATGATGAGGTGTTCTTCCAAGCAACCATTCATTTGGTGTGTGGTGGATAGAAGAGTTCGACGCACGGGAAGCAAGGTGCACCATGATCTATCTAGGCTTTCATCCACAAGAGGCGAGGCACCATATGACTTGAAGTTAGGCATGTCACAATGCAAGGAGGTACATGTTGGGACCCGACCCTCCTCTTTCGGGACCCAAATCTAGCACGATATTGTCCGTTTTAGGCCTCCTCGCCCTCACAGTTTTATTTTCGGGAGCTCACGGTGCAACTTTCTAGGGGGTCACCCATCATGAAATTGCACCAGTCTCAACTCGCTTAAATTTGGAGTTCCATATGAATCCAAAGCAGTGAGCTCCCAAAAGGCCTCGCGCTAGATAGGTGTGTGCCTAGACCTTTAAGGCACACCACCATTCCCCTCCCAGACCATTCCCCCCTGGCAGGAATGTGGGATTGTTCACCGTTCCCTCCAGGACACGGGTCTTACAATCGACCCCCCTTAGGGCCCAGTGTCCTCGCTGGCACACTTCCTGGTCGAGGTCTGGCTCTGATACCATTCTGTCAAGACCCGACCTTCCTCTGTCGGGACCCGAATCTAGCACGATATTGTTCACTTTGGGCCTTCTCGCCCTCACGATTTTGTTTTCGGGAGCTCAAGATGCAACTTCCCAGGGGGGTCACCCATCATGGAATTACAACAGCCTCAAATCTCTTAACTTTGGAGTTCCCCAGGAATCCAAAGCCAGTGAGCTCACAGAAGGCCTCGCGCTAGATAGGTGTGTTCCTACACCTTTAAGGCACACCACCATTCCCCTTCCAGACCATTCCCCCCTCACAGAAATGTGGGATCGTTCACTGTTCCCTCCAGGACACGGGTCTTACAGTACGTGCCATAGTGCAAGGCGAGGCAGGGTATCCCATGACGCGAGGCGAAGTGCATGCGGTGCCTTGGAGAATGAAACTTTGCAAGAAGCTGTTTTGCCTAGCGGTGGACCTTCTAGAGACTAGACATTCCAGGCCCTGTTGAGCTCAAAATGGGGTGGCTGCAAGGTGGAGCATAAAGACGGAGGATCGATCATGTCCCCTGTGAAGCTCTAGATGGTGTACGCCATTGCATAATTGAAGGAAGAAAGCTTGGAGGTGGACCATGCATGTGGTACTTGGAAGATAGAAGGGCATGACACACGAGAATCAAGACACATTAGAATGTAAGGCAAGACCTGGTTAGACCTCAAAGTGTTGCACGAGGCGTACTTCTAATGACCATGCATATGGTGCTTGACAGATAGAAGAGCTCGATGCATTTGCAGACTTGTCATCTTCAAGTGCAGGTAGAGCCAACATCGAAGCTTTTAGCAAGGGAGGCGAAGAGTCTCTTCACTTAATGTTAGGCGTGTCACAACTCAGTAGGAGGCATGTTTCCAGCTGTGTGGATGCTTGCATGATTCCAAAGAGAAAGTCAAACGATTGGATGTTGAATCCCAAATTTTGAGAGCTGGCTTCTTGCTACCATCACATGCCCCCACAAATTTATGCTTTAAGGAAGATGAAGTGCAAAAGCTGGGTACGAAGAGTCAGAATGGGAATACCACCAAAGAGTTAGAGCTTGAACTAGACATGGAGCATGAGTCTGAACTTGAACCTGATGGGGAGGCTAATAAAGCTGACTGCTCGCTGAAGACTGAAGTTCTAACAAATGCAAGGCGACGTTCCAGAACTCTAATCCGTTTGAAGTTGAAAACTGACGGCTCGCTACCACCACATGCCCCCATAACTTTGTGGTTTAAGGAAAACGAAGTGCAAAAGCTGGGTATGGAGAGCCGAAGTGGGATTTCCACAAAAGAGCTGTAGGTTGAACTAGACACAGAGAGTCACCATTCGACGACATGCCCCTACTTTCAGCGGAAGAGTGGGCAGATTTGTACTTAATAACTGGTTTGAGCGATCGATATGTGATTAGCCAACCATCCTTCAAATGAATAAATGAATACAGTACTTATGATGAATTTTGAGATCCTAGCGTCCAGTCTCTCTGCAAAATTCTGCTAACCGGTGTTGATTGAATTGCAAATTAACACATGCTTTAGATGCCTCCGTTGCAGCCATGGCCATCCAACATTGGATTATTGCTAACTTGATCAGCATTGTTTTTGTGTTCCCTTCAAGGAAGGGCTTTTGCTTCTTAAAAGAAGGCCTGAAGTGCTTTCTAGTGGAAGACTCGGAGTGCTTCCAGGAGGAAGACTCGAAGTGCTTCCAGGAGGAAGACTTGGGCTGCTTCCTAATGGAAGGCGTTGAGTGCTTCCTAATGGAAGGCATTGAATGCTTCATGGTGGCAGGCTTTGAGTGCTTCGCAAGGTGAAGGTTGAGATGCATCGCATCACGAAAGCTTGGGTGCTTTGCAAGACAAAGGCTTGGTCGCTTCGCATGGTGATGGCTTGGTTGCTTCGCAGGCGAAGGGTGAAGGCTCAGATGCTTCACATGGCGAAGGCTTAGATACTTCATATGATGAAGGCTTGGATCCTTTGCATGGTGAAGGTTTAGGAGCTTTGTAGGGCAAAGGCGTGGTCGCTTCAATGATGAAGGCTTTGATGCTAGAGGGAATAAGTGTTGAAAATTGTATATGATGTACAAATATGTTTGTATGAATTTAGAAAAAAAAAATCAATCTTATTGATAATTCAAGTGCATTGTACTTGAATTTTTAAGAAAACATAAAAATCAAAATTCAAAATTACGTTGACTTCTATTCCCTCTAATTTTTGACATGCAGCTAGTTAATGCGGATCACCTTTGATGCAGGCTCCTTTAGTTCTTTGTTCACCATGTGATCTGCAGTTTTCTTTATGATGTAGTCTGCGCAATTTCTCTCTTTCATGAGATTGTGGAGATATCTTTCAACAGATATACACGTGCTGATATTGTACCTATAACACTCATGATAGGCGCACCATTTGGTTTTATTAGCTTTTTCCTGATCGCCCTTGATAGGTCCTGGTTTTTTGAACCAAGTCTTGTCCTTGATCTCATTATGAATCTGGTGGACTGGTATTGTGAATTGCATATTAGGCTGCTCGATGGTTGAGGAATTAGGAGGTTGGTTTGCCTTGCGTTTGTTGAACCCCATGTTTGAAAATTTTCCACTAACATCCTCTTTGCGTGGTGATGAAGGTTTGGAGGCTTTCTCGCTCGTCTCGGCATGATCTGGTGCATGCGCATCACACTTTTTGACACGACCCATCCCAATCTCCACGAGAATATGGGGGATGTGCCATGTTCCCGTTTAACCCACACACGACACGAAGGCCAAACACCTGTCTAACCCCACGTGTAACACGAAGGCCAGACAAGGGATACCCAGGCCAACAGCCTAAACGGCTTCCAGAGCGCGCTAGAATTAGTGAAGGAGTGTGATATCTCGGTCTCTGCTACAGCTCGCATCCGCAAGCAAACTGAAGGACATTAAAAACCATAAAAACTGTGAGTGGACGAAAATAAATAATTTAATAAAAACACATTTCATAAAAGACATTTATGCCCTTCACTTAAAAACCATGCATGCATTCATAAACCAGTTAAATTAAATATAATAAAAACGTTTATAAAACCCAGGCCATTTCTTTCCTCAAATCATTAGGATCTTAGCCCAAAACCATAAAATCAACCAAGTGTGGGAACTCAGCCCAAAACCGGAAAACACCGAAATTCGTAAATCCAAATCCAAGTGGACCATTGCCCAAATCCATAAACACATAAATGCCATTTCATAAATCCAATAAATCATGTTTACCAGATACCCATCATCGGCATCCCAGATGCCTAGCGTCATTGACGTTTGACATTTCAGGCATCATATCTCACGGTCTAAGGAATACGTGCTGCCAGAGGTCTCTCCGGGTCAATCTCTGGCATCCCAGATGTCTGACGTCCCAAACGTCTAATCATAGCAATCATGCTCCTAAGTGACTATATGGTCCAGTCGCTCCGTGCAATAACCCCTCGCAGGCAATGCACTGTGACTTCCCCAGTGTCCCAGACATCTGGAAGAGACCATCCACATATCCTCATATAAGGATGGTATATGGAAACCATTTATATAAAATCAATTCAAAACATCTCAAAGGGGCTATGCCCGAAATTTCCATAAAAACCATCACAAATTCAGAAATCGGATTTCTCAAATCCAAATCCATTTAGGGTCTTCGAACCCAAAATCACATTTTATAAACCGCAAATGGGACTGATGCCCGCTATCATAACCAACTGTGCCTCTAGCCCGATCATGTAAATCAAATGGGCATCAGCCCGACATCACATTAAAATAAAATGGAATCCAAGTCCGATAGTTTCCAAATCCAAAACCATTCTTTCAAACCATCTTGGAAATACCAGCAAGTAAAAATACAATATAAAATCATAAACCTCGAAATACGTGAAAATACGTAAATCACAAATACCATAATCATAATCATAGAAATCACATGTCCAAAACATAGAAAACAGTTATGCATGCTTCACATTTAGAAAAAAAAAAGTCCACTCACAGACCATCCTAGCTACTGCTTCGATACGTGTGCCATAAGCCTGCCCTAGGCTAATCCACCATTTTTGGGACATTCAATCTTGTCCAAATCATACCCGAAGGTCACTAACATTCTATGCAAGTCTATAGGATAAAACCATGAAACCACCACCATTGGATCTGGATCGTTGAAACCACCATAATTGGATCTAGATCGTCGAAACCACCACCATTGGATACGGATCGTCGAAACCACGACTCGATTTAACCAGCCTAACGATCTCCGATCGACTTGAAACCACCACCATTGGATTCTGATCATCAAAAACCTTTAAAATGACACTAGTTCCCCTTTGAAATACAAGCCCATGCGAGTGGTCAACGCATGATCAATGCAGGTCAAAGTCAACTGCTGACGTCAACAAAGTCAACGCTGATGTCAGCGGTCAACGGCTGATGTCATCGCTTCGTTAGCATGATGTCATCTGACAACTCTGACAGCTGTTAAATTTGACACCTGTCAGATCTGACAGTGCCATGTGTTAGCCTGCCATTAGTCCACGTCACAAACATGTCAGTCACACGTGGCAACCCGTGATTGGGCCACATCACTGACATGTTAGTGCTGACTATGCATTGACATGTGACACATATGGACATCCCATAGGCCCACCTCTGATAGCTGCCAGATAATGACGTCATCTCGTCTTCAACCTCTCGACGGGTCCTCTGTAGTGGGTCGCACGTACCCGCGACCCGACGCCGTCCTAAAACCCTTATTCCTCCACCATTTTCCTCCCAATTTGTTCCTACATACTCGTCTAACCATCCCTAACTGATCTATGTGATCTAAACTAAGAAAATTGAACTATAATACCAACTTGGATGATGAACAGTAATCGACCAACTTCCTCATCTGTTTTTGGCCATCTCAGACCACCGCAGCCGTCGATTCCATGCCCAATCAACTCGTCTCCGCATCAAGTACCTCATCCAATCAATAGAAACAATCGAAAACCATTAAAATCAAGTCTTTCATTTTCGAACCAAAAATAGTGCTCATGGGTTTCTCTCACCTTTGTCATCATTGCTCCGTCGTGGCCACCGTCTGGATTGTCTCGATGTCCCTTCTAATTTCCGTTCACGACCTAGTTTGATAGGACCGCCCCCGAAAGGGGCATCGATAGTCGTGTCCGGTCCTGCTCCCGTCTGGCAAGATGACTGAAAATCCCAAGTTGCCCTCAGTACTTGCCAAACCAAGGATAGCCACACGTACTTACTCATGCCTCCGCCCCTCGTACAGCCTCGAACAACGTGCCACGACCTGGAGGGTCAATAAAAACCAAAAGGTGTGAGTGGACAAAAAATAAATTGGTTTAGCAAAACAGTTACAACAAACGTTTTTACCCTCCGCGTAAAAACGAATGCATGCATACAAAAAAATCATTTCGCAATCAGTTAAGATTTTCCATATAAGAAAAACTGTGTGTCAAATTCCAACACAAGGAAAAACTCGTATGAACCTCAAAATCATTTTTTTTCCCTTTCTCAACCATCGGGTCTTAGCCCGCAATTCATAAACACCGGGCCTCAGCCCAAACCCACGAATCAAAACCAAATGCACAACGTGATCCAAAACCATCAACCATATACCGGGCCACTGCCCAACTCAACCGAAACATCAGAGATCATCAATAAACCACAAGTCAATCATTTTGATGGATATCAAGTGCGCTCGAGTCTTTAAACTCAAAACCATGCGCATAAACAGGCCTTCCCGGGATATCAACAAGTCTTTAAACTCAGAACATAATCAATAGGCCTCGGGGGTATCACAGTAACCGAGTCTTTAAACTCACGAGTCTTTAAAATCATTAAGGGCCCTCCCCCGTCATCAGTTAATCGAGTCTTTAAACTCAAAACGTGCTCCAGCAATAGCACCCGGGTCTTTAAACCCAAAACAGTTTTCAAACACAACAACGTGGGATCCATCCCAAAACCATATTTTTCACAACAGGACTCATGGTCCGAATTTCCACATTCAATTCCCCAAATCATACTTCACCAACATAATCAAATTATCATTAAACACGGGGCATGCAAAATCAGACCAAATGACTTTATTAAATCCTTTTTCATTCCCGAATTCGAATTCGCAACAATGATTCCGTAAGCCGACATCCGGAAGCATCATCCCGAACCCAAACCAAGAATCCGCTTTAAATTCCCGAAAACCGAAATCTCGTTAATCAAAGTTACTTTTATGCCCCGAGCATCAAGCCCGAAATCATCTTTTTCAAATCCATTATAATTCTTAGACATCACTTCTTTCTCAAATCTTATTTTCAACACATCAAACCCACAATCATAATCACCAAAATCACGATCCAAATCAAACATACTCAAAACCCATTTTTAAAATCCTCGATATCACAAGTCTCATTTCAATTCCCATATTCAAACATCAACAGTGATCAAATCACAATAACTCGAAATCTCGTAAAACGTGCAAATCCGGAACGTTCTCGAAAAATGTGTCAAAATCGTAAGTCACACTTGCAATCATAAACAACCTTCTTAAATCATTTTACACCCATTCCTTATAACTTCTTTCATTAAACCATCATTAAGCACACGAGTGACCATAGTCTCGAAATACGTGTAATTTCACATGTATAGTAGAAATACGTATAAATACAGGAATCAAATGCGTATAAATACGGAAACCAAAATCAATCACAACTCATAATCATAATCGTAAAATCATAGAAATAATTTATGCATGCATTAAGTTTTGAAAGAAATGTCCACTCACACACCGTTCTTAAGGCTCGGTATCGCGCCGCCCGCGGTTCTGTAATTTCCGGCATTTTCCAGAAAACCCGAATCCTGTCTAAAATTACATTCCAGGGTCATTAAGGTTTTCAAATAACAACATACTAATTCCCCATAATTTTTTGGGAATTAATCGGTAATTAAAAACGTAACCTAAACCTTCGGACCCTTGGAATAACAACGAGACGGTGTCCGATGATTTCGAAACCAACACTAAAATGTTCGTTACAATGTATAGGACAAAAGCCGTGTTGGACTTACCTTGAAAATCAGCCCGACGCGCCGTCACAAGCCGCCGCAAGCGGCTGCGCGTGACACTCACGCGCTGCTACAGTAGCAGCAACGGTCATCGTCCCAACCCGCCAAGCCTGCAACCGGGTTGTCTGACCCGCGACATGACCCGTTAAATTCCTCTTAATTACAGCTTGATTCCAATAATAAAACTGTCCATTGGTCTCGCCAAGGATCCAATCAAGGTTCTGTGAAATCGATTACCTCAAAACTTACCTTCAACCGGTCAAATCAACTCGATTTTTCGAAGAACACTGGCTACTGTTTCAGGCTTGATTTCGTCGATTCCCAGCAATTTCTTTAAATTGGCTCACTCGGAAGCTCTGTAGGATCACCAGAAACCGTTCTTCGATCTCAATTGCAAGCTCCAATCCCCCTACCCTCACTAACTCAACTGGGATTTTCAGCACAAAATCTCGAAGTCGCCTGGGCTCCTCCCTGCACCATTCACCTCACTACCAACCCCACTCGACTCGTCTGGATGTCCGGAAGCTCAACCTCACCCCTGATTCCATCAATTTGCCGCCTCATTTCGAAGTTTGATTTCAAGTTTACAACTGAGGATTTCGGGCGGGTTCAGTGTTCCTGGGCCTTCCTTCCTCGTTTCTTTCTTTTCTCCCACTCGAACTCCTCCCTCAGAAATCACTTCTAGTACGCATTGCCTCTCACTATGATCTGGGGAAGGTCGTTTGCTCAAAGTGGTCTGGTCTCTGTTTTTCCCTTCGCCGCCGCCATCTGCCAGCTTCCACCACTAGTTCACCGTCCTCAGCCTCACACAGAGGTTTGAATGACATCACCCGTGTCTCTCCGTCTCTACTTCTCACTCAGTCGAATTAATCCCCAAAATGGTGCCCTACCCAGCACTCGGGCGATTAAACATGGCCGCTCGGTTCTTCATGGTCCCAGGGCACGCCTGCCTCCCATTCAAAACACAGACCCGCACCAGTGCCCTGCCTAACCATCCACCATCCTACTAACATACACACACACTCTGATCAAGGGCAATTAAACGAATTACCAGCCCTGCTCTCTGCGAATTGTCCCCCACAACTGACCCAAAATTGGAACAAAAATGGTTGCCCGTGCTCTGAGTTCCTCCCAGTCCAGAGCATGCCATGCTCCCACTCAGCCTCAAACTCGAAAACAAGGTTAAATAACTCCCCCCCAATATCACTAACACAATTAAACAATCCCTTGGACTGATAACAAGCTTAAACAATTTCATCACTCTGTTCCACAGCTCCCCACTCACGGTTGTTTCAAATGCAACATCCAAAATTACCATTTTGCCCTTACTTGGCAAATTACCAAAATGCCCCTCATGCAATCTAGACCCGTACTTGGTCATTCGAACTCCGATTGACGCGGGCCGCCTGTCGTTGTGCTCGGGGCATCGAGACCATCCTAACGGTCCTCGGTCCTCGGCCATCGGACCCCTCGATCAAAAAGTCAACATTTTCCCTTATTCCGTCCAAATTACGATAATGCCCGTGGACTTCCGAACGTCATAACTTTCACCACGAATGTCGGAATCGAACGTGCCACCCGTCTATGAACTCGTGACGACCCAAACTACGTCACGGTCATCGGTCAAAGTACATTTGACCACCCGAATAAAAAGTCAATGTTTCACCCACGACTAGGGGCAAAACGGTCATTTTGCCACGTTCGTCCGATTCCACCCAACTAATCACCAATTAACCCCCATTAATCATGGTTAGTTACCAATCTAATCTCGAATTCCGGGATGGGTCGTTACAATCTTCCCCCCTTGAACGCCATTGCAGCAACAAGGTCGCTGCAGCTAACATTTCGAGACTTTTCCTCGCAGTACCTCCGAATGTACTATCAGAGGCTCTCTTTTGCTCGCTTCCAGATGGAGAAGAGATGGTCTTCCTTTACCTCGACCGTACGAAACTGCGAGTACTCCTTCACGAACGCTAGAGTCAACTCTTCAAAAGAAATGATCGACCTCCGGGGGAAATGTTTGAAGCACGTCATGGACTGACCTTGAAGAGAGGCATGAAACAATTTGCACATGAGTGTGTCATTATGTCTATGCGGAACCATGACTCCCTGGTAGTAATCTATGTGCTTCACAGGGTCGGAAGTTCCTTTTAACTGATTGTAGTTTCGCGTAATCTCTGAAGGAACGAATCCTCCTCAATATCTCTCATAAAGGGTGTAGATTGTTGAATTTGGCAGCATCAATATCACGTTGAACACGAAGGTGTCGATCTAGCATCTTTTGGACATCATCAGCTTGTAGTGCACCTTGCTGAGGTAGAGAGTCGTTTCGTGCTAATCGTCGAGAACCTGCTCGAGTTTCCACCCTTGTCCTCTGAGGTCGTACAGGTGAGTAAGCCTCATCCTCCCCCTCACTGCCATGGGCAGATCGCCTTGGAGTTTTCTGGGGCGTCTGATGTTCCCTTATGCTCCCATATGAGCGTTTCACCAGTGATGTTGTCCCGACCCTACTTCCAAGCCGCCTATGTACTGATGGCCTTGGACGTTGTGTGCTCTTTTTCCTGCGAGTCCGACTTTATTCTTCGGAGTCACTTAATGAGGTGACCCGAGACATTGTTCGACATCAGACATTTTCCTTCTCCGACCGTCTTGGAACATTCTCTTGCATTCCACGCAAAATGGAATGTGTCTCTGGTTCTTGGGTTGTTCTTTCTGCCAGTAGACGCTGCAAGAGCTCCGACTGAATTTGAACTTGGCTGCTTAACCTTTTGACTTGTTGTGCCAAGTTTTCTTGAGGAGGTTGGTGGTGGCTCTTTCTTGAGATATCGTGGCACCCATCTAGGAAATCCCGCAGATCCATGTTTGCAGTGGGCTGACTCTGCCTTGATGCTACCCCTACCAACCGTCCATCTATTTGCTGCAAGGTTGAAGTTCCTTCCCCTAGTGCATGCACTTGGGTTGTTTGTGAAGGGAACGCTCCAAAGCTGTAGGTTGGCATCCTTCCCTGCATCTCCATGGGCGCTTCTATGGACACCCATCGGGGTCGAGTTGGACGTTCCTCCAGAGTCTCTATGTAAGCTTCATTCCTCGTTTGAGCAGTTGAGGCAGCTGAAACACCTTCTCCGGCTGACCAAACGGATCTACGAACCCTAGCCATGCTGAATCGAAGAATCTTTGAGCGGAATGTTCTTTTTCGAACGATGAACAACATTCAAGATCTTCAAACAACGTTATGAATGATGAACAAAGTAAGATGAATGATGAACGATCGTGAGAGCTTCTTCTTGAAAATTTCCAAGCTCTCAATGAAATCACCAGTTGTTCAAGCAAATTCGTCCTTTAAACTCAAAAGACTCATGTATCTCTGCAAACAGAAAACAGTAAGTTATCATTTGTTCAATGATCGAGACCTAGGGGGTTGTTCAACCAAGAACACTGCAATGCTTAAGTCAGCTTTGAAAGAGAAATCTCAAGAGTTTAAGTAGCGTTGAATAGAATTACCTGAAAAGTGAAATGAGCTCCGCTATTTATAGGAAATCCTTGGGAGCACACCTACAAAGATCTCCTTAATCCTTATAAACATCAAAGAAAAAACTATTATTTGTCTCGATCGATGCTCCCTGGGGCTGTTCGACCAAGAACACTCTAATGTCTAAGTTAACTTTATGAGAGAAATTACAAGATTTTAAGAAGCGATGAATCTAATTACCTTGAAAGTGAAATGAGTTTCACTATTTACAGAGGAATCTTGTGAGTCTCGGAATATTCTGATTGATCGATAATTTTGTGAATAATAATATATTTTTTATTAATTTTAATAATTGTTCATTATTAAAAATAATAAAAATTAATTTTTTGGCAAAATATTAATATCATTAAGGCTTTAATCTGATTAAATAATATATTCATATGATAAATACATTATTTAATGTGTGAATGTCTGTGAGCCGTAAATGTCATTATCATGGGTAATTGGGACATTATGCAAATTATGGGCCACGTCGCAGCTCCACAATTTTTTGCTGATTTATGGTTCCACAAATGCCCCCACATTGCTTAGGAATTTAGGGGATTCGAAGGGATGTAAGTTTTTGGGAGTCTAAAGAATGAGTGGTGGAGGGTCCTCCACTTAATACACCCATTTATTTGAGGGGGGTTTTTTTTTTTCTTTCTACTATTTCCTTTCTTTTTTGTCTTGATGAATAAATGAATTGTGATAAATTTTCCCTTTAATGTTTAGTAAAGAACATTATTTAAAGAGAGAATTCTTCTGCATTTTTAAAAGACTCCAATCTCGAGTCTTGAAGCATATGTAAAGAAAGTTATCATGACAGTTGAAAGAAAAAAAAATTGTTTACTTATTTTCTTTAGTTTGGAGAAATGTAATAGAAGGGGGAATTTCTTTTTTCTTTTCTATGTTGTCCGCTGATGGAAGGTTAAGGCTCCAACTGCAGTAGGAAGTCAATTGGTTGGCATGGTGAGTAGAGCGGTTGTGCTAGATAGTTGGGAGACTATCTGGCAAGTTGAGGCACGGGCGTACAACTAGGTGCAACGGACAGTACTGTCTCGAATATTGCGGCTGGCTTGGCAAGAAACAAGGACCAGTGTCTTTGTTAGCATGGCGGGAGTCTGCGATAATTTGCGTGGTGCAAGGGTGTTGAGCGGGTCCTAGGCGATGTCAAAACCTTCAAGGCTTATGCACAACAGAGGTGAATAGAGGCATGCAATTGCTGGGTGGACTTATGTAGGACATTTTGCGACTCACATTAGTATTGCGAGTGAGCTCATGTCAGCCTGGTTTGCACTCTCCTGTCATGCGTGGGTGGACTTATGGTCTACGACTTATATCAATATTACAAGGGAGCTGATGTCAGCGTGGTTTGTACTCACCTATCATGCGAGGGTGGACGAATAGAGGCTATCAGCGCAGGTGGATTCTAGCTTTCATCCGCGATCTGTTTGTCAGTCCAGCGGTTTGGTAGCTAGTGGCTTCTGATTTTGCTCAACGATTATATTCCTTCTTATGTGCATACGACTTAGAAGAACGAGCCATGCAGAGAAGATGTTTCTCGGAATAATTGGAAAGTAGGCAAGGACTGTCTGGCTTGTCTATTCCTGTCCTTATTAGAAGAACAAGAAGTTGGCAAGGACTGTTTGGCATGTCCATTCATGTCCTTATCAGAAGAATGGTTTTTGGTTAACCTTAACCTTGCAACGAGTGACATTAGTGTGACTCTGGTGCTTCAAACATGCATTGGACTTGCCATTGTGCGCGGTTCCACTTTAGATTACGCGAGGTTGGATTTCTTCCAGCTTAGGGTGAAACTTCCTCCAGCATTGGATAAGACATGATCTTGAAGGCCCTATTGAGCTTGAAGTAGGGTGGCACCAAGTTGGGACTCGACAATCAACAATTGGACATGTCCTTTATGAAGCTTGTGAAGTTGCACTTCATTATCCTAGTTGAAGGAAGAGAACTTTGATGTTCTATTTATGAAGTTGACACACCCAGTAAAAATGTTCACACCATCTATGTTGCGAGAAATAACGAAAATGGCCCTTGATCTCAAGACGAGTGTCATGTTGAGTAAAGCTAAAGATGTCAAAGTTGTCCTCGTGAAGCCTAACGATGTCAAAGTTTAGTAAAGCTAAACGTATTTAATCCCATAATTTTTCGGGATTTTTAAACGCATTTAAAATGCACCCTAAACCTTCGGACACCCAAAATTACCTTGAAATGGTGTCCGATTAACTCGAAACTTTTACCAAAATGTCCGTAAAATCAAAAGGGTGAAAGCACATGTTGGTCGCAATTCCAAAACCAATTCCATGTGCCCGTAAGCGCTGCCAGGAGTGACTGTGCGTGGGATCCACGCGCTGGTTTATTAAAACTCATAAAATCACTATTCACCTCATCTTTTATTCGTTTCCTCTGTAATTCGGGTCGCTGGGTCCGGCCTTTTCTCACCCATTTTATATTCTTTTTCAATCTCGTTTCAACCAAAACATCCTAATTAAACTCAAAAGAAGATCCATATATTTAGAACAGAGAAAAAACTCACCTAAACTACTCTCGACCCATTGAAGGACTCGCGGCCGAAAACTGCAACCCTGCTAACAGGGCGATCCCAACGTCCCAAAACTTGACCTAGGTAGTGCACCACGATCGTAGGGACTCTAGGAAGGTGTTCCTAACCTTGTTTCGAAGGTTCCACATCGAAAATAGAGCCATGAGCTCAAAACCCTAGATTCCTCTAAAGGTTCGCATTTTGTTCAAGGTTCTGCTACCCTCTCCTCACGATTGTCACTCTTCTCTAATCTTCTTCCTAGTTTTTCTTCTTATCCTCCTACACTCCCTTACACTCTAGCTTTGTCCCTTTCATCTATCATTCTCGGCCGATCCACACAAAAAACCCACATAACATTTAAAACAATACACAAGCACACATACAATGTCTAATTCGGTGCACAAAATCATAAGGGATAAGGGACACTTGTCCCTATCCCATTGAGCCACTAGAAAAAAATCTCAAGACAAAGTTACCAAAATAACCTTCATAAAACCAAAATTACCAAAATGCCCCTACATAGTTTAGACCCGAATAAAAACCGTTCAAACTTCGTTTCCGACATGCCGCTTAACGACGCACTCGGGAGACCGAGACCTTCCCAACAACATTTTTGGAATCGCTAAAAACCGTCCCAGTCAAAAAGTCAATCCTTTGACTAACAAAATTCAACCTTTGACTTTCAAGTGTAAAATGGTCAATTTCATCTATGGTTCACAATACACGAATATCGAGAGCACACACACACATCAATAGTCAATCACAATGAATCATTCACCTAAAATGCAAATACACCAGAATAGTACACTCGGGTACTGCTCTCATCTGATAGAAATATTTTCAGACAAGGGATAAACACAAATTCTGCTAATTCATGCTTTCGCCTCTCGAGCCTCAATCTCCGTGTAGCAGCCTTGGAGGGTTACAAAACAAGAAAACGTGTGAGTGGACGAAAGAAAATAGTTTAAAACATACTTTAAAACAACCAATATTTACCCTCCGTTTTCTAAAACCATGCATGCATACAAAAAAATCCATTCCATAATTTTCGATTAAAACAAATCCAGTTTGTCATCTAGAAATACGTGAAAAGTATCCCAAATCAAAAGTCATTAAACCATCTAAAACCTCGGTAAGTCAATATAACCATCTCTATAAGAATATAGTACATTAATCACAAAAAATCAATGCACCATCGTCTCAATGTCACACATGAAACCACTGCACCACTAGCAGGCACACCAAAAACTCACTTGGGATTCAGAGCCCCGCTCGATGTCCGAGTCATCACAACACAGTCTCCCAACCCATCACATCATTCCACACAATAACCAGCATTAGCACAGAACTCATGTATAGTCAAATCATCATCACTACATATGCACAACAACAATCATCACATCACAAGGCACTACCGGTAGGCCATCACAGCCATTCGGGATTCAGAGCCTCTAGCTTGACATCTGGGTGAAATGCGACTCAGGATTCGGAGCTCCGGGATCGACGTTTGAGTCACCAATACAATACTAGCCTCAGGATTCAGAGCCAGCTCGACATCTAAGACTCACATTCAAACCACACATCATCATATCATTACACATCACGCATATCGAGAAACATAAGTTCGCATCAAAACTAAGTATCACACTTATTCACAACATATCAAATCATATATGTAACGCCCCGGAAATTCGGAAAATATAAACTTGTAAAATAATGAATAAAATGACGTTTTTACCCCTGTGTTTAGTGTGGTCAATTTGTTGACTTTTTGATTGGTAGGGCGATCGGATGTTGACCGATGATCGTGACGTAGTTCGGGACGTCACGAGTCCATAGACAGGTGGCACGTCCAATTCCGACGTCCAGGGAAAAAGTTATGACGTTCGGAAGTTCAAGGGCATTTCCGTAATTTAGACGATTAGGGGGAAAAAGTTGACTTTTTAAAATATAATTTATTTTCACACGACTCGAAGACCGTTAGGTTCATCTCGATGCCCTGAGTACAACGACAGGCGGCACGCATCAAACGGTCATCGGACGACCAAGTTACGGGTCACGGAAGTCGGAGGGCATTTTGGTAATTTTCCAACTGAGGGCATTTTGGTCATTTTACCAGCTGGGTACTGTTCACCACCGTGGGAAACAACCTGCACGGCCATGCCGTGGGTGTTTGAGCGTGCAATTGTTTATGGTGTTAGTGGATGGCCAGAGTGAGTAGTTTATGTGGATTAAGGCAGTGGGAACATGTCTGAAGGGATTGAAGCATTGGGCAGGCACGGGAGAGTTTTTAAAATTGGCCATGGGTTCTGTGTGCGGGAATCAGTCCCCAGAGCACTTCTGAGTGTCTCCCACAGGTTGTTTGCCATTTGATCGATTAACCGAGTAGGGGAGTTGAGAGAGGATTCATTTTGCATCATTCTGTCGTTGAGAGCTGGAGAGTTTGAGAGAAAAACAGACGGGAAGAAGGAAAAACTGGATTGGAAGGAAAAATTGATTTTCAATTTGGGAGGCCAGTTGAACGAAACCAAGGATCGTGTTAGTCTTCTTGGATCAATAGGAACCCGACCACATCGATTTCGAAGGACATCGATCACGAATTGGCCAAGAACTGAGGCCCCTGGTTCTGAGAATTTTCGAGCTTGAGGATGGCTACTTCCAGGTTAGTATTGGGTCAATTGATTGGATGTTTTGGTTCGTCTAGGCCCCATTAAGCTACTGGTGAAGTTAATTTCGATTTGGGTTAGAAACCATGGAGTTTGGGTGATCAACCCGTTTGGTTGATCACGGGTCGACGGTCGGATTTAGGGACAGTCGAGGTTAATCAATGACACAGACCTTAAATTAAATGAATAAAGAAGAGGTTAGGATTGAAAACGGAAGGAATTGATTGATAATTGAGGGTTAACTGGTCGGGTCGAGTCGTGGGTAACAGACTCGTTTAGCAGTTGTGCGGGTGAAGGAGACGACACTGTTGCTACAGTGCTAGGCGCGTGGCCTTCACGCGCAGCCACTTTGGGCGGCGCGTGACGGCGCGTGTGACGTCATCTCCGGTCACGGTCAACATGAGATTTGGTCCTTTCAGTCTAATTAACATTTTATCTTTAGAGCTCGAGTTGATCGGGTGTCGTTCGGGATAGTTTCGAGGGTTCGGAAGATTAAGTCCTTAAGTGTAATTACGCGGAAAAATCTGGAAAAATTAGGGAAATTAATACGAGCTTTTTGGGAATGTTTGTAACCCTTCTTGTACGTTTTTACAGGCCCGGACATTTCCGAAGCTACCGAGCAGCGCACGGGGCGCGATTGACGCGTCCGAAAACCGTGAGTGGACTTTTGATTTCTAAACCGAGCATGCATGACTATTTTTACTCATCTATCTTATGTTTTCATATATGATTTTATGATGTTGCTATGATATTTCGGTTTTACGTAATTTCACATTTTTCGAGGTGATTATCGTACTTTACGTATTTCGAGGTTACGTTTTTCTCCTATGCATGAATGATGTTTTGATGAAGTATTTGGATATGATTCTGCATGTTACGTTTTAATGATGATTTGATTATACTTGTGAAGTAATTTCGGAAATTGCATGTGAAATCCAGACGTAAGTCCTATTATGACGATTTGTGATTATGGAATGATTTCTGGTAAATGGATCACGAAGGATCCTGGTTTATTGTGCTTTATAAAATGGTTTTGGGTTTAAAGACCCGGTATGATTGTTGGATCTAGTTTTGGGTTTAACGACCCAGTTAATTGATGAGGGGGACGGGCCCAAAAATTGGGTTTAAAGACCCGGATTGAGTTTAAAGACTCGTGAGTTTAAAGACTCGGTTATTGTGATACCCCAGAGGCCTATTGATTATGTTTTGAGTTTAAAGACTCGTTGATATCTTAGGAAGGCCTGATATTGAGTTTAAAGACTCGGATGGATCCAACGGCTTGATTGTGATTACTTAATCAGTTTTACTTGGATTGGTTGATTGGAAATTCGAAAATGACGATTTCTGGATTTTGTTAATGTTATATTATTTTACATGAGTTAGACGGTTTTCTGTAACGTTTTCCATGTGTTCTGGAAAAAGGGATTTCAAATGTTTAGTATGCGGTTTTCGAATATCTGGTTATGCATGCGTGTTATAAAACTGGAGGGCGAACCCCGATTTCGTTAAACTGTTTTCTGTAAACTTTTGTTTCGGTCCACTCACACTTTATTGTTTTAATTACCCTCCAGGTCGTGGTACGAGTTTGGGGGCTAGTGCCGAGGCAAAGGCAGAGGCATAAAGTTTTCCGTTGCGGAGTAGTTAGTTCACAGAGTAGGATTTGTTCTTTATCTTGTTTTGTAATATTATGCTCTGTGAAACTATGGACTTGATGTCCAGACGGTTGTATTTGTTTAATCTCCCTGGTCTGACAATGGGTGTGATGTAATTTTATTTGGTTTTCCGGTCTTTTGTGTTCGATTGTCAAACGGGAGCAGGATGCTTCCCGATTATCGAGGCGATAATCGGGGCGGGTCCTGTCAATATATCACAATCCACATCCATAATCGGAATCTCGGGTCTAAACCCCAAACACAACTTAATCACACTTTCTTGTAAAACATGCCAATAAGGCTACTTTCGTAAAACCGTCTAGAAAGCATATGAACATCATAATTATTCCAAAATCACATTATTCCATGCCACAAACCATATTCCCTTCGAAATCTCAATCAAAACGGTATCTGAAACATATTTTCCTAAAAACTCGAAAAACGCGCATTAAATAATAATAAAATATTGATAAAATCAACGAAAATCCATTAAAAAAATTCCAGTCAATTCGTTATCACCAAAATCACATAAAAACACAATTAAGCCAAGTAAGTATGCATGCAAAAAAGTTCAGGGAAAGAAAGTCCACTCACACACTCTGAATCGTCGAATTCCCCTTTTGCACGCATTTCCATAATTTTGGAAATGTCACTTGATGCCAAAATTCACATCTAAAGGTCATTACCTATCTCAAATAACTCCTATTTTAATCCAATATTTTTTTTGGGATTTTTAAACATATTTAAAACGCACCAAAAACCTTCAGACACCCAAAAATACCCTGAAACTGTGTCGGATTGACGCAAAACCTATGCCAAAATGTCTGTGACAACAAAAGGCTGAAAACACATGTTGGCCTCAATTCCAAAATTCATGCCATGCGCTCCCACACGCCGTGAAAAGTAGCTACGCGTGGGATCCACACGCTGCTATAGTAAAAAAACCTAAAATCACTGTTCACCTTCTCTTTTACCCGCTCCCTCTGTAATTCGGGTCGTCCGACCCAACGACCCGACTCTACCTTTTCTAACCCATTTTTAACTCTATTTTAATCCCGTTCGATAAAAAAAACCTAATTTAACTTTAAAAAAAAAGATCCGTATAATTAGAACAGAGAAAAAACTCACCTAAAATACTCGACCCGTTGAAGAACTCGCGGCCCAAAACTGCAACCTTGCTAATAGGGTGATCCCAGCGTCCCAAAACTTCACCTAGCTAGTGCACCACAATTGTATGGACTCTAGGAAGGTGTTCATAACCTTGTTTCGAAGGCTCCACGATGGGAATGGACCCGTGAGCTCAAAACCCAAATTTCCTCCTCGAGTTCACCATTGTTCAAGGTTCTGCCACCCTTTCCTCACGATTGTCACTCCACTCTGGTCTTCTTCCTGGTTTTTCTTCTTTTCCTCCTACTCTCCCCCACTCTCTAGTTTTCTCCCTTTCATCGATCATTCTCGTCCGATCCACACAAAAAACCCACACAACATTTAAAACAATACACAAGCACACACACACAAGGTCTAAGTCAGTGCAAAAAATCATGAGGGATAAGGGGCACTTGTCCCTATCCCATTGAGCCACTAGAAAAAAATATTGAGACAAAATTACCAAAATACGGTTCATAAAACCCCCAAATTACCAAAATGCCCATACATAGTATAGATCCGAATCAAAACCTTTCGAGCTCCGTTTCTGACATGTAGTCTGTCGATGCACTCGAGAGACAGATACTTTCCTAACGACGTTTTCGGAATCGCTAAAAAACGTTTGGGTCGAAAAGTCAACCCTTTGACTTTCAAGGGTAAATGGTCAATTTCATCCAATTTTTCTTATTTTACCCTCGTTAAACGTCTGGGTCGTCACACTTGAGTTGTTACCCGAAGAAATTTTTGGTTGCTTCATAGAGGAAGGCTTTGAGTTCTTCCAAGAGGAAGGCTTTCATTGCTTCTCATAGGAAGACTTGGATTGCTCTCTGGAGGAAGGCTTGTATTGCATCCTATAGGCTAGTTTGGTGTGCTTCTAGGAGGAAGGCTTGGAGTGCATCTAGGAGGAAGGCTTGAAATGCTTCCAAGAGGAAGGTTTAAAATGCTTCTATAAGGAAGCCTTGAAGTGCTTCTCGGAAGAAGACTTAGAATGCTTCTAGGAGGATGACTTAGAGTGCTTCCAAGAGGAAGCCATAGAGTGCTTCCAGGAGGAAGGCTTGATGTGCTTCTAAGAGGAAGGCTTGAAGTTCTACGCATGGCGAAGGCTTGGAGGCTTTGCGGGCTGAAGGCTTGGACACTTCGTGAGGGCGAAGGCTTGGAAGCTTCGCGAGAGCAAAGGCTTGGACTCTTTACTGGGTGAAGACTTGGACACTTCAGGGGGGCGAAGGCTTGGACGCTTCCCAAAGGCGAAGGCTTGGTTGCTTCGTAAGGCGAAGGCTTGGACGCTTTACAGGGTGAGGGCTTGGCGGTTCGCGAGAATGAAGACTTGGACGGTTCGAGAGGGCTAAGGCTTGGACACATCATAGAGAGAAGGCTTGGATGCTTTGTGGGGACGAAGACGTGAATACTTCATTGGGAAAAGGTTTGGACGCTTCGCGAGGGTGAGGCCTCAGATGCTTAGCAGAGCGAAGGTTTGGATGCTTCATGAGGCGAAGGCTTGGACGCTTCGCAAGGGCAAAGGCTTGAACGCTTCGTGGGGATCGAAGGCTTGGACGCTTCGTGGGAGCGAAGGCTTGGACGCTTCGTGGAGTTGAAGGCTTAGACGCTTCGTGGGGGCAAAGTCTTGGACGTTTCGTGAGACGAAGGATTGGGCGATTCATGCGGGTGAACGCTTGATCACTTCACACGGGCGAAGGCTTAGACGCTTCATGCAGACGAAGGCTTAGACTCTTCATGCGGGCAAAGGTTTGGAAGCTTCATAGGGTGAAGGCTTAGACGCTTCACGAGGGTGAAGGCTTGAACGCTTCGCTGGCGAAGGATTAGACGCTTCGTGGGGACAAAGGCGTGGGCATTTCGCTAGGGCGAAGGCTTGGATACTTCTTTAGGGCCAAGACTTGGACACTTCATGGAGTGAAGGCTTGGACACTTCGTGGGGTGAAGGCTTAGAAGCTTCGCGATGGCAAATGATTGGATGCTTCGTGGAGCGAAGGTTTGGATGCTTCACGGGGTTGATGGCTAGGATGCTTCACGGGGGCGAAGACTTGGATGCTTCGTGGGGGGAATGCTTAGACGCTTCGCAAAGGAAAAGGCTTGGACGCTAGGTGAAGACATGGATTCGGGGTGAAGGCTTGGACGATATGCAGAGGCGAAGGCTTCGATTTCTTCCCAGAGGAAGACTTGGATCTATCGCTCCAAATGCTGGTAGTAGGGCACGAAAGGTTCTGAATCCAACCATGGAAGTCGGTCCATGTACCCCAATGGATGCTAGTATCTCCACTTGACATGTCCCGTGGTGACATGACTCGCTCCTAAATTGCCTTGGTAACCCCGTCTGGTCCTGCTCCCGTCCGACGAGTAATCCAAAACACTGAAATTAGCCCCACACTCGTCAGACAAGGGATACATGTACCTTCCTCAGTTCATGTCTTAGTCTCTCAAATCACCTCGAATTCCATGCAACGGTCCTAGATGGTTTCCAAAACCACAAAAACGTGTGAGTGGACATGAAAAATTATTTTAAAAACATACTTTGAAACATAAGTAATTGACCTTCTTTTTTCTAAAAACTATGCATGCATACGAAAACCATCAAATCTGGGTAAAAATAGAATATAACTTACGAATCTTGAATATGAGTAAATATCAGTAACTTAATCAGTATCTGTAAATCAAGCTAACCCTCATATGATATAACCGCTTGAGGATACAACATCTGAGAGTCTTCCCAAGGATACAACATCTGAGTGTCAACTACATCATCAAACTGCACTACCGGTAGGCTAACCACTCGGGAAACTGAGCCCAACTTGACGTCCGAGTGAGCCGACTCAAAACACATAGCCCATCTCAACATCTGAGTCATCATCATAATACTACTCTTAGGAAACAGAGCACAACTTGACGTTTGAGACAAACCAAAAAACCCGCTCAGGGATACAACATCTGAGTGTTAACCAGTAATCCGAGGAGAGTTGTCCAAAAGCACAACAGTTCACAAACATCGAAAAAACATAAAATTATAACATATACCAATTCTATATACCAAATACATGTTTCAAAATCTGGGTCTAAGCCCAAAACACAATCTAGAAAATATCTCGCAAAACATGCACTTAAATGCATTCTATAAAATCATCAAAAATCATTTTAAATCATAATCGAATCAACGACACAAAAATAATGTAATAAAGTAATGAAAAAAATGCATAATAATTTAGAGAAAAGGAAAATCCGCTTACACACCTTCCACGTAGTCGAATTCCGAGTTCCATGTTTTTTCGTAAATTCCAAGAACCTTATCGCATCTAATAAAGCATCACTAAAGGTCACTAACGTCCCAAATATATTTACATTTAATTTCCCTAAATTTCGGGATTAAAATACAAATTTAAAACTACATATAACACTTCGGACACCTAGAACTACACCAAAAAGGTGTCTGATTGACTTGAAAACTATACCAACGTGTTCATAACGTCCATTACATTGAAAATTATGTTGACCATATTTCGAGGCAGGTTGGCCCGCGCCTCCACGTGCGGTAGTACCTTCTCTGTGCATGGGCCTTATACGTAGCCACTAGTCATTATCTTCAACCTTGGGTTGGGTCGACCCACTGGTCTACAACTCAGACCCGACTTGGGGACTCAACGATGTCCCAAAACCTTTATTTTCAGTCTAATTTTCATGTTCCAAGCAGCAAAATTCTTATAATCCTACCTAGAAGCCATCATATAATCTCAAATCATGCATCCGTACCTCTAATTCCAAGACCCGAACTTGAAGCTTTCGGCCTAAAAGTTGAACCTCCTATTACTGTGTTCTCCATGTCCAAACCTTCAAGGTTTTGGCTCATTATGCTCGTATGAACCTACAAAGAATTTCAGGAAGCTGGGTTTTAAGCTTTCAACGTTAAAATTAAAAAATAAACTTATAGTTCCATGGACGTCCAATAGATCTGGGGACATTTCCTTCCTTGTCCTCTAGCTTTCCTCCCTTTCTGTTCCTTCCCTTTTTTCCCCTCTTTTTTCCCTCTCTTTCTCCCTGGTTCTTCCTTTTTTTCTCTGGTCTTCTCTTTCACTGTTTGTGAGTTTTTCTTTTTCGGCTTCAAACTATTGAACCCCATTTTTCACACACACACACACACACACACACACACACACACACACACACACACACACACACACACACACACACACACACACACACACACACACACACAGGATTATATGTCGGTGGAAGAGATTATGTAGGGAAAAATATCAGGTCTTTCTAGAAATGTGTCACCATCACACCTTATCTCTTATCTAAAATGACCAAAATACCCCTCATGCTAAAATTGCCATAATGTCCCTAGCCAATTTTGACTGGTATCGAAACCTTTTAATCTCCGATTTCAGCATTCTATCCGTCTACAAACTCAGGAGTCCGAGACCTTCGTAAAGGTCCTCGTACAACGTCCAAAAATTGTTCAGGTCAAAAAGTCAACTTTTGACCTGATAAGGGAAAAATTGTTATTTCTATTTTTTATTTTCCTGAAATACCCTTTTTCGAATTTTCGGGTCGTTACATGTGGGGAAATGGTACATTTGTTCATCCTGATCCCATCATATGTTCCACTCTTAACCTGAGTTTGTAGAGGCAAAAAATAGCGATTTATAATGAACAAACTAATCATCATGTTCTCACCTCGTTAAGAGCGACGAAAAAAGTCGATGAACGACGTACAAATTTGATGAACGAAGAACGAACTTGAGATCACAACTTGAGGATTTCTCAATTTAGCTCTTAATGGACGCTTCACAGGACGAAAACTTGGATGCTCTCCTGGGGTCACAATGTGTGCTTCGCTCCTATTCTGAGTTGCATAGATTGAAACATTGCCTTTGAATGATCGAACGGATCATCGCATCCTAACCATGCTGAATCGCAAGGATTAAACATAAAATTCTAATGAACGATGAACAATATTCAAGAACTTTGAACATAGTCGATGAGTGACGAACATGGTATAATTAATGATGAACAAGGCTAATGAATGATGAACAGTGTTCAAGAACTTCAAACATAATTGATGAACGATGAACACGACCGATGAACGATTAACACCATTTAAGAACTTTGAATATAGTAAATGAATGACGAACGAGGTATAATGAATGATTAACACAGTTGAAGAACGATGAACAACGTTCAAGAACTTCGAACATAGTCGATGAACGACGAACGAAGTATGATGAACGATGAGTAATCTAAAGAGCTCATCTTGAGTATTTCTCAATTCGACTCTTAATGAAAGCACCAATTGTTGAAACAGAATTCATACACACTCGTAAAAGTCTCCTCGATCCTTTCAAACAAAAATAAGAAGTTACCGTTTGTCTTGATCAAAGCCCCGGGGAGGGGGGGGTTGTTCGATAAAAAACATTTCAATGTCTAAGTTAGCTTAGAGAGAAAAATCACAAAAACTTAAGAAGTAATGAATCGAATTACCTTGAAAGTTAAATGAGTTTCACTATTTATAGAAAAATCTTGTGAGCCTCGGAGTATTATGATTGGTCGATTGGTATTGTAATTAATAATTTATTTTTAATAAAATATATTATTTAATAATTATAATAATTGTTCATTATTAAGAATAATAACAATTAATTCTCGAGGAGAATATTAATATCATTGAGGTTTTAACCTGATTAAATAATATATTCAGCTGATAAATACATTATTTAATGTGTGGGTATCTTTAAGGCGTAAATGTCATTACCAAACGAATTATGGGTCACGTGACAATTCTACAACTTTTTGATGATTTATGGTTTCATATATATATATATATATATATGTATATTATAATATGAATAAAAGGTTACAAAAAAAAACCAAAAATCTGCCTCTTATGTGGGAATCCATGTGGAAAATAGGTGGGCTCATTTTCATATCATGTTTCATTCGTTTATCCTCGAAATGATGACTTAAAGATATAGCTTGTAGTCATTGCTACCTTTCTCTTTTTGATCTTCTTTTTGTGTTGGTGGTGGCTGCCCAATTACCCTCGTTGTCTTGAACAAAGACTAGTCCACTTTGTTTTTAAGGCTAATCACACTTTAATTTGAAACCAAAGCTTCATATGATCACACTTTACTCCCACCTGTGGTCATATTAGTTAAACGCCGACCCAATCTCAAGAAGTTTGGAGGCCGAGCCTCAAACCCGGTCACGACGAAAAACCCTTACTATACCACTCTGATCAGTGAAGACCGATTAGTTAGTCAAAACAAAAATGAAGAACAAATGACCTGGCCTGTTGCGATGAACAGGCCGTGTCGTGATTTCGTCATAAAAATGACAGCAGATGATAACTTGTACATAAACCAGCTGCACAAGTTGATAATTGATATGATACTTCAAAAAGAAACACATCCCATTGTTAGTAAATGAACATAAATTAGACAGAAGACTAAGTGGTGAAAAGAATGAGAGTAAATATACCATTACCATATATTCCAGTGAATAATTCACCCCCAAGTATCCCCACAATTACAAGGCTATACCCCCTTCTCTTCTTAGATAAACAACTTAACCCAAACTAAAAACAAAATACGACCCCACTGCATGTACATCAACCAAAATTACAACATGCAGAGATCCTAACCCCCACCCAACTCCACCGCCGCCGCCTTTTCACAATTGTTCTCAGCCCCGTTTACCCAATTCTTATTCATATACATGACAACAACCAACTGTTAAAAGTAAAACACCCAAAATTCCTCCGTATCCCAGTTATCCCCTACTCCCCCAACCACAAGGAGAAATAACAAAAACAAAATAGTCCATTGCTGAAGAATATATGTAGGGTGAAGGAGAATGTCACTTTTCCTGATTACTGTGGCTGTGATTTGGCTGGAAATGACCGTGTAGTGCTCAGGGTTCTTCGCGGTGATGGGTTTCCTAATAACATGGTCTGCGACCGTGTCACCATGTCCACCATTGATGGTGTTTGGTAAGATTGCACAAGGCTAGTGCTGTCTGTGGAATCACCTCGAGCAGTTGCCCTCTGCCATGAGTGTGAGCTCAATCCTGATAAAACATAAGCCCTTCCAGATTCCTCATATGCACGGTGGTTTCCCATTCTTTCTTGCATCTCCTTTAACTCGGCAGAAAGTGAAACACACAGACGGTCACCAGCTCGTGCTGAGGCAGTTTCAGATAATGCCCTACGGCAGCTCTCTAGGACCGAGACTGCACCAACCAAATCACTGTTCTCGGCTGCTACTCTAGCCTCGGCCATTGCTTCTGCTGCACGAAGCCTGTTTCGCTGCCTGTCTACTTCCATTGACACTACTAGTTGCCCTACTACTTCAGGCCTTTGGATAACAACTTCACTGGCATCTTCCAAATTCACCATTTCTTTCGTAATGGGGTCTCTGTAGACACATCTAACCTTTACCAGCGACATCTCATAACTATACGCATCACCTGGAATATTGATTGTCACCAAAAAATCCCTTTCTTCTTCAGCATACAGGTCTCCAACATCAATGGAACCCATTCTTGCATCAGCCACCATGCTGGTTTTATAACTCCCTGCTTTAATTGAACCCAATTGCAAACTTGGAAGAACGCACTCAATTCTGATCTGCAGCTCTTGCACTACCACACTCAGAAGGCCCCCAATACACTGCGCAAAAGCATCCTGAATCACACCCTCAGTTTCTATGAAAGAAAACGTCCCCCCAGAAATTTCAGATATCGAATGCATTGAGGCAGCATCATGATCTGTACCAAATCCAAATGCGTGAACTGGAATCTTCAAGCCTGCTACATTATTGCGGCGGATAGAGACTGGGATAAGCGATTGATAGTCTGCTCGGGGATGGGCCCCATTGGGACTAGTTACAGTGTATGTATCCTGCCCATCAGATAGTAGTATGATACTGCAAACTGGGTTCTTCCACCTGCGCTCAACTAACACCTTGGTACCTTTCTTGAGAGCCTCAGCAATGTTTGTCCCACCATTCGAAACCAGAGAATTTACAGCCTGCAATGCATGTTGCCGACCGGTTTCTGTCATCCGTCGAAGGGGGAAAAGCCGGCGGGCTGTCGAGGAGAAGGCAATGACAGACAGCCGATCCGAGGGACCAAGGTTCTGTACTACAAACCCCATGGCTCGTTTCAACAAAGCAAGCTTCGTACCTGCCATGCTACCACTGACATCAAGCACTGTCACCAGATCTACTGGAGCACGAGAATTTTGAGATATTGGAAACAGTGACTGGTTTCTACTGCTGGTCTGTCTTCCACTTGAAAGAGGAGCCTTAAGATGGATCAGAACAGTGAAGTTATCATGAGAGGCTGATCTTTGAACAGATGGAACTTCAGGATACGTTTTGACCTCTATAGTTCGAATAGAATTATTATCATAACCATCTTCAACAGATGTGCTTATCCTGGAGACCTCAGGTTGGTGACCGAAGCTTTCATCATCATCAAAGATAACTGGTTCATGAGTATGAAAGAGTGATGAAACTGGTCGGCTTGTATCCACACGTGGGGGAGGAATTTGTCGTAAAACAGTCATCCATGCATCATCTTGCTGCCAATTATCAGGGTTAATTCTTGAAATACCACGTGAAAGATCAGAAGCAGGACTTTGAAACGGAATTTCTTTCCACTTTGCTCTGCAAACCGGGCAAACTTGGTTTCCATGTTTTACATTAGAAGTAATGCAGTGGAAGTGGAAAGAGTGGGAACACTCTGCAGTGAAAATGGCATGGCCTTGTCCTGTTTTCATGGTGGTCAAGCATATTGCACAGGTTCTCTGTGGACATGGAAAAGCTGGTTAGAGCAATGCTGGCTGGCACCAAAAAGAAATACAAATGGTAAATGCTCTTAGGCACACAAGAAAAAGATATTGAACTCATGGAAGCACCTCCATCAACAAAAGTGATCCTTAAATTAACTACAAAATACAGAGTAGAAGATATTAAAGTCACCGAAGCACCTCAATCTACCAAGTTATTTATAAGTTATGGCGAGGCACAAAATCATTACGACTTACTCACAAAATATTTTGACTTTAAATTTAAACATGTTAATCCAGAGACACTTAAATCCTGCCCATAAATATTTCAGCTTATAATTCAATTAATAGATCCCCAAAAAGAACAATCAAACTGAACCTAAAACTGTGTTTCTGATTTCCGACAGTGAAGTCCCGTTACAAAATGATTTATTTCAAAATATCCCATGAACCAATTAATCCCAAATTTTTTACAAACCATTTTGAAACATCAAAGTACATGTGCAAAGTATCAGACCATTAGGTTAACATTTAGTACCCCAAAAACGATTTTCAACATTAACTTACAGGCAGCCCAGTTACAATGTGATTCTAATAGAGACACTCAAAACATCACCATAGAAAGCCTCACAATCAGAGTAGAAGTCAAACATAAATTCTAAAACCAAAATCAGATTGCATTTTAAACACATCCCAAATAAAAATTACAGCAGGAAGACATATTATAATTAGCAAACTATTGGGTTTCACTGAACTGCCCTGGAAAACAGTGATTATGACTTTTCTCCATACATGTACCATGCATGCTCTACTAGTTTTTTTGCTCAAGAAACTTGCAATTGATTAGAAATTGCCTCTCTAATTGATTGCGACCAAAGGTAACTTCAATAACAAAGATACCTCCGAAAATTTACTCACAAGCACCCTTATTTATGGACACCATTTATCATGTAGTTCTTGCAGTTTACATAGCATAAAATTCAAACAGAACTATTCATTTTAGAGTTAATAACTTGCTGAAAAGACCTCTACAATTCTCAAAATTTAGAAGGAAAAACAATTCAGTAAACATTTGAGTTGACAATAAGCTACTTGTAAACAATCCTCTATCTTCCTTGACGGGTTTGAAAACCTATAACTCAAAAATAAATTTCTTTAGCTAACATTGTCGGCTATGAAAAACAGTAATTTAAAAATCATTAAAAAATTGTTTAGTATGGAGTAAAAGAATTATGCATGCATGTCTTTCTGTACAATAAGCACCTATAAAATATAATTATAATATTCTTACAATAAGTACGGATTGAACATCCAGATTTAGTTTTGGGACATGAGTTATTAGTTTCCAAATGCCTTGGATTTTTAAAAAAAGTACCTCCCAGCTCCCAGCTTTAATTAAAAAAGAAAAAATCCATTTTTATTTTAACATAATTAAACCAGAATTTTTCTTTCTTCTTAAAATGCAGATTTTTGCATTTGGGGACGTGTATACAAATCCAGCCCTTTAATTTAGAGAATCTGAACACTGGCTTCTATTTTCAGCATTTCTTGATACATGTGAAGATTTCAAAGGGTCATTAGAGTCAATGCGAACACGATAGCATAACATATTAAGCTGACACTCCTTTAACCATGCAGCTCCACTGGTTAGAATAGTGCATCAAAAGATAGGGTACCAAAAAAAAATAGTGTAACAAAAGATGAAATAGATTGCACCGTATCTACAGTACAATACAGTTGGCGATTTCGAGATTCTTTTTATACACCAAATTAACTATGATTAAAGGAGTCCTGAGAAAATCAGCTAGCCAACAAAAGAAGGAAGTCAATGAAAAATGGTCAAAAACTTAGTGGAGGACATAATGGGAAATTTAAATCAATCAAGGGGACGACTTTTAAAAGTAAGAGTAATAAAGCAGCAGGCAGATTAACTATGAACCTTTTTTTTTTTTTTCCAAGATTAACTATGAACCTTTCAACATGGTAAGAAATTTCTGTCAAAAAAAGAACTAAAAAAAAAAACTTGAAGCTCAGAAAAAGAAGAATGATGAATTTGCTCTAGGACTCAGAATGATGAATTTCCTCTAGGACTCAGAATGACGCATTTGCTCTAGGACTCCCATATTAATTCATTCCCTCTTCGATTCTCCTTTCTTTCTTTGTTGATGCTCATTGCAGGAAAGCTCACAATCAAGGATGCACAATCTTTCTCTTGAGAGAGAGAGAGAGAGAGACAGAGACAGAGATGTATGGGGGTTTGTGTGTGAGTGGAACAGAGCACTTGTGCTGACCAGACAAAGCACTTTCCCTTGGAGTAAAGGAAAGGTACATTGAAGTGTATTTCTTTTCTAAATGAGCCAAATAACAATGGTCCTTAAAGGTAGTATAGTCCACTTTCTCTATCCCCACAACCACAACACCTTCAATTCTCAATTCACAATTCACATATAGCTGAAAACAACCTGACAACCAATACCCATCTTCACAAAATTCATTTACACCACCACCCCTCTCTCACCCCCACCCCACCCCACCACCACCACCACCACCACCACCAACATCTACCCCACATGAACTGAGGCAAACAGAAAAACAAAAGCAAATTCAGCTTGCCATGATTAAGAGATGGTATTACCAAAAAATTAATATATATACAACATAATAATGTTTACCTAAACTATATTATTCACCGCCTGTAAATAAATTAAGTAAATTACTATTCATTGAAAAAGATGTTATTTTCATTCATTCACTGGCTCACTAAGAATCTACAATGGATATCCACCAGATACGAAATAGCAGAGACCTCCGGACACCAAATGGCACACCAATTTAAATCAACCCAAAGCGATAAAATTGTAGAAAACCAACAAATATGTAAAGATTGGCATAACTAGCAAGAATTTCAATAACCAAAAGCTCAACATGCAAATAGGTTTTACAAATAAAAAGAAAACTCCAAACCTTAGAGGACTTGGTTCCAGCTTTGGGCAACCGGAGGCCGGAAGATGACGGGGTGGGCGTGGTGGGTCGGCAATCGGAGGCAAAACCCGTCGGAGAAAGCAGAGAATTTGACGAAATGGCGTCAGAGAATCTAGATGCAGCTACATCGTTTGAGGGGGGTGAAGATTCTTCACTAGTTTGAGGAATATAGAGACAAGTGTTCAACCCGAGAGCAAGCTTGGCTTTCCTCCATTTGCTTCCCATTTCTAGAAATCGAAGAAAACTATTGGGTTTTTTCACTCTCTCTTTGTTGTTTCAAAAGATTCAAACTTTTTCAAATCTTGAAGGTATTGTGACCCATGCCCATGAAACAAGGTGAGGTATCAAGTATGGTGGTTCGGTGCTTAACAATAAGAAATGGAATAATAAAGAAGCAATAAGTGTTAGGAAGGTTAGAGAGGAAATGTTTTATAGGGACTATTGTAGATGTAGAAATTTAGAGGGAGAGAATTGGGTTTTTGGGTTGAATTGCCTTTTAATGGGTGGGATTGTGGGAGGTGGGATGGGTTGGGTGAGAATGGACTATGGGAGTGGTCAGACAGGCTCCACAGCAGCTTTTTTATTTTATTTTATTTTTATATAAAAATCCTGTACATTAATTTAAATTAAATCACATAATTAATCAAATAAACCAAAATAAAATCCTTTTGTGAACTTAAATTTAAAGAAGCTTGAAGATTTTAGTGTATTCAAGTTTGCTGAAGCAAATATTGGTTGTTTGAGGAAAATATTACAAGGAAGCCTAACACAAGCTACACCTAACAAAACCCAGGAGGTTTTGGATTCGCTAACACTCAAAATGAAAATTGCTAAACACAGTGACTCTTTTTTGTTCTTTTCTATTTTTGAAAAATTAACTTCTGGAAAAGAGTATTGTTCCTTCTTTGTATTTTAATTATTTTTATAGCAATTTCAACTTTTTATCATTTGACCATAAAACACCAAATCCAACAATGAGCCACTTGAATTGACGTCTATGAGTATTTAACATTTATTTTTAAGCATTATCAATCGTATTACTTCAAAAAAATAAATATTAATGAAACTTAAAGCAATAAGTTAATGATAGTCCAATTTAGTTGATTCTAGCATTAATTTATAAATAATTGATTTCATATTCAAACCTTGATGATGGGTGACAAAATTTCCTCTGTCCTTTAATAAAAAAAAAAGATGATACATTTAGAAAAATTCTTTTGTAAAAGAGTCTATTATTAACATTTCTCGCATAAAAATGTTATGAGCCATCCTTCTAAAAAATATGGTCATACCTATTGGTTCATATTTGCTATAATAGGGTAGATATATATTTTTTTTTTGGTTCAATGGAGGGATCTTTATTGAAACTTTAGCTAACCATTCTAAATATCAAAATTTTCGACCAAAGACGTATTATTACTACTATGATGAAATAATATATAGAGTTTGTTTCTTAAAAACATGAAGTTGTACTCTTAAACTATGTACTTATTCTTCTTCTTTTTTTCAAATAATAATATACGGTGTTATTTTTGTTGATCCACTAAAGAGAAAAACTCTTGAATGATTGTTTTGGCACCGTAATTCATTTCATCTACAAATTAAATGGTGAATTTTTTATTCTGGCTCAAAAATTAAGTTTTAATTTTAAAAAAATATTTCTTTCTGTTAACTAAAGAATTCTTAAGTACTTTTTTTACCAAAGATAGCTTAAGTTCAAACTTATAATATTTGTTTTTTTTTTTGTCAGAACAAATATTCGTCTTCCTCAATCCTCATGATCTTCGATTCCAACCAAGAAGAGAGGCGAAAATGATTGAAGGCAGTGCATTCATGAAGTCATAAATTTTGTTTCTCTAATTCTGTACTAGTCACTTGTACACATTGAATGAGGATGGATTCCCTCAAAGGATAAGAATTTGAAAGCTTTGGGTTAGCTCTAGTGCAGAGGACTTATTATTTAAAATGCATCCAAAATATAATTTTGTCCTACATTGCACCCACAATAAGATCAACACTAGTTCTGTTGAATCAATTTGGCAACGAAATTAACATTGTTGCCATATAAGTACTCTAAACGGTGTTATTGAAAACGTTGTCTTTATTCCGAGTGTAAAGCAAGACAAAATCGTATTTTGAGTGGAAACTGAGACGATATGAATTATTTTAGGTTCACACTTTGCACCCAAAATAAAATTAACATTAATTCTGTTGCATCAATTCAGTAACAAAATTAATGTTGCTGCCACAAAATATCCTAAAGTATGTTATTGAATTAGTATGATGTAATTAACATTATCCCTCTTCTGACTGTAAAATCAGAAAAAATCGTGTTTTTAGTGCAAATTGAGACAACATGAATTAATCTAGGTGCATTTTAAGTAATATTTCACAATGAGAGGGAGGGTAATAAAACAAATTAGGATTATGCGTTTGAATCCCTTTGATGTAACTCAAGAGAAAAAAATATAAATTTTGAGTAATATTTGTATCGGTCCTTAGTGGATGGGCTTATTTCCCCATGGTTGGTTATCAAATTTCCCCATACAGGTGTGATAATCAAAACAACGAGAAAAACCCCCCATTAAGAAGAGGCAAGTATTCCACCCCTTGCCCCTAAGCAATACTTGCATTAACGATGAGATAAATGGGCTATTTCCCTTATGGTTGATTCTGTAAATTTCCTTAAGCATTGTTTGTAATAAAAATTGTTGATTTTTTTTTTTTTTACTGGAAAGACATGTATATTAAATTATAAGCGAGGTGAAATGCCAACATCTTTGAGAGGAGGTTAAAAAAGCCATATAGGTTGCAAGATTATGACGAACCGTTAAGAAATTGCGACAATAACACCATATAAAATGGCAGATCTTATTGGGCACATGATGTAAAATATCTAGGCCCAAATTTCAAATATATCTACAAAATGTTGTTTGAAGCATTAATGAAGTAAGTGGTTGTAGGTAAGTGGGATCCAAAATGTAGTAGGTGGTTGTAGGTAAGTGGGATCCAAAATGAAGTAAGTGGGTGGGTGAAGCATTAATGAAAGCATTTAGATGGTTCCTCCTTGGCCTATATAAGGAGAGGTCATTTGCTCATTCCATCAATCTCATCTAAGAGAAACATCTTCCTCCAAGTAGAGAGTGAAGAGTGCCCACTCCAAGTTGAAAGTGTTGAGTGTTGTAGTGTTGGTAGCAAAACAAGTGTGAGAGAGAGAGTTTCCTTCAAGTAGTGTTCTTGAAGTTGTGCATCTCTTTGTACCCCTAATTTCATTAGTAGAGGTTCTTGTTGTTGTTGCCCCGTGGACGTAGGCATATTGCCGAACCACGTTATATCCGGTGTTCTCTATTCTTTACTCTTTTATTTCCTTGCATATTTATCCTTTTTGTGGGTTGAGTTATTATTTCCATTCTACTATTTTCCGCAACAGTGGTATCAGAGCTCTAGGTTCGTTGAGAATGGAAGGCTCAAGGAGTACCATGGTTCGACTCAACCACTCCAATTGGATTACAAGGAAGCCGAGAATGGAGGACATTCTCTATTGCAAGGATCTACATGAGCCCATAGAAGGAGAGGAAGGCAAGCCTGAGAATATGGGAGATGCTGAATGGAAGAAGTTGAATCGCAAGGCTATTGGCCATATTCGTGAATGGGTAGATGATAGTGTGTTCCACCATGTGTCCAACGAGACTAACGCCTATGCTCTTTGGTTGAAGTTGGAGTCATTGTTCGAACAAAAGTACGCATCGAAAAAAGCATTTCTCATTAAGGAGCTTGTCAACATGAAGTATAAGGAGGGCGTAAGGGTGACTGAGCACCTCAACAACTTCCAAAGCACTGTCAATCAATTGGCCACGATGGACATGAAGATCGCGAATGAGCTTCAAGCGTTATTGCTTCTTGGATCTTTGCCCGACAGCTGGGAGACCTTTGTCATTACTGTAAGTAACTCTGCTCCCAATGGTGTGTTATCTATGGATAATGTTAAAGACAACATGTTCAATGAAGAGACTAGGAGAAAGTCATCTAGTTCCGATAATAGTCAAGTCTTTGTGACGGAGAATAGAGGAAGGAGCAAGAGTAAAGGTCCCAGTCGAGATCGCGGAAGAAGTGCAAGCCGTTCGAGGACACGATTCAATGGAAGGTGTCATAATTGCAATCTCTATGGCCACATGATGAAGAATTGCAACAAACTAAAGAATAACAAGAAGGATGGGAAAGATGGCTCAACCTACCAAAAGAAGGAGGACACAACCAATACTGCTACCGCTACTGTGTCCAGTCAAGCATGTGAGTTGTTGTCTCTTGACAATGATTGCCTACATGCTGATGAAGATAAAAACATTTCTTGGGTAGTTGATTCTGGAGCATCTTTCCATGCCACGGCGCACTCGGAGTTCTTCACCACATACAAAGCCGGAGACTTTGGGGAAGTGAAGATGGGCAATGATAGCTATTCCAAGATATCAGGAATAGGTGATGTTTTGTTCGAGACTGATTTGGGCAACAAGCTGTTATTGAAAGATGTGAGACATGTTCCTGGTTTACGTCTCAATCTAATGTCAACGGGTGTGCTTGATAAATAAGGGTTCCATCATCATGGGGGAGATCAAAAGTGGAGGCTTACCAAGGGATCGCTAGTCATCGCTAGAGGGAAGTTGTGCTGCACCCTTTACAAGACATATGGGAAGGTTTGCAAGGGAGAGTTGAATGTCGCGGACGATTCTCATCCAAATCTATGGCACAAAAGATTAGGCCACATGAGTGAGAAGGGATTGCAAGTTTTGGCAAAGAAGTCTCTCATTCCCATTGCCAAAGGTACCTCACTCGACTCTTGTGATTATTGTTTATATGGCAAACAAAATCAAGTCAGTTTTTCTGGTACCTTCACAAGAAAAGAAAAAATATTAGACCTAGTACATTCTGATGTTTGTGGCCCTATGGAAGTTGAATCACTAGGTGGTAATAGATATTTTGTTACCTTTATTGATGATGTTTCACGAAAGGTTTGGGTATATTTGTTGAAATCAAAAGGTCAGGTATTCCAAACCTTCAAGCAGTTTCATGTCATGGTGGAGAGGGAGACTGGGAGAGCCCTCAAATGTATCCGCAGCGACAATGGAGGAGAGTACACTTCGAACGAGTTCAGAGATTACTGTTCGAAGTATGGCATTAGGCATGAAAAGACAATTCATGGCACCCCACAACATAATGGTGTAGCTGAAAGGATGAACCGCACCATTCTGGACAAGGTCAGGTGCATGCTGAAGACAGCCAATCTATCAAAGTGTTTTTGGGCCGAAGCAGTGTCAGCCGCTTGTTACCTTATCAACCGATCACCAAGTGTACCATTGAACTTTGAGACTCCCAAATGCGTATGGACCGGTAGAAGCGTTTCATATTCACACTTGAAAGTGTTTGGGTGCAAAGCATTTGCACGTGTATCTGACGAGAAAATATTGAAGATAGATGACAAAGGCACACCGTGCATCTTTCTCGGGTACGACAATGAAGAAATGGGCTACCGCATGTGGGATCCAAAGACCAACAAGCTATTCAGAAGCAGAAATGTACACTTTTTTGAAGATCAGACCGTGGCAGATCTTGATAAGGAGACAGTTAAAAATGCAGGCCAACTCACCTATGATTCATCACCGCTGCAACAAGAACCCAGTGGCAGAGCTCAAGAGGTTATACATGAAGACGTTCCTGACATGGCTGAAGCAGAAGGTGCTGAGATAGTGTCTGAACCTGAAGACGATGATCAGGACGATCAAATTCAGGGGGAGCCAAGCCAGGAGGAGCAACCAGAGATTTCCCAAGTACCAGTTCGTAAATCAAACAGAGTGCCGAAGCCGAATACTAAGTATCCTTCTTCACAGTATATTCTCACGACCCGTGATGGGGATGACCCGCATTCCAGATACATTCTGTTGACTGGTGATGGAGAGCCTGAAAATTTTGAGGTGGCAAAGACTCATGCAGACAATGACAAATGGATGTTGGCAATGAAGTCTGAGATGGAGTCTTTATTGAAGAATGACACCTATGAGTTGATGGAGCTTCCTAAAGGCAGAAAAGCACTCAAAAATAAGTGGGTGTTCAAGTTGAAGAGGGACGAGAATGAGCAGTTGACAAAGTTCAAGGCTCGCTTGGTTGTCAAGGGTCTTGGGCAGAAGGAAGGAGTCGATTTCGACGAGATATTCTCACCAGTGGTTAAGATGACTTTTATCCGAGTTATTCTGGGCATGGCAGCTAGCATGGATCTTGAGGTGGAGCAGTTGGATGTGAAGGCAGCATTTCTGCATGGTGATTTGGAAGAGGAAATTTACATGGAGCAACCAGAAGGTTTTGAAGTTGAGAGAAAAGGACACATGGTTTGTAAGTTGAAGAAAAGCTTGTACGGGCTAAAGCAGGCACCGAGGCAATGGTACAAGAAGTTTGACTCATTCATGTTGGGTCATGGGTACAAGAGAACAGATGCTGATCCATGTGTGTATATCCAGCAGTTCACCGGAGGTAACTTCATCATTTTATTGCTCTATGTTGATGATATGTTGATTATGGGGCACGATGTTGCTATGATTCACAAGTTGAAGTCAGATTTGTCAAAATCATTTGATATGAAAGACTTAGGTCCAGCTAAGCAGATTTTGGGCATGGAGATCACTCGTGACATGAAGGCGAAGAAGCTATGGTTGTCACAGGAAAGGTACGTTGAACGAGTGCTTGAGAGGTTCAACATGAAAGAAGCTAAGCCAGTGAACTCACCTCTAGGTAATCAATTCAAGTTAAGCAGAAGTTTATGCCCAACTACACAAGAGGATATGGACAAGATGGCAGGTATTCCCTACTAATCAGCTGTTGGTAGTCTTATGTATGCTATGGTTTGTACTCGACCAGATATAGCACATGCAGTTGGTGTTGTTAGTAGGTATCTCTCTAACCCTGGCAGAGAGCATTGGGAATCAGTCAAGTGGATACTCAGATATTTGAGAGGCACTTCAAAGTTGTGCTTGTGCTTTGGTGGATCAAAACCGATGTTAGAAGGTTTCACGGATGCAGACTTGGCAGGAGACCTTGATGCTAGAAAATCCACTTTTGGATACTTATTCACCTTTTCAGGGGGAGCTGTTTCATGGCAGTCTAAGTTACAAAAATGTGTTGCCTTATCCACCACTGAAGCTGAGTATATTGCTACAAATGAAGCAGGCAAGGAGATGATTTGGCTGCAGAGGTTCATTCAAGAATTGGGTGTGAAGCAAGAAAGTTATGTGGTGCATTGTGATAGTCAGAGTGCTATTCATTTAAGTAAAAATTCAGTGTACCATCCTCACACGAAGCACATTGATCTCCGTTATCATTGGATTCGAGATGCAGTATCAAAGAAGCTTTTCCAGTTGAGGAAAATTCACACCAACAAGAACACTTCAGATATGTTGACAAAAGTTGTTACACAACAGAAGTTGGAGTATTGCAGCAAATCCGCTGGAGTGGACTTCAAGTAGAAGTCACGTCGTTTTGACCTAGTTGGCCTAGAGGGGGAGATTGAAAAATATCTAGGCCCAAATTTCAAATATATCTACAAAATGTTGTTTGAAGCATTAATGAAGTAAGTGGTTGTAGGTAAGTGGGATCCAAAATGTAGTAGGTGGTTGTAGGTAAGTGGGATCCAAAATGAAGTAAGTGGGTGGGTGAAGCATTAATGAAAGCATTTAGATGGTTCCTCCTTGGCCTATATAAGGAGAGGTCATTTGCTCATTCCATCAATCTCATATAAGAGAAACATCTTCCTCCAAAGTAGAGAGTGAAGAGTGCCCACTCCAAGTTGAAAGTGTTGAGTGTTGTAGTGTTGGTAGCAAAACAAGTGTGAGAGAGAGAGTTTCCTTCAATTAGTGTTCTTGAAGTTGTGCATCTCTTTGTACCCCTAATTTCATTAGTAGAGGTTCTTGTTGTTGTTGCCCCGTGGACGTAGGCATATTGCCGAACCACGTTATATCCGGTGTTCTCTATTCTTTACTCTTTTATTTCCTTGCATATTTATCTTTTTTGTGGGTTGAGTTATTATTTCCATTCTACTATTTTCCGCAACACGTGAAGCTTCCAAATTTGGTTCCAAAAACTGTCATGATACCCAGAAGTGCTAGCTTCCCCACTGCCCTTTCTTGTTAGTTCTCCATTCCTACGCATCATTGAGGCCAGCAAATACTTGATTTCACATTATAGGACCCATTTCGTGAAAAATGCCACCACACAAGCTTGTCCTCATTCCTATACTTGCTCAATGGAAGTTCCACAATGACAACGACCTTCTCTAGAAAGAAAGCATGTTCCACCAGACCAACTTTCCAAGCATTCTGCATAGGGCATAACAAATCAGTAACCCGTGGTGGGATTTGTGATCCATTACTCTGAATTCTAAAAGGTCGGCTAGTAGGTAACCATGGATTACTCAAAATATTAATTGATGCACCATGCCAGCTTGCCACCTAACTACAGCCTTCAATATCCATAGCCCTTGGAGAATGCCTTTCCAACCCTAAGAAGACCTCACCATATCCTTAGCAATCAAGAAATCATCCTGAGGAAAAGTGTAACAAACCGTCCTGAATTCATGAGATTAATTAAGGATTATCGTGACTAATTAGGAATTAGCCGTGGATTTTCGGATGGTCGGTGAAAAATGACGATTTTACCCCTAGGAATGGGCAAAAAGTTGACTTTTGACCTGTGGGATCAAATGCACGAGGATTGAGGATCGTTACATAGATCAAGATGCTACGAGTCTGTAGACAAGCGGTACATCGAAATCGAACGTTCGAAGGGAAAGTTACCAGTCACGAAAGAAAAATAATACTATTCACATATACTGAGAAAATTGGACAAATGGCAATTTTGGATGGGGCTAAAATCTAGGGGGGGACCACTTGATGAGTGACAAGTGTCACCCATCTGGTTGGTCTAAACCCCAATTGTTTGAGATATTATTTCATTCATCTTCTTCTTTGTTCATTCACACCCTAAACCCACACAAACCCATCCCAAAACTCTCACACACAACCATTAATCCTCATCCATTGATGTTGGTGTGAACATGAAAGTGAGGGAGTGGACTGCGACGATCACGGCAGTGGCAACGGCGTGGACGGTGGCCGGAAAACCGAGGAGGTAAGTTTTCAAGTTCAAATTTTTGAATTCGGGTTTTAAGGTTTGTTGTGCCGTTTTGATGGTGGGAACTTGTTCCTAGGGACTAGACTAGCTCACGGTGAGCAAAAGGAGGAATTTTGGGTGCTCGAACGGCCTGGAAACAAAGCTCGAAGTTCAAGGAAAATCACCAAGCTTGGAAAGGTAGTATCTGGACCTTGTTAGCTAGTTTTGAATGAATGATCCTGCCTCCTTTTCTTTTCCTTTTTGTTCCTACATGCTCGCAAGAGCTCAAGGAATGTAATCCTGGCCTTAGAACACAATATCAATGACCCAAATCCAAACTAGAAATCTAATAGGCTTACCTTGTTCTTGGGTTTTCCCAGCTAACCACCACTGTTTCACTCAACCTCTCTCAACCTCACCCTCACTCTCTGTGGCCCTCAACCAGCACCAACTAAAGGAAACAATGAAGAAAAAATGGTGGGTGAGGGTTTTGGGTGGTTTGACATGGGAAGGGAGAGATGAGATGCATGTTAGGGAAATGGGTTAATGGGACTTGTCACTCATCCCGTGGTCTAGGACAAGATATTTTTAGGTCCCACAACCAAACAAACAATGCTCCATCCTTGTAAAATATGTAACGAATAATCCCGATTAAACCGTTCCAAACTCGTAAGTTCACCGTACGACGTCCAAATTTGACGTGTCACTTGTCTACGAAATCGAAATCTCTCCATGTACATAATGACCCTCGGTCCAAGTCCAAATAACCTCCTGGATCAAAAGTCAACATTTTCCCCTCTTCGGGGGCAAAATCATCATTTTACCTCGACTACTCCCGATTATTCTCGCTAATCTCCTGGTAATCGTGTGATTACAGGTTAGGTCGTTACAATAAGTGATCTTCTTCAACATATATCCAGTCTTGGGGATTTAGTTGGGTTGATTTTTCTGACTGCCTGACGAACCTCCACCGATAGGATTGGAGCCTCCAAAATAGCATTGTCTACATCTATTACCCTAGGTTGAATACAAGCCGTGACCTTCTCAATATGAGTAGGGCCCAAAGAAGCAAACAGATCCAAAAAGTAGCACCGTCAAGGTTACAAATATCCTCCTTATTTTCATGCCACACACCCCTCTCATAAAAAAAGACCTCAACCTTTGTTATGTCATCTCCACTTCACTGTTTTTGAGTGAAAATATTTAGAGTTCTTATCCCCTTCATTGAGCCATTGAACACATGATTGCAACTTCTAGTAAACCTCATTTTCCCCCTGATTTCTTAAAGTCAACCTCCAAACTTTGGACCTACTGCCCATCAAAGGCTGCAGCTCAGTAGCACCCTCGTAACTCTTCTTTAAGCTTGTCATTTGTTTTTTGGGCATTGGTTCCTGCCCTTATTTTCCAGACTAGTAGGCTCTTCTGAACCCCCTTTAATTTTTCTGTGATTCTAAAGCATGCAGAACTAGCTACCTTCTTATTCCATTTCTTATGTATTACCCCTGCACTTTCTACCTCCTTATTCCATGTAGGGTCATAAATGAACCATGGAGTTCGTTTTTAGACTTTTGGTAAAGTAACCAAATCAAGCATGGAATGATCAGAACGCGGAAGCGAAATATGATTGACGACAGCATGTAGATAGTGCCCTATCCAGGATTCCATTGCCAATCCTCTATCAAGTATTTCCTAAACAAACCTTGAATTCCATTTGTTCCTCCAAGTAAAAGAGTGTCTGATTAACCCTAAATCAAGTAACTCCCCATCCGTCAAAGAGGACCTAAATGTTCTTATACTCGACATCGACCAAGGGTCACGCCCTCTTTCTCGTGGGCATCAAGGATGTCATTAAAATCACCCATTAATAAGCAAGGATTTGTTTCCTTACATAGCCGGTGACGAAGAATGTCATATTGTCTTGCTCTTTTCCCATCATCAATGCTTGCATAAATTGAAAAAAGCCTCAACTTTATCCCACAATCCACTTCCATTACTAATACCTCAATCAGGAAATCTTCACACTTAACCAACTCAACAAGATCAGCAGCCTTCCAAAACACACCAAACCCACCGCTCAAACCCCTTGATTCGCCGTCTGCATAAACTCCATATTTAAACTTTTCTTCAGAAACTAAAACCTGTTACCTCTATTTTTCGTCTCAAGAAGCACAATTATATTTACCCGACGAATATACACCGACGATCGTTGCTTCGGATTATTTAGTCGTTATCCGACGATGATTGGTTGTTCGCTGTTCAAACATATGGCCCGATGGTGGAGACCCGGCGGCGGGTTTTCTTATTACCCGACGAGTACCTTATTTTACCCAACAGAGTGTTTCGTCGGGTAAAACCTTATTTCTTGTAGTGAGTTTTACTTCTAGGCAAATAAACTGAGCATATAATTCTAAAACTTGGGAATTTTAAATATTCGGTTCCAACAATATGAAATTTAATTTTAAAGTAAGCATCTAATTTTAGGGTTCACACATTTTTAAAAATTGATTAATAATTACGAAAATATAATGGACATGAAAATGAAATTGGAATATGAAAATATAGTTCAAAAGCAATAATCATCATCAATTCCAAAATTTTGCCCCTTTTTTTTCCTTTACTTTTCAAGTTTTTGAGTCTATTTCCAATATTTTGATTTATTATCGGCAATATCGATAACAATATTGAAATATCTATCGATATATCTGTAAATGAGCTATCGATATTGCCATCAAAATTGATATTTTCATCTTTAGTTATAACATATGTGAAATCATATGAATGAACAAATGACAATGTATATAAATAGATAATTATTTTTTGAACACTTTCTCATATCCTAAATTTATTTTTGCATATAATTTTATATAGAGTCTAGGTTCATAATCAATTAAATAGCATCGCATTAACGCGTAGGCATATCTTCCTAGTTATGATTATAATTCAGTTTTTTTGTTAACTACTTGAGCAGTAAAATTACTGTTGTTGCATCTTCTCCAAATTTCAACCCAGAGAGAGAGAGAGAGAGAGAGAGGAAAATGCATAATCCAATATATATTGGAGAGTCGCAACATACAAATTAAGCCGGCAGGAGTATATATTTACTTGTGGATTTGGTTTGATGTTGTGGGAGACAAGTTGTTTTGTCATGTTTTGGTTTGAAGAAAATTACATGCAGCTCAACCCACTCCATTTGTCTCATCAAATAAAGTTGTCCACAAGTTTCGAATATCGCAGTTTCTCTAATCAAATTTCTCGGGTACGTCATTTTTTGTATGATTAGTTTTTAGAGACGTAGAAATGTTAATTTGAAAGAAAAATTGTAATATATATGTTAAAGTAGGATTCGTCATTTAAATTTAAAAGTTTCTTAGATTTTTGTAAACAGCAAACAGTAAGCTATCGTTCGTTAAAGATTGAGACCCGGAGGGTTGTTCAACCAAGAACGCTCCAATGCTTAAGTCAGCTTTAAAAGAGAAATCTCAAGAGTTTAAATAATATTGAATCGAATTACCTTGGAAGTGAGATGAGCTCTGCTATTTATCGTTCTGATTGGTCGGTTGATTTTGTATTATTTATAAAATATATTATTTAATAATTGTTTATTATGATAATAATGATGATTATTGCAATTTAATAATAATATTCATTGTCTATTATTAAGAATAACAACAATTAATTAACTATCAGAAAAATTATTAATATTACGGAGACTTTTAACCCGATTAAATAACGTATTTAGCTGGTAAATATATTTTTTAATGTGCGGGTGTCTACAAGTCATTAGTATTATTACCAGAAATAATTTAATCATTTTAAGCATTATAGGCCATGTGCTAACTTCATAACTTTCGAGTAATTTTGGATTTCACAATATACCTATAGACTCAGGTATAATCAATTATTTGATTCTTTCAAGATTCAAGATAATTCTGTTGATTTTCGTATTTAAAACATATGCAAAGTCTTAATTGTGTTTCCTTAGTTAAGAAATTTAAAAAATAAAGCTATCATGATTATAATAAGTCTGCCCAGTGCCCCAGCTAGGTTGATAGATATACATGGTGATGGAGGACCAACCACCGGTCATTTTCCTTAAGCTAAACCATTCAACACATCTAATCAAAACATCTAATCAAAACATACGTGGAGTTGTACTAATTGTTTCCAATTTTACTACTAAAGAATATTGAAGAATACTGCGCTGTCCTTATTGTTTTCAAACAAAATAAATCTTGGCCATTCGTTGTCAATTTTGATCAAACACCCCTCGATCAATACACAACGAAGAGTGATAGGGTAGTAATTTGATTAAGTAATTAATCTCAAGTCTCTCTTCAACTGCCAAAAAAACCGAAATAATTGACTAGTTTTTTGTTAGAGGATTATTACGCCCTGAAGGTCGCTTTCTGAAAATGATTAATTACGAATATAAATCACTCTTTCTGAATGATACAAAATCGCTTATTTCTGCATACTGGTTGGACCAAAAGCCATAAATTAAACCTGCTCACAGTATTGGATTATTCTTTGACCTCAATAATTAAATACTGGAATTTTTCTACATCTTGTAATTTCCTGTAAGAATTATCGGTGTCGACATGGATTGTCAACTTATATATCATCATCCTTCTAGACTTCTAGTTTGGGAAAAAAGATTTTCATGCTGAGTCGCCAAAACAAAAAACACTTTCATATTGTATTATAATTAATTATTTAGGTTTTCTAATTAATTTTTTAAGTTTTTTGGATGACATAATAAATATATATTGTATATATATTGTAGCTATTTAATTATAGTATAAAGGATATTTTTGCTTCCCAATAATTTTTACATTTTTCATGTTGACGTATTCTCCCGAGCAAAATTCTTGAGTCCGCCATTGCCATGGATGCCCTTGCTCCTTTAGTTGATTAACATATTTATCTATGCAGATGCAATAATGAAAATGGTTGGTTTTCTAAGATATTACATATATAAATATCATCTTTGGAAGTTGGAACACATTCATCAAATTGGAAATCAGTTAGTATATATGCATGTATTAAATTGATCGACAATTCAGCTAACAAATGACTATTTTACCATAATAATTATCTCATAAAATTTAAGAAATCACCAATGAAATTATGACATGTGGATGAAAGAAATTAGATAATCAGTTACAAGAGAAATGTACACATCAGTCATCGTCCTAGGGTAAATGAATTACTATTTGTACTATATATATTTGTTTAAGAAGGGAGTTATCATCAATCTCATCTACATTAATGTAGCTACTTAAATAATCAATATGTACGTGGACTTTATATGCAGATGGAGCTTAGTTATTGCGTCGTGTTTGAATTTTTAATTATGTAGTGGTGCATCACAAAAGACTCCTAGCTAGAGAAGAAATTCCTAATTTCTATTATGGCATGTCTGCTTATATTAAATACTTCATATTTTTGACCAAGCTATATATCTTAGCTAGCAGGCAGACACTTGTCACATTTTGGAACATGTTCTCTTGCTCTGGAGGCTGGAGCCCTTTTATTTGGGTCTTTGCCTACTGTTGCCGGCCGGCATTCACGCAACTACTTCTTTCTACTTCACATGAATCAGTCGCCGCAACTACACAATATAACAACAGGCAAAAAAAAATAAAAAAAAAAACCCTTTGGCCACAAAATTTTGTGAAGAATTGTGTCACACGAACACATATAACATAAAGGTGGATTAGATTTATAATTCTAGGAGTCATATGTTTGGCACCTCAAAATCAAGTTAATTAAATTGTTAGCTGAAATCAGGTGTCAGTTTTTTATTTAGAAAGCCCATAACCATAAGCAGCCAAAAGAAAATAAATTGAAATACACCAATCTAGAATACGGATACAAGAATAAGATAAAATACAACATAGGCTCTAAGTACAAAAAATTTCCAAAATAACATAAAACAAAAAATACTAGAGTAAAAAACACAGCTCTCAAAAGCACACTACACCAACAACATCATACCAACAAGACTATAATTACAATGGTAGAGAACCTTGTAAAGTTGTAAGTAGACAAACTAAGGGTGGGCATATCCTCCCGAAATACATAAATCGTCTCGTTCCGTATCATACCAAACCGGAAAAAAGCCGAATAGTAAAACAAAACGTATGATCGGTATGGTATCGATACCATACCAGTTCCAACTGGTACGAGATCGGTTTCGATGTTGGGGAATATCATCCCGTACCGAAACTGAATCGGTATAAATTTTTTAATTAATTAAATAATTAAATTAAATCTAAAAATGATAAATGGTCCTTAGTTTTTTTTTTATATATATATATAAACTCATATATATGTCGGGTCTATTTCTATGTTCTTTGGCACATGAATTATATGAATGAATTTTTGTTGTTTAATTATCATATATAGACATATATCAAACTGTGAGGATAAACTATTAGCTCACAACTTACAATCCTTTCATCATTCCATAAACATGAAACCTCTACCTACATATATTAAATAAGATGATGGACATGTAGTTGCTGTTTGGAATGCATTGCACACTTGTGAGCATAGACACCACTAAATCATCATGTTAATATGATGCTTATCAACTTATCATTTCTTAATGGTGTTTCTATTTTGTTGGTTAGACTTTGAAATATAACTTTCATATTTGTTATGAAATTTTATGAATGAAATATGAATTTGTTATGCATTATGGATTATTGTACCAAATCATATACAAATTCTTTAATCACATGTATGAGTAGGCTTTGGTACAAATTTCTTAGTACAAAATAGTTTCGTACGAATAGATTATTTAGTTTTTTTTTTGTTTTGCATAAATTTTGGCTCAATTTTTTGTTGAGTAATTTTAGCTCAAAATCGAAATCGTACTGAACACAATTGGTACAGTACGGTACAGTATTAATTTCATATTTTAGAATACCATACCGTACCAAACTGGTTAAAATTACTTGGTACGGTTCTGGTATCACCTACATACCGAACCATACCACTCATTATTATGTTACCTTCTCGTATCACTCTTTCAATTTATTGAATTAATGTTATACATTTATCATAATCGGAATTTTTCATTCATTAAGTCATCATTTCAAGATCATCTACATAAAAAATCAACAAGATTGAAAGTCGTTTAATCATTTATATGTATTAATTAAATGGACGGTTTTGATGGAATTCATGGTGAGATTGATTAAAGAAGAAAAACAGCAAGAAGAAAAGAGAGGTTACAAATAGAAGGTAGACGAGAGAGATCTTGTGAGTGTAAAGTTATGATAGAAGGAAATGATTCTCATTAATTGTTCATAGTTTTAGGTTACATGATATTTATATAGCTCATGTAGCTTAACAGAATGCATTGCTGTCAATACATCTTGAGAACAAACTTGTAACCATTCTAACAAACTGTACAACTGTACCAACTAACTTAATTGTTCTAACATCTTCAACCTTTAGCTTTGATCTCTAACACCCTTCCTCAATATGATGCAGGAGGAACAAAACAGAAGATTGTTCCTAAGGAGCTCAAATTGAGGTGTATGAAGGTTGTGAGTCACGACAGCCGCGAAATGATCAGTGGCTGGAACATGAGCCAAAAGAAGGCTTTTACTTTGCAACCGTTCGTGTATGAAGTGGACATCGATAGTAGAGATGTTATCACACCAGATTAAAGGAACAGAGATTTTATCACACCAAATTAAAGGAACATGAGGCAGAGAGTTGCGGAGATCAGCAAGAAGATAAGAAATCCATAGCAACTCACAAGTTGTATTGAGATAGAAAGAACAAAGTGTGGACCGGTGAAAGGCTGCAGTGAACGTGGGAAGCCATGGCCGAGATGCCATGAATTTGGAAGTGCACGATCATGGTATGTTTTCCAGTTTTGAGCTTATAGATCAACTCCTATGAATCTCCAGATGCTTTTAGATGCTTAAAATGCTAATATATGGATATGAATGATGGGTTTTGGAGTCGGGTCTGGCCGCCGAGTCGGGCTACCCGGGTTGCAGACCCTACTCGAGGTAGCTGGTAACAAGCCTGCCTATGAGGCCTATGCGCAGAGCCTTGCAACGACATATGAGTGCGCGTGCGGCCATTCTAAGTGATGCGATCAACATGAAAGTTAGTTTCTTGAATTTATGAGTTCAATGATATATTGTTTGAGTGATTTGGACATTGAATGAGAAAGTTATGCTCGATTAAAGTTTGTATGTAATGTAAATCTCTTTAGTTAGTTCTAAATTTGGGTACAATCAAAGTTTAACTACTAATCTTTTGGTTCATGGTTGAATTGACCAAGATGATTTATGATTTTATGAAAGTAATGGATTAAATGAAATATAAGGCATTATTCCATAATTTTTATGTAAATTTTACCCATTTTGGAAATGTGGTCAAGCATAATATTGCTAGTGCATGATTATATGGGTTATGATTGATATATGTGAATTTGTGGCATTAAATAGTTTTATATGTGTTTTTGTTGATATGTATATATATATATGTAGTTAAATCATGCCTGAATAAGGTGATATTTATTAAATTCTATAACAAGGTGGTCCATAAAATGAAGGTTACCTTTAAATAACAAAAGTAAAGTGAATTAATTGGTAATTTGAGAGTTAAATGTGGATAACTTCGTAACCGAATAAAATATAAGTGTGGCGCCTTAGTTAAGTCGAGGCTAAGATAAATTAAAATAGTAAGAATCCCGCCTTTGATGAGGTTAATTGGGTTGGACGTGGGCGGTAACCCCACAAAGACGGTCTAGTTTTGGTTAATTGAATTAAATATGGACATGGTCAAAGTTAATAATATCCCTTATCTGATAAGAGCTATCAGACGGGACAAGGACTAGTCCGGTCTTCAAGTTAATTAGGGATGAGTCATGTCAGTTGAGGCCAAGAAAGATGATGTGACCTGAAGTAGATCGACCGGTGTTAGGATCACCTCCCCAATCAGCGTCTGAAAAGCCCTGAAGATGAGGGGGACCAGACACATAATGGAGGTGTGACGACTCGTCCCGAATTATCAAGATTAATTATGAATTAATGATGGATTAGTGAGATTAATCGGGGATTAGACGAGGATTAAAAGACGAGCAGGGCGAAATGACGATTTTTCCCCTAGAATGGGCGAATCGTTGACTTTTTGTTCAGACGGTCAAATGTACTTTGGCCGATGACTGTGACGTAGTTCGGGACGTCACGAGTTCATAGACAGGTGGCACACCAGATTTTGACTTTCGAGGAAGAAATTATGATTTTCAGAAGTTCGGGGCATTTTGGTAATTTGGTTGAATAGGAGTAAATAGTTGACTTTTGACCAGGGAGGTCTGAGGACCATTACGTAGATCGAGACGATACGAATCCGTAGACAGACGACATGTCGAATTCAGACATTCGATGGAGAAGTTACCGTTCACGGAAGTCTGAATGTACTATTGCCCGAATTACGAAACAGATGCCTTTTGGAATTATGTGGGCCCAGATCTTTTTGAACAGGACAACGGATGAGTGACAAGTGTCACTCATCCATTGACCATTCCTTTACATTCATGCACCCCCCTCCCTTATTTGTTCCATTCATCCAAACTAACCCAAAAATCATAACTCGTGCAACTCATTCCTCACAAACACCCCTCAACCTTCTCTGATGAGCATGAACCATGAAGGAAACAGGGAGAGGAGATTGAAATGATGATGGTGGTGGCAGGATTGCAGGCCGTGAAGGTATCCGTTTTGGCCCATTTTCCTTATTTTTTATTTGTAACGTTATGGACCATTTTAGTTGATTAGAATAGGCTTATTAGGCTTCTAGGAAGGTTTTAAGGAGGTTTTGGTGGTGGTTTGACGGCTAAGGAGCCGTGGGAGGAAAATGGAAAACTTGAACCGTGGAGGACAAATCGAACCGTGGGGTTTTTGTGAGTTTTTAATGTTTTAATTCACATGTTTAGGTTCCGAGGATGAAAATATAGAGAATAGTATTGAAAAGGAAAAGATTTGACGAAAAATGATGGAGGAAAGTGGCTGAACCGGCCGTTCGGACCAGCCGCTGGAGCTTGAAGAAGATCCGCAGTGCTGGCGCGTGAGGCCCACACACAGGAACTTCTTGGGGTGTGTGAGGGTGCGTGAGCCTTCCTTTGGAGAAAGTTTCAACATGTTAAATCATCTATTCGATGTAACGAACATTTTGGGACTGGTTTCAAGTCAATCTGACATCGTTTAGATATAGTTCGGGCTATCCGAAGGTTTAGATTCGTGTTTAAAAATAGTTAGAAATTTTGGAAAATTATGGGACTTTAGTGAGGGATTATTTAAGTAGTTAATAACCTTCTATTACAATTTGGACAGGTTCGGGAATCCCGGAGGCGACGATTGGCCCGAGAGAGGCTTATGGCACGCATATCGAGGCGCGACTTCGGACGGTCTGTGAGTGGACTTGTTTTATGAATTTGATGCATGCATAAATACTTTATAATTGTTTTAATACATATTTTGTGATGCCATGAGTGTATTTGTTTTGTGGTAGCCTAGGATTTAAGTATTTGCACGTATTTCGAGATTTACGGTTTTATACGATGCTTGTACGTGCTAGGTTTTCAATGATGATTTAATGAAATGGTTTTGGAATTGGAAATATGAAATTGGGCATGAGACCCATTTGATTTATGAACTCTCGAACTTGGAGTCCATTTAATTTGACTAGGAATCGGACCGAGGGTCCATTTGAGTATACGATCGGGCCGAAGGTCCCGTTGGTTTACGAATTTGGGTTTGTGGCCCATTTGGATGTAATATTGGGCTGGAGGCCCCTTTGACTGTGGTATCGGGCTTAAGGCCCTATTGACTGTGAAATCGGGCTTGAGTCCCAGTTCAGTTTGTGAAATGAGAATTCGGGCATGAGACCCTGTTGAACTGTGGATTTAGGTTGAGGCCTGTGAAATGGATTTGAATCGGATTTGAGGAATCCTATTGAGATGAATCGGGTATGAGACCCAGTTGAAATATGTTTTGTGAAAGAAAGAAAGTATTTGAAAATGTTTAAAACCCTCCATATGATTATATGGTCTCCTCCAGACGTCGACCTTGAGAGTCACGATCCACAGACTAGAATGGGTATCCCTATAGGGATCCCGTTCTAGGAGTGGAAGTTATGATGTGGTCCCGGACCAGATTCTTGAGAGATGTTCGGACTAGATCCGGAGATAGAGCTCGGACTCGATCCAGAGATAGAGCCTCCCAGATGGAGAATTCCTGGGGGAAGACTCGGAGTGAGACCCCGTGTAATGTGCACACTAGTATAGATATGACGAATCGTGACACTTATCGGGGATGTGTTCCCTAGGGGCTGTGTTGCTTGAGTTGGCATCTTCTCGGAAGTACCGCGGATGGGTTATATGTATGTCGATATGTATGTGGTTTACAGAAAGTGATTTGGGAGCGGAGACCCCGTGTTCCAAGTTTTAGAAAGTGATTTGGGGCGCAGACCACGTATTGGATATTTTGGAAAGTGGTTTGGGGTAGAGACCCCGTATTCGATGTTTTGGTGTTTCACTGAGAATGGCTTTGGCCTGAGACCCACGTGACTTGATTTGGGCTGAGTCCTTATTGGTTTGATTTACGGGTTTTTGTGATTTCGGGTCGCGGACCCATAAATGGATTTATGGTTCATGACTGTTTATGGGGACCAGCATGAACCCTTGAAAGGTTTTTTTTATGGATCATGACGGTTTATGGGGACCGGGCATGAACCCTTGAAAGATTTTGAGAATATGTTTGACAAATGATTTTATGAACGTTTTGGTAAACTGTTTTTGAATGCATGCATATGCTTTTTAGTAAAGGGCATAAATGTCTTTGTATGAAAATATTTTTTTTTAAATATTATTTTTTTCACTCATGACTTTTGATGTTTTCATGCCCTTCAGGTTGATCGCGGATGCGGGCTGTAGCAGAGATCGAGACATCACACTCATTCTCTTACGACCCTGGCGTACTCTAGAAGCCCCGGTGAGGGCTAGAGACGGAATTTTCCCTGGTATGACACTTCTTGTCAGACGGGATTAGGCGCGTCCCACGTTACTCCCGGGGGATTTGGGACGGGTCCTGACAAGTGGTATCAGAGCAGGTTGGCTTATTTAATACTCATGGTACTCTGATACCAGTCGGTATTAGAGCGTGTTTTACTCTTGGAGTGCGCGCAGGTCGAGGATGTGATGTTTTTGAAGTCGTAATAGCACGTCATCAACCTGATAGTTAGGGTATTAGTACGAAGATTCAGTGGAATTGAATCCTAGTTAGACTACGTTTTGCACGAGATCCAATGGATTAGGGTACGATTGGCATCCAATGTCTTACATGTCACGTATTACGAGGAAGTGGATCCTGAGTAGGATCAGTATTCATGTTAATCCAACGGCTTAGAGCCGTAGACACCGTATGACGACTTCCGAAGTCGACACCGTTGTCGGTCGTGTCATGTCGGATTGAAGAGTATGCTACAGAGAGCAGCTGAGGTCATGGTTGACTCGAGTGAGATTGTTGGGAGTAGTAATGTTGGACCATTTTTGGCATCTGTTGCCATGTTTCGGTGTGTCAAATCTCGGAGGGATGTCGACTGGCAGGAGATGCCAGAATGGTTGTCGTGTGGCACGATAGGATACGATTGCGACGTGTAGCCGTTGTGCAGTGTTAGGCACGGAGTATGGCCAAGTTCTTATGGAGGCCAGCGGTTGAGAGCCATAGAGTTACAAGAGGATGAGATCCTCACAGTGTGGTTATTGGTTTTTTGGTACCAGTGTTGGAGTATGACAACTCTTCGGAGTCGAGAGCGAGGGATCGGTCCGGATGGTTGGGCTGCAGCGGGCAGCCGAGTTTGTGATAACCCTAGTAGTGATTGATTGGACAAGCTACTAGAAGGGTGGTACTTGTCGCCCGGATCTTGAGGTGGACCGATCGGTGGATGTTGCGTGTGGAGTGGTTGGTACCAGCGGTGAGACTACAGCATGGATTTGGAGTCTCGATAGTAGAGTGTTTCTGAGATTGGTTTGCACGAGGTTGTGACAGACGCTGCTATCGATGGATGTGGTCGAGTCTTATCAAGTTTGATAGGCTCAGGTTGCGTGACGATTGTGATGATGGGATTCTTCAGTCGTGGCGATGATACGAGGTGTGTGAGTGACGCACAGTACGAGCATAGATTCTGGATTCAACTCGGTTACGGCTGAGTGCGATCGCAGAATGAGACGCTGAAGTTAGGCGTTGGCACACTTGCCATACTACCTCTGTGAGGTGACTATGATGAGTAGGATTTACCTGGATGAGTGACAGGTGCCTAGATATTCTCGGATGGATTACATAAGTGTGTGTGCTGGAGTTGATCCTGTAGAGTTGGGACGTGCGAACCAGTATGCAGACGGAACAGTAGATGTGCAAGTGTGGCAAGCATGTGAGCTCGGTGGGCACTGAACGAGACAGGGAGGATCCTGAGTGGCTCAGTGTGAGGCGCCAGGAGTACTTGGTTTGGTGACCAGTTCCCTAATGATACGAGACTTGGGGCACGAGTGTGTGCCCAGGAGTGGTAACGTTAAAGGTTGAAATGCCTAAGTGGCATTCGAATGAAAAGATATAAATGGATGACATGAGTGACGTCTTATGACATATGGGTTGGTTCTTCAGATATGGTAGTACGCAGAGATTTGGCTTCAGATCACGACAGACGTTGCGATCTGTTTAGCCTACCGACCGATGTCAGTGGATTCCGACCAATTCTGTGAGTCAGAGTTGGATAAGTTGATTAAAGGTACGAGATGCGAGTGTTAAAGGCCATTTATGCACATACGTAAATGGTATACAAGGTTTAACCTTGAGTCGCATGAATTCCACTCGGAATGAGTGTACCTACATAAACAGTATTCACAGACGCGTGGATGGTGTCCGGTTGAGCTGGGGACTTGAGAGTCCATTACAGATTGGTTTTGGTTGGCTACGGTTGACCATACCTCCTGAGTTGAGGACTTGGAAATTGTTTGCCTATAGGACGTGGGAATGCTCGTGTAGTGAATGAGCTCCGTAATTGGAAAAAAGCATGGTTCCAACGTGATTGTAACTTCGGAATCAAGAGAAGTTGTGATTGAGACAATGAGAGGAGTGCTTGATTCCGCATTGGTGATGGATATTCCGAGGTCACTGAGTGTGACTCTTTAACAGATAGTGCTGGGTGCCGGAGGATGACATTAGATGAACTTTGATGTCATCATCTTGGATTCTCCTTGACTCTTCCCTAGGTGGGACGACGAGGAGTGATATAACAGCCAAGGATTGAAATATCGATATCGACGGATATATCGCTAATCAAATTTACGGATATCTCGCCCCAAATATCGATATCGATATCGTTTACGGTCAACAAAAATGACGGACATTCGGTCTAAAAGTTGGAAATTTGGAATGAAACTTTGGGAAAAACTTAAGTACCCAATGATGGTTATATAGGACTAATAAAAACCATAAAATGACTTTGATATAATAAATATATGATGAATAATATAATACAATAGAGTTTTGTGGATGACTAGTAATATAAAAATTTAAACATAAATATAAATTGAAGTGAATTACTTTAATTGAATGCTAATATAATTAAAAACATAACAATAAGTATAAAAGAAAATGAATAGAAAAAAAATTATAAAATGAGTAAATATATTTAAAATTGAAAAAAAAGAAAAAAAAATAGAGTTAATCTTTATTAACCAAAACAAATGACAAATAGCAAGCAAACAAACACAAGCACGCAGGGAAGGAAAATGGGAAGTAGGGAAGGAAAAATCAAGAAAATCAAGCCACACTCGCACCTACCTGGGGTCGAACCCAGGTGGGTTTGCTTTAAAACCAAGCCACAACCAACTCCACTAGCAAGCCCAATTGAAAATATTAGTAAGTAAATAATATATAAAGTATACATATGAACATAAAACCAGACATCCCCTACCTTGAGTGGGTCTGCGATTCGGGTTATTTTGAACCGGCAGCTTGACCCGACTGGTTTAAGCTCATTTTACGTCCGTTTTTCACCCAATTTAAGTCGATCTTGATCGTTTTAAGTAAATAATGAGATCTATCTCCTTAAAAATAAGAAAAAAGATCGAAATTTAGTGAGATATCTTCCCCCCCCCCCTTATATGCCGCTGGTCATTTTTAACTAAATATCAGCGACATTTCACCGATATCCACCGATATTTTCATCACTAATAACAGCTAAGGAGTTCAAAGAAGGTATAAGAACCGAACACCTAGGGTGTGAGTCAAATTTGATTGACCTGAGGAGTGGATGGTATTTAGCGTTACAGGATGTGACAAGTGAGTGTCCGAGGTGATGGATTGATGTTCGCCTGGTGACAGACGGTTGGGGTCCAAACCATGATTGGAGTGTGGATCGAGTAATGTAGTTGGACGTTGCCAGAGTGCAATCCTTGAGTAGGTCGGGGGCGTCCCGATGTGATGAGATGTGGGTACACCGGTGTGTTGTGCACGTTGGATGATGGGATTGACCACGGTCAATCGTAATGTCGAGTCGAGAGTGGCCGAGAGTATGAATGTGTTGTAGATTGGATAGAGTCCTAGATGGACATGAGTGGTGATCGGATTAGATCCGATAGTTACAGGTTGAGACTCGAGGTGAGTCTAGATGTCAGCGGAGATCAATGAGTGATGCGAGATACGATACAAGGACTCGAGAGCGAGTCGAGATCAGAGTAGAACAACGAAGCGCAGTGGAGCCTGGAGTGTCGGCTGGTCACGAAGTCGCGACATATCGTGGTAATGGATTGATCGGTATCCAACGAGTTCAGATTGGTATGGATTGATGGGACTCTAAGGAGAGTCAGTATAGGTATAGGTTTGCGGATGACCGTGAGATGGGATTCGTGCCATTGTGATGGCAGGATCTAGTGAATGCTGTTTGATCGGATGCTGAACAGAATGTTAGCTTGGATGTGATAGCCCTTAGTGGGAGTATGTAATTCACCATGACGACTGTAAGATGGAATGTGTCAGAGTGGCAGATTGAAAAACCGTTTGAATGTCAGTTTGGTATTGCTGACCTATCAAGTGAGTGATAGGTGTGATCGGCGAGACGTCGACGTTCTGTCTTGAGTGAGACGTGCGAGCAGACGTGTAATTCTCAAAAATGAATTAGAGCTTTGGAGGCTCTAGTGACGGTACGTACCGACGAGCACGGCATGTGTGTCGGACGTGTACTGTTACTCGGGTATTCTCGTGTGGGTGCAATGATCTGAGTAGAGGGACATAATTGGATTCCACCATTTAGTTGTGGAATTGGGTCGATTTGAATTTCGAGGACGAAATTCTTTAAGGGGGAGATTGTGACGACCCGTTCTGAATTATCATGATTAATTAAGAATTAATGACGGATTAGCGAGACTAATCAGGGATTAGACGAGGATTAACGGACGAGCATGGCGAATTGACGATTTTGCCCTTGGAATGGGCGAATCGTTGACTTTTCATTCAGGAGATCAAATGGACTTTGGCCAATGACTGTGACGTAGTTCGGTACGTCACAAGTTCATAAACAGGTGGCACACCCGATTCCGACATTCGAGGAAGAAATTATGATTTTCAGAAGTTTGGGGGCATTTTGATAATTTGGTTGAATAGGAGCAAATAGTTGACTTTTGACCCGGGAGGTCCGAGGGCTGAGAGCCAAGGAATGTTACGTAGATCGGGACGATACGAACTCGTAGACAGGCGTCATGTCGAATTCGGACGTTCGACGGAGAAGTTACGGTTCATGGAAGTCCGAATGTACTATTACACGAATTACGAAACGGATGCCTTTTGGAATTATGTGGGCCCAAATCTTTTTGAACAGGCCCAATGGATGAGTGACAAGTGTCACTCATCTATTTCCCATTCCCTTACATTCATGCACCCCTTCCCGTATTTGTTCTATTCATCCAAACTAACCCAAAACTCATAACCCGTGCAACCCATCCCTCACAAACACCCCTCAACCTTCTCTGATGAGCATGAACCATGAAGGAAGCAGGGAGAGGAGATTGAAATGATGATGGTGGTGGCAAGATCGCAGGCCGCCGTGCACGGCGGCCATGGAACCGTGAAGGTATCGGTTTTGGCCTCTTTTTTTCTTATTTTTGATTTGTAACGTTATGGACTGTTTTAGTTGATTAGAATAGGCTTATTAGGCTTCTAGGAAGGTGTTAAGGAGGTTTTGGTGGTGGTTTGATGGCTGAGGAGCTGTGGGAGGCAAATGGAAAACTTGAACCGTGGAGGACAAATCGAACCGTGGGGTTTTTGTGGGTTTTTCATGTTCTAATTCACATGTTTAGGTTCCTAGGATGAAAATATAGAGAATAGGATTGAAAAGGAAAAGATTGGATGAAAAATGAGGGAGGAAAGTGGCTGAACCGGCCGTTCGGACCGGCCGCTAGAGCTTGAAGAAGATCCGCAGTGCTGGCGCGTGAGGCCCACGCGCAGGAACTTCTTAGTGTGCTCGAGGGTGCGTGAGCCCTCCTTTGGGGAAAGTTCCAACATGTTAAATCATTTATTCGATGTAACGAACATTTTGGGACTGGTTTCAAGTCAATCTGACATCGTTTCGATATAGTTCGGGCTGTCCGATTGGCCCGGGAGAGGCTTATGGCATGCGTATTGAGCCGTGGCTTCAGACGGTCTGTGAGTGGACTTGTTTTATGAATTCGATGCATGCATAAATCTTTTATAATGGTTTTAATACATGTTTTGTGATGCCAAGAGTTCATTTGTTTTGTGGTAGCCTAGGATTTACGTATTTGCACGTATTTCGAGATTTACAGTTTTATACGATGCTTGTACATGCTTGGTTTTCAATGATGATTTAATGAAATGGTTTTGGAATTGGAAATATGAAATCGGGCATGAGAACCATTTGATTCACGAACTCTCAGACTTGGAGTCCATTTAATTTGATGAGGAATCGGACCGAGTGTCCATTTGAGTATACGATCGGATCGAGGGTCCCGTTGGTTTACGAATTTGGGTTTGTGGCCCATTTGGATGTAATATCGGGCTGGAGGTCCCTTTGACTGTGGTATCGGGCATAAGGCCCTGTTGATTGTGAAATCGGGCTTGTGTCCCAGTTTAGTTTGTGAAATGAGAATTCGGGCATGAGACCATGTTGAACTGTGGATTTAGGCGGAGGCCTGTGAAATGGATTTGAATCGGATTCGAGGAATCCTATTGAGATGAATCGGGTATGAGACCCAGTTGAAATATATTTTGAAAAAGAAAGAAAGTATTTGAAAATGTATAAAACCCTCCATATGATTATATGGTCTTCTCTAGACGTCGACCTGGAGAGTCACGATCCACAGACCAGAATGGGTATCCCCATAGGTATCCCGTTCCAGAAGTGGAAGTTATGATGTAGTTCGGGACCAGATTTTGGAGAGATGATCGGACTAGATCCGGAGATAGAGCCTCCCAGATGGAGAATTCCTGGGGAAGACTCGGAGTGAGACCACGAGTAGTGTGCACACTAGTATAGATATGACGAATCATGAGATATATCGGGGATGTGTGCCCCGAGTTGGCATCTTCCCGGAAGTGCCGCGGATGTGTTATACGTATGTGGTTTACAGAAAGTGATTTGGGGGTAAACACCCCGTGTTCCATGTTTTAGAAAGTGATTTGGGGCGGAGACCCCTTATTGGATATTTTGGAAAGTGGTTTAGGGCAGAGACCTCGTATTCGATGTTTTGGTATTTCACTAAGAATGGTTTTGGGCTGAGACCCATGTGATGTGATTTGAGCTGAGTCCCTATTGATTTGATTTACGGGTTTTTGTAATTTCGGGTCGGGGACCGGCAAATGGATTTATGGTTCATGACGTTTTATGGGGACCGGCAAGAACCCTTGAAAGGTTCTTTTATGGTTCATGACGGTTTATGGGGACCGGGCATGAACCCTTGAAAGGTTGTGAGAATATGTTTGACAAATGATTTTATGAACGTTTTGGTAAACGGGTTTTTAATGCATGCATGTACTTTTTAGTATAGAGCATAAATGTCTTTGTATGAAAATATTTTTATTAAAATATTATTTTGTCCACTCACGACTTTTTATGTTTTAATACCCTTCAGATTGATCGCGGATGCGGGCTGTAGCAGAGATCGAGACATCACACTCCTCCTCCTACGATCCTAGCGTACTCTGGAAGCCCCGGTGAGGGCTAGAGACGGAATTTTCCCTAGTCTGACACTTTGTGTTAGACGGGATCAGGCGCGTCCCACGTTAATCCCGGGGGATTTGGGACGGGTCCTGACAGGAGGTCACACATAGTGGATGTCACAATTAAGAGTTCCCTTGGCATAACGAAGGATGCATTTTACAGTGACCATATGAACATCTATGGGTGAGTGCATGAATTGACATATGGTGTGAACAACTAACACAATATTGGGAGGTGTAAAAGTGTGATAATGAAGTGCGCCAACGATACTTCTATACATTGTAGGATCAGCTAAGGCCATGCCATCCTAAAGGAGGAGCTTAGTGTCTAGAACTAAGGTAGTAATGACACGACCCACCCCTAATCCCCCTGGATTAAGGGATAAGTCATGTTCTCGTCTAACCCACGTGTGACACGAAGGCTAAACACCTATCGAACCTCCATGGAACACGTAAGCCAGATAAGTGATACCTAGGTCAACGTACTAAAAACAACGTCTGGTTTCCTAGAGCGCCCAGAAATCACTGTGGATCGTGTGTGTGATGTCTCTGTCTTACTAACAACAGCCTGCACTGCATCAACAACCTGGAGGGTATCAAAAAATAATAATAAAAGATTGTGAGTGGACAAAAATAAATAATAAGTTCAGAAAAAATTTGTAAGAAAAGACATTTATACCCTCCACATAAAACCAATGCATGCATTCTAAAACCATTTCCTTTCCAAGGTACTACAAACCGTTTATGAAAACCTGAAATCATTTCCTTTATCAATCCTCAGGCCTCAGCCCAAAATCATAAATCAAAATCAAAAGACGGAAACTCAGCCCAAAAATCCACAAAATCCAAATTATCTGGGCCACAGCCTAAAACATCTGAAATCCATTTGAAAACCAACAATAAACCACAATTCAATCAATCTGCTGGATCTCATATCACCGAGTCTTTAAACTCAAAACACATATATATCAGGCCTTCCCGGGATATCAACGAGTCTTTAAACTCAAAACACAAACAATAGGCCTCGGGGGATATCACAATAACCGAGTCTTTAAACTCAAAACATATCAATCAAGGGTCCTCCCCCGTCATCAATCAACCGGGTCTTTAAACCCAAAACCAGATCCAGCAATAACAACCGGTCTTTAAACCCAAAACCATTTTCAAAGCATACAAAATCCATAAAATCGTCGAAATCCAAGTTCCAAAACCGAATCCGAAATCATCGTTTGAAATCCCGAATTCAAATCCAACAATCGCATTAAAAATGAAATCCAAAATCATTAGAAACCGGGTCTCAAGCCCGAAGTTACTTTCCAAAATCCATTTATAAATCCTTGAATTCGAATCATAATTCAAATCCCAAAAGCAAATCATCGAAATCATATCAAATCACAACATAAGACAGAATCTCGTAAAACATGCATATACATAAAATATCTCAAAATACGTGCAAAACGAAAATCATAAAGATCATAATCATAAACATAGAAATCATATCAAGAAAACAAATAAAACATTTATGCATGCATCATAATTTAGAAGACAAAATCCACTCACAGACCATTTGTAATGCCGTCTCGATACGCGTGCAATTACGCTTTCCCAGCTAATCCACTATCACCGGACTTCCCGAACCTATCCAAATCACATAATAAAGTCACTAACTACTTCATAATTCTTCTACTAAATCCCCGTAATTTTCCCAAATTTTTAACTTTTTTTAAACGCGATGCTAAATCTTCGGACATCTTGAATCATATAGAAACGATGTCCGATCGACTCGAAACCAGTCCCAAAATTTTCGTTACATCAATTACACTAAAAGTCGTATTGAAAACTTCCCCAAAAGAGGTGCCACGCGCCACCACGTGTCAGACACCAATCATCCTAATCCTCCAGCGAACCCGGTCCGGTTCGGTCCACTGGTTCCCGATCCAGCCAAACCGGCGAGACCGGTTCACCACCATTTCTCACTCGTTCCAACTCCATTTTCAATCCTATTTTTTCCATTAGTTTCGTCCTTTTATTCCTAATCAATTCACATAATCAAAAAACGAAATTCAAGGCTAGAGACTACCTCCCAAATCGAAGGATAAACCGTCCACTGTTCGTCGTCAAGTTGCCACGATCCCAGCCACCACCTTTCCTTATTTTGATCCCAATCGATCTCTGGAACCCCTGGCAAAACATTCCAATCACCAAGACCTCACAACAATCACGAAATCGTAACTTACCATTTTTAAATTCCAAAACTCACCATACACGGTTCCATGGCCACCGTCCACGGCAGGCCTCCCTTTGAGTCCCTACAGCTCCCTTGTAACCTCAAAAACATGTTCCAATCCATAGAAATGATCAAGACCCCCTACAATCAAGATCACCATTTTCGAATTTGAAACAGGATTCCATGGTTTCTTACCTATGTTCACCGCCGTGCACCGCTGTGGTGACCACTAGGGGTGGCAATGGGTCGTGTCGTGTAACGACCCGAACCAAAAATAATAATATTTTAATGTAAAAAGACTATTTTGCCCTTGAGGGGAAAAACTTTGACTTTTGACCCGAGATATAATTTGGACTTTGAACCATGACTATGACGTAGATCGGGACGTCACGAATCCGTAGACAAGCGGAACGCCGAAATTGGAGTTCGTATGAAGAAGTTATGGTCAAGGAAGCGTTTAGGGGAATTTACAAACCGAGAACAACGGAATAAAATATTAATTTATTATGGGAATCCGTGCCAAACTAATATTTAAATCAAACCAGTGGATGATTGACAAGTGTCACTCATCCAAGCCAACACTATTCCAATAAAGCAACCTTATCACTATTCACACATTTAATACTCATATATTTTCCCTCCATTAACCCCAGCCGTTGGATCCCTGCCCAAATGCATCTCAACCCTTCATTTCCCCTGCTTTTTCTTATTCATGCACGATCTCAAACTCTCTCAAACACACTCTGCCTATCTCAAAACCGTGCAACCCATTTTTCCTTTGATTTTCTCTCGACTCAAACGATCGAACCAGCAGCCCACACACCACCAGCCGACCACCAACAGTACCACCCTCACCCACTGATCATCACCGTGCATCACCGACGACCACCACCCCATTTCCCCTGCCCTGAACTGCCGTGCAAACTCAGACCCGAAACAAAGAGGAATCGGGTCAAAGAAGCAAAACTCGATATCCACACCACCTAGACGCAAGGGAAGCTCCAGTCTACACCGTGAGGACCCCTGGAGCATAACGACGACGGCGAAGGCTGCGGCGGCGACACGGCGGCGGTAAGAAGCAAAACCCGAGAACCCCGTTTTTCTTCCCTGTTTCGAACCAACCTGTTTTGATGCTTAGAAATCCATTAATTGGTTATAAACATGTCCTAGGGTGAGAGACGAGTTGATTAGGACCGGTTTGGACGACGGAGACGGCGTGGATCGCCGGAGACGACGATCGGATTTTGACCGTGAGTTTCAGCGACGCTCTGGTAATTTTCTTCCCGTTTTCTTCCTATTTTGAGGTTACAGAGCCATAGAACAGACCTAGACGACCCTATAGGAATGAAACCCGTCGAAAATGGTGGCCGAAATCATACGGTGGAATCGGGTCAAGCCGTGGGTCGACGGCGACCCGGTTCCAGTAAAATGGGTCAACCCGGTACTGTAGCAGTGATGGCGTCATCATGCTGATGTCACCTCTGACATCATGATGACGTCATCCTGTCAAAAATTGTCAGACCAGGGACCAATCAGAACATGCCACGTGTCACCTGACATGTGTTAGTGATGACGTCATGCTGACGTCAGCGGACTGTAGCAGCGTTGACCCACCCATTGACCAGGCGCGTGTGAACAGTGATTTTGGTGGGGCCTGTACCATTTTCAAGGTTTCGACGATACGGATCCAATGGAGGTGGTTTCGTGTAGATCGGAGATCGTTTGGTTAGTCAAAATGGGGTTTGAAGCCTCGGGAGTAGTGCTCGGGATGCGTTTTTGAGGCGGATCTGTTCTAGGGTCTTAGTATTGGAGTTATAGGGTCCTTAAGTAACTATCAGATATGTTAATACAGGTTTTAGAGATCGTTGAGCAGCAAGGACCGAGTGTGAGTGGGCTGTTTGATTTATAAAAGGCTTGCATGCATAAACTGTTTTACTGTTTCCACTTATGATTTCGATGAGTCTTATATAAACTGTTTATATCTCTTATTACACTGTTTTGGGCATGAGACCCGTCTGGATTATATGTGGATTTTATCTGGGATGTCCGAGGGGGACATAGGGTAAACTATACTGTTGTTGTGCTGTACTTTCCTACCTGTCTATATTGTCTCCTCCAAGGAGGGTCGTTGGCCTGGGTGGACCCTGGAGTAGTCACGGGACCCTAACTGAGTGGAGTTGACCCCCGTTGGGCGGCTTTCCCTCAGGAAGGAATGTTCGTATACCTTGGGCAGTGACCGGGATACCGGGAGCTGATGTACCTAGAGAGTCTTGGGTGTGAGACCCTGAGTGGCAACGCGTAGCCTTAGAACCGTGACATCATTTGGGTTGGGTTTTACAGTGCACTGACATGTTGGTTTCTCCTTTGGATTATTATTCTGATTCTATGGTTATGATTTCATTATCACATTATGTTTTCACTGCATACAAGATTTGGAAAACGGAGAGGTAAAACCTTATGATTATTTTATTATTAAATTGATTTAAAAACTGTTATTTTTGGCCCACCCACTCTTGTTTTACTGACCCCTCCAGACCCTGACACGGAAATAGAGGAGGAGGACCCGGAGGAGGAGGAAGAGGCTTAGTTGTTTAGCTGTGCACCTGTACACCCACTTGTGGGTAGGTTGAGCACCGAATAAATGTACTCTGACTATTGTGCTCACGTGTTGTATTTTACTTTCCCTTGTCTGACAGTATCGCTTTAAACACTGTTAATGTACGTTATCTAGTGATTTGAATAATCGGTTTTTATTTAAGTGTAATTTTGGTATGTTTAGAGTCATTGTCAGACGGAAGCAGGGCACGTCCCCGGGTGGTCCCAGTGAGATTGGGACGGGTCCTGTCATGTCGTGTCGGGTTTGTGTCGTGTCATGAATTCTGTTTTACCCAAACCCGAACCCGACCTGTTAATGACCCGTGTAACCCTTTAACCCATTTAATAAACAGGTCATACTCAAAACCCAATTAACCTATGACCCGTTTGACCCATTTAACCCATTTAACATGTTTAACCTATTTAAATTATATGATTTAATATATATTTAGGTAGGTAAATGGGTAAATATATGGGTTAGTAATGACAGATTTATTAAATGGGTCAATATACAAGCCAATATACGGGCTAACCTGTTAACCCGAAATCTACCCATTTATTAAACGGGTTAACAGGTCATTATACGAGTTAACAGGTTGACTCGAAACCCACCCGTTTAATAAATAAGTCATAACGGGTTGACCCGAAAATGACCCGAAATTGTAATCGTGCGGGTTGACCCGAATAAATTTCTTGCAGGTTTTGAGTCGTGTATTGAGTCGTGTCAAAAATTGACACCCTTAGTGACCACCACACTTGTCTCACCACCCCCTCTCATTTTCATGCAAAGACTATAAGCAAATGATGAGGTTAAGAGAGTTTGGGTTCTCACGATCACTCAGTGCTCTGTTTTTCACTTTGTGCCTTCCCATAATCGTGCAACACCACAATTGAAAACCGTGTGACAATTGTGAGAGATAGTGAGGAGGGTTCCACAACCATCCAGAGAAGGCCAGGTGTCCCAATCTGGTTAGGCACCAATCCTAAGGCAGCCAAGTCTCACTGGCACAGATCCCAAGGCACCAATTGACCAAAATGCCCTTGTGGCTAAATTACCAAAATGCCCATTAACTTCTGAGACCCATAACTTCTCCCTCGAACTTCGAAATCGGACGTCCCGCCTGTCAACGGACTCGTGACGTCCCGTACTACGTCACAATCATTGGCCAAAGTCCGTTTGACTGCCCAAAACAAAGGTCAACAGTTTGCCCATTCTAGGGGCAAAACAATCATCTCGCACCGTCCATCCGTAATTACTCAACTAACCACCGATTAATCTCGCTAATTCTTCATTAATCACTAATCTAATCCCGAAATCTGGGACGGGTCGTTACAAATAGAGATTGAGTTGCAAGAAGTCATGCTAACCTTGGAAAGAAAGTCAGTAGCATACCTGTGCTGATGAATGAAGATACCTTGATCTGAATAGGTGACTTGAAGACCAAGGAAACATGAAAAATGTGTCAAATCCTTCATGTTGAATTCAGCACTAGTGAATCAAACGAGTGATAACCATGGAATTGTTACCTGTGATAATGATGTCATCGACATAGAGGAGAACAATCAACAAATCTGTCCCATGATGAGAGGTGAACAAGGCTGAATCAGAAGGAGATTGAAGAAAGCCTAACCGGAGCATATAAGTCGTGAAGCGAGAATTCCATGCTCGAAGAGCTTGCTTCAAGCCATAGAGAGATTTGGAAAGTTTACAAACATGGTGTGGAGAATGAGCATCAATGAAACAAGGAGGTTGAGACATGTAGACCACTTCATCCAAGTGACCATGCATAAATGCACACTTTACATCGAGTTGACGTAGCTTCCAATGGAACTGGGCTACGAGGGCTAGGACAAGGAAAACTGTGGTATGCTTCACCACTGGAATGAATGTCTCTTCGTAGTCTATGCCTGCCTCTTGAAGATAGTCCTTGGAAACCAGACGAGTCTTGTGATGAGCAATGGACCATCTGCATTCTTCTTGAGTTTAAAAACCCATTTACAACCAATGACATGATGATGGGGAGGTAAAGGGAACAAGTGCCAAGTATCCCGATATTGAAAGGTGATGAACTCCTCAACCAGTACTTGATGCCACTAAGGGACCTCCAGGGCATGCATGTACGACAATGGCTCAGTAAGAAGGCTAAGATCCTAAGAAATTTCGTGTAAGGCATGAAAGCCATGTCGACTTGGCTTAATAATCCCACTGTTAGATCTAGTAACCAAAGGATGCTGAGACGACTACTAGGGAGAGGCACAAGGTAAATCAGACACCAGTTTAATAGGGCCTAAAGATAAAGAGTCCCCAGAGGAGGGATGTGCATGTGTAGACTTAAGAACGGGTCCATAAGTAGTAAAGTGATCAGTTGAGGCTTGGGAGGGCATGGGATTAGAACTCGAGACAGAAGGAAAAAGGATAGACTGAGAATAGACAGAGCTTGAATTGGAGGAGAGAGATGCCATAACAGCTAGAACAAGCTCAAGAGAGAAGTCTAAGGTCGTAGGTGTAGAGCTGCTGGGTGTAGAACTACTAGAAATAGACAAGGAACTAAAGAGAGGAGTACAACTAGATGGATCCACATTACCAAAAAAATGTGCAGGAATGGGAGAAGACACTGATGGAGAGTGGAAGGGAAACACACATTCATAAAAAATAACATGTTGAGAGATATATGTACGTTTAGTAGGAATATGTTAACACATAAAACTTTTGTAATCTTGAGGATATCCAACAAAGACACATTGAGAAATATGGGGTTTAAGCTTATTTTTAATGTATGGTTTGAGATAGGGATAGCAGGTACACCCAAATACACAAAGGGAGGCCAGATAGAGGTGATGAGCAAGCAAACAAAAATAAGGAGATTTCACGTCAAGAATAAAGGTAGACATGTGATTGATTAGGAAATTAGCAGTTGAACAAGCATGAAACCAAAAGGAACTAGGCATAGAGGTAGCAGTAAGCATAATAATGGTGGTTTCGATTAATTGGCGATGCTTGTTCTCAGCAAGGCCATTTCTCTATTGAGTTTGAGGATAGGAATTAAGATGTTGTATATCTTTAGAAGCTAAGAAATCACTCATTACATGCCTTATAAACTCTCCCCCTCCATCACTTTGGAACAATTGAATAGATTTTACAAATTGAGCGGCAATATGAGAATAGAACTTAACAAACACAGAATGAACTTCAGATTTATTAACTAGAGGGTAAATCCAAGTGTATATTGTATAGTCATCAATGAATAAAATATATTAATGAAAACCAAGGTTAAAGTACAAGGATTTGGTCCCCAAACATCTGAATGAATTTGTGAGAATGGCATCTGAACCAGGAAAGGGAAGTCAAGAAATTTTTCCTTTTAGACAAGGGGTACAAGAATGGAAAAAAGGTGGCTGTAGTGAATGCTGGTATGAAATCTAAGCTTGTGACATCATAGCTTGCAAGACGGCTGCACTGGGATGTCCAAGCCTATGATGCCACAATTAAGAAGGTATCTTTTAACTCAAACAACCAAAAGGTATAGAGGTAGGAAAAGAAACTAAGGTGGAAGTAGTTAAGTGCATATGAATAGGATACAAGCCACCAGCAGTAGGAGTGTGAAGTATCACTTTCCCCAGCTTGTCTTGTATTCGAAGATAAGTAGCATCAATCACCATTTGACAATTATTTTGTAGGAAAAACTTATGCACAAAAAAGAAGATTATGCACCAAGTTGGGAACATGGAAAAATTTAGGCGAATTAAACATATGATGAGGGCAGTGTCGTGGATACAATACTATTAATAGGCAATACCTTACCATTTCCAACATAAATACCTGAATTGGATGGACAAGCTGTGGTCTATTGTAGTTGAGAGTCATTAGATACCATGTGATGAGTAGCTCTTGAATCAGCTAGCTAGAAGCTAGGATCACTGAACTCATAACCAGAAATAGCAGAGTAGGCCTGTGGTTTTAGAGGCCGAAAGCCAGGTCATACGGTAACACCAAAGCTTCCACATTAAGTGCACCTCAAAGCTTCATGTCTAGGAAGTTTTCAAAATTGACACATAGAGGGTGGTGTAGAACCAAGGACACCTGGACTAGATTTCACAGGCATAGAAAATTGACTAGGAGTATTGTAGTGTTGTGGAGTAGAATAGCCTTGATTTTGAGGTATTCCACCATAACTCTAATTTCCATATCCTCCTTGATTATAACCTTGGTTCCCATAACTTTGACTGCCATAGCCATTGTTATTGTTGTAGTGATAGTGAGAATTGTACATGTTGCCTTTAAAGTTGTTCCTGCCACGATAACCATTGTTTCTACCTATTCCACGATATTTTTTTCTACTGTGCATTGAGACTGAGAGTCATGCCACTGAGCTTAAGTGTTAGGGTTCTTTGTAGAGGAGGTGTAACGACCCGTCCCAAATTCCAGGATCAAATTAGTGACTAATCAATGATTAGTAAGGTTAATCGGTGATTAGTTGAGCGAAATCGGAAGGACGACGTAAAATGACCGTTTGTCCCTAGTCGTGGGCAAAATGTTGACTTTTGACCCAGGAGGTCCGATGGCCGAGGGCCGAGGACCGTTACATAGATCGGGTCGATACGAATCCGTAGACAGGAGGTATGCCGAAATTGGACGTCGGACGAAGAAGTTATGGTTCACGGAAGTTCGATTTCACTATGCATGCATTACGAGGCGGGGATGATGTGGCAATATCTGATTGGGCAGATATTTAAGTGGGACCCATGTACGAGTGACAAGTGTCTCTCATCCCATTGGTCACTTCCCTAAAAAGTGGATCTATCCTAATTAAATACTATTATCCTTATTAATTTATAATTTAATCTCACCCACTTTCCATCTCCACCCTTTATCTCATCTAATCTCTCAATCTCCACTGTCCATTTTCCTCTCTTTCTCTCTCATCTGATCATCATTAGATACCATCCTTTATGTTTCATCCTAACCCGAGCACCCCTTCTCCATTTTCTCTCTAAAACCAACAACACACATAGCACTTAGCACCTCACCACCATTATCCATCCTTGGGCCCGTGAGAGAGACTGAAAGTGTTGAGGACGACGTGGTGGACAGCAGGCCACGACGGTGGCCAAGGCGGAAGAAAAACCTGAAACTGTGAGTAAGCCATTTTGAATTTTGGACTTGAGTTTTAAGGGTTTTTAGTTGTTTTCATTGATTGGGTTAGCTTTCTGGTGACCTAAAGAGAAGCTCTGGATTAGTTTTGAAGGCTAGAACAGCCGGAGTCGACGACGACGATTGATTGCCGGTGGCCGGTTCGTAGTTCGATCATGGAGGTAATTTCTCGACCGTTTTTCATGATTTTTAATAGCTAGATCGATAGGGTTTAATGCTAAGAACCTTTGGGATTAAAAATGGACTGAAATGGATCAAAAAAGGGTGAGTTATAGGGTTGAACCGTGACCGCCGGTTCAGTTGGACCGAACTGGTCTGAACTGGTATGAACCGGTCGGCTAGAGGTTGAAGACGATGAACAGTGCAGGCGCTTGGGCTTCACGTGCAGTCCCATTAGGCGGCACGTGGGGGCGTGTGAGGCATCTTTTGTAACGATCCGTCCCGAATTCCAGGATTAAATTAGTAACTAATCATGATTAGTGGGGTTAATCGGTGATTAGTTGAGTGAAATCGAACGAACAATGCAAAATGACCGTTTTGCCCCTAGTCGTGGGTAGAACGTTGTCTTTTTTCGGGCGGTTAAATGGACTTTAACCAATGACCGTGACTTAGTTTGGGACGTCACAAGTTCATAGACAGGTGGCACGTTCGATTCCGACGTCCAAGGTAAAAGTTATGACGTTCGGAAGTTAAGGGGCATTTTGGTAATTTTGGTTATTAGGGGAAACATGTTGACTTTTAGACCAGGAGATCTGATGACTGAGGGTTGAGGATCGTTACGTAGATCGGGAGGATACGAATCCGTGGACAGGTGGCACGCTGAAATTGGACTTCGAATGGGAAAGTTATGGGTCACGGAAGTTCGATTTCACTATGTGCGCATTACGAGGCGAGGACACGTGGCTTATTCTGATTGGGTCAGACATTTTAAGTGGGACATGTGGACCAATAACCTGAAAATGTGGACCTATGTCTTGATTGGTGAGATTGGATTTAAATATTAGGATTTTAATTAATTGTTAATTCCAGCTTAACTCACCTTTTGATCTGGGCCCTTCATTTGACCTATGCCTTCAATATGCACCGTCCATCTCACCCCTCCCCATCTGATCAAACTCCACCATCTGGTCAAACTCCACCACCTCTCTGTTATATCATAACCCAAAAACCTCATTTTTCTTTCCCCCATACAAACACACATATCCCTCACCTCACCATCTCTGTTGTGTGTGCACAACCTTGAGAAGTGACTGAAATAGTGAGAGACGACGGAAGGCGGCAAGGAAACGGCGGTGACCACGGTGGTTCACCATAAAGGTGAGTAACCCGAGAGCTAATTATATCCCAGTTTTGAAAGTCGGACTTTAACTGTAGTTTTGAACTCCTATTTAGTTCTAATGGGACTTAGGGATAGAAACAGACCTAGTGGACGTGAATTCGAAGCTTGAAGTGGCCTGGATCGACAGGGAAGTTAATCGAAAATCTGGGCTTCAGGTTTTTGTTCAGAGGTAAAGATCTAACTGTGTTTACTTGTTTTTGATTCCATAAACCTCTTAGTTGGACCTAGACGAACACGTAGGAAGAAACCCCGTAGGAAATGGTTGAGTAATGGCTGAGAACCGGCCGGGGTAGGTTCAGCGGTTCGACTGAACCGGTTCAAACTAGTGAACCGGGTCCAACTCGAGGTTGACGATGAACAGTGCCCGGTGCGTGGGTTTCACGCGCAGGGGGTTCAACCGGCGCATGGGGGCGCGTGTAAGGTCTTTTGGGGAAACTTTCAACATGTGAAATAATCTATTCGATGTAACGAACATTTTGGGATTGGTTTCGTGTCAATCGGACACCGTTTCGATATTGTTCGGGACGTCCGAAGGTTTTGAATCGAGTTTAAAAATAGTTAAAAATTCAGGAAAATTACGGGACTTTGATAGGAGGTTAATGAAGAGGTTGGTGACCCTCTAATGTGACTTGGACAGGTTTGGGAGTCCCGGTGATAGTGACGAGGCCCGGGAAGGCCTATGGCACGCGTATCGAGGCGCATCGTAGGACGGTCTATGAGTGGACTTTGGTGTTATAAATCTTATGCATGCATAACTATTTTATATGGATTATGATTGTGATTATATGATGTTGATTTGGATATTGGTGAATTATATGGTTTCACGCACTTCTAGGCGATTTACGTGCTAGCACGTAAATCGAGGTTTTTCCGATTTTACACTGAGTTTCCATACTTATGGTTTTGGATATGATTTCATGAAATGGTTTTGAAATTGGAATGATAAACTCGGGAATGAGGCCCAATTGTTCTGGAAACCTCGGACTTGGAGTCCAATTGAGTTACGTAATCGGGTCGGGGGCCCAATTGCTTTATGAATTCTGGCCAGGGGCCCAGTTATTTACGAAATCGGGTTAAGACCCATTTGAGTTATATAATCGGGCCAGGGGCCCAGTTGATTTATGAAATCGGGCCGTGGGCCCGGTTGATTTACAAAATCGGGCATGAGGCCCAATTGGTTATAAATGTGATTTAGGGCCGGGGACCCTATATGGATTTGAATAAATGGTTTTGGAATTGAAAATCAGATGTTTGGACTTGTGATGGTTTTATGGAAACAGGGCCCTTGAGATGTTTGAAATGATTGATAAACTGTTTTCTATAAACCATCTTGATATGAAGATATGTGATGGTCTCCTCCAGGTGTCTGCGACACTGGGGAAGTCACGGTGCATTGCCTGCGATGGGTCATTATACGGAGCTACAGGACCGTATGATGACTCAGGAGCAGGATTGCTATGATTGGACGTCTGGGACGTCAGACATCTGGGAAGTCAGAGGTACTGACCTGGAGAGACCTCGGGCAGCACGCATTGCTTATTATACCGTGAGATATGACGTCTGGGACGTCGGGCGTCTGGGACACTAGGCATCTGGGATGCCCAGGGTGGTTTAAACATATTTTCCTAGAAATGGTATTTATGGTTATTGTTTTGGGCGATGGCCCACTTGGAATTGGAATTGGTATTCTCGATGTCGGATTTATATAATATATGTTTGGTTTTCGGTATTCATGGTTTTGGGTAGAGACCCACATGATTTGGTTTTACGGTTTCTGGGCTAAGGCCCAAATGGTTGTTTTTAGTAAATAGTTACTTACTGGTTTTCGATGCATGCATAAGTTTTAATGAAGGGCATAAATATCTTAAGAAATGTGTTTTATGAACTTATTTATTTTCGTCCACTCACAGCCTTTGTTATTTTTAATGCCCTTCAGGTTGATCATGGATGTGACTGCAGCAGAGACTGGGACATTGTATACCTCCTCCATCGATCCTTGCGTACTCGGGGAGCTCGTTGGGGCAGTGGCTCTAGGTTATCCCTTGTTTGACACTTCATGTCAGACGGGAGCATGACACCTCCCATGGTAATCCCGGAGGGATTGGGATGGGTCGTGCCATCTTTTTGGGATGACTCCAACATGACTGTTAATCTATTCGATGTAACGAATATTTTGGGATTGGTTTCGTGTCGATCGGACACCGTCTCGCTAATGTTTGGAACATCCGAAGGTTTAGGATCGAGTTTAAAAATACTTAAAAATTTGGGAAAATTACAGGACTTCAATGAGAGGTTATTAAGGTAGTTAGTAACCCTCTAGATTGATTTGGACAGGTTTGGGAGTCCCAGTGAAGACGATTAGCCCAGTGAGGCTTACGACACGCAAATCGAGGTAGTAGCTTAGAATGGTCTGTGAGTGGACCTTAATTTCTAAACTGTGATGCATGCATACATGTTTTATATGGTTTATAAATATGATTCTATGTTGATTATTTGGATGATTGTGATTTAAACGGTTTCATGCATTTCGAGGCGATTTACGTGCTTGCACATACGGCCCAATTGACTTACGTATCGGGCACGGGGTCTATTTGGTTTACGAAATCGGGCACGAGGCCCATTTGGTTTATGAAATCAGGCACGAGGCCCAATTAGTTTATGAATTCGGGCTTGGAGCCCAGTTATGGTTTAAGATTATGATTTCGGGTCGGGGACCCATAAATGGATTTATGGTTCACGACGATTTATGGGGACCGACATGAGCCCTTGAAAGTTTTTTATGGTTCATGACGGTTTATAGGGACCGGGCATGAACCTTCAAAAAGTTTTGAGAATGTTTTCAAATGGTTTTTCGTATACCATCCTTTATATTGGATTGTCTCCTCCAGGGAGGGTCGTTGGCCTGGGTGGACCCCGGAGTAGTCACGGAGCACTGACTAGTGGAGTCACCCCTGTTGGGTTCCTTACTCCCAGAAAGGCTATGGATTATAACCCACATGGAGAGTCATTGATCTACGGACATTGACCTAAGTGGACCCTGGGGAGACTTGGGCTTTAAGACCCCGGATAGCACGCATGTAGCTCTAGATATCGTGATAGGATTGGTTATATGATATATATTGACAAACATGATTTCTTGGATTTGCGAAATTGTGTTTTATGATTGATAAATGGATTTGGGCTGAGATCCCACATATGTTTACTATGTTATGTATTTGTGTAAATTCTTTTGGGCAAGGGCCCGTATGGATTTGGTTATTGAAACATATGTGGTTTGATAAATGGTTTTACTATGCATGCATGCTTTTTAGTGAAGGGCATAAAGGTCTTTTATAAAATGTGTTTTCTGAACTATTACTTTTCGTCCACTCATAGTCTTTTCTGTTTTCAATGCCCTTCAGGTTGATTTCGGATGCTGGCTGTAGCAGAGACCGAAACATCACATACCTCCTCCGGATCCTGGCGTACTCTGGAAGCCGGTCAGGCTAAAGGTTCAAATTTTTCCTGTCCGTGTCAGACGGGATCAGGTGCGTCCCTCGTTAATTCCGGGGGGATTGGGACGGGTCCTACCATGAGGAGTATGATGGAGTGACATTCTATGAACCAGACTGCTTTTTAGTAGCTACCATAGCAGTGAGAAGAGAGAATTGAGCTTGAGTAGTTGTAACCTTGGAAAGGTAATGTAATAGGCACGGGGCTTGCATGAATTTGAGATTTGAAAGACTGAAAATATGTGGAAAGACCATTCAAAGTAATCAAGATCACATCCTTATATGTGTCAGGACCCGTCCCAAATCCCCCGGGATTAACGTGGGACGCACCTGATCCCGTCTGACACCGAGTGTCAGACTAGGGAAAAAGACCGTCTCTAACCCTCACCGGGGCTGCCAGAGTACGCCAAGATCGTAGGAGGAGTGTGATGTCTCGTCTCTGCTATAGCCTGCATCCGCGATCAATCTGAAGGGCATTAAAACATCAAAAGTCGTGAGTGGACAAAACAAGCATTTCATTAAAAAAAATTCATATAAAGACATTTATGCCATTCATTAAAAGCATATGCATGCATTCAAAAACCATTTATCAAACATTCATAAAACCATTTTTCAAACATATTCAAAACCTTTCAAGGGTTCATGCACAGTCCCCATAAACCGTCATGACCTATAAAAACCTTTCAAGGGTTCATGCCGATCCCCATAAACCGTCATGAACCATAAATCCATTTATGGGTCCCCTACCCGAAATCACAATAAAACTCGTAAATCAATACATGGGAACTCGGCCCAAATCAAACACAAGTGGGACTCTGCCAAAATCCAGTAAACGTAGGTCTCAACCCAAAACTATTCTTAGTGAAATACTAAAACATCGAATACGGGGTCTCTGCCCCAAACCACTTTCCGAAATATCAAATACGGAGTCTCCGCCCCCAAATCACTTTCTAAAACATGGAACTTGGGGTCTCTGCCCCCAAATCACTTTCCATAAGAATCACATACGTACGCATACGTATAACCCATTTGCGGCATTTCCGAGAAGATGCCAACTCGGGGCACACATCCCCGATATATGTCACGATATCATCTCTATACTAGTATGCACACTACTCGAGGTCTCACTCCGAGTCTTCTCCCAGGAATTCTCCATCTGGGAGACTCAATCTCTAGATCTAGTCCGAGCTCTATCTCCGGATCTAGTCCGTACATCTCTTCGGAATTTGGTCTGGGACCACATCATATCTCATAACTCTCACTCCTGGAACGGGATCCCTATGGGGATACCCATTCTGGTATGTGGATCGTGACTCTCCAGGTCGACGTCTGGAAGAGACTATATAATCATATGGAGGGTTCATATTCATTTTCCAATACTTTCTTTCTTTCTCAAAACACATTTCAACTAGGTCTCATACCCGATTCATCTCAACATGATTCCTCTAATCCGATTCAAATCCATTTCACAGGTCTTAGCCTAAATCCTCAGTTCAACATGGTCTCATGCCAGAATTCTCATTTCATAAACCGAACTGGGACTCAAGCCTGATTTCACAATCAACTGGGCCTGTAGCCCGATATCACGACTAACTGGGCCCTAAGCCCGAAACCATAAAGAAACGGGGCCTCAAGCTCGATTTCACAACCAATAGGGCCTCAAGCCCGAAACTACAGTCAACTGGGCCTCCAGCTCTATTTTACAACCAAATGGTCCTCAAGCCCTAACTCAGAAACCAACGGGACCCTCGGTCCGACGGTATATCTCAAATGGACCCTCGGTCTGATTCCTCGTCAAATCAAATGGACTCCAAGTCTGAGAGTTCGTAAATCAAATGGGCCTCACACCCGAGTTCATATTTCCAAATTCGAAATCATTTCATCAAACCATCATTGAAAACGCAGTATGCAAAGGTACAACATAAAGCCGAAAACCTCGAAAAATGTGCAAATATGTCGATCCTAAGCTACCACAAACAAATGCACTCATGGCATCAAAAAACATATCTTAAAACACTTATAAAAAATTTATGCATGCATTGAATTCATAAAACAAGTCCACTCACAGACCGTCCGAATTCGTGCCTCGATACGCGTGCCATAAGCTTCTCCCGGGCCAATCGTCGCCTCTGGGATTCCTGCACCTGTCCAAATTAATTTAGAGGGTTACTAACTACTTAAATAACCCCTCACTAAAGTCCCGTAATTTTTTGGAATTTCTAACTATTTTTAAACGTGAACCTAAACCTTCGGACTATATCGAAACGATGTCCGATTGACTCGAAACCAGTCCCAAAATGTTCGTTACATCGAATAGATGAAATTACATGTTGGAACTTTCCCTAAAGGACTCACCACGCGCCCGTACGCACCCCAAGAAGGTCCTGCGCGTGGGCCTCACGCGCCAATACACTGTACATCTTCTTCATGCGATCGAATCGGGTCCGGCCGATTCTTTGGTTCGCTTGGACCGGCGTGACCGGTCCGGCCTGGTTTCTCACCCATTTTTGGTCTGTTTGCTTCCAATCCAATTCCATTCTTCCTATTTCGATCCTAGAAACCTATTTGTGCAATTAAAATCACTAAAACCCCACAAAATCCCTTCGGTCCAAAACATCCCTCACGGTTCAACTTTTCCAGTTTTTCCCCAAGGCTGCTCATCCCCAAACCACCACCCAAATTCATCTTAAAACCTTCCTAACATCATAATAAACCTGTTCTAACCAACCAAAACTGTCCCTAGCGTTTGAAATCGAAAATAAAAGAAAATGGGCATAACCGGGCTTACCGTGCACAGGGGTCCTCCGTCGTCCACGGCGGTTGTGCATTCTGCCGCTGCCTCCCAGTCACTCTTTGACTCAGTTCCTCACTCAAGAAGCAATGAAGACATATGGGGGTTGGGGTGGTGTGTTGTAACAACCCGTACCTTAAGGAAGGGTACAAATGTAATTTTGTAAAATATTGGTATATAAAGGACGATTTTGCCCTTGTGAATCGTGTGCCAAAAGTTGACTTTTTGATTTGTCTGTTGAACGAGCGTTGACCATTGACCGTGACGTAGTTCGGGACGTCACGAGTCCGTAGACAGGTGGCACGTCCGATTTGGACAATCGGAGGAAACGTTAGGGTGTTCGGAAGGTTAAGGGCGTTACCGTAATTTTGGTTAAATAGAGGGGAAATGTTGACTTTTTGCTGGACGCTTGGTTTTCACATAGACCGAGGACCGTTAGATAGGTCTCGACGTCCTGAGTACAACGACAGGAGGCACGTTGTCATCGGACGTCGGACGGATTAGTTATGGGTCTATGAAGTTGGAGGGCAAAATGGTAATTTTGGACTTAGGGGCATTTTGGTCTTTTCCCATTGGGCCAATCAGATAGGACCATCTGGGAGTGTGTGATTGGATATTTATTTTCTGTCCAGGGAGAGTTGGACACGTGGGGGAAACCTAGAGGTTTCTAGGAGAGTTTATGGTGTGCACGGGTACAACTTGCACACTTTCAAACCGTGCAAGTGTTCATGGACAGAAACAGGAAGAGCTGAGACGGTGAAGAGTTTGATCGATTCTCAGTGTGTGACGGCTTGGGGTTCGAGTGATAGATCAGAAAGGGTTAGTGAGCGAGTGGTTGTGCTTCAGAGAAGGTTGGATGGTGGTTATGTGTGTTGAGTCGTGACTGGAAACCAGAGAACAGGGCAGCAAAACCGTGCACGGTTTTGCACCCCAGACTATCAAACCATCAAATAGGAGACGTGGTGGTGGTCAGGGACTCGAAAGGAGTCATGTGAACTCAGTAGGACACGGCTGCGAACACGGCGGAGACCAGAGCAAGGGTAAGTTTCTCTGACCCCTGTTTTTCCCGTTTTATTAGGTCCCTAGGAGTCTTTTTAGGTTGAAGCCGTGATGGGGGATTGCCTGGGTGGCCGGGATCCGAAACAGAGGTTTCGGGCAATTTTCATTCGAGCTTGGGGACGACGGGTTAGAGGTAGGATTGACGTGTTTGGTTGAGGGGAATGGATTGTTGGGTTGAGGACGATGCTACTGGTGAAAAAAGGAAGGAAAATGGTGGACGGACGGCGGAGAACCGGCCACGCCAGTCCAGAAAAGTCACGGGCTCGAGGTAGGAGATGAACAGTGTTTGTGTGCAGGCGCGTGAGGCCCACACGCAGCCACTTTGGGCGGCACGTGGAGGCGCTTGGGGGGTTTTCCGGGGAAGTCTCCAACTAGGTTTTTGGTCTAAATGTTATAACGAATCTATTGGGACAGGTTTCGAGTTAATCGGACGTCATTTCGGGTTAGTTCGAGGACCCGAACGGTTTAGGGTTTTCGTGTAATTCGCGTTTAAAATCCCGAAAAATTGGGGAAATTAGGATAAGCCTTAATGAAGTGTTTGTGACCCGATTTTATGACTTTTGACAGGGCGGGACACTCCTGAGATGGTTGAGGAACGTACAGAGCGCGATTGACACTTTCAGACTCGTGAGTGGACTCCTTCTCTTTTAACGAGCATGCCTAACTGTTTTTATCTACATATTTTGTGTTTTAAGCATGTTTTCTTGATCATTGCTTATATCATATTTGTTTTACCCATTTGCACATTTTTCGAGGCGTTTACTGGGTTTAGCACGTTTTCCTAGAAATGTTATATATTTGATTTCCATGCCATGCTTTTTATTACTGATTTTATATGATGATAAATGGGTTTTGAAACATGATTTGACAAACAAGGTTTCGGTTTTAGAATCGAATTTTGGGAATCGGAATTAGGTTTTAAAGTTGAAAAGTGGATTTCCGAATTTGGGTTCGGAATGACGGTTCTGGATGCCGGAATGACGTCAGACCAGTGGCTCCAGATTCGGGTTTGGATATGGAAATTGAAATGGTTTTGAATGGTTTAGATTGGGTTTGTTGGATCTAGATATTGGGTTTAAAGACTAGGATTATATATGACGGGGGCGGGCCCGGATTGAGTTTAAAGACTCGGGAGTTTAAAGACTCGGATATTACGATATTACCCTCGTAGGCCTGTTGAGTTTAAAGACTCGGGAGTCTAAAGTCTCGGATTACATTTGAGGCCTGGATTGAGTTGAAAGACTCGGATAGACCCAGCAGGTTTGATTAGGACATTACTATTGGTACATCTTGCTTTTGTGATACGCTTTTGGAATGCTTAATTACTGTTTATATCACTGTTTTCTAGTACTTAGTTAGGCATGCATGTTTTCTTTAAAACTGAGGGAAATCCTGTTTTGTTTCATAAATTGTTTTCATACGTTTGTTTTTTTAGTCCACTCACGTTTTTCTGGTTTTAAATTACCCTCCAGGTCGTGGTGAAAAACGTCGGGGTGATCGTTGAGGCAGGGACGGAGGCAGGGACAGAGGCATAGAGCTTTGCGGCGTTTTCCGTTGCGTGGATAGCCTAGTAGGACTTTTGTGCCTGTTTTGTATAACACTATACTCTGTGTTACTGTTGTATTACATTTTCTCCCTGGTTTGATAGTTATACTTATGGTTTCTTGAGGTTGTTTTGGTACTTTAAGTGTGATTGTCAGACGGGAGCAGGGTCCGTCCGGGTTATCGAGGTGATAATCGGGGTGGGTCCTGTCAATTGGTATCAGAGCATAGGTTTGTGGTTTGTGTCTGTTGCGAGGTTGTGTTTAGGCTGTTTGACTGATTCTATGCCTCCTTCAGCGTGCGGTTGACTATGCCTCCGAGACGTGAACCCCCTCCACGACCTGACGACGAAGCGGTGAGAGGGACAGAGAGTGCTACAATCGAACGAGCCCAGCGGCTCGGGGCTACGACGTTTAGTGGTGGGGCAGACCCTGAGGAAGCCCAGAGGTGGATCACGAGACTTGAGCGGATTTTTGCAGTGATGCATTGCCGACCGGAGGTTCGGGTGTTACTGGCTACCTTTTTATTGGATGGTGCGGCGTACGAGTGGTGGTATACCCTCAAGTTGTCAGGTTGGGACGCCCACACAGTGACTTGGGAGACATTTAGGGAGCGGTTTCTGGATCAGTATTACCCTCGTTCTTTCTGAGATGCCAAGGAGGCGGAGTTTCTTCAGCTGAAACAGGGGAGCATGATAGTAGCCGAGTATGAGCAGAGGTTCCAGATGTTGTCTCGATTCGCTCCTGCATTTGTGGCTACCGAGGCTGAGAAGTGTCGTCGGTTTGAGTTGGGTCTACGAGGAGAGATTCGAGCCATTGTGACAGCCGACTCATTTGCTACATTCAGGGAGCTATTAGTGTAACAACCCGTCCCGAGAGCCAGGATTAGTAGAGTGATTAAGGATTGATTAGTGAGGTTAATCAGTGGTTAGGTGGTCCCGAAAGGTCCGAGAGCCTAAAATGACGATTTTGCCCCTGGTCCGGGCAAAAATGTTGACTTTTATTCGGGTGGTCAATTGGGTATTGACCAGTGACCAGGACGTAGTCGAGGCCGTTACGAACCCGTAGACATGAGGTACGTTCGATTCCGACATCCGAGGAGGAAGTTGTGATGATCGGAAGGTCGAGGGTATTATCGTAAGTCTGGTAAACTAGGGGGGAATAGTTGACTTTTTGAATACTCGGGTTTTGGTAGGTTGACCTAGCATGGTTAGATAGCTTTCGTCGTCCTGAGTTCGATGACAGGCGGCACATATTCATCGGACTTACGAGGCGAGAGTTACGGTTCTAGGAAGTTTTGGCAAAACCGTAAAAATGTGTTAAACAAGAGGGTATTTTGGTCTTTTTGGCATCTGGGGATTTGTGCAGAGAGGAGCAGATGAAGGGTGGTGATTGGGCCATGTGTATGAGAGAGAATGGGTGGATGGTGACACATGGCAGGGGGCTAGAGGATTCTGGGAGAATCCTGTGCGTTCACAGCCCAAATAATTGGGGTGCACTCGTGCATACCCGTGTGTTGGTTCTTCGACTAACACAGAGAAACAGAGGGTGAGTGTTTGAGGGCAATTGATCGATTCCGTGCAAGGGTGAGTAAAGAGTGAGTGGTGAGAGTGACAGAGAGGTAAGAGTAAGCTAGTGATCGTGTTTTGGAGGAGGAACCGTGCACGGCGGCACGGTGGTGGTGCGGTAAACTTTTGAGGAAACAGGGAGGCCGTGAGTTCGTGGTGGTGGATACGCCGTGAGGTTGCTCAAACCAAGGCAGGGGAAGCTGTAGGAGGTTGCAAGGAGTCCAACGAACACCGTGGCACGCGGCGGTGCGCACAGCGGAGCTGCAATCGAAGGGTAAGTTTTCTTGCTCTGTTTTTCCCGTAAACTTCATTTGGAAAGTCGTGAGTCTGGGCTTAGAGTCGAGGGTATTGGAGGTCAGGGTGATGTTCAGGGAGGTGCTAGGAGTGGTGTAGAACGGTCGCCGTGACGGGGGCATACACGGCGGAGCTCAATCGACGGTGAGTACTCTGTACTCTGTTTGGCCGTGAAATTCAAACGGGAAGTCATCGAGTTTGGGGCTGAGTCGAATGTATAGGAGGGTAGGTTTATGGTCAGTGAAGTCCTAGGAACCGTCTGGTGTTGCTACCACGGCGGGGGGTGGTCGGAATGGCTAAATCGTGAAACAGGGGAAAAAGGGCTGTCTGGTTCGAGCTTGAATCGACGATGAGGGGGCTGTGTCGAGGACAGAGGAGTAGGGGGATGGATTCCTGGTGTCTGGACGAAGCTGCAGGAGAAGATATGGGATGAAATGGTGGCCGGACGGCGGAGATTGAGTCTCGCCGGTCCAAGTTGCAGAGCTGGTTCAGCACAGTGCGTGGAGGTTGATGACAGAGCACTGTAGCTGGCGCGTAAGGGCCACGCGCAGCCACTTTGGGCGGCGCGTGGGGGCGCGTGCGGCGGTTCTGGGGAAAACGATCCACATGGTTTTTGGTCTAGGAGTTGTAGTGAGTTCAATAATGTTGGTTTCGGGTTAATCGGAAGTCGTTTGAGTTTAGTTCCGCGAGGGTGAAAGTTTAGGGTCCCGGGTTATTACGTTTAGGATTCGGGGAATGTTGAGGAAATTTAGGTGAATGTTTATAGACGTATTAGTGACGTAATTTGATGGTGATTGACATGATCGGGATTTCCCGAGGAAGCCGAGGAACGTGCTGGACGTTCGGGACGCGAGTAGGGCTCAGTACTGTAAGTGGACCCTTTCTCTAAACTAGAGCATGCATAACTATTTTCTATCATTGTTTTATGGCTTTTAATCACTATTCTATGTTTATCGAATATGTTTGGTTGATTTTACATGATTCCACGTTTTTCAAGGAAGTTTGGTTTTCAGCATGTTTTACTATAAGTGGTTTTCATTGGTTATAAAGGGATTTTGGAGCATGATTTCGATGATCAAGGTTTTCGATTTTAGAATCGGATTTCACTAATCGGAATTTGGTTTTAAGATTTGAAAGTAGATTCCGGATTTGGGTTCGGAATGACGGTTCTGAATGCCGGAAGGGCATCGGATTGTGATTTCGGATTCGGGTTTGGATGTGAATTGGTAAATGGTTTTCACATGATTTTTGGGATTGGATTTGCTGGATCTGGATATTGGGTTTAAAGACCCGGATATATGTGACGGGGGACCGGCTGGATTGGGTTTAAAGACCCGGATTGAGTTTAAAGACTCGGGAGTTTAAAGACTCGGATATATTGATTTCCCCCGTAGGCCTTTGAGTTTAAAGACTCGGGAGTTTAAAGACTCGGATTATTGAGGCCTGGATTGAGTTTAAAGACTCGGATAGGTCCAGCAGGTTTGATCGGAAAATGATGATTTGATGTTATGGTTTCTGATACGGTTTTATGCTTCACATGCTCTGGTTTTTCTACCTGTTTAAGTGTTTCTGTTTCTTATGATGTTTTGTGAGAATTGAGTTAGAACTATGTTATTAACTGTTGGTTATGCATGTGGTTTTCAAAATGGAGGGTTAAACTCGGTTTTCTGATAATTGGTTTTAGAACTTTTCTTTATTATGGTCCACTCACATCTTCTGTTTTAAATTGCCCTCCAGGTTGTGGAGCAAGTGCGGGGTCTTGACGTCGAGGCAGAGTCGGAGGCATAGAACTTACGTGAGGGATCCCGGAATAGTTTAAAGTCTTCCGTGTGCGTGAACTTTCTCGGTTTTTATTTTTCCTTGTATTTTCGTACTATGCTCTGTAAATGATAGCTTCGGGATATATTTTGTTTAATTACTCCTGCGTCTGACCGGGTTTGAGTGAGTTGTTACTTGGGTGTTGTGTCGGGGAGTCAGACGGGAGCGGGATTTACCTCGGGTTTCGGGGTGAAACCGGGGTGGGTCCTGACAGACGCTGCAGTTAGAGTAGAGGCTAGTTTGCCTACCCGGCCACAGTACTCGGGCAGTGTGCGACGCCGTGAGCATTTTTTTCTTAGAGCGTCGAGTTAGATGACCCCGAAGCGGGGCAACTATGGTGGTACTTCATCGGCCGGTGGTGCCAGGTTTGGCAGACCAGGTAGTTTCCAGGGGTCTGGATTTCGAGGAGCTAAAGTGCAGCCGGCCCCGCAGGCGAGTGCGACTTCTGTTGCTTCTACTGGGAGGCAAACTGGTGGACCCAGTAGAGATATCTGTTACTATTGTGGAGAGCGAGGCCACTTTCGGCGTGAGTGCCCGTTGTTAGCCCAGGAGGGTGGAGCAGGCCGAGGTGCGGCAGAGCCCGGACGGAGCACAGCGTCAGCGTCTTGGACAGTCGGACCTAGAGAAGGTGGAGGTGCCACTAGTAGTTCGAGGCGACGCGGTAGATCTTTAGGACCCCAAGCACGAGTGTTTGTTATGACTCAGCAAGAGGCTCAGACAGCACGCGGTGCCGTGACAGGTACTTTTACTATCCTTGGTTGGTTGGTACACAGTTTGTTTGGTTTCGGGGTAGAGTCTAGGACTTTCCCTAGGTGACTTGGAGTGACGAGGTTCAGAATTACAGTGAGTGTGTGAGTAATTGGGAGTGAGAGTGTATTCAGAGGAGTTGCCAGGATTGCCCCCTCACCGAGACATTGAGTTCACGATTGATCTACTTCCAGGTACAGAACCTATCTCTCAGACTCCTTACCGCATGGCACCTGCCGAATTGAGGGAATTAAAGGAACAGTTACAAGAGTTGGTCGATATGGGATTTATTCGACTGAGTGTATCGCCTTGGGGAGTGCCAGTACTGTTTGTCAAGAAAAAGGACGGAGGTTTGAGATTGTGTATTGACTACAGGCAGTTGAATAAGGTAACCATTAGGAACAAGTATCCTCTACCCCGGATTGATGACTTGTTCGACCAGTTGAAGGGAGCCCAGTACTTTTCGAAGATTGATCTTCGCTCTGGATATCATCAGCTACGAGTCAGGGAGGAGGACATACCTAAGACAGCCTTTCGGACCAGGTACGGCCACTATGAGTTTGTCGTAATGCCTTTTGGATTGACTAACGCCCCAGCAGCGTTTATGGATCTCATGAACCGAGTGTTCCGGTCATATCTGGATCGTTTCGTGATTGTGTTCATTGATGATATCTTGGTATATTCGAAGAGTGCGAAGGCGCACGAGAAGCACTTAAGGGTAGTGCTTAACACCTTGAGAGAGCATCAGTTGTATGCGAAGTTGAGTAAGTGCCAGTTTTGGTTGACCAGTGTTGGTTTTCTGGGGCATGTGATTTCAGCCGAGGGCATTAGAGTGGATCCTCAGAAAGTTAAGGCGGTAGCAAATTGGGAACAACCCAAGAAGGTGACGGAGGTCAGGAGCTTTTTGGGGTTAGCAGGCTATTACCGGCGTTTCATTGAGGGTTTTTCCATTCTTGCTGCTCCGTTGACACGGCTGACTCCGAAGGGAGTTCGGTTTGTTTGGGACGAGAACTGTGAGCAGAGTTTCGAGGAGCTTAAAAGGCGGTTGACATCTGCTCCTATGTTAGCCCTTCCAGACGATAGTGGGGAGTTTGAGGTTTACAGTGATGCTTCTTTGCAGGGTCTGGGTTGTGTGTTGATGCAGCATGGACAGGTGATTGCCTACGCTTCCCGACAGTTGAAACCTCATGAGATGAATTACCCTACTCTTGACTTGGAGCTTGCAGCAGTAGTTCATGCACTGAAGATTTGGCGACATTATTTGTATGGCGAGAGGTGCAGGATCTTCACGGATCACCAGAGCTTGAAGTATCTGTTTACTCAGAAAGAGCTCAATCTGAGACAACGCCGTTGGTTAGAGATTCTTAAGGACTATGACTGTACTATCGAGTATCACCCAGGAAAGGCTAATGTGGTAGCCGATGCTTTGAGCAGGAAGTCAGCTAGTTCTTTGTCGTATTTGAGGACAGTCCAGTTGCCTCTGTTGGTTGAACTCCGCAGGATTGCAGTAGATTTGACTGTGGATAGCCAGGGAGCGCTACTAACGAGTTTTCACGTACGACCTGTTTTTGTTGATCAGGTTATTGATGCTCAGTTTGAGGACCCCATTTTGGGCATCATTCGGATTGAGATCGAGGCTGGAGAGGGACAGGACTTTGGGATTTGTGAAGATGGAGCCTTGGTTAAGGATGGATGATTGTGTGTACCTGAGGACGAATCACTGAAGAAAACGATACTTGATGAGGCTCACTGTTCAGCCTATGCGATGCATCCTGGAGGGACCAAGATGTATCGTACACTTCGGGAGCACTTCTTGTGGTTAGGTATGAAACGAGAGATTGCTGAGTACGTCAGTAAATGCTTGATTTCTCAACAGGTAAAAGCCGAGCGGCAGAGACCCTACGGAGCAATGCAAACCTTGCCGATCCCAAAGTGGAAATGGGATCACTTGACGATGGACTTTGTGTTTAAGATTCCCAGGACGCCGAAGGGACATGATGGTGTGTGGGTGATTGTGGATCGACTCACGAAGTCTGCTCATTTCTTGCCAGTACGGGAGAACTTCCAGATGACACAGTTTGCACAGTTGTTTATTGATGAGATTGTTCGGTTGCATGGGACTCCAGAGTCGATAGTCTCCGATAGAGATCCGAGGTTTACTTCCCGGTTTTGGCAGAGCCTACAGGAAGCTTTTGGAACGAAGCTACATTTCAGTACTGCCTTTCATCCTCAGACCGATGGACAGTCTGAGCGGACCATCCAGATTCTAGATGATATGATGCGAGCTTGTGTTTTACAGTTCCAGGGTACTTGGGAGTCACATTTAGCTTTGATGGAGTTCGCCTACAATAACAGTTATCAGGCGAGTATTGGGATGGCTCCTTACGAGGCTTTGTACGGGCGACAGTGTAGGACTCCTTTGCGTTGGACTGAAGTTGGTGAGAGGAGACTGACGACTTCCGAGCTGGTAGACCTTACCCAGGAAAAGGTTGCACTGATCATAGATCGACTGAAAGCAGCTCAGGACCGACAAAAGAGCTATGCCGACCGTAGGATCAGAGATTTGGAGTTTGAGTTAGGAGACTGGGTTTTCTTGAAGCTATCTCCTTGGAAATGAATCGTACGGTTTGGCAGGCGAGGGAAGTTAAGTCCTCGTTACATTGGACCCTATGAGATCTTGGAGCGGTTTGGTCCTGTTGTTTATCGGTTGGCCTTACCGGCGGACTTGGCAAAGGTACATAATGTCTTTCATGTATTTATGCTTCGAAAGTATATCCGGGATGATTCACATATTTTGGAGGCGCAACCTGTTGAGCTTAGAGAAGATTTGAGCTTTGAAGAGCAGCCTGTAGCGATTTTGGATCAGAAGGATAAAGTTTTGCGGAGGAAGAGGGTTCCCTTGGTTAAGGTTTTGTGGAGGAATCATCAGGTGGAAGAAGCTACATGGGAACCAGAAGCCTTAATGCGGGAACAATACCCTTATTTGTTTCACTGAATTTCGGGGGCGAAATTCTTTTAGGGGGTAGATTGTAACAACCCGTACCTTCAAGAAGGGTGCAAATGTAATTTTGTAAAATATTGGTATATAAAGGACGATTTTGCCCTTGTGAATCGTGTGCCAAAAGTAACCTTTTTGATTTGTTTGTTGAACGAGCGTTGACCGTTGATCGTGACGTAGTTCGGGACGTCACGAGTCCGTAGACAGGTGGCACGTCCGATTTGGACAATCGGAGGAAAAGTTATGGTGTTCAGAAGGTTAAGGGCGTTACCGTAATTTTGGTTAAATAGAGGGGAAATATTGACTTTTTGCTGGACGCTTGGTTTTCACGTAGACCGAGGACCGTTAGATAGGTCTCGACGTCCTGAGTACAACGACAGACGGCATGCTGTCATCGGACGTCAGACGGATTAGTTATGGGTCTATGAAGTTGGAGGGCAAAATGGTAATTTTGGACTTAGGGGCATTTTGGTCTTTTCCCATTGGGCCAATCAGATAAGACCATCTGGGAGTGTGTGATTGGATATTTATTTTCTGTCTAGGGAGAGTTGGACACGTGGGGGAGACCTAGAGGTTTCTAGGAGAGTTTATGGTGTGCAAGGGTACAACTTGTACACTTTCAAACCGTGCAAGTGTTCGTGGACAAAAACAGGGAGAGCTGAGACGGTGAAGAGTTTGATCGATTCTCAGTGTGTGACGGCTTGGGGTTCGAGTGATAGATTAAAAAGGGTTAGTGAGCGAGTGGTTGTGCTTCAGAGAAGGTTGGACGGTGGTTGTGTGTGTTGAGTCGTGACTGGAAACCAGAGAACAGGGCAGCAACACCGTGCACGGTTGTCCACCCCAGACGATCAAACCATCAAATAGGAGACGTGGTGGCGGTCAGGGACTCGAAAGGAGTCGTGTGAACTCAGTAGGACACGGCGGCGAGCACGGCGGAGACCGGAGCAAGGGTAAGTTTCTATGTCCCCTGTTTTTCCCTTTTTATTCAAATCGATAGTCGTGGCTTTTGGGGCTGAGTCGAGGGATTCCGTGAGTACTGTGAGACTCAGTAGGTCCCTAGGAGTCGTTTTAGGTTGAAGCCGTGATGGGGGATTGCCTGGTTGGCTGGTAACCGAAACAAAGGTTTCGGGCAGTTTTCATTCGAGCTTGGGGACGACGGCTTAAAGGTAGGATTGACGTGTTTGGTTGAGGGGAATGGATTGTTGGGTCGAGGACGATGCTACTAGTGAAAAAAGGAAGGAAAATGGTGGACGGACGCCGGAGAACCGGCCACGCCGATCCAGAACAGTCATGGGCTCAAGGTAAGAGATGAACAGTGTTTGTGTGCAGGCGCTTGAGGTCTACGCGCAGCCACTTTGGACGGCGCGTGAGGCCCACGGGCAGCCACTTTGGGCGGCGCGTGAGGCCCTCGCGCAGCCACTTTGGGCGGCGCGTGGGGGCACTTGCGGCATTTTCCGGGGAAGTGTCCAACGATGTTTTTGGTCTAAATGTTATAACGAATCTATTGGGACAGGTTTCGAGTTAATCGGACGTCATTTCGGGTTAGTTCGAGGATCCGAACGGTTTACGGTTTTCGTGTAATTCGCGTTTAAAATCCCGAAAAATTGGGGAAATTAGGATAATCCTTAATGAAGTGTTTGTGACCCGATTTTGTGACTTTTGACAGGACGGGACACTCCTGAGATGGTTGAGGAACGTACGAAGCGCGATTGACACTTTCAGACACGTGAGTGGACTCCTTCTCTTTTAACGAGCATGCTTAACTGTTTTTATCTACATATTTGGTGTTTTAAGCATGTTTTCATGATCATTGCTTATATCATATTTTTTTTACCTGTTTGCACATTTTTTGAGGCTTTTACGGGTTTTAGCACGTTTTCCGAGAAATGTTATATATATGATTTCCATGACATGCTTTTTATTACTGATTTTGTATGATGATAAATGGGTTTTGAAACATGATTTGACAAACAAGGTTTCGGTTTTAGAATCGGATTTCGGGAAACGGAATTTGGTTTTAAAGTTGAAATGTGAATTTCCGGATTTGTGCTCGAAATGGCGGTTCTGGATGCCGGAATGGCGTCAGACCAGTGGTTTCGGATTCGGGTTTGGATATGGACTTAGAAATGGTTTTCAAATGGTTTAGATTGGATTTGTTGGATCTGGATATTGGGTTTAAAGACCAGGATTATATATGACGGGGGCGGGCCCGGATTGAGTTTAAAGGCTCGGGAGTTTAAAGACTCGGATATTACAATATTACCCCCGTACGCCTGTTGAGTTTAAAGACACAGGAGTTTAAATACTCGGATTACATTTGAGGCCTGGATTGAGTTTAAAGACTCGGATAGACCCAGCAGGTTTGATCAGGACATTACTATTGCTACTGCTTGCTTTTGTGATACGCTTTTGGAATGCTTAATTACTGTTTATATCACTGTTTTCTAGTACTTAGTTAGGCATGCTTGTTTTCTTTAAAACGGAGGGAAAATCCTGTTTTGTTTCATAAATTGTTTTCATACGTTTGTTTTTTTTTAGTCCACTCACATTTTTCTGGTTTTAAATTACCCTCCAGGTCGTGGTGAAAAGCGTCGGGGTGATTGTTGAGGCAGGGACAGAGGCATAGAGCTTTGCGGCGTTTTCCGTTGCGTGGATAGCCTAGTAGGACTTTTGTGTCTGTTTTGTATAACACTATGCTCTGTGTTACTGTTGTATTACATTTTCTCCCTGGTCTGATAGTTATACTTATGGTTTCTTGAGGTTGTTTTGGTACTTTAAGTGTGATTGTCAGACGGGAGCAGGGTCCGTCTCGGTTATCGAGGTGATAATCGGGGTGGGTCCTATCATGTGTGGTGAGGGGTGATTGCGTTTGGTGAGATCGGGAAAACTGTGTGAATGAGGGAGGGGAAATATGCATGTATGTGGAATGGTTGCCAGTGGATGGGTGACACTTGTCACTCATCCATTGGGCCAGTGACAAATATCTGGGCCCTACTTAGGACAGAAGTCCATTTGTCTCGAACTTTGTGCAGTAGTACGTTCGAACTTCCCTGAATCGTAACTTCTCCGTCGAACGTCCGAATTCGACGTGCCGCCTGTCTACAGATTTGTATCTTTCCAATCTACGTAACGATCCTCAGCCCTTGTCTGTCGGACCTCCCGGGTCAAAAGTCAACTATTTACCTCTTTTTAACCAAATTACCAAAATACCCTCGAACTTCCAAAAATTATAACTTCTTCCTCGAATGTCGGAATCGGGCGTGTCACTTGTCTATGAACTCGTGACGTCTCGAACTACGTCACAGTCATCGACCAAAGTCCATTTGACCGCTTGAACAATAAGTCAACGATTCGCCCATTCTAGGTGCAAAATCGTCATTTCGTCCTGCTCGTCCGTTAATCCTCGTCTAACCCTCGATTAACCTCGCTAATCCGTCATTAATTCTTAATTAATCCAGCTAATTCGAAAAGGATCGTCACAATATGTGACAACAAGTCCAGCACTAGCAAGTCTTATCTTAGCAGATTGAATTCTAGCTAAGAAAAATTCAACAGTGCCAGATCTCTTATGAATGATTTGAAGATTCATTTTTAGTTGCATTAGGTTTGCTTCAGACATGGAGAACCTTTCTTGCAGTGTAAGCCAAGCAACTCTCGATGAATCACGGGCCATGATCTCAACAAAGGCCTCATTGGAGACGATAGTTATGAGCATGTTGAGCAAGGCAACATCCATATCAATCCAATTTTGATAAGATGCATCAGTAGGAAGTGGACAAGGATAAGAACCATCAAGATAAGAGAAGAGATGAAATCCTTTCAATAGACACTGAATCTTTATGCTCCAAGAGATGTCATTTGTATCATCAAGTTTGATGGCTAAAAATTCAATAGCATGTTTAAAAAATTCCATAGGTGAAGTCATGATTGAGAAAGGTAAAACTTGATATATTCACAAGGATTGGTTTCTTGGAAGGAAATGATTAAACAAACTGAGGAATCGAAACTTGAAAAGTCTACGAAGAAGAAAATATTAGAATTGAGATTATGAATGTGAGTTTGAATCTAAGATCAATATCAAGAGGTGATACGAGAACTGAAATAGAAGTAAGATCAACAGATAACACGAGGAGTGAATAAGACGAAGAAGAGTAAGGTGAGGAACGGAAAAAAACATGAGGTGAAATCAAGATGAGGGGAACTCAGATGAATAAAAGATAATCACCATTAACAAATCGTAACTGGAAGACTTGAAGAGTGCGAGCTGAATCGTTGGATACCAGGATCATAAGCAGCGAGCTTTAGTACTCTGATACCATGATGGAATTCATAGTGAGATTGATTGAAGAAGAAAAGCAGCAAGAAGAAAAAGAGGTTACAGATAGAAGGTAGACAAGAGAGAGAGCTTGTGAGTGTAAGGTTATGATAGAAGGAAATGATTCTCATTAATTGTTCATAGTTTTAGGTTACACAACATATATACAGTTCATGTACCCTAACAAAATGCATTGCTGTTAATACAACTTGATAACAGACTTGTAACCATTTTTAACAAACCGTACAGCTGTATAAACTAACTTCTACAACTGTACCAACTAACTTCTACAACTGTACCAACTAACTTCTACAACTGTACCAACTAACTTAACCGTTCTAACAACTCCGGTCTTCAACTTTGATACAAGTTTTCCATGAGGATTATATTAACTTTTACAAAGATATCTTGAGAGGATGATTTCAACAATAAATAATTTCTATTATGATATATGTGTAACAAAAATTCGAAAAATCGAAAAGATGCAATAGTACAATTAGATATGACCCGAGTATGATGACAATATTATCCATATTTCATTTGCCTAATTTGAGATTTAGACCTATATATACCCGGCCAGTTGGATTTTGTGAATCATTGAAGACTTTAAGGCAATGTCGGAAATCGTTTTTAGTTGGCCCTGATGCCAATGAGATAAGTAGAAGTAGTCCTAGTCAATATGGCCCTTATGAAGGACGACATTGTTTTGTTGCTTACCCAGATAATGCATTATACTCAAAAGTCATAACCACAACAGATAATGCATAATACCCACTCGATAATAACACTGAAGTCATAACCACTGGACCATGCGCCTTTGCTGATACATGTATACAACAATTTGTAAGTATCTCATTCGACCCTGTGCAGTACGTGTATAATATTCCTTTCATTAAGTGGGGTTGATATGTCCCCAAACAAAGGAGAAAAGAATTCCAAATAGCTCCTCGATGTGACTATGCTGCTTTGTAATGCAATTTCTTAATCCTTATCTTTAATTTTTAGAAATATATATTGCCTCAATGGTATTTCAAATTCTCCATTTATAAAAGAAATTCAGTTATGAAACTCTGTATTCATGACAAACTAATCTTTGTCAAACGCATAAAGGTCCTAACTGAGATAGCGTCACACATCTGCTAAATCAGAAACCAAAGAAGTGCTCATTTCTAATGCAACCTCATCAAAGCGTAAGAGCCTCTTGCTCTAATCTCTATCGATCATTCACTAATCACCTCACGAAAGGACTAATTTGCCTCTGACGTAAACTTGAAAATTCATAATTCATAAAAAAACAATGCTGGTATATTTAAAATGTAATTACATTCAAATTCAGACACCTGAATTTAAACTAATCGCTATTATTCTATAACTAGTACGTATAAACTAAATTACAAAGTCTCGATTTTTATTAGTATATATGTTTTTTGCGTGGTTAGAAGTTAGCTAGTGCTACATTCATCTTCATTCGGCGTAATTTCATAAATTAATTAATTATTTATTTATATGTAAACGCACTTAAAAACAATATATTAACTTTAAAATTTCATATCTTCTCAAAAAATAAAAATGATATCTTAATTCATTTTTATAAATAATATAAATATGGTGGAACTCTTACTAACCGTTAATAATCTAAATATTGACAAATAAACAACCATATATATATTGTATGATCATTAGTAGTTAAGTGGGTCTAATTCAATTAGTTTTTAATGTTGACCTGTAAATATACGTTTTTACAAAATGCTAGCTAGGGTTTCTTTTTTGTTATGCAATGGGGCTCATAGTACGTCATAGCCGATCTAGTTAACTATTTTGTTCCGTTGATGATCTTTAGCTATAGCTAGAAGTGTTCATGTCGGTTGCTTACGCTAATAGGGGAAAAATGATAATTATTTAACAAAAAAAAAATGATAATTAATGGATGGATAATGGCTTATGCATGGGTGGCCTAAAAGTTGACATTGATTTCTTACTTTTCTTTTCTTTTGAATTAGTGTCATTTCTATTTTTATAAGGAACTAGTCTCTTTCATAATGACTGAATTCAAAATTTTTTTTTCCTTCTAATAAGACGAATTAGAAGTGGTTCGATCCGCCATAGAAGTGTTAGAAGGATTAATCTTTTTTTATTGCATGAAATTGTATTTCAGATGAGTTACGGATTTTTTTTTTCTTTGAAAAGAAATTTCTTACATTTATTAATAACAATGACGTACATCAGACAATAAGTACGTATACATCAGACAATAAGTACGTACATTTTACGCGAATTTAGCAAAAAAATTAAACTGCCATTAGCATTGCGTACTTGTAATTATTTTTCCTATTATGTGGTGGGAAATCTTACGTGCAATCGTCTCACAATCAAGGCTCATAAAGTATGAAATTAATACTTGATATTGTAAAGAATAATGCTACATATATGTATTATTTACGTACCATCACACCTTTTATATCCCACTACAGTTAGTATACAATGTGGCAATCCCATAACATTTCTTTTTAATTACTTATCTCAATAAAAAAATAAAAGCAAAAATAAGGATGTGATTATGTCAACTCACACATACCGGATCTCATTAGAATTCCAAAGTAAAGCAAATTTTGACAAAAAATAGTATTACGATGGGTGAACTCCTCGGAAGTCCTCGTATTACATTTGTCTTTAAAAAATAAGTTAATAACCCTAGCTAGTTGGAAAATGCCTCGTAGTCTCTGTCCCTTTTTATCTCAACCTATGTCTCCGCTAAGCCCAAGCACCAACCTAAAACCTTGAATTCGCCATAACCTCACCATGCCTGCTTCCCCTAATCCTTTGCTCAGTTCCCAAAGCTTAAACCCACTTTCAGAGCACTCTCTCCTCAGTTGACAGGATCCATTCTTAAAACATTTTCAAAATCCCTCTGAAAACGATCCAAAATTCTGAAACCACTTTCAACAGTTGTCAAGCAAGGGATACTCGAACTGAGTCATTGTGCATGTCTCTGCCTCTTGATTAACTCTTATTTCCGTACAATGGGCTAAAGGGTCATCAACTCACGAAAAGTGTGAGTAGACGAAAATAAACATTAAAAACACCTTTTCGAAGGAAAATAAATATTTACCCTCTAGTTTTTTAAACCATGCATGCATATAGTAAAATCAAAGCAATCGAATTTCAATTAAAAACAAATCATAAACCGTGGGGCCACAACAATAATGAAATACAAAAAATAGCCCACGGCCCACATTTCCTTGAAAACCCAGTTATAAAACACCTAGACACGAATATCAGTAAATCAACCAACCAATCCTCAGTAACTTGGCCTTTACCAGATGGATATCCTATACTACGTAGATAGCCACGAGACCTATGGAGCCGAGCTCCGGACGTCTGAGTCCTATCTCCCAAATCAGCGACGTTTGGAAGACCACCCCAGGTTTAGGCTGCCCAACACCATTTCCACCATTATCGTAAAATAACCATGTCTAGAACCAATCAATAAATCCAAAAAAAATCATCATATATTCACTTAGAAATCATATTCAAACCATTGCAACATATATCATGCAATAAAGCAATTAAAGTAGTTTACTATGCATGCATCATAATTTATAAATGCAAAGTCCACTCACACATCGACCTTACAGGTTGATCCTGAGCCGTATGCTCCTCCGTAATATTGAGAGTTGTATTGCATGTCATAAATCACGACCAAGGGTCACTACTGTCCAAAAATAATCTTATATTTAAATCTCCTAACTTTCGAGATTAAATACGAAATCAAAATATAACGCATCGAACACCAAAAACTATCAGAAACGATGTTCGATCGACTCGAAACCAGCACCAATGTGTTAGTAACATCAAATACTATAAAAGTTGTGTTGATTGAAAATAGAGACGGAGTGAGATGCACCCCCACGCGCTGCCCACTTTCTCTGTGTGTGGGCCATGCACGCTGCTACAATGTCATCCCTTCCTCTCACGAGTTGATCCGCGGGTCTGCACAATCAAACCCGACCCAAAGGAGTTAACCTAGCCATATCTACATCATTTCTCGTCCATTTTCAGGTTCCTATAATCAAATTTCATCTAATCTATCCTAGGAAGAGTTCCTTTGATGTCAAAACATGAAGAACTCACCTTAATTTTCCAGAAAATGCTTCGCCAGATTCGGCGAAAGTTCAAGTTTGTTTTCCCAAGCATTCCCACATCCTTACCTTTAGTATTTCTAACTCAGAACAATCTCAAGAACTCAAATAAGAGCTAGGAAACCTTGGTTGCAAACTTAAGGCTCCAACAATTCATACGATCAATTTACGGTTTTTTCTGACATTCGGGTTTTTGGGTTTCTTCCTCTCCTCCTTCCTCTCCCTGGTTTTATTTCTTCATATTCTCTCTCTCTCTCTCTCTCTCTCTCTCTCTCTCTCTCTCTCTCTCTCTCTCTCTCTCTCTCTCTCTCTCTCTCTCTCTCTCTCTCTCTCTCTCTCTCCCCCCCCCCCTACCCCCTAGGAGGAAAAAGAGATAAGAACACTTGTCAACATCACAAAATATCTCCACTTGTGAAATTATCAAAATACCCAAACATCAAAATTACCAAAATATCCTTAGTAATTTTAGACCCGTAACAAATCGGTCCAATCTCCAATTTAGAGATACTTTTTGTTTATAGACTCAAGATTTCGAGGCCTATATAACAGTCCTCGTAAAAAATCCAAAAAATACATAGAGCCAAAAAGTCAACTTTTGACCTTTAAAGGCAAAATTGTCAATTCCCTTTTACATTTTCAAAAGTAAGTTTTCCGAATTTCCAGGTTGTTCCAATATACCCTCCTTAAATATTTTTTTCCTTTAAATTCAAATATGTATGTCTAACAACTGGAATTATTGGGCCTGTAATAGTGCCTCGGGTTCCTACATGAACCCTCATTTGATATTCAGAATGGTAACTGATATTTCCACCTTTCGGCTCCTCCAAAGCCCTGTTTATCAATTCTAACTCCTTTTGAGTCCTAATACGATAGTCCATAATCCATGACACTTTCGGCATGCCTAGTCTCCAAGACAAAAGATCGCTCGGCGTACCAGATCCTATAGAGGATCTTTTGTCATCTCAAAATCTCAAATACTTACTATAACCGAGGAACTTACTCATCAATCTTATCCGGGTCCAACTTGTCCATAAATGCTATGGCCCTAGTCTCTGTCTTGCTTACTATCCGGGCACACACAAATCCTCCTATATTGGAGCGTAGTGTCCAATATTCGACCCAAATAGTCCATGGTCTGTCTAATCCCCAGATCTATCCTGCGAGCAAGCGTACTCCTCACTTTTTTATCTCATCATTAGGCTATACACAGGGCTCGTGCCTCGGAGGCATGACATTGGAAAATACAATTCTGTATCAACCTTGCTCTGATACTAAGTTGACAAGACTCATTCATAAAATGTTTTGATAATCGTGCCCAATCCTACTCCCGTCTGACAACGATCCGAAACTTCAAAACCACCATGAACACTTGTGAGACAAAAGATACTTGAACAGATTCATTGTGTATTCCTTCGCTTCTCGATTAGCCCTGATTTCTGTGCAACGGCCTAGAGGTTCATTAAATCACGAAAAGTGTGAATGGACGAAAGTAAACATTTAAAAACACATTATCCAAGGATAATAAACACTTACCCTCCAGTTTCTAAAACCATGCATGCATATAGTAAAATAAAAGAAATCAAATTTCAATTAAAAACAAATCATAAAGCGCAAGACCATAACAATCATGAAATATAGTAAATAGCTTGGTCCCACATTTCCCTGAAAACCCAGACATAAAACACCTAGACACGAATATCAGTAAATCAAACCAATCAATCCAATATCAATAAATCAACCAACCAATCCCAAGGTGAATAATTTGATGATGTTCCGGTACCATTGGCGTTGTGAATCAGTTAAACTTCATCAATTGGCTTTCGTGGACGACCTTTTTGTTTTTTGTCATGGTGATTTGTTCTCGATATATGTTGTTAAGAATGCAATGGATGGCTTTCAGTTGGTGTTTGGTATCACTCCTAACTGAGCTAAAGTAATATTTTTTTCTCGGGAGTGGATGATGGTTATTAATGCACAAAATGTACCAACTTAGGGGACAAATACTACTCAGTCACGTGCCCTTGGACAGACTTGCAAAATAGGGTAACTGGTTGGTCGGTCAAGTCAGTGGACGATCTATGTGTGGTACCAACCTAAGGGTACTCCGACGCCCAAGTCAGTGGATAGTTTATGTGTGAGAAGTGAGTGATGAATAGTAATTTGTAAAGTATGTGTGAATAGTAAATGCTAGTTACCTTCATGGGAAAAAGTGAACTGCTCTTATATGAGTGTGTTGTTGGTAATAAATTTATTCTTTTGATGTGGGACAATGAACGCTCATTGTGAGACCAACACGTGGAAGGATGGGGTCTGCCCACATGTCAACTCTGTTCAGACCTTGCTAGAGTTTGTTTATCAGTGTGAGCTTGGGCTCATGGGCTTTGTAGAATTGTATTGGGCTAGAGGCATTGTCCTAGTGGGTTTGGGCTGATATGGTATCAACAATGGTGAAACTTCCAATCTTATTTAGAGCTTAGGGTTTTAGTCGGGTTCTCTTCCCATTCGTTATCTTAGTGTTCCTCTTTTCAAGTTCAAGCTTTCCAATGCAGATTGCCATCATTTTCTTGAGAAAGTGAACAAACTCATTCATAGTTGGGAGCATAAATTTATGTCCTTTGCTAGGAGACTGCTTATCGTTAAGTATGTTTTAGGGAATCTCCAAGTGTTTTGGGCTTCTCAAATTTTCCTTCTTAAGAAAATCCTTCGGAGTATTGAGAACAAGTTTTGTAGGTTTCTTTGGGCTTGTTCAAGGTAGGGAAGGAACTAGGCTAAGGTGCTTGGGCATCTGTTTGTAGGCCTAGAAAGAAAGGTGGTCTAGGTATTTGGAACTTACATACATGGAATAAGGTTCTTATAGCGACGCATATTTGGCAGATCCTCGCGGTTGATGACGCTAATCTCTGGGTTATATGGGTCAAGTTTTATCTTGTTAAGCCTATAAACTTCTAAGTTCCTTTAGTTTATTCCTGGAGCTGGTGTTAGCTCCTTAAGCTCTGTGAAGTCCATAGACATCTTTTTAGTTTGAAGGTTAGCAATGGGACTACCAACTCCCTTTAGCATGTTAACTAGCTCCCTAGAAGAGCGATCATTGATCGTTAGTGACACGACCCATCCCCAATCCCCCCTGAATTAAGGGATGTGTCATGCTCCCGTCTAACCCACGTGTGACACGAAGGCTAAACACCCGTCTAACCTCCATGTAACCCGTAGGCCAGACAAGGGATTCTAAGTCAGCACTCCAAAAATAACTTCCGACTTTCCAGAGTGCGCAGAAACCACCATGGATCGTGTGTGATGCCTCAGTCTCACCAACAACAGCCCGCACCGCATCAACCTGAAAGGCATATAAAAACCAAAAAAGACTATGAGTGGACGAAAATAAATAATAAGTTTATGAAATACCTTTTATCATAAAAGACATTTATGCCCTTCATTTAAAAACCAATGCATGCATATGAAAACCGTTTCATTTTCCAAGATAAGAAAAACCGTTATGAAAACTAGAAATCATTTCCTTTTTCTCAAATCCCAGGTTTTAACCCAAAACCATAAAACAAAACCAAAGTACGGGAACTCAACCCAGAACATCTGAAATCCATTTGAAATTCATCAGCATATCACAAAAATCCAAAACATATATCAATCAATCAATTAATCGAACCTGCTGGATCTCATATAACCGAGTCTTTAAAATCAAAACACATATCAGGCCTTCCCGGGTAATCAACGAGTCTTTAAACTCAATAATAGGCCTCGGGGGAAATCACAATAACCGAGTCTTTAAACTCAATATCACATATTCGGGCCCTTCCCCGTCACATCAATCACCGGGTCTTTAAACCCAAAACCAGATCCAGCAAATCCAATTCAAAACCATTTTATCAAATCCATAAATTCATTTCCAAATCTGAAATCATCAGATTGAAATCCGAATCCAAATCCAGAAATCTTATTAAAACTGAAATCCGAAATTATATTTTATCGAAATGGGACTCAAGCCCGAATTCACTTTCCAAAGCCAATATTATATCCTCAATGCATTAATAAAACACAATACGTATAAACAGTATAAAATCATCCATGAAAACCATCATTAAAGCATAGCATAAACCATATTCTCGAAATACGTGCAATTATGTAAATCATCAATACCATAGTCATAAGCATAGAAATCATCTATAGAAAACATATAAAACAGTTATGCATGCATTATAATTTCGAAAGCAAAGTCCACTCACAGGCCATCCTCCCCGCTAATCCACTATCACCGGAATTCCCGAACCTGTCCAAATCACATTCCAAGGTCACTAACTACTTCAATAACCTTCCATTACAACCCCGTGATTTTCCCGAATTTTTAAACGTATTTAAACTCGATCCTAACCCTTCGAACTTCATAAACTGTATCGAAACGATATCCAATCGACTCGAAACCAATCCCAAAATGTTCGTTATATCGAATACTTAAAACTTGTGTTGAACTCATTCCCAAAAGATGTCCCACACGCCCCCACGCACCGCCCAAAGGTGCTGCGTGTGGGCTTCATGCACCAGTACCCATTCATCTTCAACCTCTAGTAGAACCAGGTCCGGTTCGGTCCTGCAAATTCGATCCAACTGGACCGGTATGACAGGTTTGACACCATTACTCAGCCAATTTCAGTCTGTTTTTGACCATTCCAACTCCTACAGCTTCGTCCCACTATGTCCTATCGATCTATCTAGTCAAAAATCCAAGAAAAGCACGAGATCTCACCTTCCAAATCGAAGAGCAGTCCTCCAACGTTCCACCACCGCGTTCTCGCGACTCTGGCCACCGTTGGCCTCCACTTCAGTCCCAGTCGACTAGCCTTAACGTCCAAAACATGTTCCAATTAACAAATTTGACCATTAGTCACTAAATCAACATTTACCATTTTGAATCGAAATAGAGTTCCTTCGCGGGAACTTACCTACCACACCACCGTGAGTTCCGACGTGACCTCTATTATCATTGTCTCACCTTTCTCTCTCACTTTCCTTCACACACCATGGGTTAGGGAGGTCGTTTGAGGGGGTTGGGTTCACGATCACACACCACACTCAGTTTTCTCTCTAGTTCGGCCTACAGTCACCGACACACACAACTGCACAATTTCATCCCTTTTTAAAACAGGTGAGAGGTGGTGTCCAAGCTTCCATAGACGTCTAGAGAGGGGACAAGTGTCCCAATCCCACTGGGCACAGATCCCAATGCAACAAAATGGCCAAACTGCCCTTTATGCCAAATTTTCAAAATGCCTCTCAACTTCTGAGCCTCATAACTTTCACATCGTACGTCAGAATCGCACGTGTCGCCTATCTACGGACTCATGACATCCCGAACTACTTCATAGTCATCGGTCAAAATTTGTTTGACCGCCCGAATCAAAAGTCAATAATTTACCCAATCCATGGGCAAAACGGTCATTTCGCACCATCCGTCTGAAATCACACGACTAATCACCGACTAATCTCACTAATGTAAGACCCGTGTCCTGGAGGGAACGGTGAACGGTCCCACATTCCTGCGAGGGGGAATGGTCTGAGAAGGGAATGGTGGTGTGCCTTAAAGGTGTATGCACACACCAATCTAGGACGAGGCCTTTTGGGAGCTCAAGTGGCTTTGGGGGGGATTGGAACCCCCAAAGTTAAGCGAGTTGAGGCTGGTGCAATTCCATGATGGGTGACCCCCTAGGAAGTTGCACCGTGAGCTCCCAAAAACAAAACTGTGAGGGCAAGGGCAAGGAGGCCCAAAGTGGACAATATCGTGCTAGATGAGTCGGGACCTGAGAGAGTAGGTTCGGGTCCTAACAGAATGGTATCAGAGCTAGACCCTTACTGGGAAGTGTGCCAGTGAGGACGCTGGGCCCTAAGGGGGTGGACTATAAGACCCGTGTCCTGGAGGGAACGGTGAACGGCCCCACATTCCTGCGAGGGGGAATGGTCTGGGAAGGGAATGGTGGTGTGCCTTAAAGGTTTATGCACACACCAATCTAGCACGAGGCCTTTTGGGAGCTCAAGTGGCTTTGGGGAGGATTGGAACCCCAAACTTAAGCGAGTTGAGACTGATGCAATTCCATGATGGGTGACCCCCTGGGAAGTTGCACTATGAGCTCCCGAAAACAAAACCATGAGGGCAAGGGCAAGGAGGCCCAAAGCGGAAAATATCGTGCTAGATGAGTCGGGACCTGACAGAGGAGGTTTGGGTCCTGACAACTAATCCTTCATTAATCACTAATCTAATCCCGGAATTCGGAACGGGTTATAGTTAGGGTCCTTTGGTTATGGCTGAGTTAGATGTTCCTTTTACCACAATGTTGAGCATGTTTATTGTTATGGGCCAGTGAGTTTGGTCTCTTCAACCTAACTGGGTGCTTTTGGTTATCAAGAGGAAGACTACTGTCATCTCTCTTTCTTTTTCTTGTGGAAAATTTATTTGGGAACTTGGGATTGCAAGGATCTTCTCTTATTCCTCAACATGGAACTTTTTGAGGTCAAACATCACCTTGTGGCAGGGAACAAGCTCATTTTGTTCCATGTTTCCATCCCTCAAGCTAACTTTCTCCTTTGGTTAGCAACCAATTGCATGCTATCTACTTATGATAGAATTGATAGGTTTTCCAACCTTGTTTCTTCTACTTGAGTTCGATGTAGGTCTTGTGTGGAATCGCATTGTCACTTCTTTTTTGTTTTCTGTGGCGGCTTGTTTTTGCGATGTGTTGATTTCCTTGGATGTCTAAACCTTGGTCGGGTATTATTTCCTATTTGGCTGGCTGATGGAAGGGCAAGTCTCTACCTATGTAGGTTAGAAAATTTGGGCTTTCTATTACTATCTACCGCTTGTGGTCAGAGTGGAATTGTAGAAATTTCAATCTTGAGAACAAATATGAAACTTTGATGGTTATCTGAAACTCCCTCATGATTCCTAGTCGTCTTCTTTCTCTTAACATTCGTTACAGTCCTAGCATTATAAATGTTTTAAATTTTTGGCGGATTCCCATTCCTTCCTCTTCTTAGTTGTACGTTGCTAGGTGTAGCTCATGTGTTTCCTGAGGCATATCCTTTGTTGGTTGGGGGTTGGTCTCCTTTATTTCTTCAGTTCTGGTTGGTTCTATTAATATATTTACTTACCCAAAAAGAAAAAGAAATCAAACATAAAAAAAAGATAAATAAAACAAAGAGATATTTATTTATTGTTTCCTAAGTTTATCCCTAAGTTTTAAGAAATTCATTATGCATCAAATTATCTCCTTTAAAAAAATATATAAACTCTAAAATTTTTATTATGCATCAAATCATCTCCTTCCTCGAAAACATAAACCCTCGGAACTCATCCTTTGAAAACTGAAAGCCCACCTCATTTCCTCAAAAACATAAACCCCAAGTACAAGTAACACCTGCCTCAACTGCCTCACACTTGTAAATCCCACCTCATTTCTGTGTAAGCAGCAAGGATGAAAATGTCGCCGGAATCGACGATATATCAGTCGATATATCGTAATTTCCGACCGGCGGCACGTAAGCGGAGGGGGAAGGAAAGTCTTCCACCAAAATCGATAATTTCAGCGGATATCGCCGATAGGGCCGATATTGGCTGAAATTGACGATTTTGGACCCAACCCGCCGAACTTTCATGGCTAATTTGGCAGCAAGAAACCGAAATCACACAAAACAAAATCCAAGAAAAGAATCAAACATCACGAAAGAAACAGAGTTTGGGAAGGGACTACAATTGATCCAATAACTTCAATCAAACATCAATTCATAGTTATACAACCATTAAAATGTTCCAAATGGCAATAATTCAATGTCTCACGGGCGAACAAAATTATGGAAGGAAACAACAAAATTGGAATCACGGACTCACCAATTCAGAAAAAGCATAAATTGGGGGCAACATCGAAGAAAAAAACCACCCCAACTCCTAATTCGTCGACATCGAAACACAACCTAGTCGAACGAACAACCTCTGTGGCTCCACCACCCTCGACGGCAACCTCTGTCGACCCCAACTCCTGAGTTGACCCTCGATGGCCGCTCCACCACCCAACTCGTCCTCTCTATGGCTCGCGCCGCCTCTCGTCCTCACGGTCTCAGTTCTCCACTACCTCGCCCCCTCCGCCTCTCGCCCTCACTGTCTCAGTCGTCCTCTCCAAACAAACAAGACGCGATTACTGTAAAATAAATATACCCAACAACCAAATTAAACGCCGCGTTTCATTTGTGTTTTGCTTTTTTTTTTAAAAAACCTTTTTTTATATATTTAAAATTTTAAACCTAAATTATTATTTTTTATATATTACTTTTATCCTTAACCCCTTTTTTATATGTTATAATTTAGACTATTGAAATAATCATATATTACTTTAATGTAGGAATATATATTTTAATTGAAACAATTTAACGTAATTATAATTTAGAATTATTAATATTATTTTATTATTAGTTGTATTTTTATTATTATGATTATTTGTCATTATCAAAGTCTAACTATTTTTCATTTAAATTAGACAGTAAAATATGTTATAATTTAGAATATATGTTTTAATTCAAATAATTTAAATAACGTGATTATAATTTAGAATTATTATTGTTCAATCAAAGATTGAACCTGCCGCGAAAAGTCCTCACAATTTCTGCAAACAACAAACAATTAGCTATCGTTGCCTCGATCGATTTACCCGGGGGATTGTTCGACCAAGAACACTCTGATGCTTAAATTAGCTTTGAGAGAGGAAAAGGATATACTTCGAAGCAAAGAATCAACGTACCTTGGAAATGAAATGTGCATCGCTATTTATAGGAAAATCTTGGGAGCCTTAAAGCGTTCTGATTGGTCGGTTGAATTATTAATTAATAAATAATATATTATTAATTAAATATATTATTTAATAATTGTAATGATGGCTCATCATGATTGTAATGACAATTATTGTATTTTAATATTAATATTAATTATCCATTATTAAGAATAACGACAATTAACTCTCGGGGAAAATATTGATATTACAGAGATTTTAACCCGATCAAATAACGTATTTAACTGGTAAATAGATTATTTAATGTGCGGGTGTTTTCAAATGATCAACGTTATTTCCAGGGGCAATTTGGTCATTTTTGGGAATTACGGGCCACGTGGCAGCTCCATAATTTTCGGATGATTTTGGATTCCACAAATGCCCCCACATCGATTCGGAATTCGGGGAATTCGAAGGGATGTACATTGTTTGGAATCTTATATTACCGGATTTTCCAGTTACTGTTGGGTTCAAGAATCGAGCCAGTGCCTATTTGACGATTTTGCCCCAAGTTAAAAGGGCCAAAAGTTGACTTTTTGATTTGAACACTTTTTGGAATTTCCGAAGGGACTGTTGAGTAGGTCTCGAGGCGCTGAATCCGCAGACAGGCGGCATGCGTCGATCGGAGGTCGGACGCGAATTTTGTGGGTCAGTGAAGGCGAGGGGTATTTTGGCAATTTTGAAAGCTAAGGGCAAAATGTTGACTTTTGACTCGGACGGTCAAACGAACTTTGGCCAATGACTGTGACGTAGTTCGGGACGTCACGGGCCCGTAGACAGGCGGCATGTCCAAAACGGAGCTCGGATGTGAAAGTTACGGCTCTACGTAGTCCAGGGGTAAAACGGAAAATTTCCGAGCGAAGGACGAAACAGTCTTTCAAACGAAAGGTGGATTCTGACTCAAACTACCAGCCAATGATTCATGTCACTTTCCCTCTCACTTTTGCACCTGATTTTAGGGATGAAATCAAGGATTAGGAACATTAATGGCTTAATTAGGGAAAAATCATTCCTTTTGTCTAATTTGTTACATTTTTAAATAACAGAATAATTCAGTTGTGAGAATGAGAGATTGAAAGGATTGAATTAGATCAAAACAAACACGAGGGACAGAGGGGTCACTGATTTTGCAGATTTTGAAAATTTTGAAAAATTGTGGTGAAAATTCGAATTCGAATTCGTGAGCTTTGAGGATAAAAAATGAGACTTGATTGAGTCTCCTCGGATCATTTCGAACCGATCCACCATAAAAAACAAAGAGGATTAGAGCTGTACTGAGCAAGAACAGAAGCTTCATTCCCTTCCCAAAATCGAGCTTGGGTTCGTGTAGTTGGAGGTAAGTAACTACGAAATTGATTATGTAGAAACGTTTATTTTACTCTCACGATTCTCTATGTGTGAATTAATTTGGAAAACAGGGACGAATTGGGTGAACCCGATCACGAAACCCGTTTGAAAGTTCATCGTGGGATTGTCGGATTTTGGTTGTAATTGAAGTGATTAAATTTACAGAACCTAAATTAACATGGTTTAGATGAAATCAGTTTAAAGAACGGAAGAAAACAAGGTTGAATTGATGGACATTGTTCCGGGTCTGGTCGCGGGTACACGACTCGTTTAACAGAGAAACGGGCTGTAGGGACGACACTGTAGCAATCACTGTTCACCGCGCGTGGGTTTCACGCGCAGCCACTCACGGCGGCGCGTGAGGGCACGTGGTGAGTTTTCTGGGGAAGTGTTCAACAGGTGTTTTATTATACTCAATGTAACGAACATTTTGGTATTGGTTTCGAGACAAACTGACATCGTATCGATATTGTTTCGAGGGTCCGAAGGTTTAGGTTATGTTTTAATTTAATATTTAATTCTCGAAAAATTGTGGGAAATTGATATGATATTCATAGATTCATTATTGACCTTTCATGGTGTTCTTGGACAGGATTCGAGATTCCTGGCAAGCCTCGGAAATTACGGAAACGCTTGCAGCTTGGAAAACGAGTGGTTTGGACGGTGTGTGCGAGCATTGGTAGGCTGGCTCACATTCAATGTGACTCTTGCTAGTACCACAAAAATGCTTGTTACGCGTCAAGAGTCCGTCGAAGGTGTTTAGAAACTTTGTTGGAGCGGGTCTTCAACTGGTGCCACGTGGTGGGTGGTGATTTGGTTGAACAGTCGACGGGGATTTGGAGGTGACTGAGTGCACTTGCGGACGTGGCTAGTGAGCATTGGTAGGCTGGATCACATTCACTGTGACTCTTGCTAGTACCACGAATATGCTCGCTATGCGTCAAGGTGCCGAGAGACCCAGCAAACTTGCATTGTGGGAGCGTGGCGGTTCTCGTGGCCTAAGTCTATTCCGAGGGAAAGATATGGAGTTTGAGAAGCCTGAGGACTTCATGGAGTGGAAGGCTGGCAATCAAATTGCCTTTCCGGATGACGTTTTTGTGGAGCTTGGTGACATATGTTCTTCCATGAAGGCTCTTAAGCATGGAAGAGGAAAAAACCCTGTCGGTGGTCGGTGGACTAAATTCCACCCTTTGATTATTGGGTGGGTTTTAAGTTCCCGTTCTCGAAGTTCTTCTCCAAGATAATTGGTCGGATGGGATGCAGCCCTGCTCAACTGGATGTCGATGCCTATCGACACATCCTGTGCTTCGAGAAGCTGAACAAGTTCTTTGGCCTGGGTCTCACTGAAGACGAATTCTAGCATTGATATTCCGTGTCGCACAACGGAATTACATGTGGTCAGTTTTCTCGAGTCGTACCCAAAGTGGAGTTACTTTTGAGGACGGAGTTCGATGACCACACGTACAGATTCAACTGCATCGAAGTTGGTGGTGCATGGGACAAACACGCCTCTCCGGACTTGAGGATTGCCTTACACTTCCGTATGTTTGATGAGTTGTACAGCGGGTTTGGAGGTCATCCTGATCTCAAAAAGAATGACATGGCCCTAAAAATTCCTCTAGAGTTCCGAGACATGAGCTGGCTACTCTCTCCACTTAGAGATATGAATGGCGGGAGGCCTTCGGACACCCTAATCAAGGAGTGGTTGAGTGCTTCACTGCTGTTGAAAAAACTCATTATCCAGAAGAGGAACGATAAGCAAGGACCCATTGGTTCTTTGGAGAAAAAGCATGTTGAGCAACTTCTTTCCAAACTCTACCGTTCTGGTCCCTGCGAATGTGCCACCTTGACGCGAAGGGCCGCAGAAATTAATAGAAAGTTATGTTGTCAATGTGAGATTATGATAACTTAAGAAAACTTAAGGTTCTTATTTCACATTGGAAGTCAAAGTGGGCGAGCTGGAGACGAGCCGTGCAGAGAGGATGCTGATAGAACATGAGCGAGATACCGTTCGAGATGAGCTCTCTTTGCTGCGCATAAATTTGCAGGACTGAGAAGAAACAATCAGACTTTTGGAGGTGGAGATCCAGAGTATGAAGGTGGGAAGGCTCCCGGGACATGTCCATTTACTGTCACCGCATGCCCCCACAACTTAGTGCCAAAAACCCACTGAGGCAGAAAAGTTGGACATGACAAGTTACAGCGGGGTCACCACCAAAGAGTGGGAACCAGAGTTGGAGCAAGAGTTTGAGCCTGTTCCGGTACCTGACCCAGAGCCCGAGACCGGGACCAGGAAGGAAGTTGCCCCTGAGACTGCTGATGCATTTTTTAACGACATTTCCCTACTTTCAGTAGAAGAGTGGGAAGAGTTTAGAAAAAAAACAATGGGTTTTGAAGACTTGCATCCATAGTTCCTTTACATGTGTATGTTGGCTATTGCTTTTTTATTTTTGCATTGAACAACTGGCGTGAGCAATCGACATGTGATTTGCCAACCATCCTTCAAATAAATGAAAACAATACTTATGAAGAATTCTGAGATCTCATCATCTAGCCCCTTTGCAAAATTCTACTATTTGCTTTGATTGAGTCCAAACTAACACATGCATTAGATGCCCCCGTTGTGGCCATGGGCGTCCAACGTTGGATTTTGGATAACGTGATTAGCGTTATTTGATTAGCCACGGGCGGAAGACTTTGAGTGCTTCCTAGCGGAGGCGTTCGCAAGGCGTAGGTTGAATGGTATTGCATGGCGAAAGCAGAGGTGTTTTGGAAGGCAAAGTCATGGTTGCTTCGCATGGTGAAGGGTTTGATGCTTCGCAGGGCGACAGATCGAATGCTTCGCAGGGCGAAGGCTTGGATGCTTCGATGACGAAGGCTTAGGTGCTTCGCATGGCGAAGCGTTAGATGCTTCACAGGACGAAGGCTTGAATGTTTTGCAGGGCGAAGGCTTGGATGCTTCGCAGGGCAAAGGCTCGAATGTTTCGCGAGGCGAAGGCTTGGATGCTTCGATGACGAAGGCTTAGGTGCTTCGCATGGCGAAGGCTTAGATGCTTCGCAGGGCGAAGGCTTAGATGCTTCGCAGGGCGAAGGCTTGAATGCTTTGTAGGGCGAAGGCTTAGGTGCTTCGCATGGCGAAGGCTTAGGTGCTTCGCATGGCGAAGGCTTAGGTGCTTCGCATGTCGAAGGCTTAGATGCTTTGCAGGGCGAAGTCTTAGATGCTTCGCAGGGCGAAGGCTTTTGACACTAGAGGGAATAAGCTTTGAAAATTGTATATGGTGAACAAATAGGTTTGTATGAATTCAGAAAAAATTCTCAATCTTATTCTATTGCATGATACTTGAATTTAGAAGACAACTTGAAAAGTAAAATTGAAAGCTCCATAGAATTTTATGTCTCTCTAATGTTGGCATGCATCTACTTGATGCGGATCACCTATGACGCTGGCTCATTTGACTCTTTGTTCTCCATGTGATTTACAGTCTTCTTCTTGATGTAGTCTGTACAATGCCCCTCCTTCATGAGATTTTGGAGATATCTTTCGAAAGATATACATGTGCTGATATTGTGCCCATAACATTCATGATAGGCGCACCATTTGGTTTTATTAGCTTTCTCTTGATTGCCCTTTTCTGGCTCCGGCTTCTTAAATCATGGCCTGTCCTTAATTTCATTGTGGATCTGATGGACTGGTAAAGATAGCTGCAAGTTAGGCTTCCCCATAACTGGCGTTTGGGAGGGTTGCCCCGCCTTGCGCTTGTTGAGTTTTCCAGTCGCAAACTTTCCATGGGGCTCATCCTCATTGGAGGCCTTTTCACTAGCCCCGGCATGGTCCTGAGTATGAGCGGCGCTCTTCTCTTCCTCCCAACTTGCATGTCGCTCTGCTAGCGAAAGCATTTTGGCGAGACATCGCGCATTGCTCATGACGATGTCCCCGTAAAGCTGGCTGTCCCGAGGGAGTCCTTGTTTAAATGCCATTGCTGCAACAAGGTCACTACAACCGACAATCCAAGAATTCTCTTCGCAAAATCTCCGTATGTATTGTCGCAGAGTGTCTTTTGCTCTCTTTCGGATAGAGAAAAGATGGTCATCTTTTACCTCGATTGTCCAAAGTTGTGCGTATTCCTTCACAAATGCCAGGACCAACTCTTCAAAGAACTCAATCGACCTCATGGGGACATGATTGAACCAAGTCATGGCCTGGCCTTGAAGAGAAGCTTGAAAAACTTTGCACATGAGTGCATCGTTATGCCTGTGGGGGATCATGACTCCCCGGTAATAATCTATGTGTTTTACCGGGTCGGAGGCTCCTTTGAATGGAGTGAAGTTTGGTGTTGCGAACCTTTGGGGGAAAGGCTCCTCCTCAATATCCCTTACAAAGGGCGTAGAGAGCTGTATCTGGCGACGTAGATCTTCCTCTAGATCGCCACCTCGTTGAGCACGAAGGTGCCTATCCAGCATTCTTTGAGCATCATTAGCCCGCAACGCACCTTGCCGAGGCGATGAGTCCCTTTGTGCTAATCGTCGAGAACCTCTTTGAGCTTCTTCCCTTGATCTCTGGGATCGTGCAGGGGAGTAGGCTTCATCTTCCCCTTTACTGCCGTGGGCAGATCATTTTGGGTCTTTGTATAGAGCCCGAGGTTGCTCCCTACTCCCATGTGAGTGTTGTGATCGCTCTGCCCGTGAAGTTGCCCCAATCCTACTTCCTAGCCGTTCATGTACTAATGGCTTTAAGCGTTGACGGCTTTTTGCTCGGTGAGTGTGACTTTCTTCACTGGAATCGCTTAGCGAAGTGTCTCGTGACTTTGTATAGTAGTGAACTGGTTCTTTCCAAGGACGCCTTTGAGCATGCTCGTGTTTTCCACGTGACGTGGAATGTTTGTCCTGCTCTTGGACTGGTCTCTCTGCTAGGAGTCGTTGTAAGATCTCTGATTGAAGTTGAACTTGGTTGCTCAACCCTTCAACTTGCTGTGCCAAGTTGTCCTGGGGAATTTGGTGGTGACTTTTCTCTGAAATGTCATGACACCCGTCGAGAAAGTCCCTTAGGACCATGTTTGATGTGGGCTGATCATGTAGTGATGCATTTCCCATCAACCTCCCGTTTTCTTGTTGTAAAGCCGAAGTTCCTTCCCCTAGCACGGGTACTTGGTTAGGTGGAGAGAGGAATGCTCCAAAGCTGAAGGTTGGCCTCCCTTCAAGTGTCTCCATAGGTGATTCTATGGACAAACGCCTGGGTTGAGTTGGCCGCTTCTCCGGAGTCTCAATGCGAGCCTCATTCCTCGTCTTGAGTCGTTGAGGCAGAAACACCTTCTCCAACTGATCGAACGGATCGACGATCCTTAGCCATGCCAAATCGAAGAATTTTGAATTAGAAAGCCGTTGATGGATAATTTGAACAATGTTCAGAATCTTCGAACAATGTCGATGAACGACGAACGAAGGAAGATGAACGATGAACAACGTTCAAAATCGATGAACAACGTTCAAAATCGATGAACAATGTCGATGAACGACGAACAAAGAAAGATGAACGATGAACAATTTCTTGATGAGAGATGAATAACGTTCAAAATCTTTGAACAATGTCGATGAACGACGAACGAAGAAAGATGGACGATGAACAAATGAGAGAGCTTCTTCGGAGTATTCCTCAATAACTCTCAATGAAAACACCAATTGTTGAATCAAAGATTGAACCCGCCGCGAAAAGTCCTCACAATTCCTGCAAACAGCAAACAATCAGCTATCGTTGCCTCGATCGATTTACCCGGGGGGTTGTTCGACTAAGAACACTCAGATGCTTAGGTTAGCTTTGAGAGAGGAAAATGATATACTTCGAAACGAAGAATCAACGTACCTTGGAAATGAAATGTGTCTCGCTATTTATAGGAAAATCTTGGGAGCCTTGGAGCGTTCTGATTGGTCGGTTGAATTATTAATTAATAAATAATATATTATTAATTAAATATATTATTTAATAATTTTAATGATGGCTCATCATGATAGTAATGGCAATTATTGTATTTTAATATTAATATTAATTATCCATTATTAAGAATAACGACAATTAACTCTCGGGGAGAATATTGATATTACGGAGATTTTAACCCGATCAAATAATGTATTTAATTGGTAAATAGATTATTTAATGTGCGGGTGTTTTCAAATGATCAGCGTTATTGCCAGGGGCAATTTGGTCATTTTTGGGAATTACGGGCCACGTGGCAGCTCCATAATTTTCGGATGATTTTAGATTCCACAATTATTATTATTATTATTATTATTATTATTATTATTATTATTATTATTATTATTATTATTATTTGTATTTTTATTATTAGTTGTATTTTTATTATTATGATTATTTCTCATTATCAAAGTCTAATTATTTTTCATTTAAATTAGATGGTAAAATATGTTATAATTTAGAATATATGTTTTAATGTAGAAATATATTCTTTAATTCAAATAATTTAAATAACGTGATTATAATTTAGAATTATTATTATTATTATTTGTATTTTTATTATTATTTGTCATTATCAAAGTCTAAGTATTTTTCATGTAAATTAGACGGTAAAATATGGCTAGTGGAAGTGTAAGTGAAAGCCGTCCAAGACCTGGACGAATTAACCTAGCATGGAAATATGTCATTGCGATTCCTGGAAATAAAAACGGTGTCATATATTCGTTTTGTCAACATCAATTCCAGAGTGGAGGCATAACACGATTAAGTTTCATCTAGCAGGTTTTGATCTGAAAAAAATGTTCAAAAATGCAAAGATATACCTAAGGCTATTAGGGATGAAGTCAGAGCATGGATCAAAAGTAAAGATACTGCTAAACAAAATAAGAATATGATTGGTGAGAACATACGAGCTAGCTTGAGAGGAGATCCACTAGACACTCAACAGAGCATTCAGATTAATGATAGCGATGATGAAGAAGATGATGATGGATTCGCTTATCCACCAGATTTGCATAGATATGAGATAGCAGCATATCGCTTTACTATAAATGCATCGAGGGATGAGGTACGGCGAAGTGTTGACACTTATGGAGTTGGTATCATGCGTGGTGCTTAAGGAGGCAATAGCAGTCATCAACAACCTCAACAGATGCGTCGGTCACAAAGTTTGCGTGATCCATTTTCAATTCCTCCAGAATCAAAACTCTACAAAACCGCACGAAGTCAACAGAAAAATGTAAATTCTATGTGGAAAGGGACGAAAGAGAAGTTGGGTCGATACATAAACAAATTTTCTATATATGAAGGTGTGGCTCCAAACAAAGCTAACTCTCGTCGTTTTATGAATATGATTATTGAAGCCCAATGAGCAGGTATTTAATAAATTTATTTATGTTATATTTTTATTTAGCTTATGAAATAACATTAAATGCTAACTTATGTTTTGGTTTGCAGGTGAAGGCGTGTCCACTCCTTCTCTATATGAAGTAAAAAATAAATATCTTCCTTTGGAGTATGAAGATATGACGGCGTATGTGGAGCAACAAAAGCGACAATGGGAAACTTATGGATGTACCATAATGTGTGATGGTTGGACCAGTCCAACGAAGTTATGCATAATCAACTTCATGATATATAGTAAGGGTTCAACTGTATTTCTCAGGTCAGTTGATTCTTCCAAAATCCATAAAGACTATTTGTACATACAAAATTTGTTGAAGGAAGTTGTTCAAGGGGTTGGAGTACAAAATATTGTACAGATCGTTACTGATAATGTGTCCAACTTTAAGAAGGCTGGAAAAGAAATGATGAAGACGTATCCATCTATTAGACTCCTTGTGCAGCCCATTAGATAGACCTAATATTTGAAGATATTGGGTGTAACGACCCGAACCGTGATTAATAATATTTTAATGAAAAATGACTATTTTGCCCCTGAAGGGGGGAAACTTTGACTTTTGACCCGGGAAATAATTTGGACTTTGACCCATGACTATGACGTCACGAATCCGTAAACAGGTGGCACGCCGAAATCGGAGTTCGCATGAAAAAGTTATGGTCACGGAAGCGTTTTAACGGAATTTACGAACCGAGAACAAAACGTTAAATATTAATTAAATATTGAAATCTGTGCAAAACCCCAGATTTAATCTGAGCCGTCGGATAAGTAACAAGTGACACTCATCCTAGAGAACACTATTCCAATAAAGTTGGGTCTACACCTATAGGTCAATTTTTAAATGATTTATTTCTCTCAATTAACCCCAGCCATTCATCTTTTCTGCCCAAACGAATCTGGGCCGTCCATTCCCTCTGGCTGTTTCCTTTTAATTTTGCACGGTTCACTCATCTCTCGCACAACACACACACACATATTCCTCTACCGTGAAATAACCCGCACGATTTCTCTCTACCCAAACACCCAAACCGATCACCGTTCTCACCACCAGACGACGACCACCGTCACCACCATCATCACCTTCATCTCTACCGTAAACCGCCACCCTTCTCTCTGCCTGGAAACCCAGAAAACCCCCCAGACCCGAGACGCAGAAATACAGATCCAAGATACCCGCACCATCTTCATTCGTCCTCTCGAATTGAACCAAGCTCCAGTTAGGACCGTGAGGAACCCAGGACGACGTTGAGACGGTCGACGCAGACCACGGCGGCGACACGGCGGAGGTACGAACGGAAACCCGAGAACCCATATTTTTCTAGATTTTCGAAGGAGACTTTTTAACGTTTAGGTTTCCTTCCTTGTGTTTGGGACATGTCCAAGGGTCAATGCCGAGCTCAGAGGAGCTGTTTGGACGTTGAAAAACCGATGAGGTGGCCGGAGAAGACAACCGGAGTAGGGTTGTGAACTTCTTCGAAGCCCAGGTATGAATCTAGTCGTTGGTTTCCATTTTTGAGGATTAAGATCCATAAAACAGACCTAGACGACCCTTCAGGAGCAAACCTTGTCAAATATGGTGGCCGGAAATGGATTCTGGGAACGGGTCAAGCCGCGGGTCAACGGCGACCCGATTTCAGAATACGGGTTGACTCGGTACTGTAGCACTCATGACGTCAACATGCTAACGTCATTACTGATGTCATGATGACGTCATCATGTAACAACCCGTCCCAAAAATCGGGATTGGATTAGTTGTTAATGACGGATTAGTGAAGTCAATCGGTGATTAGTTAGATGTGTTCGGACGGACAGTGCAAAATGACGATTTTGTCCCTAGAATGGGCAAAAATGTTGACTTTTCATTCGGACTATCAAATGGACTTTGACTGATGATCGTGACGTAGTTCGGGACGTCACGAGTTCATAGACAGGTGGCACGTCCGATTCCGACAACCGAGGAAAAAGTTATGACATCTGGAAGTTTGAGGGTACTTTGGTAACTTGATCGAATAGGGGCAAACGGTTGACTTTTTGGATGAAAAAGAATTTTCACGTAATTCATGGACCGTTAGATAGGTCTTGATGCCCTGAATACAACGACAGGCGGCAGGTGTTATTTGGAGTTCGGGAGATGGAGTTACGGATCTAGAACTCCGAGGGGCAAAATGGTAATTTGTCCTTGAGGGGCATTCTGGACATTTTCTGCATTGGGATTTGTGACCACTCAGAGATGGACACTTGGCTGTTGATTGGGAATGGTGCCACAGAGTTGTTGACGCGTGGCTGGGTCTTAATGATGGTGGAAACTACTTACAATTTCTCAAATGTGCCTCACACGATTCAAATATCAGTTGCACTGTTTGGGGGTTCGAAGGAAAAAACAGAGATACATAGACGGTGAGGAATTCAAACCCCCAGCTATCCCCAATTGAAGGTGCTATGTGAACAAAACGAAAGGATAATCGACGTGGAATAAGGTGGTGAAGTCATGGATGCCCGCCGTGCACGGTGGCGGTTGGACCAAACCCGTGAACTCCCCTGTTGAGGTCCAAATGGCTCGTGATGATTTCTTGGTTTCTGATCGAATTTAATGGCTATTAAAAGTTACTGGAGGACTGGGGAATCCCATAAGCTTGTTTTCGAGGTTAGAGATGGACAGTAAGTGACCCTCTCATGAACTTGGTTTTTCAAATTCGAACATGGCAACATACGTTTTAGTCACAAGTAATCGAATTTTTTGTTTGGACGAGGTTCTGAAGGTCGAAAGGAATATATTGAGATTGAAACCAGTGAAGGAGGTGGCCAGAATCATGGCAACTGGGCAATGAACAGAGCAGAGCTCCTCCTTCGTTTTGGGAGGTATGATTAGGGTCAAAATTTTATGTTTTTAAGTTGTAGATTGGTGGGAAATCGTGTGAGGGAGCTAAAGAACTAAATATGGTCGAAAACAGGTTGAAATTGGACAAAATAGAACATTGGACCGCCGGCGCCGATTCGGCTGGACCAGGCTGAACCGAACCGGTTTGGACCCGGTACGACGTGAGATTGAAGATGACTTGCTGAGGCGCGTGCGACCCACGCGTAGACCCTTTGGGAAGCGCGTGGGGGTGCGTGGCACATCTTTTGAGGATGATTCCAAAACGACCTTTAAAGTATTCGATGTAACGAACATTTTAAGACTGGTTTCGAGTCGATTGGATATCATCTCGATATGTTTTGGGATGTCCGAAGGTTTTAGGGCTCGATTAAAAATAATTAAAAATTCGGGAAAATTACGGGGCTTTAGTATAAGCTTATTGAAGTAGTTAGTGGCCTTATATTGGGATTTGGACAGGTTCGGGAAAGCCGAGGACAGTGGTTTAGCCGAGAAAGTATAAGTGCACGCGTATCGAGGCAGCGGCGAAATGGTCTGTGAGTGGACTTTGCTTTCTAACTTATGATGCATGCATATATGTTTTTATATGTTTTCTATACGTGATTCTATGATTTGATTTATGATCTTGATGATTTATGGTTTTGCGTGATTTTCGAGATTATAACGTAATTACACGTGTTACGAGGTTTCACTTTATCTTGTGATTTGAATATGGTTTTAACGATTTGATTTCGGGATTTGAAATATGATTTGGTTTCAATGAAATTAAAGGGATTTTGGAAAATGACTTCGGGCTTAGAGGCCCAGTTCAAAAAAGTGGTTTTTACGAATGTGATTTCGGCTTTTGAATCGGATTTCCAGATGACGATTCGGGATTCAATTTGAAACTTAAAAGTGGATTTCCGGGTTTGGGTTCAGAATGGTTATCCCGTGACACGACCCATCCCAATCCCCCCGGGATTACCATGGAATGTGTCATGCTCCCGTCATATTTCACGGTATAACCATAAGCAAAGCGTACTGCCCGGGGTCTCTCCGGGTCAATATCTCTGACATCCCCGATGTCTGACGTCCTTGACGTCTAATCATAGTAATCCTGCTCCTGAGTCACTATACGGTCCAGTAGCTCCGTACAATGACCCCTCGCAGGCAATGCACCTTGACTTCTCCAGTGTCCCCGACACCTGGAGAAGACCTTTACATATCCTCATATCAAGATGGTATATGGAACCAGTTTTATCAAATCATTTCACAACATTACAATTCCATTTAGGGTCCCCGACCCGAAATCACGTTTATGAAACTAACTGGGCCTCATGCCCGATTCTTTAATCACTGGGCCCACGGCCCAAATTCATAGATCAATTAGGCCCCTGGCCCGATAATATAACTCAAATGGGTCTCAGCCCGATTTCGTAAATAACTGGGCCCCTGGTCCGATTTCATAAAGCAATTGGCCCCCTGGCCCGATTACGTAACTCAATTGGACTCCAAGTCCGAGGTTTCCAAAACAATTGGGCCTTATGACCGAGTTTATATTTCCAATTTCAAAATCATTTCATGAAATCATATCCAAAGCCATAAGCATGGAAAATTAGTGTAAAACCGGAAAACCTCGATTTACGTGCAACCACGTAAACCGCCTCGAAATGCGTGAAACCATATAATTCACAATCATCCAAATCAATATCATAAAACCATATACATAATCCATATAAAACATTTAGGCATTCATAGAATTTATAAAAACAAAGTCCACTCACACACCGTTTAACCGTGCGCCTCGATACGCGTGCCATAGGCCTTCCCGGGCCACACCTCTATCACCGGGACTCCCAATCCTGTCCAAATCACATTAGAGGGTTACTAACTTCTTCATTAACATCCTATTCAAGTCCCGTAATTTTCCCGAATTTTTAACTATTTTTAAACTGGATTTAAAACCTTCGGACATCCCGAACAATATCGAAACGGGGTCCGATTGATACGAAACCAACGCTAAAATGTTCGTTACATTGTATAGGACAAAAGTCATGTTGATCTCACCTCGAGATTCGTGCCTGCGCGCCGTCACACGCCGCCGTGAGTGGCTGCGTGTGAAACCCACGCGCCTGCTACAGTGTCATTGTTCCAACCCGTATGTCTGTAAAACGGGTCCAGTTGGTCCGCGAGATGACCCGATCTGTTCACTGTCAATTCAACCTCAATATTTTCAATTGAACATTCAAGTAGATTAGTTTTAAGTCTAATTAGAGGTCTGTAAACCCAATTACAACAATCCTTACCTGAAATCCAACGATTTAAAGATGAACATCGAAGAACATCTTGGCACTGTTCATCCTTCGAATTTCATCAATTTCTCTGGATTTCCTTAAATTGATTCACCAAGAAGCTTCGTTGGACCAAGATAAACTCATTTCCTAATCCAATTTCACCGTTCAATCCCTCTAGAATCACGACTCAATCTTCAAGCTCCTTCTCTGTCACCAAGTCTGTTTAGAGCCAAATGGTTGCCAAAATTCATCGTTCTTGAGTTGGTTGTGATCGAGGCAATCCCAGAAGGCTCAAATTGAACTCAAATTCGGTCCTTAGAGCTCATAGCTCAAAATTCGAATTTCCCTCCATTGTTCCAAATTTCGATTTTCTGTTTAGTTTGCCCCTCTCAGTCCTTCGTGTTTTCCCTCAGCCAATTCCTTCCCCAAATCACTCAATTTCCATTCGCAAGATCAGTTGTGGAAGGAAGATTAATGATGGCCAGAAATTCAAACTCTAACCTCCCTGTTTTGTTTGTTCACTGGTAAGGAAATATTGAGAGTGAGGGAGTGAGGGCTGATCAAAAATAGAAGGGAAGAGATGAGATGAACGGATGAGATGAAATCTGGGGAGTGAGATGGATGGCTCAGATTAAAAGAAGAGGTTTAATCCTATTTAATTTCATAGTGGAAACTTTAGCTTATAATTTATAATTAATGGAACATGATCCAATCTAGCCAATGGATGAGTGACACTTGTCACTCATCCAAGTGTCCTCCAACCACCATTTCAGAATAAAATAATCGACACGGTTACCAGACGTAAACTTCCCCGATTTCACGTTTCAGACCATAACTTCCTCGTACGAAGTCCGATTTCGGCATGCCGCCTGTCTATGGATTCGTATCGACTTGCTCTACATAACGGTCCTTGGCCCTCGGCCATCGGACATCCCGGTCAAAAAGTCAACAATTTGCCCATTTTGACCAAATTACCAAAATGCCCCTAAACTTCCGAACGTCATAACTTCTTCCACGAATGTCGGAATCGAACGTGCCACCTGTCTATGAACTCATGACGTCCTGAACTATGTCACGGTCATTGGTCAAAGTCCATTTGACCGTCTGAATTAAAAGTCAACATTTTACCCACCCTAGGGGCAAAACGGTCATTTTGCACAATTCGTCCGACTTTACTCAACTAATCCCAGATTAGTCATTCTAAAATATAATTAAATAATATTAAATCCCGATACTCGGGACGGGTCGTTACAACCTTCCCCCCTTAAATAATTTCGACCTCGAAATTACCAAATATCCTAACTCCACATCCACCTCGTGGAAAACATTTCGATCTCACATCTGTGTACACTTGTACACCCACCATACTTGTCTGTACTCAAACGTCCCATCACGGTCTCTCACCGTACCGACCACACTCGAACACCGCGAGTGAAATTGATCACCTGATCCTTGTCAATTTACCATTTAGCTGACTCCTTCAGCTTGTCGGTTTCTTTCAATCATCAATATATCCGACGTCTACTCCCCCCTGGGAGTCACCAAAACACACATGTTAGTCCATGCTGACACCAACAGTCAAACTGTCACCACTAAGCTTTACCACCCTGATAAAGCTCCAACCATCGACTAATCAGTGACAACACCTCGCACTACATCACCCTCAATGTAGCGTAAGATCAACCACATGATCTCAATTCGCAGGGCAAGCCCAAACCTTCGACATATATTAATCTCAATGTCCATAACCGCCGACTCCGTCAGCGAATCCTAACGCTGGAAATATCTCGGCGTGATAACATTACGCAAGGCTAGTCGTAGTTACATTGACCACCAACTCACTCATCCTGAGTGTACGTATACCGTTAACTTACTTAATCAAGTGGTGTAACTGGAACACGTTGAATGCCAGCCCAGTAGTGATCACACAACTCAATACTAGGGTTCCACTAGCCATCCATGGCTAAGACCACCTGCTCATACAATCACTGAACCCGACAAAATCACTCCGCTCAGCGCACAGTATCCAATGTCCAGTCCACAATCACAACCAAACAAATGATATCGGAACCAAGCCGATTACCAACACGTTTAATCACACACCACTGGTACATCCCATGTACCGTCACTAGGCACCACTCAGCCTATCCAGTATCAATCCTCGCACAACGTACCCTATACTTACATCTATCCATCAATCCTCTTACAACCACCCAGGTCGTGGCCAAACACGTTCTAATTACTTTAGAGTCCATCTGTCAAAATCTGTACCGGACAAATCAAAACTCCGACCCAATATCCATTTCCAAATCCGAATCCGAAATTATTATTCTGTAAGCTAGCATTGGAATAATCATTCCGCACCCAAATCCAGTAATCCACTTTCGAGCTTCGAAATCGAATCTTGAATCGTCACCCAGAAATTCGATTCCAAATCCCGAAATCTCGTTCACGTCTACCGAGACGTACCAAAACTGATCCTATCGGTTACCAGCTCAAAACACTCGATTGACTTCATAGGGAAGCCAATCCCAATATCCACACGTCTAAGGTTGACAAAATCCGACCACTTCGGAAACCTACTCGCCTGAGTAACAAACCATATGGACTCCACTCCGAAAAGAAGTTCAGTCCCGTCATTTACAAATCACATACCAAGGTAAGTGTGATAAACTCTCCACCTATCTGGATCATCAAGATCACGATCCAGATCCATCACTACGTCATCCGACAAGTGACATCACAATCCTAGATCGTCACCTTGCCCAAAGTCCACAACCTCACAATTCAGATCCACCTAGGATCCACACATGCTCATGTAGCTAACAATCCATCTGAAAACTGATCGTAGGGTCTTACACCCTTATTGAATCCTTCGTCAAATTCCCATAGGTGGAATGGCGACCTCGATTTTCACCACCAATTCCAGAATCATACACAACTTTTTGTGTCCAATGACCCAAAGCCAATCATGGGTCCATTCACCAATACACGCTCAACGTACTGGTAACAACAATCATCATCTGCCACGGCAGGAAATAAGAAGTCACCCTCAACGACTTCAGCATACCTATCACCGATGCAGAAACGAGCACTTCTCTCGTCTCCACAATCACCACTCTTCCCGAATCGAAAGTTCCAACCATGTTGGGAACAGACATGCTCCCAACGAGATGTCAAGTCCAACCACTAGACTGCCCACATCATCAACTTTACAGGTTCAACACTCGGCTTTCCAAGTTTTTCACAATTACAAATCCCCACATCAACACCACCAATGATTTCCTCGACTTTTCCAATTCTAATAATTTCCTTGTACTTTCTGGGGATATTAGAATTATACAACCTTACCAATCTCGGAGTTGACAACAACTCCCCAAATCCACTAATTCTCATGACATAGGAGACGTCATCCCAAGATTCCTCAAGTCTCAATCATACCTTTTTATCCATTCATCACTTGTCATCTCGAAACCGTTGGGACTTATCCCAACACGTCACAACCTTGGATCCCATCCAGTCCATGACTTAATCATTACCAAACCTCAAATACCGAACATATGCGCAGCATTGCGGAATCACATCCCAACTCGTGGCTCATCGTCATCACAATCACCGACACCAGCACCAGCGCTAGTATCACCGACACTTGCCTCAACGCACAGGCATCCATACATCCACACTAGCACACGAACGTCCACACCAGCACACTGTGTACAAAGTTGATACCCTGGATCTCTGTTCATACCAAACGACGATCCCGTATCACCACTCGTAGCCCACGACTATGGGTACCTCCAATTGACCATCTGCACATCAGGATAATGAACGTTCCCTGAACGTCCCCTGATCCTCAAGTGTTAAAACCACACTAAATACCCTCGATAGCCAGTCATCTCGACACGACTACCGACCAACAGTCATCGTTATCGAGATCCGTATCCACACATCACACTATTATTCGATCCAACTCGGGATTCCATATTTTATCTCATAACCGTATCTGTAGATCGAATCCCATAATCCTGACTAGACTCACTAGAGTCATCCACACGGTCATCCACGACCCCAGTCGCTCGTCGTAGCCCAAGTTCTCATTTAAAGTTCACTTTTCCAGTCCATCAATTATAAATTAGGGTTTCAAAATCACGCCCTAGGATTCCACCGAACCCAACTGCCTTCTGCAGTAAAATCCACAACCTGACCGACCCCGCGGTCCTGACATCGTAGAAACGTCAAATCCAATCCAACCGTCAACTCAACGTGGGTACCACCACGAAGGTCATCGTAGAAACTTTAGCTTATAATTTATAATTAATGGAACATGATCCAATCTAGCCAATGGGTGAGTGACACTTGTCACTCATCCAAGTGTCCTCCAACCACCATTTCAGAATAAAATAATCGACACCGTTATCGAGACGTAAACTTCCCCGATTTCACGTTTCAGACCATAACTTCCTCGCACGAAATCCGATTTCGGCGTCCCGCCTGTCTATGGATTCGTATCGACTTGCTCTACATAATAGTCCTCGGCCCTCGGCCATCGGACATCCCGGTCAAAAAGTCAACAATTTGCCCATTTTGACCAAATTACCAAAATGCCCCTAAACTTCCGAACGTCATAACTTCTTCCACGAATGTCGGAATCGAACGTGCCACCTGTCTATGAACTCATGATGTCCTGAACTACGTCACGGTCATTGGTCAATTTCCATTTGACCGTCCAAATTAAAAGTCAACATTTTACCCATGCTAGGGGCAAAACGGTCATTTTGCACAATTCGTCCGACTTTACTCAACTAATCCCAGATTAGTCATTCTAAAACATAATTAAATAATATTAAATTCCGATACTCGGGACGGGTCGTTACATCCCGGTTGCCGACTTATGGAATGATGGTTTCGGAGTCGGATTTGGAATCAGTTGATGAATATAAGTTCTGGGTTTGGATTCGGGATCCTGATGAGATTACGGATTCGAATTCGGAAATGGAAAATGATTTTCAAACGGTTTGGGATTGGATTTTCTGGATCTGGTTATTGGGTTTAAAGACCCGGATATGGTTATGATGGGGGCGGGCCCAGATTGGGTTTAAAGACTCGGATTGAGTTTAAAGACTCGGAAGTTTAAAGACTCGGATATTGATATTTCCCTCGTAGGCCTATTGAGTTTAAATACTCGGGAGTTTAAAGACTCGGATTATATTGAGGCTTGGATTGAGTTTAAAGACTCGGATAGATCCAGCAGGTTCGATGGATAGAAATGTGGTTTCAATGTGTTTTGGATTTCACTGAGGTTTGATGATGATGGTTTTTAATAGTGGCTTTCCGATGTTTTGGGCTATGCCCGGACGATACGGATTTTGATGGTTTTGGGCTGAGGTCCGGGAACTAAAAAAGGAAAATGAGTTCGGTTTTTTTTTTCTTAAATGGTTTGAATAACTTGAATATAGCATGGTTTTTATGACATGGCTTTTGATATGCATGCATTGGTTTTTAAACGGAGGGTAAAAATGTAATTATGTTTTTTGATGACTGTTTTGAACTTATACTTTCTTTTTGTCCACTCACAGTCTTTTTGTGTTTTCGATACCCTCCAGGCTATTGCGGTGTGGGCTGTTGGTCGAGAGAGAGACGGAGACATCACATACATGATCCACAGTAGAGTCTGCGCGCTCTGGGAAGTCCGGAAGTTTTGAGCGGTTCAGTCAAGAATCCCTTGTCCGACTTACGTGTCACATGGAGGTTGGACATCAGTTGAGCCTTTGTGTCACTCGTAAGTTAGACAGAAGCATGACTTAGCCCTTAATCCTGGGGACACAGGGATGTCAGGGGGAATGTGTTCAGGGATGTCAGGGGGACATAGGGTAAACTATATTGTTATTGTACTGTACTTTCCTACCTTTCTATCTTGTCTCCTCCAGGGAAGGTCGTTGGCCTGGGTGGACCCTGGAGTAGTCACCGGGCACTGACTGAGTGGAGTTAACCCCCGTTGGGTTGCTTACTCTCAGGAAGGCATGTTAGTATACCTCGGGCAGTGACCGGGATACCGGGCACTAGTGTACCTAGGGGAGTCTCAGGTGTGAGACCCTGAGTGGCAACGCGTAGCTTTAGAACCATGACATCATTTGGGTTGGGTTTTACAGTGCACTAATATGTTGGTTTTTCCTTTTGATTATTATATAATTCTATGTTTATGATTCTACTATGATACTATGATTTCAATGCATGAAAGATTTGGAAAACGGAGGGGTAAAACCTTATGATTTATTTTATTATGAAATTGATTTATAAATTGTTTATTTTCGGCCCACTCACTCTTTAAATGTTTTACTAACCCCTCCAGGCCGTGACACGGAATTAGAGGAGGATCCGGAGGAGGAAGAGGCTTAGTTTAGTCGATGTGCACCTATACACCCCTAGTGGGTAGGTTGAGCACCAAATAATGTACTCTGACTATTGTGCTCACATTTTGTATTCGTACTATCCCTTGTCTGACAGCTTATTACTCTGAACTATGTTGTTGAACGATATTTGCTTAATTTTAAGTATTTAGTTTTCGTTTAAGGATATTTTTGGTATGTTTGGAGTCGTTGTCAGACTGGAACGGGACACGTCCTCCGGTGGTCCCAGTGGGATTGGGACGGGTCCTGTCATTGGGAAGAATGAGACAATGTCGACCATCATAAAAAATGCTAGGCGGTAACTAACTACATTTATAATCATCTATGTTTACTAGCTCAGATGCATGAATTTTGTCAAGGAGACTTGGTTCGTCCTGGTGCAACAAGGTTCGAAACCAACTATATTTGTATAAACAGTATAATTAAGCATAAAGTTGGCCTTACAAGATTGTTTACCAGTGATCAATGGCATGGTATCCCACTGAGTAGGAAAGTAGAAGGCAAGAGGGTTGAGGCTCATATCCTCGACTAAAGATTCTGGGAGTCCTTGGAGATGATGCAGTCAATATATGAACCTTTATACAGCATCCTTTGAATTGTTGATACAGAGGTAGTCCCAACCATGCCAATCCTGTATGATATGTTCAATCGAATGAAAGAAAGGATAACCTGTCTTAAAGGAAAGAAACGGGTCCTCAAAATCATACAGGAGCGATAGGAAAAAACATTAGTGCATCCCTTACATGCCGCTGGTATATTTCTATCTTATTGAACTTGTTAATATTTTATTTTATTGTTGTTTACTAAGCAAATTCCATTCATGATTTGCAGCTTATTACTTGAATCCTTGATATCAATATCAAGCAGGTGTTGGGCATGACTCCTACCTCGTCCAATCAGTTCAACAAGTATTCCTCAAACTGAATCCAAATGGGCAATTGGGTTGACAAAATTTTGGAATAGACGTAAGTTCACTACCATGTATGAACCTTGATATTTTGGAATCTGTACATCAGTGACATGATATTAACACCATTCTTAATGTAGTTGATCAACTTTAGAGATGGTCGGAAAACATTTCGTACACCTATGGTTGTACAATCACGAATGACAATGCCCTCAGGTATATGCTTGCATTTAACTTGATATTGTATTAATTAGCACTTTATAATGCCTCTTACATTAAACATGATATTGACAGCGGAGTGGTGGGAACTATATGGCCAAGCTTCTCTAGTCTTGAAAAAAATTGCAGTTCGTATATTATCTGAAACGGCTTCATCTTCGGCATGTGAGAGAAATTGGAGTACATTTTCTTTAATTCATACAAAGCAAAGAAATCGTCTCGTATATTCAAAGTTAGAACAACTTATTTTCTGTTATTATAACATGAAACTCAAGTTAAGAGATGAAGAAACTGAATGTAGTAAAGTTGTGGAAGAAGACTACGTTGACCTTTTGAAAATTGCTGGTCAACACGTGGAAGGTAATGAAGTTGATCCACTTCAAGCATGGATTATGCCAGCTCACTTGGATAATGATAGAGGAAGGCCTGACTCTCGAGTAGGCCATCTTGCTAGTGAACACGCTGTTAATGTCGATAGAGTACTATCTGAATAAGTGGGGAGTGAGGAAGTAGGAAGTGAGCAGGAGATGTCTTTATGGGAGAGATCAATGCTTGGTTCGACCGCTGGATATACTAGTAAGGGACTACATCACAATAAATCTATAGATGATGTTGTTGATGATGATGATGATGATGATGATGGAGGAGATGATGTTGAGACAAACGATGAAGACAAGGATGACAGAGGGGATGATGATAGGGGAAATGAACATGTATCCGAAACATATGCACCATTGAGCCCATTTACTGGAGAGGCGGATTTCACTCATGCCACTCAAGATTATGATTATGGCTATAGAGAAGGAGGAGTAGGAATCGGTGGTGTTGGAAAAGATTACACTCGGACACGCAACATATATGAAGGTTATGGAAACCCATCTTCTGAGGATTCCATGGCAATTAGTTTTGAGTCAATGAGTTTGGGCACCGATCCTATTAACAACTCAAATGATCCATATGCTTATGGTCCATATGGTTACCACTAGTTAGACAGACATCTCCCTCAAATGTCACATGTTTATGGAGGCTATGAAGATCCTCATCTCAATGAAGATTATGGAGAAGTTAGTTGGGTAAATCCTAACTACCCCATCTATGGAGGAAAAGTAGGTCATTCAAAGGAGGTATACGAATACTATGTCCAACAATACGTTTCCGTTTGGTCAAGTAGCATCACTTGGCAAAGCTTTTGTGTCTTGGTAGATGAAGACAAATCTAATTTTCAATCTGGTAGACACTCTACTTATTTTTAATGAAGTTCAATGTGTAAAGTATTCTTAGTGCAACATTAGCAATACAATTATGTTTTAATTTAAATTTATCTTTAAGATTTCATACTGTTAGTTATTGGCAGACCTATATTCTATCATATGATTCATCATATATTTATTATATCAAGTTATTTTATAGTTTTTATTAGTCCTATATAACCATTATTGGGTACTTAAGTTTTTCCCAAAATTTCATTCCAAATTTTCAACTTTTGGACTCAATTTCCGTTATTTTTGTTGACCGTAAACGATATCGATATTTGGGGCGAGATATCCGTAAATTCGACTAGCGATATATCCGTCGATATCGATATTTCAATTCTTGGTAAACAGACGCAATCTTAATCTTAATATAGTATAGGTAAGGCGTGCAAGTAAACATTGGCCAAAGCCTTAGAGATGGGGGGTTTAGAAGAAAATGCTTGGTTGGCCGGAGACTCCTATTCCTATATAAACACTACATATTGTCGTATTTATGTTAAATACGAATTGGCTCATAAATCATAATACGGATTGATTTGAATTTGAATAATGTGTAGGATTCATTACTCACGGTTTAGCGACACAATAAGAGAGGATGTTCCCTGGGAAACGCCTTTTTTCTTGGTTTTTTGTTGACTTGCCCCACAAAGCGTAGCAAATTTAAGGGAAAGAGATCGAAAAAGCCTTAACGTTATTACTAATTTACTACCCACTAGTCACTACCCACTACCCACTACCCACTGCCCACTGCCCAACGCAAAGGAAAGGAGCAATAGCTTATAGCTGCACCCCCACAGACTCGTCATATACATATTCTCTACGTACTTAATTTATGTCGAATAACCATGATTAATTAAACTAATTTACTTATTATTCTAAGGGAATCAATATATATATAAAGGTCTCAAAAGAAGTAAAAGGAATCCACTATCCTGCCCGGGGAACAACTTTTGCTTGTGACAGATATATGGCACTGCTCTAGTGCTGCCTTCTCTGTTTCTTTTTAAAAAAAATTACTACAGGAATGTTTCCTATTTTAATAAATCTCAAATATTTTAATAATGAATTCAAGTAAAATATTTAGATATCATCAGTTTATTATTTATTAAATTTATGTGAAGAAATATGAATCCCTATTTTCTCCCTTCTAATTGTTAAATTTAGGGATCTAAAACTCTTAAAATATGAAAATTATTCTAAAGGAGGGAGTGTGATATGAACTCTGTTGAGCGTTTTTGTTTTCAATATATACACATATAAAAATATGTATACGCAGATAAAAATATATATATAAAAAAAATTTGCGTGAGTTTTGAATACCCTTTGTTTCTTACTACTTGGAAATAAAATTATTTAAAACGGACAATAAACTATGCTTCTGATATTGTTAGTATAAAAACTCCCACACACTGACACACATCAAGGTGGGTGTGGCTAGCTAGTTAAGCTGGGTTTCTTGAATAGTTCTTAATTTGGGGCTCAATTGAATAGTTCTTAATTTGGGGCTCAATTGAATAGTTCATCACTCAACCAAAGAAAAATGAAAACCCACACAAAAACAATAAGAACAGGCCCAATGCTACGTACAAAAGCTCAAATCACTTAAAACCTTAGCACTAGCATTTGGCATATTTTATATATACGAAAGTTAAGTTCACCAAAATATTATTTTATTTATTAATAGTGTATTGATTATTGTACTCTTATATTTATTTCTTTAAAGATAAGTTTATCAAAACACTATTCATTAACGATGTATTGAATATTTTACTTTTATTTTGTTTATTTTTCTTTGTTATGAATAATTAAATTATACTTTTACCCTCATTATATTATTATTATTATTATTAATTAGTAACTTATTACTCAATCAGTCAAGTTTGATGAAATATTACTATTATTATTATTATTACAACGACTATTATTATGTACTATTACTATTATATTATTATCTTTGTTGTTAATAAAAATTAAAATATTTATTAACAGATAACAAATTATTTTATTAGTTATATAATTTATATTAGACTCTTAGAGTTTATATTTTCTTTTCTGAAAAATAGAACAACATTCTTACGTTTTACATTTTGAGTCATTATTTTAATATTCTTTATAATTATTTATAAATATATATATATACACATATATGTAAATTCATGCAAACGGTTAATTATTGTTACGTTTCTACCTTTGACACTTATCACATGCATGGCATTCTTGAACACGCCTTGGTTTAATGTTGGCTAGTAAGATCCTTCATTGTGCGTCTTTTGTGCAAGCGACCTCCTCTAGAGTGATTTCCGCATTGTCCCTTATGAATTTCAACAAGACATTCAACACCTCGGGATGTCTTGAGCATTGTAGATTTCCCCCTAAAGCTTCAATGAAAAAGTTGGCCCTTATTGATGTAGTATCGCACAAATTTTATTTGAAATTTACGACTTTCCGACCAGTTGCCAAGCAGAGTGTCATTCGCCACGTAGTCGACAAGAAGGACTTTCCAACTTGGTGTGGGATTAACTCTCACTTCAATTTCTTTTATATCATTGTTACGTTCCTCCCGATACTCAATTGGGATTAACTACTTGAAAGGATAGTTGAGCAATAATGCTAAGTTTACGAGTGCATCAACTTGTAGATGTTCAGCTTGAGGGAGCTGGTGAAAGATGAAGACAGCTAAGAATGCGAGGAACTTCTGAATTATTTTTATTGTGATGAAGCATTCTTGCATCCCATGCATCGTACTCACCAATATATTGGTTAGTAATCAGTTGTAATGCAGAGTGTATGGTGATCTCCTTAACTCTTATTTTTTTGGCTAGTGTTAACTTGCAGATCAGTGCTTCATACTCTATTTCATTGTTGAAGGACTTGAATTCGAATTGGACTGCTTGTTCCATCATTGAGTCATCCGGGGTGATGAGGACTATGCCAGCTTTTGTGGACGTTGGTTTGACGAGCCATCGAAGAAGAGTTCCAAAGTTGATTCGAAATTGATGATTGCGATGAAGATTGGCTAGAACTTTGAATCTATCGTGGAGGAAGGTTAGCAGTTAGGGAGGTCCCTTTCAACTTCTTGTCGAGACTTTCTGTAACGACCCGTCCCAAATTCCGGGATTAGATTAGTGACTAATTTTGATTAGTGAGGTTGATCGGTGATTAGTAGGGCGAAATCGGACAAAATGTGCAAAATAACCGTTTTGCCCCTGGTCGTGGGCAAAATGTTGACTTTTTGATCGGGCGGTCAAATAGACTTTGACCGATGACCATGACGTAGTTCAGGACGTCATTAGTTCATAGACAGGTGGCACGTTCGATTCTGACATTCGAGGAGAAAATTATGATGTCCAGAAGTTGAGGGGCATTTTGGTAATTTGGCAGAATTGGGACCAAATGTTGACTTTTGACCAGGGAGGTCCAATGAACGAGGGCCAAGGACCGTTACGTAGAACGTGTCGATACGAATTCAATGACAGGTGGCATGCCGAAATCGGAGATTTGACAACGAAGTTATGGTCACGGAAGTAAACTCGATTAACCGAGACTCCGATTAAAATAATATTATAATAATAAAATCTGATTTCTTTAATCAAATCAATCTGGACCCTTGGCTGAGTGACAAGTGTCACTCATCCCCTACATTCCCTAAAACCAGGATCTTTGTTGGCAATTGGATTAATTAATCCATTTTCTCTCCTGAAATCCTCACCATTCATTTTAAACCACAGATTGAATCTGGGCCGTTGATCTCATCTCCTTCTCTCTTTAATTGGATCAGATCACTCACTCTCACATTTTCATTTTCTCTCAACCCGCGAACACTCTACCTCTCTGCACAAACACCCTTCCACCTCTCAGCCTCAACCCACATCCAGGACACCTTCAGATAACCCTCAGCCACCTCTAGACGGCCACCACCACCCCACGGCCGCCCTGCACGGCCGAGAACCTCCAAGACCCGAGAAGGAACAAAACGACCCAAACCCGTCTAAATGTCCAAACACTTCACACATGGACTCGAACCAACCTAGGGCTAGGATAACTGAGACATTAGGACGGCTCAGATAAGGACTGGACGGCCCACGGCAGCGACACGGCGGCGGTAAGCCCAAAAACCCAAGAAGGTTTGATTTTCTTCCCTGTTTCGAAACACTGATTTTTGACGTTAGGATGGTTTTTTTACTTCTGAAACATACTTAGGGGACCTAGACGACCAGTTTGAACCAAGACTCGTGGCTGGAAGCCGGACGACTCGCCGGAGAAGACAACTAGAGCTGGCAGCCAACCTTCCCGTCGATTTTCAGGTAACTTCTTGAGCCTAAAAACTAGTTTTGATTCCACAAAACCATAGAGGAGGTAGTGACGAGTCCATAGGGCCAAACCTCATCAAAAATGGTGGTCGAAAACTTGAACTGTGATCGGGTCAAGCCGTGGGTCAAGGGCGACCCAGTTTCAGACCCAGTTTCAGACCCGGTTACTATAGCATGACGTCAGCAGTGTTGACCATTCCTTTGACCAGGCGCATGGGGGCACGTGTAAGGTATTTTGGGGAAACTTCCAACATGACTTTTAATCTATTCGATGTAACGAACATTTTGGGATTGGTTTCGTGTCGATCGGACACCTTTTCGATATTGTTCGGGACGTCCGAAGGTTTTAAATCAATTTTAAAAATAGTTAAAAATTCGAAAAAATTATGGGACTTTAATAGGAGGTTAATGAAGAGGTTATTGACCCTCTAATGTGATTTGGACAGGATTGGGAGTCCCGGTGATAGTGGTGTGGCCTGGGAAGGCCTATGGCACTTGTATCGAGGCGTATCGTTAAACGGTCTGTGAGTGGACTTTGGTTTTATATATACTATGCATGCTTAACTGTTTTATATGGATTATGATTGTGATTGTATGATGTTGATTTGGATATTGGTAAATTATACGGTTTCATGTATTTCGAGGCAATTTACGTGCTTGCACGTAAATCGAGGTTTTCCAGTTTTGCACGGATTTTCCATACTTATGACTTGGATATAATATGATGAAATGGTTTTGAAATTGGAAAGATGAACTCGGGCTTGAGGTCCAATTGTTTTGGAAACCTCGGACTTGGAGTCTATTTGAGTTACGTAATCGGGCCAGGGGCCCAGTTACTTTATGAAATCGGGCCAGGGCCCCAGTTGTTACGAGATCGGGCAGAGACCCATTTGAGTTATATTATCGGGCCAGGGGCCCAGTTGATTTATGAATTAGGGTCATGGGCCCAATGGTTTATAAAATCGGGTCGTGGTCCCAGCGGTTTATAAAATCGGGCATGAGGCCCAGTTGGGTTATAAATGTGATGTCGGGTCTGGGACCCTATGTTAATAAATGTGCTTTCGGGTCAGGGACACTAAATGGAATTGTGATGTTTTATGGAGATTTCGGGCAGGGCCCATTGATATGTTGTGAAATGACTTAATAAAACTGTTTTCCATATACCATCTGGATACAAGGATATATGATGGTCTCCTCCAGATGTTTGGGAAACTGGGGAAGTCACGGTGCATTGTCTGCGAGGGGTCATTGTACGGAGTTACTGGACCGTATTGTGACTCAGGAGCAGGATTGCTATGATTGACGTCTGGGAGGTCAGACATCTGGGATGTCGGAGATATGGACTCGGAGAGACCCCGGGCAACACGCGTCGCTTATTATATCGTGAGATATGACGTCTGGGACGTCAAGCGTCTCGGACGCTAAGCATCTGGGATGCTGAGATGGTAATGGTAAATATGGATTAATGAATCTATGAAATGGCTTTTCGGTTGGATTTGTGTTTATGTGGTTAAAATGGATTATTGGTTATTGAAATGGTATTTCGGGTCGGGGACCCTAAATGGTTTTGGATTTATGGATTTATGTTTATGGCTTTGGGCGGTGGCCCACATGGTTTTGTATGTCTGGATGTGGTATTCCACAGTTTTGGGCTGAGTTCCCACACTTGGTTTGAGTTAATGGTTTTTGGGCTAAGGCCCTAATGGCTTGGTTAAACAAACATTTTGGTTACTGGTTTTCGTGGCATGCATACGTTTTTATTGGAGGGCATAAATGTCTTATAAATGTGTTTAATGAACTTAATGATTTTCGTCCACTCACAGCTTTTAATGGTTTTAATGCCCTTCAGGTTGATTACGGATGCGACTACAGCAGAGACTGGGACATTGCACGCCTCCTCCATCGATCCTTGCGCACTCTAGAAGCCTCGTTTGGGTAGTGGCTTTTGGTTATCCCTTGTCTGACACCCCTTGTTGGACGGGAGCAGGGCATATTCCACGGTAATCCTGGGGGGATTGGGATGGGTCCTGTCACTTTCCTCTGTTGATGTTGGTGTGAATTTCACAACAAAATCTGCTAGGTTTGACCTTTGATTGCAATTCTAGGGTGGTAAAGTATATCGTTCTAACATAACTCCATTACTCTTATTGGCGCATTGGGAGCGTGAACGAGTGATCGCAGAGGATACTCCATCATGATGACTTCCTGGTGAGCTTAGAAGTAAGGTCTTAGTTTTTGGTGGTTGCCAATAATACTAAAATGAATTTTTCTACCTTTGGATATTTTGTCTCGGCATCAAGAAGAGCCTTTGATGTGTAGAACATGGGAAAATAGAGCTTCATTTTGTTCTCTCACTAGACAGAGCTTACTACCATGTTAGAAACCCCCAAATAGGGGAACATATCCTCGTCATATTTAGGCTTCAAATGTAGTGGTGGCGACGTCAGATAGGTTTTGTGGTCGCAAAAAGCCTTCTCACACTTTCCTCCCATTTTTCTTTGAATACTTTCTTTATTGCTTGGAAGAAAGGTCGGCACTGATCTGTTGCCTTGGACATAAATTGATTAATGGTTGTTGCGCGTGAGACTATATATTTCTTTCAAACTTAATGGTGACTTCATGCCAAGGATTTCTTTTATCTGCTTTGAGTTAGCTTCAATTCCACATTTTGTTATGAGGAAGCCTAAGAATCTTCCAACCGCCACTCTAAACGTGCACTTGAGAGGGTTGGTTTCATCATGTGTTTCCTTAGAAAACGAAAAGTCTTATGCAGGTTGGTGATGTGATTGTCATGTTTCTCTCCCTTGATCATGATGTTGTTACCGTAAACTTCCATAGCTTTGCCGATGAGGTCTTTCAAGATTCGATTGAAAGGTCGTTGATAGGTAGCGCCACCATTCTTGAGCTCGAAAGAAATTTAAACCTATAGTAGTCCACCCCTATCTTGAAGGCGAAGGGCGTCTTGTCTTTAGCTTTCTCATGCATGAAAATTTAATTGTAGCCAGTATGCATCATGAAAGCTAAGGAGTTTGTTGCTTGCTATAGAGGCTACTAGGAGATTGATCATTAGCAAGGAATAGTTGTTTTTTGGGCATGTGAGGTTGAGGTATGTGTAATCGACGCAAACTATCCATCACCCATCTTTTTTCTTCTTGACGAGTACAAAGTTTGCTAGCCATTCGTAGTACAAAACTTTTTCAAGGGAACCAACGCCGAGTAGCTTGTTAATTTCAGCTTGGATGATAGTAATTTTCTTGGGGGAGAAATTGCATTTCTTTTGCTTGATTGATCGATAACTAGGTTGACGTATAGCTTGTAACAAGTAAATGTGGGGTCTATCCGAGGCATGTCTAATGTGACCAAGTAAATATAACATTGTGCTCATGTAGAAATGGGATGTGCTCGTCTTTTTCTATAGGGTTCAAGTGTGATACGCAAAAATTAAGCATTAAAGTAAATGCAAAATCATACTCAACACTTAAGGAAACGTATGCAATTAAAAACCCTTTTTTGTAGATGTAGCATTGGTAAATAGGGATCGTTCTTAACCGGGGATTGAGGGTACCTAAGCATGATTATCGTTTGATTAGTTAATTGGGGGTAAAGAGATTAATTTAGAATTCCTATGTAATTAATCTAATCTAAACTAACATAATCTAATATTTACATGGACAACTCATCTTTAACCTAACTCATTCATAAATCATACCAATTCCAAAACCTATGAAATTCCATAACCTTAATTTTAAGAAATACGAACATATTATCTCAAGTACGTGCTCGGGAACTGCCCTATACACTTTCAATGATCTAAACTCGGGAACTGCTCTATATCTAATTAAGAATTAAGCACAACATACAAGTATAACAAAAACCAAGAGATTGAAACACAAGGAAGATTATTGAAATTCATATAAGATATAAAACCATAATTATATTAAAGATCAATCCAACAAAGTAATCATTTAATAATAATAGATAATCACAGGGTAAAGAGGTCGTGTTACACATTTTCTCTTCGGGAACTGCCCTATGGATGCTAAGTGGTCGACACTCCTTAGTGAGACACTCGGGAACTGCCCTGTATGTCATGGATGAAGGTGTTTATGATGGAATATGGTGTAATTGGATTTTGCTAAGAAAATTTCGAATTGATGAAAAGGAAAATTTGGTTAAGCAGAGCTTTGGTACAAAAATGGGCGACCTTTTACAATTAGCCTAAGCCTTTCTATTTATAAAAGAAAATTAATCTCCAAATAAATAGGAGTTTAAAATTTAATTCTAAAAGGAAAATGCTTAAACTAATTAAATTAAAGTCCTAAAGGAAAAAGGTAATAAAAATCCTAATTAAAAAGTTTCCTAAATAAAAAGGAAACAAATCCAAGCTTGAAATGGATAATTTTCCACAAGAAAGAAGGAAAATGTTGCTGGAAATTGAACAGGAGACGATTCGGTGGAAGGGCACCCACAATTGGGCTGCAATTCGGAGTCAAACGGTTGGTCAACGCGCCAAAAAAGATGCAAAGAGGCGTTCGGTAGATGTTGGCCGAAATTGACAGGACCCATCCCAATCCCCCCGCGATTAGTGCGGGATGACCCTGCTCCCGTCTGACACGAAGTGTCAGACAAGGGATGTTTTCGACCTTTGCCCTCCCGGGCTATCAGAGTACGCCAGGATCCGGAGGAGGCATGTGATATCTCGGTCTCTGCTACAGTCCACATCCGCTATCAACCTGAAGGGCAGTCAAAACATTAAAAGCTGTGAGTGGACAAAACAAGAGTTTGTAAAAACATTTTATCGAGAAGACATTTGTACCCTTCACTAAAAAGCATGCATGCATTCGAAAACCATTTATCCAGAAAAACCATAATGAAATCAAGTACACGGGCCACTACCCAAATCCATAAGGGACTCAGCCCAAATCATAAGAAACTAACCATACGGGCCACTCCCCAAAACCTGTGTAAACGCACATCATACATCATATATAGCATACATCACATATACATATAATTCACACAACCAATCCTGTCACGGTTTCCAAAGCTACGCGCATGCTACCCAAGTCTCAATCCGAGTCTTCTCAAAGTCAAGATCAATGTCCGTAGACCACTGACCCTACCCGAGGTAATAGTAACCATAGCCTTCCTGAGAGTAAGGAACCCAACTGGGGGGTGACTCCACTCAGTCGGTGCTCCGTGACTACTCCGGGGTCCACCCAGGCCAACGACCCTCCTCGAAGGAGATAATAGAAGTAAAGGAAGGTATATGAATACATATATATACATAACATAACATTCATGCCCGGTTCCCTTGAACCGTCATGATCCATAACATCCATTAACCAGGGTTCATGCCGGTTCCCATAAACCGTCATGAACCAGAATGACCTGACAAGGGTTCATGCCGGTTCCCATAAACCGTCATGAACCACAATGACCTTTTCAGAGTTCATGCCGGTTCCTATAAACCATCATGAACTTGGAAATCCACCTAGGGTCCCTAACCCGAAATCATAAACTGTAAAATAACTAGGATTCGTGCCCGAACATATGACATCAGCTGGGCACCGTGCCCGATATCTAAGGTCATATGCCCGAGACAAAACCAAAATGGGTCTCATACCCGAGTTTATCCATTTTGAAATCCAAAACCATTTCATTTAGACCGATAAAGAAATACCGACCCGTATAGGCACCGTATAGGGCCTAAACCTCAAAATACGTGCCTATACGTAACCACATAAAAATGCACCCATGGCATCATCAAACATGTAATAAAACATATAATAAACATTTATTCATGCACCAATTTAGAAAACAAGGTCCACTCACAGATCGTCCGAGTTGCCGCCTCGATTTGCGTGCCATAGACTCTCCTGAGCCGATCACCATCACCGGGACTCCCAAACCTGTCCAAATTTTAATAGAAGGTTACAAACTACTTAATTAACCTCCTACCTAAGCCCGATAATTTTTCCGAACTTTTAACTATTTTTAAACTGACTCTAAACCTTCTGACACCTCGTAATCTATCGAAACGATTTCCGATTGACACGAAACTAGTCCCAAAATGTTCGTTACATCGAATAGAATATTTCCCGTGTTGAATACTTTCCCAAATTATGGCCCACGCGTCCTCACGAGCCCCTAGAAGGTCGAAAATACTATTCATCAGCTTCAACCTCGAGCTTACTGTTCGAGGTACTGTTCATGGTACTGTTCATTCGTCAGTTTTCTCGGGTTTTTGGACCGATTTTAGGTCCATTTCATCTCATTTTCATTCCTAAAGCTTCCTACGTTCATTTCCTATCTTCCTAGCTAATTAAAACCGATTTAAACCTCCAAAACCGTGCCTTCCAAGTTCGGCCATGGCGGAGGTATTTTCCTCCGCCGTCCACGGTCGTTTCCGGCCATCCCCAACCTCAAAACCTATCCCAACCGTCACCCTAGGTCCCTAGAAACCTAACCTAGGTCTTAGAATCGAACAAAAAGCAATAAAACTGAGTTTTGAATTTTTGAATATTTTTACCTCACGGGTTCTCTCTCTCCGCCGTGGCTGGCCGTGGCTTTCCATCCTTAGTCCCTCCACACTCTCTCACGGTCATGTTCAGCTCACACAAGAAATGAGTGGTGATAGTGTGTGTGTGTGTGTGTGTGTGTGTGTGTTTCGGGTTCTTGGAGGAAAAGGAAGGAAATGAAAAATGAAGAAGAATGATGAAGGTGATGTCGTGGAAGAGAAGGTAGAAGGTGATGATGTTATTAGATGAGAGAGGAGAGGATTGATGGTGAGGATTGAAGGATTAATTTAGGATGGATGGCTAGGATTAATTGTTAGAAAGTTTAATTATAAAATAATTAATATAATAGTATTTAATTATGTGAGATCCCCTTTTTAGGGAAATTGACCAATAGGATAAGTGACACTTGTCACTCATCCATGGGACCCACCAAAATATCTGCCCAATCAGATATTGCCAACTCATCACTTTCTCGAAGTACGTGCATAGTGAAACCGAACTTCCGTGACCTATAACTCTCCCGTTCGAAGTCCGATTTCAGCGTGCCGCCTGTCCACGGATTCGTATCGTCCTTATCTATGTAACGATCCTCGGCCCTCGGCCATTGGACCCCTCTGTCAAAAAGTCAACATTTGACCCACTTTTAACCATAATTACAAAAATGCCCCTAAACTTCCGAACGTCATAACTTCCTCCTCGAACGTCGGAATTGAACGTGCCACCTGTTTATGAACTCGTGACGTCCTAAACTACGTCACGATCATCGGTCGAAGTCCATTTGACAGCCGGAATGAAAAGTCAACGTTTTGCCACGACTAGGGGCAAAACGGTCATTTTGCGTCGTTCGTCCGATTTCGCCCAACTAATCACGGATTAACCTCACTAATCGTGATTAGTCACTAATCGTGATTAGTCACTAATCGTGATTAGTCACTAATCGTGATTAGTCACTAATCTAATCTAGGAATTTGGGACAGGTCGTTACAGAAATCGTTGAAGTAATGTCGGTAAGTGCGCCCTGAAGCAAAGCTGGAGCCTTTCGGTGTATTACCCGCCGACTCGAGCTGGTACTGATCTGGAACCGCTAGCCGAACGTTGCCTCTAGAAATCGATGTGTGCTAGCCGAACCATTTGCTGGGCTGCCATTTTGGATTCGGTAGGCCCCTACCGAATTTCTAAGTGTTTTTTGGTGGCTTCATTTCATTCAATCATAACTTCTCCAATATAACTCCGATTGAGGTGATTCTTTCGCCTAAATTCTCGTATTTCCATGCTATATCCAATTCTGCACATTCTCACAAAATATGTTATTTTCTCCTATTTTTTGGTATTTAACCATTAAAAGATAAGCATAAAAGGTATAAAATGATGCTTAATTCAAAGCTTATCAAAGTGCGTACTGATGCGAGCATGTCTTTTTGGAAACTGTGGATCAAGTTGTTTGAAGGAGACGTTGTCTTCTAGTTTTCATCCTTCAGGTGTAGGGGGCTTTTTAAATATGCTAGGATCTTGACCCATAATTGGTTGCTATTAGAAGACGAAAGAAGGGATTTGCTCCCAATTGCAGTGTTTGCCTAGGGAAAGAATTCCCCTACCTTGACCTCCTTCAACCCTTCGAGGAGGAATTGCTAAGTCATAGCAAGATCTCCCTTTTTTTTCTTTGAATCTTTCTCCGAGGATCTAAAAGCAAATTTTTTGGTATAGACTCGAGGTCTTGACCAATATGTTATGCATCAATGGCTTTCCCAGTACACTTTGTATGTCTAACACTCATCGAGAACATAAAAGATTTATTTCGCAGAAAAAAGAAGAGAGTGGAAGTTAATTTGAATAGTATCAATAGACATGCTCGTTGATCTACTTAAGCCTCATAACAGAACCTTTCTCCTTGTGGTGAAGCTCTCTAAACCCATCTTGTAGATTACATCTAAACTGAGGATATTAGTAGCGCTTCTTTAATCAATGTGAATCTGATTGACTTGTGCATGGGCAATCTAGATTAAAATCATAAGGGCGTCATCATTAGGCCAATGAAGTCCTACACTGTCTTTTGCAAAGAAACCGATGACAAGGTCATCGACTACTCAGGTATTAGCAAGGTGTGAAACTTGGGCCATTGCTAAGGTATCATGGATCTTCATTTTCCTTTGTTTGGAAGTAACTCCCTACAACTCTAGTTCAACAATGATTATGTCTATGCTAATCATCTTAGGTGATGGTTTTGGGGGACTGTCGTTTCCAAGATCTCCTGTGTAACAACCCGTACCTTCGGGAAGGGTATAAATGTAATTTTTGTAAATATTTGTATAAAAGGATGATTTTGCCCTTGTGAATAGTGCGTCAAAAGTTGACTTTTTGATTGACCGGTTGGATGAGTGTTGACCAGTGACCATGACGTAGTTTAGGACGTCACGAGTCCGTAGACAGGTGGCATGTCCGATTCCGACAATCGGAGAAAACGTTATGACGTTCGGAAGATTGTGGGCGTTACCGTAATTTTGACTAACCGAGGAAAATGTTGACTTTTTAGTGGACGTGTGATTTTCACATAGACCGAGGACCGTTAGATAGGTCTCGACGTCCTGAGTACAACGACAGGCGGCACGCTGTCATCTGACGTCGGACGACCTAGTTACGGGTCTGGAAAGTGTGAGGGTAAAAAGGTAATTTTTATAACCAGGGGCAATTTGGTCTTTTTTCTCCTCAGCCCAATCAGATAAGAACAAGTGGCAATAGTGGAGTGGGATATTTTGTGCTGGACCAGGGGAATGTGGACACGTGCAGATGGGTGGATGGTTCTAGGGTGATCTCCAATACACACGGCCACATTTTGTGTGATTTTGAACCGTGTATGTGGGCTGTGAGAACCAGAAAACAGAGAGGAAGAAAGGGAGAGGTTGTGATCGATTCAGTGTGTGGGTGAGTGTTTGGTGAATTGAGAGAGTGACAGAGAGACAAGAGTGAGCCGTTGATCGTGTTTTGGAGCTGAAATCGTGCACGGGGACACGGCGGTGAACGGTTGATTTTCTGAGAAAACAGAGAGGCGGTGACCCTGTGGTGGTGGTTGTGCCATGTGGTGGCTCAAAACAAGACACTAGGGGACTCAGACGACTGCAAGGAACTCAAGGAGCACCGTGGAACGCGGCGGTGCACACAGCGGAGACAGAATCGAAGGTAAGCATCGAATCCCTATTTTTCCCGTGATTTTGTTTTCAATAATCGTGGACTTTGGGCTAGAGTCAAGGTAATTGGTGAGTGAAGTGAGGTTCAGGGAGGTCCTAGGCGTCGTCTAGGATGGTCGCCGTGCCGGGGGAGGACCTGGGTGGCCGGCGGCCAAAACAGGGCTCACAGGCCGTCTGTTTCGAGGGTGAAGTCGAGGGGTTTTAGGCCGTGATTCTTCGATGTTAGGACGGGGTTAGATTGCTAAGGATTGGACGAAGCTTCTGGGATTGGATTGGACTGAAATGGTGGAGGAATTACAGAGAACCAATCACGCCGGTTCAACACAGTTGAACCGGGTGACTCGTGGTTGAAGATGCACTGTAGCAGGCACGTGAGGCCCACGAGCAGCCACTTTGGGCAGCGCGTGGAGGCGCGTGGGAAGGATTCCGGCCAAACTTCCAACATGGTTTTGGTTCTAAATGTTCTAAGGAATCCATTGGTGTGATTTTCGGGTTAATCGGACGATGTTATGAGGTAGTTCGGGAATCCGGACGGTTTAGGGTCTAAGATTAAAATATGAATAAATTCCCGAAAAATTGGGGAAATTAGGGTTAGTATCCTTGATGTATTTATGACCCTATTTGGTGCATATTGACAGGACGGGAGACGCCTGAGACGGTCAAGGAGCGCGAGTGACACTTTCTGATTCGTGAGTGGACTCTTTCTTTCCTTACGAGCATGCCTAACTATTTTATTTATGTTTTATGCTATTAACTATGGTTTTTATGCTTTTTGATGGTGATTATATGTGGTTGATATGTTTGCACGTTTTTCGAGACATTTTCGGATTTTCGCACGTTTTTCGAGGAAAAATCCGGATTTCGGATTTTGATGCCATACTTAGGGATTTCAATTTATACTTATTTTCTGATGATGATAAATGGATTATGAAACATGATTTTGGATAATCGCAGGTTTTGGTGTAAAAAAAATGGATTTCCGGATTTGGGTTCGGAATGACGGTTCTAAACGCCGGAAGGGCTTCAAACCGGGGATTTCGAATTCGAGTTTGGCTATGGATTTAGAAATGGTTTTACATTGAATTTGGATTGGATTTGCTGGATCTGCGTATGGTTTTAAAGACCCGGATTCTAATGGATGGGGGACGGGCCCGGATTGAGTTTAAAGACTCGGACATTTATGATATTACCCCCATAGGCCTATTGAGTTTAAAGACTCGGGAGTTTAAAGACTCGGATTACATTTGAGGCCTGGTTGAGTTTAAAGACTCGGATAGACCCAGCAGGTTTGATCAGATGTGGTTTTATATAGTGGTTTATGAAATACATTATACTGTTTTATTTTGTGGATTCAGAATTTTTGTTAGCATGCATGTTTTCAAAACGGAGGGAACAAATATTACTATTATTTCCTTAACTTTGATTTGATGATAAACTGTTTTTGAAACTTTTATTTATTCTAGTCCACTCACACTTTTTGGTTTAAATTTTCCCTCCAGGTCGTGGTGATAGCGTTGGGGTGAACGTTGAGGTAGGAATCGAGGCATAGAGCTTACGACATTCTTCCGTTGCGAGACTAGCATAGTTGGATTTTGTGCCCATTTTGTAGAACTATGCTCTGACTGACAGTTGTATTATATTTACTCCTTCGTCTGATAGTTATGCTTATGGTGGTATTAAGATTATTTTGGGTACTTTAAGTGTGATTGTCAGACGGGAGCAGGGTTCGTCCCGGGTATCGAGGTGACATTTGGGACGAATCCTGACAATTGGTATCAGAGCATAAGTTTGTCGGTTTGTGTCGGTACGATGTCGTATCTAGGTTGTTTTACTAACTCTATGCCTCTTTCAGCGTACGTTCGATCATGCCTCCGAGACGTGAACCCCCTCCACGACCTGAAGACGAAGCGGCGAGAGGGACTGAGAGCGCTTCGATTGAGCGAGCCCAGCGACTTGGGGCTACAACTTTCAGCGGTGGGGCAGACCCAGAGGAAGCTCACCGATGGATCACCCGGCTCGAGCGTATTTTTGGGGTGATGCATTGTCCTCCAGAGGACCGGGTCTTGTTGGCTACTTTTCTGTTAGACGACGCAACGTATGAGTGGTGGTATACGCTGGAGTTGTCCAGCTGGGATGCACATACTGTGACGTGGGAGACTTTCCGGGAGCGGTTCTTGGACCAGTATTATCCTCGCTCTTTCCGGGATGCTAAAGAGACGGAGTTCCTTCAGTTGAAGCAAGGGAACATGACAGTGGCTGAGTATGAGCAGAGATTTCAGATGCTATCCCGATTCGCTCCTGCATTTGTGGCTACCGAGGCGGAGAAGTGTCGTCGGTTTGAGTTGGGTCTTTAGGGAGAGATTAGAGCCATTGTGACAGCCGGCTCATTTGCTACATTCCGGGAGTTGTCTGATGCTGCTGTTAGAGTGGAGACCAGTTTGCCTGCCAGGCCACTGTACTCGGGCAGTGTGCAACGCCGAGAGCATTCTTTTCCTGGAGCATCGAGTCAAAGGACCCCGAAGCGGGGTAATTTTGGTGGTTCGTCATCGGCTGGTGGAGCCCGGTTTGGCAGACCATGCAGTTTTCAGGGCTCAGGATTTCGGGGAGCTAGGGCACAGCCGACTCCTCAGGCGAGTGCTACTTCTGTTGCTTCTACCGGGAGATAGACTGGTGGACCCGGTAGAGTTGCCTGCTATTATTGTGGAGAGCGTGGACACTTTCGGAGGGAGTGCCCATTGTTAGCTCAAGAGGGTGGAGTAGGCAGAGGTACAGCAGAACCTGGGCGGAGTACTACATCAGTGTCAGGGGCAGCAGGCCCTAGGGGTGGCGGTGGTGCCACGAGCAGTTCTAGAGGGCGCAGTAGGTCATCAGGACCTCAGGCACGAGTTTTTGCTATGACCCAGCAGGAGGACAGATCAGCACCGGGAGTGGTGACAGGTACACTTACTATACTTGGTCACACTGTTTTTGCTTTGATAGATCCCGGGGCTACTCATTCGTTTATAGCCCGGAGTTGTAGTTTGGTGACGGAGAGGGAGGTGTCTACCTTGGAGAGTGCCTTAGGGGTGAGTACACCTACTGGGGAGGTGTTGGTAGTGACTCAGGTGTTGAGAGAGTGTCCGGTGATGGTAGGTGAGGTTGAGTTAGTGGCGGACTTGCTACTGTTGGAGTTACGGGATTTCGATGTTATCCTGGGTATGGACTGGTTGACGAGACATTATGCTTCTATCGAGTGCTTCGACAGGAGAGTGACTTTTCGGAGTCCGGGACTACCAGAGACTACGTTTCAAGGTGATCAACGTGCACTTCCTACCGGAGTTATTTCGGCACTTGATGCTAGCAAGTTGTTGCGTAAGGGGTGTCAGGGTTACATAGCTCATGTGGTGGATACACGTACTTCGCCAGTGAGGGCGGAGGATATACCAATGGTACGGGAGTTTCCCGATGTCTTTCCCGAGGAGTTGCCAGGTTTACCACCTCATCGAGATATTAAGTTCACGATTGATCTTTTACCAGGTACACAGCCTATTTCACAGACTCCTTACCGCATTGCACCTGCAGAATTGAGGGAACTTAAGGCACAGTTACAAGAGTTGGTCGATATGGGATTCATTCGACCGAGTATGTCCCCTTGGGGAGCACCTGTACTATTTGTCAAGAAAAAGGACGGAGGTTTGAGATTGTGTGTTGGCTACAGACAGTTGAATAAGGTAACCATTCGGAATAAGTATCCCTTACCCCGGATTGATGATTTATTTGACCAGATGAAGGGAGCACAGTACTTTTCGAAGATTGATCTTCGCTCTGGTTATCATCAGTTGAGGGTTAAAGAGGAGGATGTACCGAAGACAGCTTTTCGGACCAAGTACGGTCATTACGAGTTTATTGTGATGCCTTTTGGATTGACTAATGCTCCAACAGCTTTTATGGATCTTATGAACCGAATGTTCCGGTCGTATTTGGATCATTTTGTGATTGTCTTCATTGATGACATTTTGGTGTATTCGAAGAGTACGAAGGCGCACGAGAAGCATCTTAGGATAGTGCTTAAGACCCTGAGAGAGCATCAGTTGTATGCGAAGTTGAGCAAGTGTCAGTTTTGGTTGACTAGTGTTGCATTTCTAGGACATGTGATTTCAGCCGAGGGCATCAGAGTGGATCCTCAGAAGGTTGAGGCGGTAGCAAATTGGGAACAGCCCAAGACGGTGACGGAGATCAGGAGTTTTCTTGGTTTAGCAGGTTATTATCGGCGCTTTATTGAGGGCTTTTCGATTCTAGCCGCTCCATTGACACGGCTGACTCAGAAAGGAGTTCGGTTTGAATGGGATGGGAACTGTGAGCAGAGTTTCGAGGAGCTTAAAAGGCGGTTGACATCTGCTCCTGTGTTGGCCCTTCCAGACGATAGTGGGGAGTTCGAGGTTTACAGTGACACTTCTTTACAGGGTTTAGGCTGCGTGTTGATGCAGCATGGGAAAGTGATTGCTTACGCTTCCCGACAGTTGAAACCCCATGAGATGAACTATCCTACTCATGATTTGGAACTTGCTGCGGTGGTTCATGCACTGAAGATTTGGCGACATTATTTGTACGGCGAGAGGTGCAGGATCTTCACGGACCACAAGAGTTTTAAGTATCTGTTCACTCAGAAGGAACTGAATCTGAGACAACGCCGATGGTTGGAGTTGCTTAAGGACTACGACTGTACTATTGAGTATCACCCAGGGAAGGCAAATGTGGTTGCCAATGCCTTGAGCAGGAAGTCAGCTAGTTCCTTGTCGCATCTGAGGACGGTCCGGTTACCTTTGTTGGTTGAGCTCCGTAGACTGGGAGTAGAGTTAACTGTGGATGGTCAGGGAGCACTCCTAGCGAGTTTCCAGGTGCGACCTGTTTTGATTGATCAGGTTATTGATGCTCAGTTTGAGGACCCTATTTTGGGCTTCATACGGATTGAGGTCGAGGCTGGAGAGAGACAGGACTTTGAGCTTCGCGAGGATGGAACTTTGATTAAGGATGGACGGTTGTGTGTACCCGAGAACGAAACCTTGAAGAATGTGATACTGGATGAGGCTCACTGTTCAGCTTATGCGATGCATCCTGGTAGGACCAAGATGTATCGTACACTTCGAGAGCATTACTGGTGGTCAGGAATGAAATGTGAGATTGCCGAGTATGTCAGTAGATGTTTGATTTGCCAACAGGTGAAAGCTAAGCGGCAGAGACCTTATGGAGCAATGCAACCTTTGCCGATCCCCGAGTGGAAATGGGATCACCTGACGATGGATTTTGTATTCAAGCTTCCCAGGACACCAAAGGGACACGACGGCGTGTGGGTGATCGTGGATAGACTTACGAAGTCTGCTCATTTCTTGCCAGTACGGGAGAACTTCAGGTTGACGCAGTTTACACAGTTGTTTATTGATGAGATTATTCGGCTGCATGGTACACCAGAGTCGATAGTATCGGACAGAGATCCGAGGTTTACTTCCCGATTTTGGCAGAGTTTATAGGAAGCTTTTGGGACAAAGCTGCATTTCAGTACGGCATTTCATCCTCAGACCGATGGACAGTCTGAGCGGACTATCCAGATTCTCGAGGACATGATGAGAGCGTGTGTCTTACAGTTTCAGGGTACTTAGGAGTCTCATTTACCTTTGATGGAGTTCGCCTACAACAACAGTTATCAGGAAAGTATTGGGATGGCTCCTTACGAGGCTTTATACGGGTGACAGTGTCGGACTCCATTGTGTTGGACTGAGGTTGGTGAGAGGAGACTTACTACTTCCGAGCTGATAGATCTTACGCAGGAAAAAGTGGCACTGATTCGAGATTGACTAAAGGCGGCTCAGGACCGACAGAAGAGCTACGCCGACCGTAGGATAAGGGATTTGGAATTTTCCGTAGGAGACTGGGTTTTCTTGAAGCTATCTCCTTGGAAGGGAATCGTACGGTTTGGCAGAAGAGGAAAGCTGAGTCCTCGTTACATTGGACCTTATGAGATCTTAGAGCGGATTGGTCATGTTGCTTATCGGTTTGCCTTACCAGCAGACCTAGAAAAGGTACATAATGTCTTTCATGTATCTATGCTTCGGAAGTGTATACGAGATGATTCACATGTTCTGGAAGCACAACCTGTTGAATTGAGGGAAGACTTGAGTTTTGAAGAGCAGCCTGTAGCGATTTTGGATCGGAAGGATAAGGTCTTACGGAGGAAGACGGTTCCCTTGGTTAAAGTATTGTGGAGGAATCATCAAGTGGAGGAATCATCAAGTGGAGGAAGCTACTTGGGAACCTGAGGCCTTAATGCGCGAGCAGTACCCTTACTTGTTCCATTGAATTACGGGGTCGAAATTCTTTTTAGGGGGGTAGATTGTAACAACCCGTACCTTCGGGAAGGGTATAAATGTAATTTTTGTAAATATTTGTATAAAAGGATGATTTTGCCCTTGTGAATAGTGCGTCAAAAGTTGACTTTTTGATTGACCGGTTGGATGAGTGTTGACCAGTGACCATGACGTAGTTTAGGACGTCACGAGTCCGTAGACAGGTGGCATGTCCGATTCCGACAATCGGAGAAAACGTTATGACGTTCAGAAGATTGAGGGCGTTACCGTAATTTTGACTAACTGAGGAAAATGTTGACTTTTTAATGGACGTGTGATTTTCACATAGACCGAGGACCGTTAGATAGGTCTCAACGTCCTGAGTACAATAACAGGCGGCACGCTGTCATCGGACGTCGGACGACCTAGTTACGAGTCTGGAAAGTGTGAGGGCAAAAAGGTAATTTTTATAACTAGGGGAAATTTGGTCTTTTTTCTCCTCAGCCCAATCAGATAAGAACAAGTGGCAATAGTGGAGTGGGATATTTTGTGCTGGACCAGGGGAATGTGGACACGTGCAGATGGGTGGATGGTTCTAGGGTGATCTCCAATACACACGGCCACATTTTGTGTGATTTTGAACCGTGTATGTGGGCTATGAGAACCAGAAAACAGAGAGGAAGAAAGGGAGAGGTTGTGATCGATTCAGTGTGTGGGTGAGTGTTTGGTGAATTGAGAGAGTGACAGAGAGACAAGAGTGAGCTGTTGATCGTGTTTTGGAGCTGAAATCGTGCACGGGGACACGGCGGTGAACGGTTGATTTTCTGAGAAAATAGAGAGGCGGTGACCCTGTGGTGGTGGTTGTGCCGTGTGGTGGCTCAAACCAAGACACTAGGGGACTCGGACGACTGCAAGGAACTCAAGGAGCACCGTGGAACGCGGCGGTGCACACGGCGGAGATAGAATCGAAGGTAAGCATCGAATCCCCTGTTTTTCCCGTGATTTTGTTTTCAATAATCGTGGACTTTGGGCTAGAGTCGAGGTAATTGGTGAGTGAAGTGAGGTTCATGGAGGTCCTAGGAGTCATCTAGGATGGTCGCCGTGCCGGGGGAGGACTTGGGTGGCCGGCGGCCAAAACAGGGCTCACAGGCCGTCTGTTTCGAGGGTGAAGTCGAGGGGTTTTAGGCCGTTATTCTTCGATGTTAGGACGGGGTTAGATCGCTAAGGATTGGATGAAGTTTCTGGGATTGGATTGGACTGAAATGGTGGAGGAATTACAGAGAACCGGTCACGCCAGTTCAACACAGTTGAACCGGGTGACTCGTGATTGAAGATGCACTGTAGCAGGCGCGTGAGGCCCACGCGCAGCCACTTTGGGCAGCACGTGGAGGCGCGTGGGAAGGATTCCGTCCAAACTTCCAACATGGTTTTGGTTCTAAATGTTCTAAGGAATCCATTGGTGTGATTTTCGGGTTAATCGGACGATGTTATGAGGTAGTTCGGGAATCCGGACGGTTTAGGGTCTAAGATTAAAATATGAATAAATTCCCGAAAAATTGGGGAAATTAGGGTTAGTATCCTTGATGTATTTATGACCCTATTTGGTGCATATTGACAGGACGGGAGACGCCTGAGACGGTCGAGGAGCGCGAGTGACACTTTCTGATTCGTGAGTGGACTCTTTCTTTCTTTACGAGCATGCCTAACTATTTTATTTATGTTTTGTGCTATTAACTATGGTTTTTATGCTTTTTGATGGTGCTTATATGTGGTTGATATGTTTGCACGTTTTTCGAGACATTTTTGGATTTTCGCACGTTTTTCGAGGAAAAAACTGGATTTCGGATTTTGATGCCATACTTAGGGATTTCAATTTATACTTGTTTTCTGATGATGATAAATGGATTATGAAACATGATTTTGGATAATCGCGGGTTTTGGTGTAAAAAAAATGGATTTCCGGATTTGGGTTCGGAATGACGGTTCTAAACGCCGGAAGGGCTTCGAACGGGGGATTTCGAATTCGAGTTTGGCTATGGATTTAGAAATGGTGTTACATTGAATTTGGATTGGATTTTCTGGATCTGGATATGGGTTTAAAAACCCGGATTCTGATGGATGGGGGACGGGCCCGGATTGAGTTTAAAGACTCGGGAGTTTAAAGACTCTGACATTTATGATATTACCCCCATAGGCCTATTGAGTTTAAAGACTCGGGTGTTTAAAGACTCGGATTACATTTGAGGCCTGGTTGAGTTTAAAGACTCGGATAGACCCAGCAGGTTTGATCAGATGTGGTTTTATATAGTGGTTTATGAAATACATTATACTGTTTTATTTTGTGGATTCAGAATTTTCGTTAGGCATGCATGTTTTCAAAACGGAGGGAACAAATATTATTATTATTTCCTTAACTTTGATTTGATGATAAACTGTTTTTGAAACTTTTATTTATTCTAGTCCACTCACACTTTTTGGTTTAAATTTTCCCTCCAGGTCGTGGTGATAGCGTTGGGGTGAACGTTGAGGCAGGAATCGAGGCATAGAGCTTACGACGTTCTTCCGTTGCGAGACTAGCATAGTAGGATTTTGTGCCCAATTTGTAGAACTATGCTCTGACTGACAGTTGTATTATATTTACTCCTTCGTCTGATAGTTATGCTTATGGTGGTATTAAGATTATTTTGGGTACTTTAAGTGTGATTGTCAGACGGGAGCAGGGTTCGTCCCGGGTATCGATGTGACATTTGGGACGGGTCCTAACATCCTGCCTTCTTCGCGGTGTACTCTGTACAATGTCCCTTTTTCACGAGAGTCTGAAGATACCTCTCGAAGGTCTTGCCGGCATTAATGTCGTGCCTGTAGCAATTTTGGTAGGCGCACTACTTCGTTTTATCAATCTTGTCTAGTTGCCTTAGTCAAGTGCATTTTTTTTTTGAACCATGGGTTTTCCTTGCTTTTATTGTACATTTTGAGGACATTGCACTGAAGACTGTGCGTTCAATTTCTTAGTGGCCTAAGCATTGGATGATGGATTTGCTTTGTGCTTGTTGGTTCTGCTAATCGAGTCCTTGAAATTGAAATGAGTTCCATTTGCTACAAATTGTACTCTGGGTTTGGTTATGCATAGCTAAACTACTATGGCGGGTAGCTATAGTATTGTGCACCCATATTGTACAGTTGAGCAAGATAAGTAAATTGCAGAGATAGTGAAATAATAAATTGCGACGGTGGGGGTTTACAGGACGAGCGAAGTAAGTCGGTTGTTGACTGGCTACAAATAGGGCATGGAACTGGCTCTCATTACATATGCAATCTTTGTACCGATATCCCTTCTGCTCATAAGTGAAACACTGATCATCTGCATAATCTTCAACTTGTAAAGACCATTTTTCTTTGATTACACTTCTGACAAAGATTATTGCGGGAGTATGAGATCCCCCTCCACCGTGATGTGGATGAAAGCGTGAAGATCCCTCTGAAAGAACGTGTAGAGTTAAAACTAAAACCCCTGTTAAGAGCATCCACATCAGACTAACTAAATTTTTGGACAAATTAAACTTAAAATGACTTAAAAATTATTAATAACTAGCCAATTTTTACAGCTACCAAAATCAAACTCCCTATATTTTCACCAATTTTGAATATTAAATTCATTTTTTAAAATTTTGAATATATAACAACATAATTTCCTATAACAACATAATTTCCTATAACGACTAGTTTTTAACGTAGTTTTTTAACGGTTCAAATAAATATGTCTATTTTTGGTGCAAAGTTGATCCAGCCGAATTTGGGCAATTTACTACATATATAGCTAGTTTTTTTAACGATTCAAATAGATATGTTCAGTGGTGAAATTAGATAGAACAAAATTGGAACCAAATGCAATAGCTAAAATTTCAAATGAGAATCTATCTCAAGAGGAAAGGAGAGTAACAAATCTAAACTTCAATTCCTTGTTTGAGAGATGATATATGTGGTGAAGGATATTTTTCACCACAAAAAAAGTAAGGAGCTTCATTTTTGCTCAATGTTACCACCGTAATTTATGGTAAAACTTCTAACTTTTCTTCACTTCTTTCTCCTAATTGTTGAATGTGTTACAATTATCATACCCAAACTCCATCTGCTGCAACTCAACCTTCTCGATCATCACCTGAAAGTTACGAAACATCAAAACCTCAATTTTCCAAATATCGGGAAAAAATTAAATTTTTCAGAACCCTATACGAAAAGTCCGAGCCAATTAACGACTCAAAAAGTAAAAAAAAAAATAAAAATTATTATTTTTTATTTGAATTTTTGGATAATCAATAAAAATTTAGAGTTTGTGAATGCAAATAATGATGAGCTTTTGGAATGAAACGGAGAGTTTGTGAAGAAGAGAGGATGACGAGGATGAAGAAGAGAGGAGAGAGAGAGAGAGAGAAACAAAATGCATAAATAGCTAGCGGAAGATAGCTAGCTACTAGTATTTAGTCTCAGTGGAAATGTTAAATTTATCTAGACTGCTATATGTCCATTTTGATGCTCTTATATCAATCTTTAGTTAAATTTGTCTAAAAGTTAAATTTGACTACTCTGTTGCAGATACTCTAAAGGGCTTGAGGAAGCTCCCCTCTTAAACTATTTTCCTCTTGGACTGCCAATAGAGATCTGATTCCTTCCCAGGAAAAATTGTTGACACTATCGAGGGTATTGTTTGTTACCCTTTTTGTTTGGGCCTTGGTTAATGATATAAGGAGCATGCTTCCTAAATTTTCTCTCATACCCTATCACGATAAAAATCTCCTTGTTTCAGGTGTAAGAATTCTTCCTGCATACGGTATGCTCCGATGAAAAAAATTTATTTTCAAATCTCTACCTGTAGAATTCCCAAGTAGTAAAGTTCTCTACGGTAGTTGGTGTTGCTCGACAAACCATCAATCTTTAGATGAATTAAGAAAAAAAGAAAGTAGATGTGACAACCCACTTTTCAGTGGCAATTCCATCATCACAAAAGTTTTGACCCAAAGTTCGGCCTCATCAAACTCCTCATGCCCGTAGAACTCCTTCAAACTATTAGAGCGGGAAATTTCTTCCATGGTACAGTTAAGCCTTTGACTAGCTACAAGATTGGCGAACAATTGGCCCAATTGAGCAAAATTGAAAGCTCCAAATTGACTACCGCCGGGTATGGGGTTCTCACCATCTTCAGGTTGCAGGGATTGGTTACAAAGACCATGTTGAAGAGACATAGTTTTGATAGAAAAAAAAAAATCAATGTTTAGTTGATCATTATGCACAAGTAAATGAATGCCCAAGAAAGAACTTCTGAAACCATGCTCTCATACCAAAATGACACATCCCAGTCCAAAAAATCACTAAGATACTGTATATATGGTATGCTAGACGACACGTGAAGATGGTGCTCATGTGACAAAACTAAGTAAAATGGTTTGTTTAGGAAGGATAAACAGTGAAAAAATAAGGTGGTTAAGAAGCTACTAAATTAAAAACAAACATCCAACGTGAGTTAAGGTGTTATATAGGCTAACGTGAATTTAAAAAGTAGTGTACATGATGATCTGAATGTTTAAAATACACACAAAGGGTCTCAACTGGTATAAGAAGTTGTAGTGTCAGAACCGCAACCCGCGATATGTTTCTTCAAAATGGTTCCAAGTGTACTACATCCTAAGGGTTAAAGGAAAAGAAAAGTGAGTGGACCTAATAGTTATTTCAGTGTAAAACTTAAATAAATAAAGTATTAGTTAGCCCCTTAATTTTACCCAAAGAAAGTTTTCAATCAGCTAACCTGCATGTTTTACGAGAATAATAAAAGAATAAGTAATTTAATAAGTTCATCACGAGGGAAAAGTTTAGGACACATAACCCATTAACTATACTTTTAAGTTGCTCGAGTTTTTCGCACATGTCGGGCTAAGTATCTAGGGTTGGCTCATGCACCTCGACCACGTGAAAGTTGACTGTTATGCACTGTCACCTTATTTCCCCTAGAGCTTGAGGACAAGCTGGCACATATTTAATTAGCATTTGAGCGAGCGCTAGTGATCAGTCATATGGAGGCTAGTTTGTGGCCAATAGACGGGTACTAGTGATATTGAGGACTCCTAAGTGGGTATTAATTAGTTCTTGCCTAAATTTAGGAATACCATCAATCTTATTGTCAGGACCCACCCCGGTTTCACCCCAAAACCCGAGGTAAATCCCGCTCCCGTCTGACTCCCCGACACAACACCTAAGGAACACATACTTGAACCCAGTCAAACGCAGGAGTAATTAGACACAAAGTCCCGAAGGTAGCATTTACAAAACCATGCATAACCAACAGTTATAAACACATTTATAAAGAATCATTCTTAACATCATAAGAAACAGAAACACTATAAAATACCATAAAAAACCATAACATGAGTATCAGAAACCGTATCAAAACCATAATCCCCAAATCATCATTTTCCCGATCAAACCTGCTGGACCTATCCGAGTCTTTAAACTCCCGAGTCTTTAAACTCAATCCAGGCCTTAATCATATCCGAGTCTTTAAACTCCCGAGTCTTTAAACTCAAGGCCTACGGGGGAAAATCAATATATATCCGAGTCTTTAAACTCCCGAGTCTTTAAACTCAATCCGGGTCTTTAAACCCAATCCGGCCGGTCCCCCGTCACATATATCCGGGTCTTTAAACCCAATATCCAGATCCAGCAAATCCAATCCCAAAACCATTTGAAAACCATTGAAACCCACTTATCATTTGAAATCCCAAAATCATAACATATATTCCAAAAACCAACCATTCCTCGTAAAACGTGCTAAAAACCACTTTCCTCGAAAACCGTGCAATTATGTAAAATCAACCAAAACATATTCAATAAACATAGAATCATAATCAAAACCATAAAACAATTATAGAAAACAGTTATGCATGCTCGAGTTTAGAGAAAGGGTCCACTCACAGTACTGAGCCCTACTCGCGTCCCGAACGTCCAGCCCGTTCCTCGGCTTCCTCGGGAAATCCCGATCCTGTCAAACACCGCCAAAATACGTCACTAACACGTCTACGAAGGTTCACCTAAATTCCTTCAAAATTCCCCGAATCCTAAACATAAGAACCCGGGACCCTAAACTTTCCCCCTCGCGGAACTCAACTCAAACGACTTCCGATTGACCCGAAACCAACTCCACTGAACTCACAACAACTCCTAGACCAAGAACTATGTTGACCGTTTCTCCCAGAACCACCGCACGCGCCTCCACGCGCCGCCCAAAGTGGCTGCGCGTGGCCCTCACGCGCCTGCTACAGTGTCACCGTCTACCTCGCGTAGACCGGGCTCGATACAGTGCCTGCTGTTTGAACCGGCGAGAGCGGTTCACCGCCGTGCCTGCACCATTTTCCTCCCTCTCTTCACCATCCTCTTCGTCCAATCCTAAGCAATCCAGTTCCCTCACTCAAACACCTCGACACTGTCCCTAACCCGTCGATTCGAGCTCAAAATCAAAACCCAAACTATCCCCTGTTTCCTATTCCGGCCACTCAGGTCTTCTCCCGTCACAATAACCACCCTAGACGACGCCTAGGACCTCCCTGAGCCTCGTACCACTCACCATAACCGTCGACTCAACCCCACACGTCACGACTTCCCGTTTGAACATCACGGCAAAACAGAGCACACAGGTACTCTCTTTCGTATAGCCTCCACCGTGTACTCCTCCGTCACGGCAACACACTCAGTCGACTCTTGGGACCTCCAGAAGTCTCACTCTAACCTCCAAATCCCTCGACTCTCGCCCTAGGTCCACGACTTTTGAAAACAAGAAAAACGGGAAAAACAGGGGAATCAGGGTATACCTTCGATACTCGCTCCGCCGTCTGCACCGCCGTGTGCCACGGTGATCGTTGAGTCCCCTGCAGTCGTCTGCGCTTGCTATTGGCTTGGATTGAGCCACCACACGGCACAACCTCCGCCACAGTCCCACGGCTCCTCTGTTTTCTCAGAACTCACCGCCTTCCTCCGCCGTGTCTCCGTGCACGAACTCAGTCCCAAACTCGATCACCAACCTCCTCTCTTCTTCCTTTCACTCTCACAACTCACCAGAGTCTCACCCGCACACAAAATTGATCACTCAATCTCAATTCTTCACTCTCTATTTCCAGTTCTTCGAACACACACACAACACACATACACGGGTGCACCCCATATAATTGGACCGTGCACTCCCTAGAACCAACCAGACCTCCTCCACGTGTCACCAATCCTACCCTTCATCTCACATGTGGCTCAATCTCAACCCTTCATCTGTCCTTATCTGTTGCACACATTCCAGAGCACAAAAGACCAAAATGCCCTTCTGTTTTACCCAAAAATTACAACTTTGCCACTACCTTTCTAGACCTGTAACTCCCACATCGTACGTCCGATGAATACGTGCCGCCTGTCATCGAACTCGGGACGACGAGATCTATCTAACGGTCTTAGGTCAACTTACCAAAACCCGTTCGTATAAAAAGTCAACGTTTCCCCCCTAATTTCGCCAAATTACGGTTATGCCCTCAATCTTCCGAACATCACAACTTCCTCCTCGGATGTCGGAATCGGGCGTGCCACCTGCCTAAGGATTCGTAACGTCCTCAACTACGTCCTGGTCACTGGTCAACTCCCATTTGACCACCCGAAATAAAAGTCAACATTTCTGCCCGACCTAGGGGCAAAATCGTCATTCTAAGTTCCCGGACCCCTCGGGACCACCTAACCCTTGATTAACCTTACTAATCACACCTTAATCACTCTAGTAATCCCAATTCTCGGGACGGGTTGTTACAATCTACCCACCTAAAAAGAATTTCGTCCCCGAAATTCCACAGCTAGTTCCCAACACCTAGGGTCTCCTACCCGGTAAAGAACAACCTCTCCTAGGTTTCCTGTCTATCATCTCCACCTTGGGTATTTCACTCCATCCCCAGCTACTGTTACCACAGCCAACCCTAGCTATGTAACAACTACATGGTGTACGCAAGGGAAACTCTATGAACAGAAAACAAAGATATTATAAAATACCTCATGTCACAGTACCCGACAGAAGTCATAGAGTACCTCCTCGTATACCACCACCCATCTCCCTCGGCTACCATTCCGGCCACGGTCGGACTAACTCCACAAAGTCCTAAAGGCAAACTCTAGCTTGTGGGTTCTCTCCTTCCACAGTCGCCAATCGATCAGTTATAGTCACTCCTTTCCTATACCTTCCGTCACCCTCCTACGGAACTTAACTCCTAGACTCTACCCCGAAATCCAAACACCAAACCAACAGGACAACCAAAAGTAAAACAAGTACCTGTCTCCGTATCTGGTGTCGACTGATCCTCCTGCCGAGTCATCGAGAACACCCGGGCCTGAGATCCTGACGCTCTACCACGACCCCTCGAACTACTCGTGGCTGTGCCACCACCTCCTCTAGTGCCCGCTGTCCCTGAGGCTGTACTCTGTCCGGACTCCGCAACTCCTCTGCCTACACCACCTTCCTGTGGCAACAGTGGACACTCACGTCGAAAATGACCTCGCTCCCCGCAGTAGAAACACACATTCCAGCCTGGTCCACTACTCGGTCTCCCTGTGGATGCTACCGACGTCGCACTCGCTTGCGGAGTCGGCGGTACTCGATAACCCCAAAATCCTGAACTCTGGGCACTACCAGGCCTACCAAAACGATCATCGCCCGACGAGGACGATCCACCGAAGTTACCTCTTTTCGGTGTCCGCTGGCTCGAAGCTCCAGGAATAGAAGGTTCCCGGCGTCGCACCGGCAAACTAGCCTCAACTCGCACCGCAGCATCCGACAAGTCTCGGAGGGTAGCAAAAGATCCAACCGTCACTACGGCTCGAATCTCACCTCGCAAACCCAACTCAAACCTACGGCACTTCTCGGCTTCAGTGGCCACAAAAGCAGGAGCAAACCGAGACAACATCTGGAACTTCCGTTCATACTCTGCCACGGTCATATTCCCCTGCCGGAGCTGCAAAAACTCCGCCTCCTTGGCATCCCGGAAAGAACGAGGATAATACTGCTCCAGAAACCGTTCCCTAAACGTCTCCCAGGTCACACTGTGAACATCCCAACCAGACAACTCGAGGGTATACCACCACTCGTACGCCGCACCATCTAGTAAAAATGCAGCCAACAATACTCGCTCCTCCGGCGGACAATGCATCACCGCAAAAATCCGCTCCAGTCTAGTAATCCACCTCTGGGCTTCCTCAGGCTCAGCCCCACCACTAAAAGTAGTAGCCCCGAGCCGCTGGGCTCGCTCAATCGTGGCACTCTCCGTCTCTCTGGCTACTTCTTCAGGTTGTGGAGAGGGTCTACGTCTCGGAGGCATCGTCAACCGCACGCTGAAAGAGGCATAGAAGTAGTCAAACAACTGAAACACAACCTCACAAACCGACAGACCCAACAAACTCGACAAACCTATGCTCTGATACCAATTGTCAGGACCCACCCCGGTTTCACCCCAAAACCCGAGGTAAATCCCGCTCCCGTCTGACTCCCCGACACAACACCTAAGGAACACATACTTGAACCCAGTCAAACGCAGGAGTAATTAGACACAAAGTCCCGAAGGTAGCATTTACAAAACATAGTACAAACATACAAAGAAAATAAAACCGATAACTACACGCACACGGAAGCCTTTACTCTACTCTGGGAACCCTCACGTCACTTCTATGCCTCAGACTCTGCCTCGACGTCAAGACCCCGCGCTCGCTCCACGACCTGGAGGGCAAATAAAACAGAAAATGTGAGTGGACCAGAAGGTACAAAAGTTCAAAAAACCATTTTATAAGAAAACCGAGTTAAACCCTCCGTTTTGAAACCACATGCATAACCAACAGTTATAAACACATTTATAAAGAATCATTCTTAACATCATAAGAAACAGAAACACTATAAAATACCATAAAAAACCATAACATGAGTATCAGAAACCGTATCAAAACCATAATCCCCAAATCATCATTTTCCCGATCAAACCTGCTGGACCTATCCGAGTCTTTAAACTCCCGAGTCTTTAAACTCAATCCAGGCCTTAATCATATCCGAGTCTTTAAACTCCCGAGTCTTTAAACTCAAGGCCTACGGCGGAAAATCAATATATATCCGAGTCTTTAAACTCCCGAGTCTTTAAACTCAATCCGGGTCTTTAAACCCAATCCGGCCGGTCCCCCGTCACATATATCCGGGTCTTTAAACCCAATATCCAGATCCAGCAAATCCAATCCCAAAACCATTTGAAAACCATTGAAACCCACTTATCATTTGAAATCCCAAAATCATAACATATATTCCAAAAACCAACCATTCCTCGTAAAACGTGCTAAAAACCACTTTCCTCGAAAACCGTGCAATTATGTAAAATCAACCAAAACATATTCAATAAACATAGAATCATAATCAAAACCATAAAACAATTATAGAAAACAGTTATGCATGCTCGAGTTTAGAGAAAGGGTCCACTCACAGTACTGAGCCCTACTCGCGTCCCGAACGTCCAGCCCGTTCCTCGGCTTCCTCGGGAAATCCCGATCCTGTCAAACACCGCCAAAATACGTCACTAACACGTCTACGAAGGTTCACCTAAATTCCTTCAAAATTCCCCGAATCCTAAACATAAGAACCCGGGACCCTAAACTTTCCCCCTCGCGGAACTCAACTCAAACGACTTCCGATTGACCCGAAACCAACTCCACTGAACTCACAACAACTCCTAGACCAAGAACTATGTTGACCGTTTCTCCCAGAACCACCGCACGCGCCTCCACGCGCCGCCCAAAGTGGCTGCGCGTGGCCCTCACGCGCCTGCTACAGTGTCACCGTCTACCTCGCGTAGACCGGGCTCGATACAGTGCCTGCTGTTTGAACCGGCGAGAGCGGTTCACCGCCGTGCCTGCACCATTTTCCTCCCTCTCTTCACCATCCTCTTCGTCCAATCCTAAGCAATCCAGTTCCCTCACTCAAACACCTCGACACTGTCCCTAACCCGTCGATTCGAGCTCAAAATCAAAACCCAAACTATCCCCTGTTTCCTATTCCGGCCACTCAGGTCTTCTCCCGTCACAATAACCACCCTAGACGACGCCTAGGACCTCCCTGAGCCTCGTACCACTCACCATAACCGTCGACTCAACCCCACACGTCACGACTTCCCGTTTGAACATCACGGCAAAACAGAGCACACAGGTACTCTCTTTCGTATAGCCTCCACCGTGTACTCCTCCGTCACGGCAACACACTCAGTCGACTCTTGGGACCTCCAGAAGTCTCACTCTAACCTCCAAATCCCTCGACTCTCGCCCTAGGTCCACGACTTTTGAAAACAAGAAAAACGGGAAAAACAGGGGAATCAGGGTATACCTTCGATACTCGCTCCGCCGTCTGCACCGCCGTGTGCCACGGTGATCGTTGAGTCCCCTGCAGTCGTCTGCGCTTGCTATTGGCTTGGATTGAGCCACCACACGGCACAACCTCCGCCACAGTCCCACGGCTCCTCTGTTTTCTCAGAACTCACCGCCTTCCTCCGCCGTGTCTCCGTGCACGAACTCAGTCCCAAACTCGATCACCAACCTCCTCTCTTCTTCCTTTCACTCTCACAACTCACCAGAGTCTCACCCGCACACAAAATTGATCACTCAATCTCAATTCTTCACTCTCTATTTCCAGTTCTTCGAACACACACACAACACACATACACGGGTGCACCCCATATAATTGGACCGTGCACTCCCTAGAACCAACCAGACCTCCTCCACGTGTCACCAATCCTACCCTTCATCTCACATGTGGCTCAATCTCAACCCTTCATCTGTCCTTATCTGTTGCACACATTCCAGAGCACAAAAGACCAAAATGCCCTTCTGTTTTACCCAAAAATTACAACTTTGCCACTACCTTTCTAGACCTGTAACTCCCACATCGTACGTCCGATGAATACGTGCCGCCTGTCATCGAACTCGGGACGACGAGATCTATCTAACGGTCTTAGGTCAACTTACCAAAACCCGTTCGTATAAAAAGTCAACGTTTCCCCCCTAATTTCGCCAAATTACGGTTATGCCCTCAATCTTCCGAACATCACAACTTCCTCCTCGGATGTCGGAATCGGGCGTGCCACCTGCCTAAGGATTCGTAACGTCCTCAACTACGTCCTGGTCACTGGTCAACTCCCATTTGACCACCCGAAATAAAAGTCAACATTTCTGCCCGACCTAGGGGCAAAATCGTCATTCTAAGTTCCCGGACCCCTCGGGACCACCTAACCCTTGATTAACCTTACTAATCACACCTTAATCACTCTAGTAATCCCAATTCTCGGGACGGGTTGTTACAATCTACCCACCTAAAAAGAATTTCGTCCCCGAAATTCCACAGCTAGTTCCCAACACCTAGGGTCTCCTACCCGGTAAAGAACAACCTCTCCTAGGTTTCCTGTCTATCATCTCCACCTTGGGTATTTCACTCCATCCCCAGCTACTGTTACCACAGCCAACCCTAGCTATGTAACAACTACATGGTGTACGCAAGGGAAACTCTATGAACAGAAAACAAAGATATTATAAAATACCTCATGTCACAGTACCCGACAGAAGTCATAGAGTACCTCCTCGTATACCACCACCCATCTCCCTCGGCTACCATTCCGGCCACGGTCGGACTAACTCCACAAAGTCCTAAAGGCAAACTCTAGCTTGTGGGTTCTCTCCTTCCACAGTCGCCAATCGATCAGTTATAGTCACTCCTTTCCTATACCTTCCGTCACCCTCCTACGGAACTTAACTCCTAGACTCTACCCCGAAATCCAAACACCAAACCAACAGGACAACCAAAAGTAAAACAAGTACCTGTCTCCGTATCTGGTGTCGACTGATCCTCCTGCCGAGTCATCGAGAACACCCGGGCCTGAGATCCTGACGCTCTACCACGACCCCTCGAACTACTCGTGGCTGTGCCACCACCTCCTCTAGTGCCCGCTGTCCCTGAGGCTGTACTCTGTCCGGACTCCGCAACTCCTCTGCCTACACCACCTTCCTGTGGCAACAGTGGACACTCACGTCGAAAATGACCTCGCTCCCCGCAGTAGAAACACACATTCCAGCCTGGTCCACTACTCGGTCTCCCTGTGGATGCTACCGACGTCGCACTCGCTTGCGGAGTCGGCGGTACTCGATAACCCCAAAATCCTGAACTCTGGGCACTACCAGGCCTACCAAAACGATCATCGCCCGACGAGGACGATCCACCGAAGTTACCTCTTTTCGGTGTCCGCTGGCTCGAAGCTCCAGGAATAGAAGGTTCCCGGCGTCGCACCGGCAAACTAGCCTCAACTCGCACCGCAGCATCCGACAAGTCTCGGAGGGTAGCAAAAGATCCAACCGTCACTACGGCTCGAATCTCACCTCGCAAACCCAACTCAAACCTACGGCACTTCTCGGCTTCAGTGGCCACAAAAGCAGGAGCAAACCGAGACAACATCTGGAACTTCCGTTCATACTCTGCCACGGTCATATTCCCCTGCCGGAGCTGCAAAAACTCCGCCTCCTTGGCATCCCGGAAAGAACGAGGATAATACTGCTCCAGAAACCGTTCCCTAAACGTCTCCCAGGTCACACTGTGAACATCCCAACCAGACAACTCGAGGGTATACCACCACTCGTACGCCGCACCATCTAGTAAAAATGCAGCCAACAATACTCGCTCCTCCGGCGGACAATGCATCACCGCAAAAATCCGCTCCAGTCTAGTAATCCACCTCTGGGCTTCCTCAGGCTCAGCCCCACCACTAAAAGTAGTAGCCCCGAGCCGCTGGGCTCGCTCAATCGTGGCACTCTCCGTCTCTCTGGCTACTTCTTCAGGTTGTGGAGAGGGTCTACGTCTCGGAGGCATCGTCAACCGCACGCTGAAAGAGGCATAGAAGTAGTCAAACAACTGAAACACAACCTCACAAACCGACAGACCCAACAAACTCGACAAACCTATGCTCTGATACCAATTGTCAGGACCCACCCCGGTTTCACCCCAAAACCCGAGGTAAATCCCGCTCCCGTCTGACTCCCCGACACAACACCTAAGGAACACATACTTGAACCCAGTCAAACGCAGGAGTAATTAGACACAAAGTCCCGAAGGTAGCATTTACAAAACATAGTACAAACATACAAAGAAAATAAAACCGATAACTACACGCACACGGAAGCCTTTACTCTACTCTGGGAACCCTCACGTCACTTCTATGCCTCAGACTCTGCCTCGACGTCAAGACCCCGCGCTCGCTCCACGACCTGGAGGGCAAATAAAACAGAAAATGTGAGTGGACCAGAAGGTACAAAAGTTCAAAAAACCATTTTATAAGAAAACCGAGTTAAACCCTCCGTTTTGAAACCACATGCATAACCAACAGTTATAAACACATTTATAAAGAATCATTCTTAACATCATAAGAAACAGAAACACTATAAAATACCATAAAAAACCATAACATGAGTATCAGAAACCGTATCAAAACCATAATCCCCAAATCATCATTTTCCCGATCAAACCTGCTGGACCTATCCGAGTCTTTAAACTCCCGAGTCTTTAAACTCAATCCAGGCCTTAATCATATCCGAGTCTTTAAACTCCCGAGTCTTTAAACTCAAGGCCTACGGGGGAAAATCAATATATATCCGAGTCTTTAAACTCCCGAGTCTTTAAACTCAATCCGGGTCTTTAAACCCAATCCGGCCGGTCCCCCGTCACATATATCCGGGTCTTTAAACCCAATATCCAGATCCAGCAAATCCAATCCCAAAACCATTTGAAAACCATTGAAACCCACTTATCATTTGAAATCCCAAAATCATAACATATATTCCAAAAACCAACCATTCCTCGTAAAACGTGCTAAAAACCACTTTCCTCGAAAACCGTGCAATTATGTAAAATCAACCAAAACATATTCAATAAACATAGAATCATAATCAAAACCATAAAACAATTATAGAAAACAGTTATGCATGCTCGAGTTTAGAGAAAGGGTCCACTCACAGTACTGAGCCCTACTCGCGTCCCGAACGTCCAGCCCGTTCCTCGGCTTCCTCGGGAAATCCCGATCCTGTCAAACACCGCCAAAATACGTCACTAACACGTCTACGAAGGTTCACCTAAATTCCTTCAAAATTCCCCGAATCCTAAACATAAGAACCCGGGACCCTAAACTTTCCCCCTCGCGGAACTCAACTCAAACGACTTCCGATTGACCCGAAACCAACTCCACTGAACTCACAACAACTCCTAGACCAAGAACTATGTTGACCGTTTCTCCCAGAACCACCGCACGCGCCTCCACGCGCCGCCCAAAGTGGCTGCGCGTGGCCCTCACGCGCCTGCTACAGTGTCACCGTCTACCTCGCGTAGACCGGGCTCGATACAGTGCCTGCTGTTTGAACCGGCGAGAGCGGTTCACCGCCGTGCCTGCACCATTTTCCTCCCTCTCTTCACCATCCTCTTCGTCCAATCCTAAGCAATCCAGTTCCCTCACTCAAACACCTCGACACTGTCCCTAACCCGTCGATTCGAGCTCAAAATCAAAACCCAAACTATCCCCTGTTTCCTATTCCGGCCACTCAGGTCTTCTCCCGTCACAATAACCACCCTAGACGACGCCTAGGACCTCCCTGAGCCTCGTACCACTCACCATAACCGTCGACTCAACCCCACACGTCACGACTTCCCGTTTGAACATCACGGCAAAACAGAGCACACAGGTACTCTCTTTCGTATAGCCTCCACCGTGTACTCCTCCGTCACGGCAACACACTCAGTCGACTCTTGGGACCTCCAGAAGTCTCACTCTAACCTCCAAATCCCTCGACTCTCGCCCTAGGTCCACGACTTTTGAAAACAAGAAAAACGGGAAAAACAGGGGAATCAGGGTATACCTTCGATACTCGCTCCGCCGTCTGCACCGCCGTGTGCCACGGTGATCGTTGAGTCCCCTGCAGTCGTCTGCGCTTGCTATTGGCTTGGATTGAGCCACCACACGGCACAACCTCCGCCACAGTCCCACGGCTCCTCTGTTTTCTCAGAACTCACCGCCTTCCTCCGCCGTGTCTCCGTGCACGAACTCAGTCCCAAACTCGATCACCAACCTCCTCTCTTCTTCCTTTCACTCTCACAACTCACCAGAGTCTCACCCGCACACAAAATTGATCACTCAATCTCAATTCTTCACTCTCTATTTCCAGTTCTTCGAACACACACACAACACACATACACGGGTGCACCCCATATAATTGGACCGTGCACTCCCTAGAACCAACCAGACCTCCTCCACGTGTCACCAATCCTACCCTTCATCTCACATGTGGCTCAATCTCAACCCTTCATCTGTCCTTATCTGTTGCACACATTCCAGAGCACAAAAGACCAAAATGCCCTTCTGTTTTACCCAAAAATTACAACTTTGCCACTACCTTTCTAGACCTGTAACTCCCACATCGTACGTCCGATGAATACGTGCCGCCTGTCATCGAACTCGGGACGACGAGATCTATCTAACGGTCTTAGGTCAACTTACCAAAACCCGTTCGTATAAAAAGTCAACGTTTCCCCCCTAATTTCGCCAAATTACGGTTATGCCCTCAATCTTCCGAACATCACAACTTCCTCCTCGGATGTCGGAATCGGGCGTGCCACCTGCCTAAGGATTCGTAACGTCCTCAACTACGTCCTGGTCACTGGTCAACTCCCATTTGACCACCCGAAATAAAAGTCAACATTTCTGCCCGACCTAGGGGCAAAATCGTCATTCTAAGTTCCCGGACCCCTCGGGACCACCTAACCCTTGATTAACCTTACTAATCACACCTTAATCACTCTAGTAATCCCAATTCTCGGGACGGGTTGTTACAATCTACCCACCTAAAAAGAATTTCGTCCCCGAAATTCCACAGCTAGTTCCCAACACCTAGGGTCTCCTACCCGGTAAAGAACAACCTCTCCTAGGTTTCCTGTCTATCATCTCCACCTTGGGTATTTCACTCCATCCCCAGCTACTGTTACCACAGCCAACCCTAGCTATGTAACAACTACATGGTGTACGCAAGGGAAACTCTATGAACAGAAAACAAAGATATTATAAAATACCTCATGTCACAGTACCCGACAGAAGTCATAGAGTACCTCCTCGTATACCACCACCCATCTCCCTCGGCTACCATTCCGGCCACGGTCGGACTAACTCCACAAAGTCCTAAAGGCAAACTCTAGCTTGTGGGTTCTCTCCTTCCACAGTCGCCAATCGATCAGTTATAGTCACTCCTTTCCTATACCTTCCGTCACCCTCCTACGGAACTTAACTCCTAGACTCTACCCCGAAATCCAAACACCAAACCAACAGGACAACCAAAAGTAAAACAAGTACCTGTCTCCGTATCTGGTGTCGACTGATCCTCCTGCCGAGTCATCGAGAACACCCGGGCCTGAGATCCTGACGCTCTACCACGACCCCTCGAACTACTCGTGGCTGTGCCACCACCTCCTCTAGTGCCCGCTGTCCCTGAGGCTGTACTCTGTCCGGACTCCGCAACTCCTCTGCCTACACCACCTTCCTGTGGCAACAGTGGACACTCACGTCGAAAATGACCTCGCTCCCCGCAGTAGAAACACACATTCCAGCCTGGTCCACTACTCGGTCTCCCTGTGGATGCTACCGACGTCGCACTCGCTTGCGGAGTCGGCGGTACTCGATAACCCCAAAATCCTGAACTCTGGGCACTACCAGGCCTACCAAAACGATCATCGCCCGACGAGGACGATCCACCGAAGTTACCTCTTTTCGGTGTCCGCTGGCTCGAAGCTCCAGGAATAGAAGGTTCCCGGCGTCGCACCGGCAAACTAGCCTCAACTCGCACCGCAGCATCCGACAAGTCTCGGAGGGTAGCAAAAGATCCAACCGTCACTACGGCTCGAATCTCACCTCGCAAACCCAACTCAAACCTACGGCACTTCTCGGCTTCAGTGGCCACAAAAGCAGGAGCAAACCGAGACAACATCTGGAACTTCCGTTCATACTCTGCCACGGTCATATTCCCCTGCCGGAGCTGCAAAAACTCCGCCTCCTTGGCATCCCGGAAAGAACGAGGATAATACTGCTCCAGAAACCGTTCCCTAAACGTCTCCCAGGTCACACTGTGAACATCCCAACCAGACAACTCGAGGGTATACCACCACTCGTACGCCGCACCATCTAGTAAAAATGCAGCCAACAATACTCGCTCCTCCGGCGGACAATGCATCACCGCAAAAATCCGCTCCAGTCTAGTAATCCACCTCTGGGCTTCCTCAGGCTCAGCCCCACCACTAAAAGTAGTAGCCCCGAGCCGCTGGGCTCGCTCAATCGTGGCACTCTCCGTCTCTCTGGCTACTTCTTCAGGTTGTGGAGAGGGTCTACGTCTCGGAGGCATCGTCAACCGCACGCTGAAAGAGGCATAGAAGTAGTCAAACAACTGAAACACAACCTCACAAACCGACAGACCCAACAAACTCGACAAACCTATGCTCTGATACCAATTGTCAGGACCCACCCCGGTTTCACCCCAAAACCCGAGGTAAATCCCGCTCCCGTCTGACTCCCCGACACAACACCTAAGGAACACATACTTGAACCCAGTCAAACGCAGGAGTAATTAGACACAAAGTCCCGAAGGTAGCATTTACAAAACATAGTACAAACATACAAAGAAAATAAAACCGATAACTACACGCACACGGAAGCCTTTACTCTACTCTGGGAACCCTCACGTCACTTCTATGCCTCAGACTCTGCCTCGACGTCAAGACCCCGCGCTCGCTCCACGACCTGGAGGGCAAATAAAACAGAAAATGTGAGTGGACCAGAAGGTACAAAAGTTCAAAAAACCATTTTATAAGAAAACCGAGTTAAACCCTCCGTTTTGAAACCACATGCATAACCAACAGTTATAAACACATTTATAAAGAATCATTCTTAACATCATAAGAAACAGAAACACTATAAAATACCATAAAAAACCATAACATGAGTATCAGAAACCGTATCAAAACCATAATCCCCAAATCATCATTTTCCCGATCAAACCTGCTGGACCTATCCGAGTCTTTAAACTCCCGAGTCTTTAAACTCAATCCAGGCCTTAATCATATCCGAGTCTTTAAACTCCCGAGTCTTTAAACTCAAGGCCTACGGCGGAAAATCAATATATATCCGAGTCTTTAAACTCCCGAGTCTTTAAACTCAATCCGGGTCTTTAAACCCAATCCGGCCGGTCCCCCGTCACATATATCCGGGTCTTTAAACCCAATATCCAGATCCAGCAAATCCAATCCCAAAACCATTTGAAAACCATTGAAACCCACTTATCATTTGAAATCCCAAAATCATAACATATATTCCAAAAACCAACCATTCCTCGTAAAACGTGCTAAAAACCACTTTCCTCGAAAACCGTGCAATTATGTAAAATCAACCAAAACATATTCAATAAACATAGAATCATAATCAAAACCATAAAACAATTATAGAAAACAGTTATGCATGCTCGAGTTTAGAGAAAGGGTCCACTCACAGTACTGAGCCCTACTCGCGTCCCGAACGTCCAGCCCGTTCCTCGGCTTCCTCGGGAAATCCCGATCCTGTCAAACACCGCCAAAATACGTCACTAACACGTCTACGAAGGTTCACCTAAATTCCTTCAAAATTCCCCGAATCCTAAACATAAGAACCCGGGACCCTAAACTTTCCCCCTCGCGGAACTCAACTCAAACGACTTCCGATTGACCCGAAACCAACTCCACTGAACTCACAACAACTCCTAGACCAAGAACTATGTTGACCGTTTCTCCCAGAACCACCGCACGCGCCTCCACGCGCCGCCCAAAGTGGCTGCGCGTGGCCCTCACGCGCCTGCTACAGTGTCACCGTCTACCTCGCGTAGACCGGGCTCGATACAGTGCCTGCTGTTTGAACCGGCGAGAGCGGTTCACCGCCGTGCCTGCACCATTTTCCTCCCTCTCTTCACCATCCTCTTCGTCCAATCCTAAGCAATCCAGTTCCCTCACTCAAACACCTCGACACTGTCCCTAACCCGTCGATTCGAGCTCAAAATCAAAACCCAAACTATCCCCTGTTTCCTATTCCGGCCACTCAGGTCTTCTCCCGTCACAATAACCACCCTAGACGACGCCTAGGACCTCCCTGAGCCTCGTACCACTCACCATAACCGTCGACTCAACCCCACACGTCACGACTTCCCGTTTGAACATCACGGCAAAACAGAGCACACAGGTACTCTCTTTCGTATAGCCTCCACCGTGTACTCCTCCGTCACAGCAACACACTCAGTCGACTCTTGGGACCTCCAGAAGTCTCACTCTAACCTCCAAATCCCTCGACTCTCGCCCTAGGTCCACGACTTTTGAAAACAAGAAAAACGGGAAAAACAGGGGAATCAGGGTATACCTTCGATACTCGCTCCGCCGTCTGCACCGCCGTGTGCCACGGTGATCGTTGAGTCCCCTGCAGTCGTCTGCGCTTGCTATTGGCTTGGATTGAGCCACCACACGGCACAACCTCCGCCACAGTCCCACGGCTCCTCTGTTTTCTCAGAACTCACCGCCTTCCTCCGCCGTGTCTCCGTGCACGAACTCAGTCCCAAACTCGATCACCAACCTCCTCTCTTCTTCCTTTCACTCTCACAACTCACCAGAGTCTCACCCGCACACAAAATTGATCACTCAATCTCAATTCTTCACTCTCTATTTGCAATTCTTCGAACACACACACAACACACATACACGGGTGCACCCCATATAATTGGACCGTGCACTCCCTAGAACCAACCAGACCTCCTCCACGTGTCACCAATCCTACCCTTCATCTCACATGTGGCTCAATCTCAACCCTTCATCTGTCCTTATCTGTTGCACACATTCCAGAGCACAAAAGACCAAAATGCCCTTCTGTTTTACCCAAAAATTACAACTTTGCCACTACCTTTCTAGACCTGTAACTCCCACATCGTACGTCCGATGAATACGTGCCGCCTGTCATCGAACTCGGAACGACGAGATCTATCTAACGGTCTTAGGTCAACTTACCAAAACCCGTTCGTATAAAAAGTCAACGTTTCCCCCCTAATTTCGCCAAATTACGGTTATGCCCTCAATCTTCCGAACATCACAACTTCCTCCTCGGATGTCGGAATCGGGCGTGCCACCTGCCTAAGGATTCGTAACGTCCTCAACTACGTCCTGGTCACTGGTCAACTCCCATTTGACCACCCGAAATAAAAGTCAACATTTCTGCCCGACCTAGGGGCAAAATCGTCATTCTAAGTTCCCGGACCCCTCGGGACCACCTAACCCTTGATTAACCTTACTAATCACACCTTAATCACTCTAGTAATCCCAATTCTCGGGACGGGTTGTTACACTTATAGTGATGACTAACCATCAATTTAAAACATGTCGTGCTCAAAAAAATAACAATCACAACAATTAAAGTACGCCTAGGAATATATTATTATAATCAATCAATCAAACATGCTCGAAAATATAATAAAATAACTAGTTAATCAACATGCTCATTGTACGTTCAAGATAAAAAAAAAATACGGTTAGAATTAGCAATGGGTCGTGTCATGTCGGGTTCGTTTCTTATCATGAACTCTGTTTTACCCATATATACCCAACCCGAACTCGACCCGTTTAATAATCATATCAAGGATGTCTAATCCGAACCCTACTTGTTAATGACCCGCATAACCCGTGTAACCCGTTTAATAAACAGGTCGTACTCAAAATCCAATTAACTTATGACTCGTTTGACCCGTTTAACCTGTTTAACCTATTTAAATTATAAGATTTAATAGGTATTTGGGTAGGTAAATGAGGAGATATATAGGTTAGTAATGACACGTTTATTAAATTGGACAATATATAAGTCAATATACGGGTTAAACTATTAATCCGAAATCTACCAATTTATTAAACAGATTAACAGGTAATTATACACGTTAACATGTTGACCCGAAACCCACTCATTTATTAAACGTGTCATAATGAGTTGACTAGAAAATGACCTGAAATTTTAATCGTATTGGTTGATTCGGATAAATCTCGTGTCAATTTCAAATCATGTCAAAAAAATAATCAGAGCGTAATATGGTCAAATTGAGCTCCCAAGTGCAGATCTCATATTACACCGTTTTAGAACCTAGGTTGAAGTCTATTATTAAGTTTCTAGAAATTATTTTGAGCCACTATTACGCACCACGCGTGACCACACGCTGCCACATACTACCACGCACTGTCAAGCGCCTCCACGCACGCCCACGCGATGGCAAGTGCCGAAAGTGGTGGTTAAGCCTCGGGTCAATTAGGCCCAACTCAGAATATTTGCTTGTTAGAAAACCAGCGACTCCGGCGAGGTTTTTCTCTCTCGAAATTCCACCAAATCAGACATGTAATCCACCAAATTACTATACTCAGTCTAACGATCAAGAAAATCAAACTCCTAAACCGATATTTTACTTGGTGATGCTGGAAAGTCACTGTGAAGTCTCGGTGGTTAGAGCCAAAACCTCGAATCTAGTGAATCTCTTCCGTTGTCATCCGCAACTCAAATCCTACGTGCAATGGCATCAAAATGAAGCTCGGAATGAAAATATTCCAATATGAGGGTTTTAATATATAAGCTTACCTCAATTGGTCGTAATCCTAGTCGGAACTGCCGTCCTCCAATGGGTTACCGAGTTTGAACTGTCGTGAAACTGAGTCAGATCAACATGCAGGCACTGGATTAGAACGCTGTGGTAAAAGAGTCAAATGGTGTGGGTTTGGGCTCAAGTGATTACCTAGTTAGCTCATGAGCTCTTGGTAAAGACTGGCTCTCTCCGCTGATCTTCGCCTCCATGCTCGATACCAGTGATGTTCACACCCTTGGGCTACATCCACAAGGTTCATGGGGCTCAAGTGAGATTGTTGATGGTGGTGGGAGCGCTAGATTCGGAGCTCGGAGTGGCTAGCTTTGGCGGGTCTTCTACGGTAGAAAAGATGAACGACAATGGTGATTCTTACTTTTCTGATCGGTGATATGTCTGAGTTCTCTGAATGAGGCCATCGTGTTCTGAAATGGTGGCGGTTCCTCTCGCTCATGGACGAGACTAATGAGAAATGGAGATGAGCATGTTTTGAGCATTATGGTTTTCACAGGTCAAGAGATAGACACAATAATGAAGTGAGTTAAAGCTTCTCAATCAGTGTTCCCTCATCTTAAACCACTCAGAAGTCAAGTGTGTTTAAAAATACCTCACTCCCACTTTGCATGCTCTACACTAGTGATGCCTTGGCTGCAACAAAGCAACTTGTTGCTTGTAATTTTGGCTAGCTTGTAAGTAGTGAAAGGGCATAGACAAGAAAAATTCTCTTTTATTGTGCCTCGTTTTCAATATTACAAAAACAAATCATTGTTGGTACGGGTCGTAACAATTTAAAATATATGTCTATGTATGCATTATAATTTACAAGACTAAAGTTCACTAAAAGAAAGTCCAAATAAGCTCAATCTTGAACTTCTCGCTCTTCCGCCGGCTTCGAAGCAGTATCGCATGTTAAAAGTAACAATCGTGGGTTATTGCTGATAATCGAAAACCTACATTTGAACCCTCTAAACCCCAGGAGGTCTACATACAACCTAACTAAAAACTCAACCACTTTAGATGCCCAAAACTATCCCTAGACAATGTCGAATTGACCCAAAACTTGCAACGTCGAAAACATAAAAGCACGTGTTCATCGAAACTCGAAGAGGAGTCCCACGCCTCACCAAGAGCTGTGGATGACTGGTTATCCTTCCCTTACGCACCTAGGTGAGGCTAAAACATGTACTCTCCTTCTTCCTCAGGTTCTGGTAGTATTCATTTGACAGAAATCCTGTTGAAGTGTAAGCTGTTTGCTGGTTTTAAATCCAGTGCATCACTCTCAAGCTAGGTCTGCTGAGGTGGATAACAAAAATGAAAGTGTTGCTGAGGTCGAATGAGTTGATGAGGTGGATAACAGAATTAAAGAGATCGTGCAAGTGAAGTGTGATTGAGCCGTGAAGGTTCATGGAATCTAGTAATTGAGGTGGCAGTGTTTGATTGGTCATGAGAGAGTCATGAAAAATGTGTGTGTTGTAACCGTGAGTGAGTGAGTGAAGTGTGGGGATAATTGTAACCGTGAGTGAGTGAGTGAAGTGTGGGGATAATTGTAACTTCATATATATACGGATTACAATGAATCAAATAGAATGATGATGAGTCTATTGAATTAATAGAATGAAATCTCAGATTGAATTGTGAAGAAAGTGTTAGATTTCCTCACTGGACATTTCATCGAACAGTTATTGTGCATATCCAAACTGTGAGAGCTTAATTCATTCAATCATCATCGATTTCCAGTTTCTTCCCAAAAAAATAATCATTCAACATTGCAAAATACAAATATTCACAGGCTAGTCCTGATACACAAACAGTTTTCAGCTAGGAGATCAAGTAAGAACACTTACTTGGTATAGAAGTAATTCACCTGCAGCATTCATCCGCAACTTTGAAGAACTCTGAGATGGTTTTCAACATGGTATCAGAGCTCTCACGATCACTATGATCTGGGGCGTCTGAAGGTGTGAAGCCATTAAAAGAAAAGAAGAAGAGAAATCCTTGATGAGATGGCAGGATTTGGTGGTGAGATGAGAGCTCCTGTGTTCACAGGAACCAACTATGATTTTTTATGTGTAAAGATGAAGAAAATTCTGAAAGCATATGATATGTGGAACTTAGTATCAGATGGTATTCCTAAGAGAGCGGTGAGACGTGAAGGAACTGAAGAAGTCGAGATGCAGTCCTCTCATCAAGATCAGATTCGAGATGCAAAAGCTTTGAGCATACTACAGAATGCAGTAGCTGATGATATTTTTCCTAGAATACAAAATGAAGAAACCTCAAAGGGAGTTTGGGATCTCCTAACACGGGAGTACAGAGGAGATGCAAAGGTGAGATCTGTCAAACTTCAATCACTTAGACGTGATTTTGAGTATTCTAGGATGAATGACAATGATACATTTGCAACTTACATCTCTAGGTTGTATAGTGTAGTGAATCAGATGAGAACTTGTGGTGAAGAAGTTGATGAAAAGAGACTAGCACAAAAAATACTGATTAGTTTGACAAAACCCTTTGATCCCATTGTGTCTATAATTGAAGAAACAAGGGATTTGGATGCTATCAATGTTGAAGATGTGATTGCATCAATTAGGGCTTATGATCAGATGGTTGGACTGCACTCAGAAAACTCAGTGGAGATGGCCTTCTCAAGTCTATCTGTTGATGCTAAACAGGACAGTGTCTATCATAAGTATAAGGGAAGTTACAAGGGAACCAAGCACTGGGGCACTGGTTCACAATTCCATAAGACCAGCTCAAATCAGGGATCTACATCAGGGAAGGACCCTAGCAACCAGGTCAAGGAATTTTGTAAGAAATGCAAGAAGGTTCACTATGGAGATTGTTGGTTAGTTGCAAAGATCAAATGCTACAAGTGCCAGAGATTTGGACATTTTGCAAGAACCTGTCTCACCAAAGCAGGTGGTGGGGGAAGTGGAGACAAGGCCACAGTGAACTTAGCTAAAGAGGTTACAGAAACTTCTAGTAATCTATTTTTAGCATATAACAATGTCACTGATGTAAAGGATTGCCATGTAGACAGTGCTTGCAGCAACCACATGACAACCCAGAAATCCATGCTAATGGATATTGACAGAAGCATCAGAGTAAAAGTTAAGATGGGGAATGGTGAACTTGTGCAGGCTATGGGAAATGGCACTCTTGCAATTCAAACCAAGCAAGGACAGAGGTACATTAAAGATGTGATGTTGTTACCTGGCTTGGAAGAAAATCTTCTAAGTGTAGGTGTAACACCCCGGAAATTCGAGGATTCCAATATTGTAATTTAAATGTGTGATTTGACGATTTTACCCTTGTGATTGGCATGGTCAAATGTTGACTTTTTGATTTATGAACTAAATGGACTTTGACCTATGACCGTGACGTAGTTCAGGACGTCACGAGTTCATAAACAGGTGGCACATCCATTTCGGACGATCAGGGTAAAAGTTATGACTATCGGAAGTTCAGGGGCATTACCGTAATTTGGACTCTCGGGGGAAAATGTTGACTTTTCTCTTGGCAACCAATTTTCAGTTGACTCAAGGACCGTTGGGTAGGCCTCGACGTCCTGAGTCCGTAGACAGGCGGCACGCCGAAATCAGACTTCGTACGAGGAAGTTATGGTCAGAAACGTGAATTCGGGAGGTTCGTGTCTCGGTTTTCGTGTCGAATATTATATTCAGGAAATCTGATTGGAGGACACCTGGTGAGTGACAAGTGTCACTCACCCATTGGCCAGATTGGATCAGATCCACTATTGGATTAAATAGCAATTAAATCAGCTTTAAATTCCAACCCTTGGATTGAAAACCCCTGATCTAATCTGAGCCATTGATCTAATCATGGAGATCAAATCTGGACCGTCCATTTCCTTCCCTCTATTTCTTTATATTTCATACCCGCAGAGCACATTCTGTCCATTTCGATCAAACATCCCAGCAAATCATCCACTCTCTGTGTCTGCGTATTGGGGACTCACTGGCGAGGCTGAGCGACGGCAGTGACCACGGCGGAGGACGGCGGCGAGGAAGGAATCAGGGAAACCCGTGGCGGTTTCAAACCCAGATTTTGGTAAATCCATTTCCCACGTTTAGTTTTGTTTTTGATGGATCCTAATCGACTCTAGGGACTGCCAGGAACCTACTGGGATTGAACTCGTGGCTGGAGGTGCTCAGGACGGTGACACAACTGCGACGGGAGGCCGGTTCTGTTCTTCGAGGTAGGCCTCGATCCTATCGGTTTTTCTCCATTCTATTTACACAGAACCAATCTAGGAACTCAGACGAGTAGTTAGGAATTAAAAGGAACGAAAATGATCAAGAAATGAAGAAATGGCAACCGGGTCATGATCGCGGGTCTGATCGACCCGAGTTGCAGGTATTCGGGTCAACCCGTCTGAGGACAGCGGTGATGACGTGGCACCCTGTCAGTCTGTCAGGTGACGTGGACCAACCGTGAGCCGACACGTGTCACATGTCAGTGCACAGTCAGCACTGACATGCCAGTGACGTTGACCAGTCAGGGACTGCCACGTGTCACTGACATGTCAGTGACGTGGACCAGTGCCGTGCTGACACGTGGCACATGTCAGATCTGACACGTGGTCTGACAGATCAGTGAGGTGGACCAATCGGATGTTGACACGTGGCACCTGTCAGAGTCTGACATGTCAGACCTGATAGCTGTCAGATGACGTCAGCATGACGTCATGCTGACGTCAGCAGTGACGCCAGCGATGACGTCAGCAGGACTGTTCCAGCATCGACCGCCGCGTTGACCGGCGCGTGGGGACGCGTGTGAACAGTGTTTCTGGTGGGACCACCACCATTCTTTAGGTTTCGACAATCCGGATCCAATGGCGGTGTTTTCGGGTCGATCGGAGATCATTAAGTTGGTCAAAATAAGGTTTATTGCCTTGGAAAGCGCGTTCGGGCGGCTTTTCCGGACCGGTTTCGGTCTAGGGTTTCATAGTTGAATGTTAGGGGTTTAAATTGACCTTTGCATATGCTTTGGTTATGACAGGGGTTGTATAATCGTACCAGAACGAGGGTATACGTTCGGTTGTCGGCAGGACTGTACTGTGAGTGGACCACTTTCTTAAACCCTTGCGTGCATAAATGTTTTCTGGTTATTTATACCTATTCACATGCTAAAACAATAATGGTTTTGAGGATATGGAAAATATGGTTATGGCACGTTTCACGGTATTTGGGCTTGAGACCCGTCTGATGAAACTTAATGATTGGTTCGGATTTTATCTATGTATATATATATGCCTTGCATGTGGATATCAATAAAATGCATTTGTTACTGCACTGTATAGATCCTTCCATATTATATTGTCTCCTCCGGCGAGGTACCCCGGAGAGGTCACGGACGTCTAGTACGTCCAGCGTCTATGACGCTAAGCATCAGGTGATGTTGTACCCGAACGGGGTTCGGGGAATGAACTCGGAAATTGAGACCCGAGTGTCACGCGTAGCCTTGTGATTGTGACCTTATTGGACGTCAGGGACGTCATACATCAGGGATGTCGGGATTGGAGTGTATAGTGCAGCAACTAAAATTATACTTATGGTTTTATTATATGCCTTATGGTTCGTATTATATGGTTTATGATTTTGAATTATGATGCACGCATGTTTGGAAAACGGAGGGGTAAATTATATGTTTTACTTATCAACCGATTTTATAAACTTGAGTTTCGGTCCACTCACCCTTAATGTTTTGATAACCCCTCCAGGTCGGGAAACTGAGGTAGAGGAGGAACCAGAGGCTAAGGCATAGATCTACTTCTGCGTACTTGAACCCCTGTTGGGCGGTGTACCCGCAGGTTTACTTTAGAGTCGTGCTCGCAAATTTGAAATTTTGGATTTCATCCCTTGTTTGACATTCGTTTAATTCGGATTTGATGTATGACTTTAATTTGGTTATTTATGCATTTAAATGTTTTGGAGGTTAAAATTTGTATGAATTATTGGGTGTCAGACGGGAGCAGGGCACGTCCCCTTGTGGTCCCTGTGGGATCGGGGCGGGTCCTGTCACTAGGTCAGATGATTGAGCATGGTTACTACCTGGTTTTTGGTAATAACACTGTTGACATCTTTGAAGATAATGATTTGCAAGATAGGGTTGCCAAGGTTCCTATGACTGGTAACAGATGTTTTCCTATGACTTTGGAGTGTGTGAATCCTATAGCTCTAAGGTCATCTGTTGTAGAAGATTCAGAACTATGGCACATGAGGTATAGACAGCTAAATTTCACTAGCCTAAAGCATCTGAAGCAGAACGACATGGTTGTGGGTTTGCCAACTCTCACAGATCAAAAGAGTGGTATGTGTGAGGCTTGTGTTTCAGGGAAGCAACATGTAGAGCCATTTGACAAAGAAAAGGCATGGAGGGCAGCTACACCTCTGGAATTGGTACACACAGATGTCTGTGGTCCTATGCAGGAATCAACTGGTCGAGGAAATCGATATTTCCTCACCTTCATTGATGACTTCACCAAGATGTGTTGGATTTACTTTCTGTCCAGTAAATCAGGAGTTTTCAATGTGTTTCAAAAGTTCAAAACTATGGTTGAATTACAGTCGGGATTCAAGATTAAGCAGCTGAGAAGTGATAGAGGAGGGGAGTACTTGTCTAATGAATTTGAGAGATTCTTTGAAGATCATGGGATTCTGAGGCAATTAACTGTTTCTTATTCCCCACAGCAAAATGGAGTTGTTGAGAGGAAGAATAGGACGGTGATAGAAATGGCAAAAGCAATGATGCATGACAAAGGGGTTCCCTATAAGTACTAGTGTGAGGCTGTGTATACTGCAGTATATCTGCTAAATAGATGTCCTACACATGCCATAAGAGGTAAGACACCTTTTGAACAGTTTACAGGAAGGAGGCCAGGCGTCAAACATCTAGGGTGTTTGGTTCAATCTGTTATTCACATATCCCTGATCAACTTAGACAGAAGCTTGATGAGAAAAGTATCAAGTGTGTGTTTATGGGATATGGTGGATGTGAAAAGGGTTACAGATTACTAAACTTGCAAACATGGAAGATTGTGATTGCAAGAAATGTGGTTTTTGATGAAAGTGCTCAGTGGGATTGGAATAAGAACATTGAGCATGGAGGAGGTTCTGTATCACTAGTTTTTGGTGTTGAACACAGAAAGATGACTTCTGAACCACAGGATCTGATCAGTATTCCTACAGTCCAACCTTACTCAGACTCAATCAGAACTCAAGTTTCTGAGTCTGAAACATCAAGTGGAACACCAGTAAGATACATGAGTATCAATGTGTCATATGTGCATTGTGAAACCTGAGAATTATTTTGAAGCTGCTAAAGATCATTTATGGAGATCAGCTATGGAAGTTAAACTTGATATGATCCACAAAAATGGAACTTGGGACTTGGTGGACAGACCTAAGGGAAAACCTGTTATAGGTGTGAAGTGGATTTTCAAAACCAAGATGAATTTGGATGGTTCAATCCAAAAGCACAAAGCAAGACTGGTGGCAAAAGGCTATGCACAAAAGCCTGGGATTGACTATAATGAAACATTTGCCCCAGTAGCTAGATTGGACACTATCAGGACTTTAATTGCCCTTGCAGCACAGAAGAGATGGAAGTTATATCAGTTGGACGTAAAGTCTGCTTTTCTAAATGGGACATTGGAGGAAGATGTGTACATTAAACAACCAGAAGGGTACATTGTAGGGATCCAAGAAGATAAGGTATACAGACTTAAGAAGGCTCTGTATGGCTTAAAGCAGGCCCCTAGAGCATGGTATGGGGAAATTGACACCTTCCTATCTCAAAGTGGTTACAAGAAGGGTGATAGTGAAGCCACATTGTATGTAAAGACAGCAGAAGATGAAGGTATTCTAATTGTCTCCCTGTATGTAGATGACATTATCTACACTGGTTCAAGTGAAAATCTAATTAGGCAGTTCAAGTCAAAGATGATGAACAAGTATGGGATGTCTGATCTTGGTTTGTTGCATCATTTCCTAGGGATGAGGGTGATTCAAACGTATCAATATGTGTTCATTCATCAAAGAAAGTATGCTTTTACACTACTTGACAAGTTTGGACTAAGAGATTGCAAAGATGTAGGTACTCCTCTAGTTCCAGGAGACAAATTAAGAAGAGTGGATGGAAGTGAACCTGCTTATGAGTCTTTATACAAGAGGATGGTGGGCAGTCTGCTATATCTTATAGCAACTAGACCAGACATAATGTTTGCTGCTAGTTTATTATCAAGATTTATGCATGGACCTACAACTAAACATCTAGGAATAGCTAGAAGGGTTTTGAGGTACATCCAGGGAACATTGTCCTATGGTATAGAGTATGAAAAGGGAAAGTGCTCTAACCTGATAGGATTTTGTGACAGTGACTGGAGTGGCTCAGAGGATGATACGAGAAGCACATCAGGTTATGCATTCTCCCTGGGAAGTGGAGTGTTCTCTTGGGCCTCTGTTAAACAAAGCAGTGTGGCTTTGTCCACTGTTGAGGCTGAATATGTGAGTGCAGCAGATGCCACAACTCAGGCTATATGGCTAAGTTTTGTACTTAAGGATTTTAGGGAGGAACAATATGAGGTGACTACTCTATTATGTGATAATATGTCAGCTATAGCCATTTCAAGGAATCCTGTGTTTCACCAGAAAACCAAGCACATTAACAGAAGATATCACTTCATTAGAGAAGCTCTACAGGAAGACAAGATTACACTCTTGTACTACAAAACTGAAATGCAACTTGCAGATATCTTTACTAAGGCAGTTCCTAAGGACACTCTAGTGAGACTGAGAACACTTCTAGGAATCAAACCAGCCTCTAGCTTAGGAGGGGTTGTTGAAGTGTAAGTTGTTTGCTGGTTTTAAATCCAGTGCATCACTCTTAAGCTAGGTCTGTTGAGGTGGAAAGAGTTGATGAGGTGGATAACAGAAATGAAAGTGTTGCTGAGGTGGAATGAGTTGATGAGGTGGATAATAGAATTCAAGAGATCGTGCAAGTGAAGTGTGACTGTGACAGGACCCATCCCAATCCCCCCGGGATTAACGCGGGATGACCCTGCTCCCGTCTGACACGAAGTGTCAGACAAGGGATATTTCCGTCCTTTGCCCTCCCAGGCTATCAGAGTACGCTAGGATCCAGAGGAGGCATGTGATATCTCGGTCTCTTCTACAGTCCACATCCGATGTCAACCTGAAGGGCAGTCAAAACATTAAAAACTGTGAGTGGACAAAAATACTCGACCTGCGTGTAACTAGACCCATCAGAAATACCATGACCCAATGCACAGTATCCAATGTCCAGTTCACGACCTCAACTAATCCAATGGTATCGAAACTAAGCCGACTACCAATACGCTCACCAACGTACCACTGGTATAACCTATATACCGTCACCAGGTACGACAAGTCTACCTGCTATTGTACCTCGAACAACGTACAAGGTACGTACATCTACCCATCAATCAGCTTACAACCACAACAGCAACGACGGGAACACGAAGACCTAGGTTGTAGGCAATCACGTTTCAATTATGGAGTTCACTTGTCCAATCCAGCATTAGACAAATCGAAACTCCAACCCATCATCTATTTCCAGATCCGAATCCGAATCCGTAATTTCGTAAGAAATCCCGAATCCAGACCTAGAATTCATATCCATAACCACTTCCAAATCCGAATCCGAAATCATCATTCCGTAAGCTAGCATTTGGAATAACCATTCCGAACCCAAATCCATAAAAGGAAATCCACAGTCAAGCTCTAGAATCAAATCCTGAATCGTCACCCAGAATTCGATTCCAAACCCCAAATACAGAAATCCTCTTTCAAGTTCCAAAATCAAATCCTGAATCGTCATCCAGAAATCTGATTCCAAAACTCGAAATATTGTTCACGTCTACCGAGACGTACCAAAACTGAACCTATCGGATACCTGCTCAATCGATTACCACAATACTATCGATTGACTTCATAGGGAAGCCAATCACAATATCAACACATCTCTAAGGCTGACCATATCCGACCTCGTCAGAAAACTACTCACCTGAGTAACATACCATATGGGATTTACCTCGAAAAGAAGTTCAGTCCCATCATCCATATCTCAACATCCAAGTAAGAGTGATAAACTCTCCACCTATCTGGATCATCAAGATCACGATCCAGATCCAACACTACGTCAACCAACCATGAACGTCACGATCCCCGATCGTCACGATGTCCAAGGTCCACAACATCACAATCCCGATCCACATCGGGATCCACATAAGCTCACTCAGCTAACAATCCACCTAATGACCCAAGACAAATCCGGGTCTACCAACCAATATACGATCAGTGTACTAGTGGCAACCAACAACGTCTACATCATCAACATCAACCACGAGTCCATCACCAATTTAACTCTATTCGTGATCCACTGCCAGACCCCAGATATCGATCATATGCCCATCTCGACGAAGTCACATCCCGACTTGTGACTTACCGTCATCACAATCACCGGCACCAGCACCAACACCAACGCCAGTACCAGTATCAGCATCGGCACACAGACATCGGTATCAGTATCAGCACCGGCACACAGGGTGCAAAATTGACAACCCTGGATCTCCGCTCATACCGAGCGACGACCCCGTACCTCTGCTCGAATAGGAGAAACTCTGCCTCCCTCGTACCCAACACCTCTGGGTACAGTCACCCTGACAACTCATAAGAGAAAAGGAAACGTCACCCGAACGTCCCCAATTCCCAACAACCATAACTACCACCACTCCCGGTAGTAGCGCCTGCCACAGACTCGTGCAGACCGAACTACCAGACATCACGATCGAGACTCCGCATCCAACGGAATCAACCGCCTGTACCAACTATTCAGTATCCCCGCTCCGGGATTCCATCGACAAGTACCAACCCTGGTAACCTGTCCAACCGAACTCTAACCTATCGTAACACGAGTAAACCAAATGTCGTCTACCAGGTCATCCATGATCGTAGTTGTACCAACAATCCATCACAACTACCGTAGCACGACAACCAACTAGGTATAACCGATAAGTATAACCCCGACTGCAGAGTGCAGTCCCAACACAAGCTGACATGACTAGACCGACTAACGAATCCATCTGAATAGTCGTTCAAGTCAAACTACTCGTCAACTCACATTTACGAACCATACACCCAAGTTAGGGTTCCACAATCATACCTAGGGCTCCCCTGAACCCAACTGCGAAAAGCAGTAAAATCAACAATCTAACCGACTCCGCGGTCTTGACGTCGTAAAAAAATCAATCCAATCCTATCGTAAGTTCCACCAGGATTCCACGAATCCGACCGCTAACTGCCAACCGCAGTAAATCCATTTAGCTCACCAATATCCGATCATCGGATGGCCATAACAGATCCTACGACATCGTGAAAGACGATCCCAACTAACCATTTCACGATTACAATCTAACGTACGAATACGTTCATCCTTCAGTAAGGTTCCACCCTGTCAACCACGACAGAACTATGGCAACCCCGGCATCTAGTGCCGAACCAAGACGTTTCTCGATTCAATCCTACTAACTATCGTAACGGCACCCCAACTATCAGGTTGATCACGAACTGTAGCACATTGAGATATCACATCCTCGACCTGCGTACATTCCAAGAGCTCCACGGTTGCTAGAATAGAGACAACCCCGCTCTGATACCACGTTGACAGGACCCATCCCAATCCCCCCGGGATTAACGCGGGATGACCCTGCTCCCGTCTGACACGAAGTGTCAAACAAGGGATATTTCCGTCCTTTGCCCTCCCGGGCTATCAGAGTACGCCAGGATCAAGAGGAGGCATGTGATATCTCGGTCTCTGCTACAGTCCACATCCGATGTCAACCTGAAGGGCAGTCAAAACATTAAAAACTGTGAGTGGACAAAAATAAAGAGTTTATAAAACATATTTCATAAAAGACCTTTGTACCCTTTACTAAAAATCATGCATACATTCGAAAACCATTTAACCGAAAGAACCATATGTGGGAACTAAGCCCAAAACCATAATGAAAACGACCGTACGGGCCACTGCCGAAAACCATGAGGGACTCAGCCCAAACCAGAAATAAACCAACTACACGAGCCACCGCTCAAATCCTGTGTAACCACACATCACATATCATATATCATATTTATATCATATACACATATAATTCACACAACCAATCTTGTCACGGTTTCCAAAGCTACGCGCGTGCTACCAGGGTCTTAATCCGAGTCTTCTCAAAGTCAAGGTTAATGTCCGTAGACCACTGACCCTACCCGAGGTAATAGTAACCATAGCCTTCCTGAGAGTAAGGAACCCAACTAGGGGGTGACTCCACTCAGTCGGTGCTCCGTGACTACTCCGGGGTCCACCCAGGCCAACGACCCTCCCCGGAGGAGATAATAGAACAAGTAAAGGAAGGTAGATGAACATATATATACATAACATAAACATTCATGCCCGGTTCCCCTGATCCGTCATGATCCATAACATCCATTAAACAGGGTTCATGCTGGTTCCCATAAACCGTCATGAACCACAATAACCTTTCCAGAGTTCGTGCCGGTTCCCATACACTGCCATGAACTTGGAAATCCATCTAGGGTCCTTGACCCGAAATCATCAGTGTAAAACAACTGGGTCTCGTGCCCGAACGTATGACTCAATTAGGCACCGTGCCTGAAATCTAAGGGTCAGTCACGACTCCGATCATAGTGATGCGTGCAACCATCCATCCAGGACCGCCCTCAATCCTGGTGTGTCGCCGTGAACGTATCAACCGACGCGACCATCATAAGATCATGGTGCACTCATCACCGATCGATATCCTGAACCTTTAGCACTCCGAAGTAGAGCCTCCCCAGGCTGTCCGACCACGAATCTTGCATCGTGACCTCTCCGGAAGGAACACATCTCAATCCGGAGGCGAGCGTCATATCGTCGATCGCCGTGCACATAGCACCCGTCGCGACCACGATTTAGACCAGAAGGTCGTAAATAGCGTCATATGCCCGAGACAAAACCAAATGGGTCTCATACCCGAGTTTATCCTTTTAGAAATCCAAAACCTTTACATTAAAACTAATAAAGAAATACCGACCCGTATAGGCACCGTATAGAGCCGAAACCTCGAAATACGTGCCTATATGTAACCACATAAAAATGCACCCATGGCATCATCAAACATGTAATAAAACATATAATAAACATTTATGCATGCACCAATTTAGAAAACAAGGTTCACTCACAGACCGTCCGAGCTGTCGCCTCGATTTGCTTGTCATACGGCTCCCCGAGCCGATCACCGTCACCGGGACTCCCAAACCTGTCCAAATTTTAATAGAAGGTTAATAACTACTTAATTAACCTCCTACCAAAGCCCCGTAATTTTTCCGAACTTTTAACTATTTTTAAACCGATCGTAAACCTTCCGACACCCCGAAAACTATCGAAACGATGTCCGATTGACGTGAAACCAATCCGAAAATCTTCTTTACATCGAATAGAAGATTTCCCGTGTTGAACACTTTCCCAAATTATGGCCCACGCGCCCTCAAGCGCCCCTAGAAGGGCAAAGTTACTATTCATCACCATCAACCTTGGAAAACCGGTTTTTTTTTTCTGGTTTTCCGGTCCGGTTACTGTGCTGAACCGGCGTGACCGGTTACTGTGCTGAACCGGCGTGACCAGTTCAGTGCTCTCCCGTCTTCATTTTCAGTCCGTTTGCTCCCATTTTAATTCCTAAATTCCTATTTCTTCATTTCCTATCTAACCCAATCCCTAAAACTAAGAAAAAGCCACCTGAAACCCATGGTTCGAAATGGACCTCACGGTCCTATTTTCCCATTTCCTTCCCCACGGCTTCTAAGCCGTAAACCACCACCAAAACCTTCCTAAAACTATCCTAACAACCTAACCAACTCATCATAATCGTCTAAAAGCAACCATAACATCAAAATCAATTAAAAAGGGAATTTGGGCCTTACCGTGCACCCGCACGGGTTCGTGGCTCCAACGCCCACGGCGGCGCCTTCCTGGGCCGGCCACCACGTCCTCCTGTCTTCCTGGTCCCCTGTCCTGGTCTTGGGTGGAAGTTTGGATGGGTTTGGGTTGCACGGGAATGAGAGAATTGGTGAGATCGGGTGGGTTTTTGGGTTTGAAATGAAAATGGAATGGTTTGCACGGTGCATGAATCAATTTCGGTGTCCATTGGATGGGTGACACTTTTCACTCATCCATTGGGCATCAGGACAAATATCTGGGCCCACTAGAGTCCAAAAGTGAACTCGTTTCGTAATTCGTACAATAGTGCAGTTGAACTTCCGTGAACCGTAACTTCGTTGTCGAACGTCCGAATTCGACGTGCCGCCTGTCTATGGATTCGTATCGTCCTTATCTACGTAACGGTCTTCGGCCCTCGGCCATCGGACATCCTGGTCAAAAAGTCAACATTAGCCCCTTTTTAACCAAAATTACTAAAATGCCCCTAAACTTTTGAACGTCATAACTTCCTCCTCGAACGTCGGAATTGAACGTGCCACCTGTCCATGAACTCGTGACGTCACGAACTACGTCACAGTCATCGGTCAAATTCCGTTTGACCACCTGATCGAAAAGTCAACGTTTTACCACGACCAAGGGCAAAACGGTCATTTTGCATCGTTCGTCCAATTTCGCTCAACTAATCACGGATTAACCTCACTAATCGTGATTAGTCACTAATCTAATCCCGGAATTTGGGACGGGTCGTTACAGACTGGGTCGTGAAGGTTCATGGAATCTAGTAATTGAGGTGGCAGTGTTTGATTGGTCATGAGAGAGTCATGAAAAATGTGTGTGTGTTGTAACCGTGAGTGAGTGAGTGAAGTGTGGGGATAATTGTAACTTCATATATATACGGATTACAATGAATCAAAGAGAATGATGATGAGTCTATTGAATTAATAGAATGAAATCTCATATTGAATTGTGAAGAAAGTGTTAGATTTCCTCACTAGACATTTCATCGAACAGTTGGTGTGCATATCCAAACTGTGAGAGCTTAACATTCAATCATCATCGATTTCCAGTTTCTTCCCAAAACACTAATCATTCAACATTGCAAAATACAAATATTCACAGGCTAGTCCTGATACACAAACAGTTTTCAGCTAGGAGATCAAGTAAGATCACTTACTTGGTATAGAAGTAATTCACCTGCAGCATTCATCCGCAGCTTTGAAGAACTCTGAGATGGTTTTCAACAAATCCTCCATAACCACCCTATTTTAAAACTTGATACCTCACTCATTTCTCCACCAAATTAGATGTTCTAATAATGGAAATCTATCTAATCGAGTCAAGAAATCCAAATATAAAGTCCTAATAGATATTCATTATCTGTGGTGGCCGAAAACTAGTAGGAAAATTTTGACAGTATTGTTCACCTTCATTTCTCCTTCCTCCGGCGCTATCAATCTTCATGGTGGGTATAGTGATGCTAAGAATAAAGAAAGGAAGACGATGGCGCAATTTGTTCGTGGTGGTTTGGTCTAAAATGAAAAATCAAAATTTGAGATTCTTGCGTTTCACGGTCTTTGACGAGAGAGTTCTTGAGGGAAGAAAGAAACGTGAGGAAAAATCTGAACTTGATTGGTTTAAAATATCTTACCTAAGAAAATTTCCAAACTGCCCTTAGAAGTCTCTAGACTCACAACTGTCTCATAGAACTCCGTTTTTTATGTGTCATCTCCCTACAAACTTGTAAGTGCAAAGTCTAAGAAAAACTTATGAAAATGTTTCCAGATAAAAAATGACTTTTAAGCCTCTTATAAAATCGAAGGTAAAAACGTAATTACCTAAATTTACTTACCAAATTTGCATACTTAAAATAAGTAGGTCGTTAGATGAGCCAACAAATTGAAGAGCAACTAATGGAAGAACATACAAGAGGAACACAACAACCACATAATAGATGGGGGGAGAAGCCATACAAAAAGGTGAGGGAGAAGCCACATCACAAGTGGTAGAGGCGAGGAAGCCACCAACAACACAGAAATCAGAAGAATACGGTGGCTAGTCTTGGTGGACCACGCCTTGGCCAACAATAAATGGTGACTTACCAAACCCAAATGCTTCAAAGTTTTTCAAGATCAGTTTCTTTGAGCAAGAGCTTAAAACCATTTTTCCTAAGAGCACATCTAATGATAGAGGCAAGGGTAAAGGGCTAAAGGCAAGATTTAATCCCTCAAATGATATTCATTACATCTTGCCCAAGACAAGATTTAGTGTTTCTAATAAGGAGAGGTAAGAGGCAAGAATTCAAATTTTTATGTCAATTATTTTCTTAAAGATTATACATAGAAATCTTATATAATATATCTGAAATACAATTTAATTATATTTTATTTTAGTTAATTTATATGAATATATATAATTAAACATTATCATAATGAAGAAATTTTATTATACTAAAATTTAAATTACATTAAAATTATTAATAAGTCTATTAAAATATATAATTATTAATTGAAATTAAAAAATAAAATTAACTAGTGAGAAGGAGTGAACCATTTGTGATTGTTTCATTAAACTAATTTGATTTCTCAACAATATAATATTACACGGATTATTCCAAATTTGTCCCTTTTCGCTGTTCCTTCCCACCTTTAAAATTTTAATATTCCTCTGACCTTGTGGATAATTCTTCCGTCTTAATTCTCTGGCATTCTCAATAATTTCTCTAACCTTCTCAATTCTCGCTTCACTTCTTCATATTCTTATCCCCATGTCTTCCTGTTATTCTTCACAAACCTCTCAAACTGACCTTCTTAATTCTCGCTTCCCTTCTTCATATTCTTACCCCTATGCCTTCTCGTTCTTCCTCACAAACCCCTCAAACGCCTTCACAACACATGTACTTAAATTTCTTTGGCCAATTTTTATATAAATTTTTTAATTTATTTTCAGTTTTTGTTTGGTAGGTGAAAAAATTAAGGTGGTAAAGGAAAAAAAATAGATTGGAGAATATAGAATCCAAAACTTTTGTTCGTTTGGTTCTGAGAAATTCGTTTCCAAAAATGCAAATCTTCTGGACGGTGGTGGTTATTTTTATCAGTCAAACGACTCGTTGCGCTTATGAGTTTCGAAACTGGTTTTTTTCCCTCTTCCTTTTTCTCAGCAACCAACTAGCTAGCTTAGGATTGTTCAAGATTGTGTTTATGAATGGGGATTTTTTTCTGTTTTGTTGTAATTTTTTTTCCTTGTCGATCTCAGATCAATTTCCGTGGATCGATCTCTCTCTCGAAGAAGAGTACGATCAGATCTAGTTTGTTCTAATCGCCGAGATCAATACGTGAAATTCATTTTCTGATCAGATCTCGAGGCGGAGGTTGAATCAAATCGATTATCATAGCCATGGCAGAAGAGCACTGATGCCAAGTGCTTGAAGGACACCATCTCTGTGTGAATAACTGCAGGTTCTTCGGCAGCCCAGCCACCATTGCTTTGTTTTTTGTGTTAATTTATGGTTGTGGGTGATGAGCAGAGTAGCCATTGAGATGCTCTTTGCTGGGTGGGCCAGCTGCCCAGCCTGGGCAAAGGGAGAGCTAAGAATAGCCCAAGGCGCCATCCTGCTTTCCATTAGAACCTGAAACCTAAAGGCTCTACTAGGAGCTGCCTTGCCCTAGCCAAAAGCCCCTCACTAGATGTAACTGACGCGTCTTGAATTTCAGGACTATATTAATGATTAATTAAGGATTAGTGAGGTTAATCGGTGATTAGTGGGGTATTTTCAGACGGACAATTTTACCCTTAAAATGGACAAAATGTTGACTTTTCGTTCAAGTGGACAAATGGACTTTAGCTGATAGTTGTGACATAGTTCGGGACGTTACGAATTCATAGGCAGGTGGCACGTCCGATTCCGAGGTTCGAGGAAGAAGTTATAATTTTCGGAAGTTTGGGGGCATTTTGGTAATTTGGTTGAAATGAGACAAATAGTTGACTTTTAACTCGAGAAGTCCGATGGCCGAAGGACGAGGATCGTTACGTAGATCGGGATGATACGAATCTGTAGACATGCGGCACGTCGAATTCGGACGTTCGACGAAAAAGTTACGATTCACGGAAGTTCCGAGGAACTATTGCACGTCCTATGAGACGGCTTGGGTTTTTGATAGGACCTCAAATAAGCATTATTTTATATTATTTTATAACCTTTATACTTGACTTTTAATATTAAAATAATAAATAACTAGAGAAAATAATTTATTTTGTGATTTTTCTATTTAATTAAATAAAGCTTGTAATTTGAAGCGTTTTGGCGAAAGAATCGTCCCGATCGGAATTATAACAAATAAATTATGGACGAATTGCAATTGAATTACATTTATTAATTAATATTAATTTTGTAAATCCAGCCTAAAAATCATTTTGTTGCAGCCCAATTCATTTTCTTTGAACCCATTTTTGTTTGTGTGCAGTCCAGAATTACAAACCTAGCCCGCGTCACATCCCTCAAGCCGCGACCCAACTTCAAGCCTGGCCCGCATCCGTCCAGCCCATTGTGAGCCCAGGCCCGCGTCAGTCTTTCCTCCAGCCCAGCAGACCCGTCGACAGGCGCTGGCCGAGAAATCCTTCACAACTTCGGCGTGCGCTTGCCGATCCGCTGCTCCTCCTTCAGCGCATGCCTACCGCACCACCTGCTCTTCCTGCAGCAGCCTGCCACCAACTCTTCACTGCCATGTCAGCAGCTTTTGACCGAATTTTGTCCTTGATTTTCAGCTGCTCACTGCTGAAACCATAACCTGTTGCAACCTACTCCATTTGCACGATTTTTTCCAGCTCTTTTCTGCAATTTTCAGCCCCAAATCAGCCTAATCCCATCCCTAATTTCATCATTTTTCATCATTTCTTTTTGTACTATTTTATTACTATTTTTATATTTTATTTTGTATTTTATTTTTAGTTCTTTATAGTCTCCCTCTATAAATAGGGAGGCAAATTCACTTGTAAAAGGGTTCCCATTTTCTCTCATTTTAGTTCTTTTTTTGTAGCTTCTCTCTAATTCTTCTCTCCTTCAGTTCATCTTCTTTCTTTTTATTCTTTATTTTTGGGGACCATTTTAATTCTTTGAGATTATTTATTTAATTAGTTTTTTTTTAATTATTGTTCTTAATTTATATTAATTCTTAATTTCATTTCTTCTTTACTTTGTTCTTGTGATTTTTCTTTGAGATCTCTTAAATACATTTTTATGCTTTCCTTAAGAAATACCTAGGCCAAGTATTTTCAAAATAATTCTAGAATTTAAGTCCGCATTCTTATGTTTTATCCTCCATCTTCATAAGGTTCTCGCCGCTGTTCGGTGTTCCTTATGAATAACATTCCATTGTTTCCATCCACTTTCGGAATCACAAGCTGTTTTTGGATTCCGAAAGTGTAACTTTCTTCCCTTTACTTAAATTCTTGTTATTGTTTCAGTTTACTTATAATTCAATATATGTGTTGGTATTTTCTTTCTAACATTTGTAAATGTGAATACAATCTCCATGTGTTTTACTTTTTGAATTTCATCTACTTCATATGTTTTAGTGTTTAACCTTCAATTTAACGATAAGTGTTTATGACCGCTATTCGGTGCACTTATAATAGAATTAAAGAGATTTAAATGTTTCACACACATTGAAATCAATAACATAAGGTGAATCGTATTATAAGTGTTTATGACCGCTGTTCGATGCATTTATAATATTGAAAAATGTATGCATGTATTTGAGATGATTAAGGTAGAATTTCGTGATTGGTTCAATATGAGCATGATGTTAGAGTGTTGGTAAAAATATGTGTTTGAAGAAAGTTCACTTGCATAAAAGTTAAAGTAGAAGTAGAATTAAATTTTTTAGTTATTTTTATTTGTTTTCTTTATTAATTGATTACAGTCTTTCAAACTCCCCATTTAATTCTTTATTCTATTATTATTTAAATCTTTATTCTTTTATTATTTAATTATTTATTCTTTTATTCTTTTATTCTTTATTTCATTAATTCATTAATTCTTTAATTCTTTAATTCATTAATTCTTTAATTATTCATTATTCTTTTTAACTAACATATTATAAATGTTCCTTAATTTCCCCGGTTAAGAACGATCTCTATTTACTAATACTACAACTACACAAAAAGGGTTTAAATTGCATAACACATGAATTACGTGTTTAATTTAATGCGTAGTTTGGGCGTTATCAATTTTGTCCTAAGTCGGGCCCAGATATTTTCCCAAGGCCCAATGGATAAATCCCTATGATCATGTCTGAGGAACCAGAGAGTGTTGGAGGGCCATGAGGATGATGCTGGCTGGCAGGAGGCAGCGCCGCCATGGACGGCGGAGGACCCCTGTGCAAGGTAACCCGGTTACATTCAAATCTCCTTATTTTTTATTTCAAACGTTGGGGACGGTTTTAATGGATTAGAACGGGTTTAATGGGTTGCTAGGGAGGTTTTAAGATGCTTTTGGTGGCGGTTCACGGCTGAGGAAGCCCGGGGGGTGGTCGGGGAGTTTGGACCGTGAGAATGGGTTTTGGTTAGTCGGGTTTTACATGATTTTTCTTAGATTTCTTGATAGGAAATGATGGGAAATGAGAAAATAGGAAGATTGGGATTTGATTGGAAGGGATTGGACGAAAATTGGAAAAGATATGGGGCCAGACCGGTCACGCCAGTCCAACTGGACCGGCCGAACGAGTGAACCAGCTGGACCCAGTTCGATCGCAGGAAGAAGATATACAGTACTTTGGCGCGTGGCTCCCACGCGCAACCCCTTTGGACGGCGCGTGAGGGCTCGTGAACGGTCTGATGGGGAAAGTTCAAACATGTGAAATCAACTATTCGATGTAACGAACATTTTGGGACTGGTTTCGTGTCAATCGGACATCATCTTGATATAGTTCGGGCTGTCCGAAGGTTTAGGATCGGGATTAAAAATAGTTGAAGATTCCAGAAAATTACAGGGCTTTAGTGAGGGCTTATTTAAGTAGTTAATAACCCTCTATTACGATTTGGACAGGTTTGGAGGTCCCGGTGATGGTGTTTAGCCCGGAAGAGCCGTATGGCACGCGAATCGAGGCGTCAGCTTAGGACGGTTTGTGAGTGGACCTTGATTTCTAAACTGTGATGCATGCATAAATGTTTTATATGGTTTATAGTTATGATTCTATGTTGATGATTTGGATGGTTGTGATTTACATGGTTTGACATTTTTCGAGGCGATTTACGTGCTTGCACGTAAATCGAGGTTTTACGGTTTTGCATTGATTTTCCGTACTTATAGTTTTGGAAATGATTTCGTGAAATGGTTTTGGATTTGGAAAGGTAAACTCGGGTTCGAGACCCATTTGTTTTGGAAACCCTCAGACTCGAAGTCCATTTAGTTACGTTTTCGGGCGAGAGGCCCAATTGGTTCTTAAATCGATTTCGGATTTGGAAATATGGACCGGGCACGAGACCCATTTGATTTATGAAATCTCGGACTTGATGTCCATTTGGTTTATGAGATCGGGCATGAGGCCCAGCTGGTTTACGATTTGGGCCGGAGGCCCAATTTGTATGTGGATTCGGGCTTAGGGCCCAGTTATGTTTTAAGATTGTGATTTCGGGTCAGGGACCCATAAATGGATTTATGGTTCATGACGGTTTATGGGGACCGACATGAACCCTTAAAAGGATTTTATAGTTCATGACGGTTTATGGGGACCGGGCATAGTTCGTTATCAACCCTTAAGTTTGTCTCAGTGAACTGCAGTTCATTATCAATCTGATAGTTAGGATGCCGGTATGATAGTTAGTAGGATTGAATCGTGGATCGTCTTGGTTCGACACTTGATGCCGGGGTTGCCATAGTTTTGTCGTGGATGGTAGCGTGGGACCCTACGGAAGGATAAATGTAATAGTACTTTAGAGTTTTGATCTTGAGACGGTTAGTTGGGATCGTTTCTCATGATGTTGGAGGATCATTTATGATGACTGGTTAGGAGTTGTGACCATTAGATGGTCGGATCTTGTTGAGTTAGATGGATATGCTGCTAGGAGCATCCAGGTTCGAGGAACTCTAGTTGAACTGACAGTAGGATTTGATTGACGTCCTTACGATGTCGGGACCGAGGGGTCGGTCAGATTGTGGATTATACTTCCTTCTGCAGTTGGGTTCAGGGGAATCATACGGTGTGATCGTGGAACCCTAAGGTAGGATGTAAGGTTTGGAAAGGTGAGTCGGCGAGTAGTTTGAATTTGACAACTTTTCGGAGTCGAGACCGTCGGTCGGTCAAGTCATGTCAACTGTAGAGATGGGACTGCACTCCGCAGTCGGGGTTGTAGTAATCGGTTAGACCTAGTTGGTTGTCGTACTACTTTAGTTGTGATGGATTTTTGGTACAACTAAGGTCATAGAGGGCCTGGTAGACGACATTGGTCGAGTCGAGTTACGTTTGGTTAGAGATTGGTTGGACAGGTTACCCGGGTTGATACTTGTCGATGGAATCCCAGAGTGGGGATACGGAGTAGTTAGTATGGGCGGTTGATTCCGATGGATGCGGAGTCTCGATAGCAATGTCTGGTGGTTAGGTCTACAAGAGTCGGTGGCAGGCACTACTACCGAGAGTGGTTGTAGTTACGGTTATTGGGAATCGGGGACGTTCGGGGAATTTTTCCTTTTCCCGTGTGAGTGCTAGGGTGACTGTACCCAGAGTTGCTGGGTACGAGGGAGGCAGAGTTTCTCCAATACGAGCAGAGGTACGGGGTCGTCGCTGGTATTAGTGATGGTGCTGGTACTAGTGCTGGTGTTGGTGCCGGTGATTGTGATGACGATGAGTCACGAGTCGAGATGTGACTCCGTCAAGATGGGCATGTGTTTGGTTTCTGTGGTCCAGCAGTGGATCTCGGATAGTGATGGGCTAGATTGGATCCAGCAGTAGTTGAGATGTCAAGACCTGTCCCCAATCCCCCCAGGATTAACGAGGAACGCTTCTGATCCCGTCTGACACGGAGTGTCAGACCAGGGAAAATTAAAACCTTTAGCCTAAAGGCTTCCAGAGTACGCCATGATCCGGAGGAGGTATGTGATGTCTCAGTCTCTGCTACAGTCTGCACCGTATTCAACCTGAAGAGCATTGAAAACAGAAAGATTGTGAGTGGACAAAAAGTAATAAGTTTAGTAAAACACATTTCATAAAAACCTTTATACCCTTCACTAAAAAACATGCATGCATAGTAAAACCATTTATCCAATCACATATGTTTAAAAAATCACATCCATATGGGCTCCTGCCCAAAACCATTTACAGAAAACCATAACATAGTAAACATATGTGGGATCTCAACCCAAATCCATTTATCATCGTAAAACACAATTTCGCAAACCAATTGAAATCATGTTCATCCATATATTTCATATCAACAATCCTGTCACGGTAATCTAGAGCTACGCGCATGCTACCCGGGATCTCAAACCCAAGTCTCTCCAAGGTCCACCCAGGTCAATGTCCGTAGATCAATGACCCTCCCTGAAGGTTATAATACATAGCCTTTCTGAGAGTAAGGAACCCAACCGAAGGGTCGACTCCACTCATTCAGTGCTCCGTTACTACTCCGGGGTCCACCCAGGCCAACGACCCTCCCCGAGGAGACAATACATATATAAAAGATGGAATACGAAAAACCTTTTGAAATCATTCTTTAAGCCTTTCAAGGGTTCATGTCTGGCCCCCATAAGCCGTCATGAACCATAAAAACCTTTCAAGGATTCATGAAGGTTCTCATAAACCGTCATGAACCATAAAACCTTTCAAGGGTTCATGTCGATTCCCATAAACCGTCATGAACCGTAACTCCATTTGTGGGTCCCTGACCCAAAATCACAATCGTAAAATGTAATTGGCCCCTAGGCCCGAATCCACATACAAACTGGGCCTCTGGCCCGAATCGTAAACCAACTGGGCCTCGTGCCCGATACGTAAGTCAACTGGGCCTCAAGCCTGATTCGCAAGCTAACCGGGCCTCCGGCCCGATGCCTCGTGAAATCAAATGGACCTCAAGTCCGGGAGTTCGTAAATCAAATGGGTCTTGTGCCCGATTCCATATTTCCAAATCCAAAATCAATTTAAGAACCAATTGGGCCTCTGGCCCGAGTACGTAAATAAAAGGACTTCGAGTCCAAGGGTTTCCAAAAAAATGGGTCTCGAACCCGAGTTTACCTTTTCAAATCCGAAACTATTTCATTAAACTATTTCCAAAACCATAAGTACGGAAAATCAGAGTAAAACCGAAATCTTGATTTACGTGCAAGCATGTAAATCGCCTCGAAATGCGTGAAATCATATAATTCACCAATATCCAAATCAACATCATAGAATCACATTCATAATCCATATAAAACATTTATGCATGCATCACAATTTAGAAATCAAGGTCCACTCACAGACTGTCCTAAGTTGCCGCCTCGGTTTGGGTGCCGTAAGCCTCACCGGGAAAATCGTCTTCACCAGGACTCCCAAACCCATCCAAATCAATCTAGAGGGTTACTAACTACCTTATTAACCTCTCATTTAAGCCTCATAAGTTTCCCAAATTTTTAACTATCTTAAATCTCGAACCTAAACCTTCCGATGTCCCGAACATTATCGAGATGGTGTCCGATCGACGCGAAACCAGTCTCAAAATATTCGTTACATCGAATAGAGTGTTTCACATGTTGAACACTTCCCCATTGGACCGTTCATGCGCCCTCACGCGCTATCCAAAGGGGCTGCGCATGGGAGCCACGTGCCAATCACTATTCATTTTCCCTGTCCTCCAGCAGATTCGGTCCAGGGTCCAAACTCGTCCATTTTCAAACCATTTTCTTCCATTTTGATCCTAATCTCTTCCTAATCCTCTTTCCTATCTATTTACCATTTAAAAGTATAAGTAAACTCACAAAACCTGTACTTCCTTGATCGGCCATGGTGGTGGCGAGTTCCTACGCCGTTTACCGTCGTTCCTGGCCGTCCAAGCACTCGAAAACCATTCCATTTGCCTCACCAGACCCCCAGAAACATAACCCAAATGTTAGGTTCGATCAAAAACCCACAAAAACCAATTTTCAAATTTCAAACCAAAGCCTACATTCTAGGTTCTCCAGCCACCGTGCGTGTCGGCCCTCGCCGTCAACGCCACCATCACGCCTTCTTCATCAACACCTCTCACTCTCTCAGTCATGCTTAAGGTGTCTCACACAAACACAAGATATGGTGGTGAGGTTGTGTGTTTTGTTTGAAAATGAAAAATGAAGAAATGAGGTGTTCGGGTTGTGGGAAAACAGAGAAGGAGATGATAGTGATCAGGTGAGAGAGAGAGAGAGAGAAGAAATGGAGGGTGAGGATTAAAGGATGAGATGTGATGGAGGGTTAGGATTGAAAGGTGTTAGGGATTAAAATATAAAATAATTAAATTAATATTATTTAATTTGATAGATCCACTTTTTAGGGGATTGACTAATGGGATGATTGACACTTGTCACTCATCCATGGGTCCCACCAAAATATCTACCCAATCAGATATTGCCACCTCAACCTCGCCTCGATATACATGCATAGTGAAATCGAACTTCCGTGACCCATAACTTTCCCATTCGAAGTTCGATTTCGGCGTGCCACCTGTCTATGGATTCGTATTGACCCGATCTACGTAACGGTCCTCGGCCCTCGGCCATCGGACCTCCCAAGTCAAAAGTCAACTATTTGCCCTTTTTAACCAAATTACCAAAATGCCCATGAAATTCTGAACGTCATAACTTTTTCCTCGAAAGTCGGAATCGAACGTGCCACCTGTATGAACTCGTGACATCCCGAACTACGTCACAGTTATTGATCAAAGTCCATTTGACCGCTTGAACAAAAAGCCAACGTTTTGCCCACGCCCAAGGGCAAAACAATCATTTTGCACCGTTCGTCCGATTTCACCTAACTAATCACGGATTAACCTCACTAATCACCATTAATCACTAATCTAATCCCGAAATTCGGGACGGGTCGTTACATGAGACGTGAGGATCGAGTAGTAATGGTCCACATAAGGGTGGCAATTATTAACACGACTCAAAACCCGCACGGAATTAATCCGAATCAACCCGACTCGATAAAAATTCGGGTCAACCCGCTATAACCCATTTATTAAACGGGTGGATTTCGGGTCAACCCATGAACCCATTTAATAACCTATTAACCCGTTTAATAAACGGGTTATTAAATGATAACTTACTAACCCATAAACCCTTCAACCCATTTATTACTCTAGGGTTTTTTAAAATGACTAAATATAAATACTTAAATTTTATATAATTTATAACCTAAATACTAACCACACACAGAAGCTACACAGCCGCAGGGCCCGCACTCTCCACTTCTTCAGAGTCTCCCCATGAGAACCCTCCCTGTTAGATTTGTGGAAGCTCTGTAAGTCTGTAACCTCCAGTGTGATTCGCGCTTTTCCTTTGACAACAGCCAACTCGGAGCCCTGACTCATCCCCAATTCCTCTGAGGTAAGCCTTGTCAAAGGCTCAAATCGACGGTTTTTTAGTCTTGAAGAAGGCTCCAATTTAGCAACGAGGTAACCAGGAACGTTTGTTCCCCTTTTTCACATGTTCAAAGAAGGTTCTTCTGCCTTTTGAAAAGTAAAATATCTTCAGCCCCATCTCATAATTATGATCGGTTTATTATAAAGCTACTATATATATTGGATACTATTAGTATATTTTACAATAGTGGAATCTAACCTCAACAAACAATGAAAACAATTGTATCATTTAACTGTGGTTGTATTGTACTAGTAATCAACAAAACATTGTTAATGATAACTAACCTCTCGTAAATTAAGATGATGGTAAAAGTTCAATTGATACAGAATTACAGATAATATTTTGTAAAATCAAATCACTTGAGATTTGGAATAAAATCACCATGAATCAAATAGCTTGGGAAGAAGCGTCAAAGAGGTTGAACGAGACAAGTATAAGTCGTGTGGAATTGAATCAAGTCTCCGAACAATGAAGCGGGTCCAATTAAAACTCAAAGAGGAACGAGTACAAAACAAATGTGAATTGAATCTTATGTTGGAGTGATTTGGTTGAAATTGAAAGTCAGTGTCATTGTTTCTTTTAAAAAAACTAGAGTACGTAATATACAGATGTTATTTTGTCACCAATTATTTCTCTCAGACAATTTTCCCAAAAATTAAATGAGAGGTATAAATGGATTCAGGATCGAGTCTGAAACCTCAATCGACAAATTCATGTTTCTTTTTCTGTTCTTTTGTTTTCTCTTGAGTTTCATTTGGTAACCTTGAATAGACACATACACACAACTTGCTTGATGCCATTCACAAAAAATTAATTGGGTGACGACTATTTGCTATAGGCACTGCATTGGTTTGGTGCAATATTTCTATAAGTCTTGGCATGTTTTATATATGCTTATTTTTATCTTTTGCAAATGCAACCACCACTAGTGTGAACCTCATGCCTCGCACTGATTGGTAAGCTATCTATATTCATATTACAAAATTCTGCTTTAAGCGCATATTGAAGGTGTAAACTGTTTCATCTTATGTTTCTCGTCATTTTGGGGAAGCTACTGTAGTCTTGTTTTGTATCTATTTGGATCTAGACCTACCTTTGATCATTCCCTGGGAGGAATCTAATCTTACATTAATAACATTTTCACCAACTCTTTCCCAGTTAATGCTACAAGTCTACCCCAAAACTTTTGAAAGTATGATATCTTTCTGCTGTTTGTGTTGATGCCTAAAGTAGTCCATAAAAATCTGATGATCGTATCTGTGTTAGGTAAGATTTCAAATATTTCTATTTGATGATCACTATAGTGATCATCTTGAACTTTCTTCTGATTTATCCAGTCCTCTGTCAGTTTCTTGATCATTTTGTTGGTGAAGTCAAATGCCTTGTATGTTTGAGACAACATTTATCACCCATAGCTTTCTAGATTGGTTGTTTATGCAGAGAAGTGATGATGAAAATTAATGATAACAAAATCACCAAAGCTAGCCACGACCTTTTTCTGGTGTCATTGGGAAAGCCTGAGGGCTCTAAGCCTGTGAGGCTGGGGAGGATTATCATTTTTTTCTTGCTATATAACCATGCACATGTGGCTGTGGGGGCTGCAATTTTGTACTTTTGGTATATAACCATTGTTTGGGATCATGATTCATGCCTGTGATGCACTCAATTTTGAGTGAAATTTGGTCATCAAGTGGGCAAAATAACTTTTTGTTTGCATTGTCTTTTAAAGGCAATAAAACTAAGAATGCTTGCATAATTTAAGTTTGTGTCCAAAGAAAAATAGGTGTCTATATTCATGGTTATAAAAGTTAGTAATTGAATTGTAGGGTTGATATACAATGCACTTCAACTAGGAAATCAAAGCGCGCTATTCCATTTTAGCTAATGATTTTTTTAAAAAAATTGGATATTTATTGTAAGAGTAATGGTAGAGATATCAAGTTTTACGTATAATATATTGGTCTTCATTTGTTTTATATTTGATTCCATTTGTATTCTCAATAACTAAGAAATTGTAACATCATTTAATATAAAGGTTTAATGATAATGAAAGATGGTTTTGTGTTAAGAGTAATGATATATTGCTCTGCATCTCATTTACTATTTTATACTTTGTTTGTTGTTTAAATATGGTTTTTGTGTTTGTTTTTATTCAGATGGAAAATCCGTTTGATGATATTGGTGATAATTTCGAAGATAGAAGTGCAACCGAAAATTATAATTCTAGCATGTCTTTACACATTGTTATTAATTATGTGGTTGAATTCTAATATTTTCTTCATTTTATTGTAGGTGCTGATTAGTTGCGGTGTTCTTGTGCAATTCACGAAGATCTAATCAATCTAAACACTTTTTTTTTGTTGAAACTTTTCCCTTAGAGTTTGTTAATTAATCACTTAATTTTATTTGGTATTATGTACTATGCTTATTTTCTTTTGGAACTTAATATTACATTGATGATATTGTATTGTTGGTCATGGATACTAAATTATTGCATGTACTTACGAAATATGAATTATGAAGTTTGTTGACTTATGAAGTTCGTTGATGGTTGGTATAATATTTTAGTGAAAAAATTCTGCTTCAAATATTATGTAGGTTAAATGGGTTAAACAGGTTAAATGGGTTAAACGAGTTAAATGGGTTAAACAGGTTAAATGGGTTAAACAGGTTAAACGGGTTAAACAGGTTATTCAACACGACACGTTTAATAAACGGGTTAAACGGGTGGGTTCGAGTTACCTGTTTAATAAACAGGTCGGGTTCAGGTTTACATGTTTTGACACGATTAATAAACGGGTCGGGTTCGGGTTGAGCTTAAATAGGTAAAATAGAGTACATGACACGACACGAACCCGACACGACACGACCCATTGCCAGGCCTAGGTCCACATCCTTTTGAATGTACATAAGCAGTATAAACCAATAGGCGAACTAGGTAGTGAGTTAGACTGGTTACGGATACGTGATTGATGTCCGAGTGTGTTGGTTCCGACATGGTTGGAACTTCGGAATCGAGAAAGGTTGTGATTGAGGTGACGAGAGGAGTGCGGGTTTCCACATTGGTAAGGCATTTTGAAGTCGTTTTGGGTGACTTCTCAGGTTCTGCCATAGCAGATGATAGTTGTTATCACCAGTGCATTGATCATGTATTGGTTGGTGGACCTGGGATTTTTCTTGGGTCATCAGGAGGAGTTGGGTATATCGAAGTTAAGTGAACGAGATTTTTCATTTTCTGCTTGGTGGCAGACGAGGTTGGTTTACATGGCGTGGTGAGTGCAGCGAGTTTGTTTGCATTCACATATGATGAATTTTGTATCATCATCTTGGATCATCCTTGATTTTCCTAGGTGGAATGCCAATGATCGATACAAGGTAATTGGAGAGCACCCACAGTGACAAGACCCCTCCCGATTATCCCTCGATAATCGTGAAAGATCCTGCTCCCGTCTGACAATCACTCGAAAGTACCAAAAGTAGTTTAACATATATATATATATATATATATATATATATCTAGAACATAACAAACGATAAACATTTTCAGAAAATGGATAGTTTCGTATTCTGAGACCGTTTACCTAGTCAACAGGTTACAGAGCATAGGTAATATTTACAAGTAAGGATCAAAATCCTACGCTGCAAAGTGTCTGAGTAAGCAACAGTCCGATTATTCCTCTGCCTCGATATTAGCCTCAGTACCTGTGCACTGGCCTGGAGGGCAAATAAAACATCAAAGGTGTGAGTAGATAAAACAATGTTTTCGAAATACATTTAGTAAAAGACAATTCTTACCCTCCAGTTTCACAAACATGCATGCATATCACATAAAACATGAGTCATAGTGTCATATAAATCAAGTATGAATAGTGGACCAATAAAAACATGTTTATAGGCATCAAGATCAATTAATCATCATCATACCAACAACCCTCATCTCACTATCCAAATAACCTGTCACGATATCAATGCAATGCGTGCAAACTCGGGTGTCTCATGTCCGAGTACCTCCCCCAGGATCAACGACGTCTGGGGTGATATCATCTCCAGGATCAACGACGTCTAGAGGATATCATCATAATCTCACACTCCCGAGATTGAGCCTCCCTTGGAGCTACTCATCTCCGGGCAGTGGATCGTGACTACTCCAAGATCTACGACGTCTGGAGGAGACCATCAAATCACAGAGGATGGTATATGTGGAACAGTCACCAAATTTCATTATCTCATTTTCAAATCATAATCTCAACTCAAATCAAAATCAAAAATATTTCAATAAGACCATATTTTTCACAAAGCACGTTCCACGAATCCATTAAAATCACGCAAATCCATAAACGATAGGCAAAACCATTTCAAATGTCATCAATTCAATTTCCCGACTCATAATCCGAGTCAAACCCAAACTCAATTCTCGGGCCTTCGCCCAAAACAATAATATCAAGGTTTTCTCGAAAATTGTGCCGAACAGGATATAAAATAATAGAATATTCCCAAAATCTGGAAATCATCATATCGAAACATCAATCATGCTAAATCATTTCAAATCATATTATAAGACATTTAAAACATATATGCATGCATTCAGGGTAGAAAACAAAAGTCCACTCACACACCGTCCAGATTGTTCAGTTTCAAGTTGTTCGTCCTCTTCCGACGTCCTGGGACTATTTCGGCCTGTCAAACAAGTCATATAACATCACTCGATTATCATATAATCCCATATACGAATTTCCTAATCGTCGGAATAAAATAATATTATTTAAACGTAACCTATACGCTTCGGGGATTCAAATCACATCTGATTGACCCGAAACCAACTCTAATAGGTCCGTATCATCGAGAGCATAAAAATTGATGTTGAACCCAAAGTGAGATTCCCGGCCATGCGCCCTCACGTGCCGCCGCAAGCGGCTGCGCGTGAAAGCCACGCGCCGTGAACAGTGTCACCCCTGTTACCTGTTTCCCTGTTATACGGGTTTGCAACCCGCGGTGCAACCCGATTCGTTTTCCATCAATTTGAACCCAATTCCTCCCGTTCTTTCACTCGTTAGCATCAATTCTATATAGATTTAGGGTCTGTGACTTCAATTTGATCAAACAAGTCCTAAAACTCCTCGACTCAAGGTGAACACCCGACGGATCCTAACTCGGGTTCTACCCAAAATCGACCTGTTTCAAGCAATTAATCATACGGGAAGCATTCTAGATCCATTCTAAACATCAATTTGGAATCAATTTCAAGGTTCCTTACTTCCACGTAATCGAACTCAAGCTCCAAATTTCAAAGAAGTCGCAGGGTCTGTTCTTTGTCAATTCACCATCAATTGACTTCCCAATCGATTTGGTTCGAATCGTCTAGTTCCCAGAAAGCTAAATTTCACCTCAATTGCAATCGAAATCGTCTAAGAAATCAAATTCGACAATTATGGTGTTGGGTGATTTTTCGGGTGTTTTCAATACAATTTAATTGGGGGTTCCTTTAAGTCCCTTTCGGTTTTTCTCTCCAAACTGACACTAATTGATCCCTCAATTGCCCTGGTGTCTTTGTTCTACTGAAAATCGATCAAAATGAAGGATGAATATGTTCTCTGTTTTTGTCTTAGTCGAAGACTGAGATTCATACTATATGATCATGTGCAACAGCGTATTAATCTCATTAATTATACAAACCAAGTGCCACTAATGATCATTACCAAGTGACACATGTCACTCACAGCACCTCCTGAGTCATTAAAAGGGCTGATTCAGCCAATTAGCCCATTTAAGTAAGTCTACTGCAGCCACTTTCCCCATTTAATTACTTTACTGTTCGCAATTTACCATTTTACCCCTGAACTTCCCAGACCTATAACTTCTTCATCCGAGCTCCGTTTTCGACGTGCCACATGTCTACGGATTCAGCATCTCAAGAGCTACACAAAGGTCCTCGAAAAATGTACAAAAAGTATTCCAAACAAAAAGTCAACTTTTAGCCAATCCCTCCAAGGGTAAAAACGTCATTTTCACATTATTTTAATGTTTTAAATTTTTTGGATTTTTGGGGCGTTACAACCTTCCCCCCTTAGGAAATTTCGTCCCCGAAATTTCACGGAAACAAATACGGATACTGTTCTCGCATCTGAGCTTCGGGTTCCCAGGTAGCTTCTTCTACATTCTGATTTCTCCAAAGCACTTTCACTAGGGGAATTGTCTTTCGGCGGAGTACCTTATCTTTTCGATTCAAGATCTGCACAGGTTGTTCCTCAAAGCTTAGGTCTTCCCTGAGCTTAATGGGTTGCTCTTCTAATACATGGGGCTCGTCATACACATATTTCTGCAGCATTGACACAAATACATTATGAACTCTGGAAAGCTCCGAAGGTAATGCTAGTCTGTAAGCAACTCAGCCGATCCGCTCGATAACCTCATAGGGTCCGATGAAACGGGGGCTTAATTTTTCGCGCCTTCCAAATTGTACTATGCCTTTCCAAGGGGATAACTTCAGGAAAACCCAATCTCCCACTGCAAATTCAAGATCCCTGATCCGTCGATCCACATAGCTCATTTGCCTGTCCTGGGCTGCCTTGAGTCTATCCCGGATGAGCTTAACTTTCTCCGTCGTCAGATCAATCAATTCGGACTTAAACAATTTTCTTTCGCCCACCTCTTTCCAACACAAAGGGGTTCTGCACTGGCGTCCATATAAGGCTTCATAAGGTGCCCTTCCAATACTTTCTTGGTAACTGTTATTGTAGGCGAATTCCATCAATGGCAAATGTGACTCCCAAGTACCTTGGAATTGCAAAACACATGCTCTCATCATATCTTCCAAGGTCTGGATGGTCTGTTCCGACTGTCCGTCTGTTTGAGGGTGGAACGCCGTACTAAAATGCAATCTCGTCCCAAAAGCTTCTTGTAAACTTTGCCAGAATCTAGAGGTAAATCGTGGATCTCGATCCGAGATAATAGAGGCAGGTGTGCCATGTAACCGGATGATCTCATTAATGAACAAGTTAGCGTACTGGGTCATCTGAAAGTCTTCCTTCACAGGTAAGAAATGTGCCGACTTCGTAAGTCTATCTTCAATCACCCAAATGCCATCGTGGCCTCTGGGCGTCCTCGGAAGTTTAAACACAAAATCCCTGGCGATATGGTGCCATTTCCACTCTGGGATAGGAAGTGGTTGCAGCGCTCCGTAAGGTCTCTGTCTCTCAGCCTTTACCTGCTGACATATCAAACATTTACTCACATACTCAGCAATTTCTCGTTTCATGCCAGGCCACCAGTAATGTTCTCGAAGCGTACAGTACATTTTGGTTCCTCCTGGTACACATAATCTTCCTTTCGTCATTAGGGCTCCATCCTCGCTAACTGTATAATCACGCTGTTACCCTGCTTCTACTTCGATTCGAAGGATACATAAAGTCGAGTCTTGAAATGGAGCATCAATAATCTGATCAATTAGGATTGGTCGTACTTGGAAACTCGCTACCAACCCATCTTGACTATCAAGTCCCAACACAACACCAATCTTACGAAGTTCAACTAATAGAGGCAAATGTATCATCCGCAGATGGGCTACTGAATGTGCTGATTTCCGACTCAATGCATCAGCCACTACGTTCGCTTTTCCGGGATGGTATTCGATCGTGCAATCATAGTCCTTAAGCAATTCCAACCATCTTCTCTGCCTCACATTTAGCTCCTTCTGGGTGAAAAAGTATTTCAAACTTTTATGATCTGTAAACAGTCGGCAGGTCTCACCGTATAGATAATGCCTCCAGATCTTTAGCGCATGGTACCACTGCAGCCAGTTCCAAATCATGGGTAGGATAGTTGTGCTTGTGTGGTTTTAACTTTCGAGAGGCATAAGCAATTACCTTTCCATGCTGCATCAACACACACCCCAAGCCGTGTAAGGATGCATTAGTATATACTTCAAATTCTCCCCTCATCTGGAAGGGTCAATACCGGAGCGGATGTCAATCTTTTCTTCAATTCCTGAAAACTTCGCTCACAAGTTTCGTCCCAAAGGAACTTCACTCCCTTCCTCGTCAAGCGAGTCAATGGGGCAGCAATCGTAGAAAATCCTTCTACGAAACGCCTGTAATAACCGGCCAACCCCAAAAAGCTCCTCACTTCAGTCACTATTGTTGGTTGTTCCCAATTTGCCACTTCCTCAATCTTCTGGGGATCAACACAAATTCCGTCCGCATAAATCACATGTCCCGGAAAGCCCAAACTAGTCAGCCAAAATTGGCATTTACTCAGTTTGGCAAAAAGTTGATTCTCCCGCAGAGTTCCAAGCACAAGTCTCAGGTGCTTCTCGTGTGCCTTCTCATTCTTTGAATACACCAAAATATCATCAATAAACACAATGACAAACTGATCAATATATTTCTAGAATACTCGGTTCATCAAGTCCATGAATGTTGTCGGGGCATTGGTTAACCCAAATGGCATTACGAGAAACTCATAATGACCATACCGAGTCCGGAAGGCCGTTTTCGGAATATCCTCTTCTCGAATCCTCAGCTAATGGTAACCAGAACGAAGATCAATCTTCGAAAAATACGTAGCTCCCCTTAATTGATCAAACAAATCATCAATTCGAGGCAAAGGATACTTATTCTTGATCGTCATCTTGTTTAGTTATCTGTAGTCCATACACAATCTCAAGCTGCCTTCTTTCTTTTTCACAAATAGTACGGGGGCTCCCCACGGTGACACACTCGGTCGAATGAATCCCATGTCGACTAGATCTTGTAATTGTACTTTCAATTCCCTTAACTCGGCTGGTGCCATGCGATAAGGAGGCAAGGAAATAGGTCGTGTACCAAGAAGCAAATCAATGGTGAACTCCATCTCCCTATGCGGTGGCACTCCTGGTAAGTCCTTAGGAAACACATCATGGAACTCACATACGATAGGGATGTCTTCGATCCTCACTGGGGTATCCCATACATCAATCACATGTGCTAGATAACCCTGAAAACCTCTATGTAACAATCTCTCTACCGTGAGGGCTGATATGACTTTGACGGGTAACATTCGCCGATCTCCCTGGAATATCACTTCCGGTAATCCTGGACTCCGGAGTATCACCCTCTTATCGAAACATTTGATAGAGGCATGATGGGTTGTCAACCAATCCATCCCAAGGATAACATCAAAATCATATAAATCTAACAATATGAGGTCAGACACTAGGGTCACACCCTCTATCAACACAGGATAATCTCGTATCACCTGGTTGACCACATATAGATCACCAGTCGGTGTACCGACTCCCATATCACAACCAATCGCGGAAATCTCTCTGTCGACTAATAATGCATACTCTCGGGATACAAAAGAATGGGTAGCTCCCGGATCTATTAAGGTACGTGCATGATGACCAAAAATAGGAAGCATACCTGTCACCACTCCCGGGGTAGCTCGAGCCTCCTGTTGAGTAACAGCAAATACTCGAACCTTGCGTCCCGAAGTCTGACCACGTCCTCGTGAGTTACCACGTCCTCGGCCGGATCCTCTCCCCCCAGTAGCATCGGAAGTCGAGGCCGTATTCTGACTCTGCTCTGGTGTTCCTCGACCTGTGCCACTACCGCCCGATCGGTATGGGCAGTTCCTTGCGATGTGTCCGGGCTCTCCACAGGAAAAACAAGTCACTGTACCAGGCTGACACGGTCTATCACTCTGTCCAGTAGACCCCACAGATGTTCCACTAGACTGAGACGTTGCCTGAGGTCGATAACCAAATCTCTGTGTACCTTCACTACCATAACTCGGACGAGTACCACTGGAAGACCCAGAACTCGAACTACCTCTTTTAGGCCATCTTTGACTCGGGGATCCTTGATACTGTCGCTCTCGGCGCCAACCGAAGCCTGAAAACTGCTGGCGTACCGGTAAGGTCACCTCAACTCTGGTGGCCGCATCGGACAACTCCCTCAATGAAGCATATGATCCCACTGTCATAGTACCACGGATCTCATTTCTTAACCCCTGCTCAAACCTTCTGCACTTGTCCTCTTCATTAGACACATACAGAGGGGAAAAGTTTGATAGGTTCAAGAACTTTTGCTCATAATCAGCCACATATAGGTCTCTTTGTTTCAGTTGAAGGAACTCCACTTCCTTGGCATTGCGAAAAGAACGAGGATAGAACTGATCTAGGAAACGGTGCCTGAAGTCCTGCCAACTCAGGGTGCTGGCATCCAATCTCGTCAACTGTAATCCACGCCACCATCTATGCGCCTAACTACTCAGCATAAACGTGGCTAAGGGAACCATGTCTCCTAGTGGGCATCGCATGATCTCGAAAATCCTTTCCAACTGCGTAACCCACTCATAGGCCTCATCTGGGTTAGTCTGGCCAGTAAAACTCGTGGCCCCCAAACGTTGAGCTCTCTCTACGTCTGGACCCTCCATCTCTTCGCTAGGCTGTGCACGAGGCTCGCGTCGCGGAGGCATATTGAGGTATCTGTAAGTAAAACATATGAGTTAACCACACAAGCACACAATGTGCCCGACTCAGACCGCAACCTAGTCCTCTTATACCAATTTAACAAGACCCCTCCCGATTATCCCTCGATAATCGTGAAAGATCCTGCTCTCGTCTGACAATCACTCGAAAGTACCAAAAGTAGTTTAACATATATATATATATATATATATCTAGAACATAACAAACGATAAACATTGTCAGACAAGGGATAGTTCCGTATTCCGAGACCGTTGACCTAGTCAACAGGTTACAGAGCATAGGTAATATTTACAAGTAGGGATCAAAATCCTACGCTGCAAAGTGTCTGAGTAAGCAACGGTCCGATTATTCCTCTGCCTCGATATTAGCCTCAGTACCTGTGCACTGGCCTGGAGGGCAAATAAAACATAAAAGGTGTGAGTGGACAAAACAAAGTTTTTGAAATACATTTAGTAAATGACAATTCTTACACTTCAGTTTCACAAACATGCATGCATATCACATAAAACATGAGTCATAGTGTCATATAAATCAAGTATGAATAGTGGACCAATAAAAACATGTTTATAGACATCAAGATCAATTAATCATCATCATACCAACAATCCTCATCTCACTATCCAAATAACCTGTCACGATATCAATGCAACACGTGCAAACTCGGGTGTCTCATGTCCGAGTACCTCCCCCAGGATCAACGACATCTGGGGTGATATCATCTCCAGGATCAACGACGTCTAGAGGATATCATCATAATCTCACACTCCCGAGATTGAGCCTCCCTTGGAGCTACTCATCTCCGGGCAGTGGATCGTGACTACTCCAAGATCTACGACGTCTGGAGGAGACCATCAAATCACAGAGGATGGTATATGTGGAACAGTCACCAAATTTCATTATCTCATTTTCAAATCATAATCTCAACTCAAATCAAAATCAAAAATATTTCAATAAGACCATAGTTTTCACAAAGCACATTCCACAAATCCATTAAAATCACGCAAATCCTTAAACGATAGGCAAAACCTTTTCAAATGTCATCAATTCAATTTCCCGACTCGTAATCCGAGTCAAACCCAAGCTCAATTCTCGGGCCTTTGCCCAAAACAACAATATCAAGGTTTTCTCGAAAATCGTGCCCAACAGGATATAAAATAATATAATATTCCCAAAATCCGGAAATCATCATATCGAAACATAAATCATGCTAAATCATTTCAAATCATATTATAAGACATTTAAAACATATATGCATGCATTCAGGGTAGAAAACAAAAGTCCACTCACACACCGTCCAGATTGTTCAGTTTCAAGTTGTTCGTCCTCTTCCGACGTCCTGGGACTATTTCGGCCCGTCAAACAAGTCATACAACGTCACTAGATTATCACATAATCCCATGTACGAATTTCTTAATCGTCTGAATAAAATAATATTATTTAAACGTAACCTATACGCTTCGGGGATTCATATCACATCCGATTGACCCGAAACCAATGCTAATAGGTCCGTATCATTGAGAGCATCAAAATTAATGTTAAACCCAAAGTGAGATTACCGGCCACGCGCCCTCACGCGCCGCCACAAACGGCTGCGCGTGAAAGCCACGCGCCGTGAACAGTGTCACCCTGTTACCTGTTTCTCTGTTATACGGGTTTGCAACCCGCGGTGCAACCCGATTCGTTTTCCATCAATTTGAACCCAATTCCTCCCGTTCTTTCACTCGTTAGCATCAATTCTATATAGATTTAGGATCTGTGACTTCAATTTGATCAAACAAGTCCTAAAACTCCTCGACTCAAGGTGAACACCCGACGGATCCTAACTCGGGTTCTACCCAAAATCGACCTGTTTCAAGCAATTAATCATACGGGAAGCATTCTAGGTCCATTCTAAACATCAATTTGGAATCAATTTCAAGGTTCCTTACCTCCACATAATCGAACTCAAACTCCAAATTTCAAAGAAGTCGCAGGGTCTGTTCTTTGTCAATTCACCATCAATTGACTTCCCAATCGATTTGGTTCGAGTAGTCTAGTTCCCAGAAAGCTAAATATCATTTCAATTGCAATCGAAATCGTCTAAGAAATCAAATTCGACAATTATGGTGTTGGGTGATTTTTCGAGTGTTTTCAGTACAGTTTAATTGGGGGTTCCTTTAAGTCCCTTTCGGTTTTTCTCTCCAAACTGACACTAATTGATCCCTCAATTGCCCTGGTGTCTTTGTTCTACTGAAAATCGATCAAAATGAAGGATGGATATGTTCTCTGTTTTTGTCTTAGTCGAAGACTGAGATTCATACTATATGATCATGTGCAACAGCGTATTAATCTCATTAATTATACAAACCAAGTGCCACTAATGATCATTACCAAGTGACACATGTCACTCACAGCACCTCCTGAGTCATTAAAAGGGTTGATTCAGCCAATTAGCCCATTTAAATAAGTCTACTGCAACCACTTTCCCCATTTAATTACTTTACTGTTCGCAATTTACCATTTTACCCCTGAACTTCCCAGACCTATAACTTCTTCATCCGAGCTCCGTTTTCGACGTGCCACATGTCTACAGATTCAGCGTCTCCGGATCTACACAACGGTCCTCGAAAAATGTACAAAAAGTATTCCAAACAAAAAGTCAACTTTTAGCTAATCCCTCCAAGGGTAAAATCGTCATTTTCACATTATTTTAATATTTTACATTTTTGGATTTTGGGGGCGTTACACACAGTCTCGGCGTGTCTCGTCGTTGACTAATCTATTTAGATGTCGGAATTAGTTAAGGAGTGAGGTGTATGACAAAGGAGTCAAGAGGGTGTAAGACCATATGACCAGATTTCCAGGTGGATTGTTAACTGGGTGAGCATGTGTGGATCCTAGGTGGATCGGGATTGTGATGTTGAGGACTTTGAGCATCGTGACGATCGAGGATCGTGACGTTTATGGTCAGGTGACGTAGTGATAGATCTGGATCGTGATCTTGATGGTCCAGATAGGTGGAGAGTTTATCGCTCTTACTTGGATATTTGAGTTGAGGATGATGAGACTGAACTTCTTTTCGAGGTAAATCTCGTATGGTGTATTACTCGAGTGAGTAGGTGTCCGACGAGGTCGGATTTGGTTAGCCTTAGATGTGTGGATGGTGGGATTGGCTTCCCTATGAAGTCAATCGAACGTATTGAGGTAATCGATGAACAGGTAACCGATAGGTTCAGATTTGGTACGTCTCGGTAGACGTGGTTAAGATTGGATGCTAGTTGGCATAAGTGAGTACGCCTTGGTGGGCATGATTCGGATTGGTACGTATTGGATTTCGTGGTTAGAGTAGACGTTGTGTTGCTGGTCGAGTGACCATGGGACTCAAAATGGATGATGGGTTGGAGTTTTGATCTGTGTGATACTGGATTGGACAGACGGACTCCAAAATTGAAACGTGATTGGCTACGACCTAGGTTGTTGTAGGCTGGTTGATGGATGGATGTACGTACCCTGTACGTTGTTCGAGTTACGATACTGGGCAGACTTATGGCGCCTGGTGACGGTATATAAGATATACCAGGGGTACGTTGGTGAGCGTGTTGGTTGTCGGCCTACTTCCGATACCATTGGATTAGTCGAGGACGTGAACTGGACATTGGGTACCGTGCACTGGGTCATGGTATTTCTGATGGGTCCAGTTACACACAGGTCGAGTGCTTTGTTGGTAAATGTGTACTCAGGTTGAGTGAGTTGGTGGTTAGAATAACCACAAGTAAGCATAATTTCAGTTTTCAACTGGCGACTATCAAGTGGTGACGATTTGTCTGATGCGTCAGCGAAAAGGGTAGATTTGTCAAGTGGTATCAACTCGGAACGTACGATTACTGTCATTCGACGTGGTCGAATGGGGTCGATGGTGAGTATTGGTGGAACGTCTAGGTGCAGACAAGTATCGTTTTGGTTAGTGGGTGTACAAGTGTACTTTTGTTGTGTGGTTGATTGTGCTTTCCATGAGGTGGTTGTGCAATTGGGATAGTTGGAATTTCGAGGACGAACTTAATTAAGGAGGGAAGTTTGTAACGACCCGTCCCCTAATTCCAGGACTAGATTAGTGACGAATCAAGGATTAGTGAGGTTAATCGGTGATTAGTGGGGTACTTTTGGACGGACGGTACAAAATGACGATTTTACCCCTAGAATGGGCAAAACGTTAACTTTTCGTTCAGGAGGACAAATGGACTTTGGCTGATGACTGTGACGTAGTTCGAGACATCACGAGTTCATAGACAGGTGACACGCCCGATTCCGACGTTCGAGGAAGAAGTTATGATTATCGGAAGTTCGGGAGCATTTTGGTAATTTGGTTGAAAGGAGGAAAATAGTTGACTTATGACCCGGGGAGGTCCAATTGCTGAGGGCCGAGGACCGTTACGTAGATCGGGAAGATACGAATCTGTAGACAGACGACACGTCGAATTCGAACGTTCGACAGAAAAGTTACGGTTCACAGAAGTTCCGATGAACTATTGCATGTCCTACGAGACGGCTTGGGTTTTGTCCTAAGTGGGGCCCAGATATTTTCCCAAGGCCCAATGGATTGGACACCATTTTACATTCATGCATATCACCCATTTTTCTTTGTTTGTGCATACCAAACCCAAACCAAACCCGATTACCTTCCAACCCTAATCCAAACCCTTAATCCCTATGATCATGTTTGAGGAAACAGAGAGTGTTGGAGGGCCGCGAGGATGATGGTGCCTGGCAGGAGGCAGCGCCGCCGTGGACGGCGAAGGACCCATGTGCAAGGTAACCCTGTTACATTCAAATCTCCTTATTTTTTATTTCAAACGTTGGGGACGGTTTAATAGATTAGAACGGGTTTAATGGGTTGCTAGGGAGGTTTTAAGATGCTTTTGGTGGCGGTTCAAGGCTGAGGAAGCCCAGGGGGTGGTCGGGGAGTTTGGACCATGAGAATGGGTTTTGGTGAGTCGGGTTTTACATGATTTTTCTTAGGTTTCTTGATAGGAAATGATAGGAAATGAGAAAATAGGAAGATTAGGATTGGATTTGAAGGGATTGGACGAAAATTGGAGAAGATATGGGGCCAGGCCGGCCGAACCAGTGAACCGGCCGAACTCGGTTCGATCGCAGAAATAAGATATACAGTGGTCTGGCGCGTGGCTCCCACGCGCAGCCCCTTTGGGCGGCGTGTAAGCAGTCCGATGGGGAAAGTTCCAACATGTGAAATCATCTATTTGATGTAACAAACATTTTGGGACTGGTTTCGTGTCAATTGGACATCGTCTCGATATAGTTCGGGTTATCCGAAGGTTTAGGATCGAGATTAAAAATAGTTAAAAATTCCAGAAAATTACGGGGCTTTAGTGAGGGGTTATTTAAGTAGTTAGTAACCCTCTATTACGATTTGGACAGGTTTGGAGGTCCCAGTGATGGTGTTTGGCACAGGAGAGCCGTATGGCACGCGAATCGAGGAGACAGCTTAGGACGGTCTGTGAGTAGACCTTGATTTTTAAACTGTGATGCATGCGTAAATGTTTTATATGGTTTATAGTTATGATTCTATGATGATGATTTGGATGGTTGTGATTTACATGGTTTCACATTTTTTGAGGCGATTTACGTGCTTGCACGTAAATCGTGGTTTTACGGTTTTATATTGATTTTTTGTACTTATAGTTTTGGAAATGATTTCATGAAATGGTTTTGGATTTTGAAAGGTAAACTCGAGTTCGAGACCCATTTGTTTTGGAAACCCTCGGACTCGAAGTCCATTTAGTTACGTTTTCGGGTCAGAGACAAAATTGGTTCTTAAATCGATTTTGGATTTGGAAATATGGACCGGGCACGAGACCCATTTGATTTACGAACTCTCGGACTTGAAATCCATTTGGTTTACGAAATCGGGCACGAGGCCCAATTGGTTTACGATTTTGGCCGGAGGCCCATTGTGTATGTGGATTCGGGCTTAGGGCCCAATTATGTTTTAAGATTGTGATTTCAGGTGAGGGACCCATAAATGGATTTATGGTTCATGACAGTTTATGGGGACCGGCATGAACCCTTAAAAAGTTTTTATGGTTCATGACGATTTATGGGGACCGGGAATGAACCCTTGAAAAGTTTTTCGTTTACCATCATTTATATATAAATTGTCTGCTCCGGAGAGGATCGTTGGCCTGGGTGGGCCCCCGGAGTAGTCACGGAGCACTGACTGAGTAGAGTCGCCCCCGTTGGATTCCTTACTCAGAAAGGCTATGGATTATAACCCTCAGGGAAAGTCATTGATCTACGGACATTGACCTGGGTAGACCCTAGGGAGACTTGGGCTTTGAGACCCCGGGTAGCACACGTGTAGCACTAGATACCGTGATAGGATTGGTTATATGAAATATATTGACAAACATGATTTCAATTAGTTTGCGAAATTGTGTTTTATGGTTGATAAATGGATTTTGGCTGAGATCCCTCATATATTTATAGTGTTCCAGATTTTTGTAGGCCTTAGACACTTGATAATGCAATACAATAATTTGAACACACATCATCTGAAAATGTACAGCTAACTCCTAATAGCAAGGAGAACCTTAAATACTTCTGCTTCCCTAAGCCGCTGCTCCCTCCTCCACCACACCCGCCCCCCCACACCCCCCCCCCCCCCCCCCCCCCCCCCCCCCCAAAAAAGCAAAGATGCATGGTAGAATTAGGATTAAAACAAAATTGGGAACCCGGATCTTCTAACCAGTTAATCATCGTCCGATAAACAAACTATGTCAGCAAGTCGATCTGTATTTACTGGGTTAGCAGAGGTACTACCCGTAGTGGCTGGATCAGAAACATTCATCTTGTCACGCTTTGAGGCTGAATCTGGGAGCAAAGGTGCACTACCTGGTGAATTTGCACCAGCCCGACTGTTCATATTCATAAGCAACCCCAATGCAGATAAACCGCGAAGAGCAGCCAAATCTCCTCCACTTTCAGGATGATGGGCCCTATTGTGAGGAACAGGCTGCGGTGTGGGAGCTGGAGGTCGTGGAGTGTGAGGAACTGACATAGTCGAAGGGCTGTTGATGTGTGATTGCTGATTCGACATGGATGTCGAAGGTCTAAATCGTTGAAGATGTGGAGCTGGGGCACGAATCCCACCTCCAACTTGGGGGATTCCTGCAGAAGAGAAGGAACCAATGTGGGGTGGTCTTGGAGAAGGAGCAGGCGCGGTAGGGACAGTCTGCATAGGTGAAGCTGTACAATGTGGGTTGGTTGCAGTTGCAGGTGCAGGTGCAGGTGCAGGTGCAGGTGGGGTCATGGGTGGGTTGGGTAAGGGTGCATTAGAAGTGTGCAGGCTAGCTGCAGCAGTGCTGGCCAAAGGTGAGCGGATAACTGGAGAATGTCTTTGTGTATCTTGCGTAGATAGATGGACCAGCTGCTGGATGAAAGTAGAATTCGCTTCTGCCAAGGAAAATAAGAGTAAGGTGCCTAAGAACAATGAAAATAAGTACACAAGAAAATCATAATTGCAATTATTTATTTATTAGTTTTCTGATGCCCAGAAATTTTGAAATCAGCGACATGGGTCAGCACCGAAACTGGAGGCTAAATTCACAACTACCCTGTATAAAATGCATGAAAATCCAGAGACATGTTATATTATAACCATAGTATACTTCTGACAACTAATTTCACACTACTGCACTTCCAGATGGCATTAACAGGAATGGGCTGATGGGGTCGTTTTATAAAGCTTGAATAAAACGATCGTGATCTGAGAGGTGACAAAATCCCTTCATCCAAACAATAACAATCCTCAAAACAAGGATTCAATTGAGTACTGAGAAGCTACTTAAGCCAAAATACCAAATGAAAGTAAAACGATTTTTTTTTTTTCATTTCCTGAGGAAGTTTATATTTAAAATCTATTTTGTTTGCTTCCGATCTCTCTCTCACCCCTTTTCGTTGTCTGTTCTCTCTTGCTTAAGAGTGGATTGCATAGGTGATTTTCCGACATGAAGTAGATGATCATTTATGAATAAACCTCTACCTTATTTCTCATTGATTGTTCATCTAAAATGTCATTTTTCTTCCTCTGTACTTTCGCCTATCCTTTGCAGTTTAATGCTTGCATTCAGAATCAACCTATCCCTTGGAGCAAAATCCTAATCAACATAGTTTTTCCCTCCCTCTCAGCCGCCCCTCTCAGCCGCCTATGCGGTCTGAAGCTGAGTTTTTACATCAAAATCTTTTTGTCCCCCTTAATTTTAACTGGGCTGCACCTTCAGATCACTTTTCAAAGAATGAAAGTCCTTAAGGGGGCGGCTGACATTCAATTAGGTAGAGCCGTAGCCTATAGGTATCCTTTTGGTGGTTCCGAGAGATCCAGTGCCTATTCATCCTCTTCTACCAATTTGCATGTGTAATACCAAACCCTACACCTAAAGCTCTAATGATTTGATAATATTTTAGCAATCTTCTTCATTACCTAAAATCTTCACTGTGATTAAATGAAACTAAAATATTGCAGAATTTGAAAATTAAAATAAATCCATGGAAAAGCCCAATGAGGATCTTTTCACCTCTTGGACATCACGCATGATTGAAATACCATCCAAACACAAGTCGCAATTCAGAAGTTCAATACCTTGTTGCACTCCAGATGCACCTGATGCCCTAAGATCCATGCATTTAGACCTGAAAGCCTCGGCCAAAATCTTACTCATCAAAACTTTGTTATGAATTGAATCCAATTCCTTCTTTTTAAGGAGAAATTCAGCCTCAGTCTCTTGCAATCTAATCTCATACTTCCGACGAATTTCAGCAACAGCCTCCTCTATCTCCTTGTCACAATCAGTTTTCAAGCGATGCTTCTGTTCAAGCAAAAAAAAAGCTCAGCATAACTCTTTCCTTCAAAAATAAACACATAAAAGGTATTAACTTCAAAACTGACCATATCTTCATGAGACTTGAGGACCTGATCTGTTTGCTTAATTAATCTTTCCAATTCGTTTTGAAGCGGGTCAAGGTAAACAGGCAGAGGCGTCCGAGATGCACCCTGGGGTGCAGCATTTATAGGACGACTGTTAAATGCCGAAGTAACAACTGTAGCCCTTGTGTCAGAAATCGGCGATCTACTTCCACTAGCAGAAAATGTCACAGGACGCAAACCAGTTTGATTTGAAGTTTCAGGAAGGTTCTCAACATGTTGGATTGGCACACCAGGAACTTGGTTACTGTAACAGTCTTCACTATTTGACTGAATTTCAACTCCACCAGGTGAAGATAATGCAGGAGTAAAATCACCGGGTGTATTAGAGGATGGTAACAGCGACTGTTGTACTAAAGGCTCAGTGTCTAGCAATTCATGATTAAAAAAATTGGATGCTACTGCCGAAACAGATTCTGGTGCCGGATTTTCAACTGGTTCGCAACTATTCTGCTTTCCACTGGCTTCTGCATCTCCTTCTTGCGGTGAAGCTGATGTTCCTAACAGTGTACCTCTGTCCTGATGTGCCTGGATAAGTATGAATGTGTCAGTAGGTGAACGGCTAAATAAATTCTCTTTCGGATTTTATTTTCTTGATGTAGAATACAATTATCTAATCTTATATACCACCACCTCCTGAAGTGAAGTCCCAAGACAAAATAATATCATAGAATCCATATTGTTCGCATTAACAATTCAAAAGAACCTTTCAGATCTAACTATAAGGTATTGAATTTTCTGGTATTATTTTTCATTGAATTAAGTTGTACAATGGTGGCAGATTTATACAAGTTCTAGGAAAGTCCTAACTAGGTAATATATAGACAAGAGCCTAACTAGGTAAGATACAAACTAAGTATTAAGGAGGAGATTGATCTGCAATCTCCTCTGATTCTACAGGATCTGTAACAGGATCCTTAACACGCGCCCGCAAGAAGGTGGAGCCATCTGCGACACCAATCTTGTCACGTAGGAGCTGAAAGCGGGGTCTTGATAAGGGCTTAGTGAGGGCATCAACAAGCTGATCATCAGTGGCAACATGGGAGACAGTGAGAAGGCCACGGGAGACATGATCACGGACAAACTGAAAATCAATGTCCACGTGCTTCATACGAGAGTGTAGGGCTGGATTGGCACAGTAGAAGGTGGTGCCAATGTTGTCACATGAGATATTGGGGCAGGCCGAGATGGAAAGGCCCAGTTCTTTGAGGAGGGACTGCACCCAAGTTAGTTCTGCTGCAGTTGCTGCAACTGAGCGATATTCAGCCTCTGTAGATGATCTGGAGACGGACTTTTGTTTCCGGGAGCTCCAGGAAATGAGGTTCCCACCCAGGTAAGCTGTGGTGGATTTGCGGTCATCTCGATCAGCAGCCCAATCAGCATCAGAGAAGGCCGCTAATGTGTTGAAGGCATGAGTGACAGCACGAAGTTCATGGGTGGACTTCCTGTGGAGGTGAAGCCCGAAGAGGATGGTGCCTCGTAGGTAACGTAGAACCCGTTTGAGGGCTTGCCAGTGGAGGTCTGTAGGGGCATGCATGAACTGGGAGAGCTTGTTAACAGCATAGGAAACGTCAGGACGAGTGAGGCTGAGATATTGAAGGCGGCCAATGATGCGGCAAAATCTGGTAGGATCAGCCGGGGGGGGAGCCATCCTGAAGGACCAATGTAGGGCACACGGCCAGGGGGGTAGAGACTAGTTTGGCTCCCTCCATACCCGTCATGTGAAGATCATTTATGTAGCGGTGCTGGGAGAGCAACAGACCGGTGGGGGTGTTGGTTACTTCCACGCCAAGGAAGTAATGAAGGGGTCCTAGATCCTTGACAGAGAACCGGGCAGCCAAGGTGTGGATGAATGAGTTGAGAAGTGGAGGATCATTACCCGTGAGGATCAGGTCATCCACATAGGCCAGAAAGTAAAGAACATGAGGTCCCTGCTTAAGAACAAAGAGAGATGCATCAGAATGAATAGTAACAAATCCTTGTTGAAAGAGGAAACGATGAAGTTCCTGATACCAGGCTCGTGGGGCTTGTTTTAGACCATAGAGGGCCTTTTTGAGCTTGCACACATAAGTGGGAGTGTGAGGGTCGACAAACCCCTTGGGCTGTTCCATGTAGACATCGTCATGTAGGGCGCCCTGTAAGAAAGCATTGTTTACATCCAACTGCCGGATGGGCCAGCCATGAGTCACAGCAAGATGGAGCACAATTCGGATAGTAGTGGGCTTTACTACAAGGTTGTAGGTCTCTGTGAAGTCAAGTCCTGGGAGCTGGTGGTAGCCCTTAGCTACTAGCCGGGCTTTGTAGCGGTCAACAGTGCCATCCGGGTTCCTTTTGATCCTGAATACCCATTTATTGCCAACCAGATTCTGGTGTGGGTGAGAAGGTACCAACTCCCAGGTACCATTTTGGATCAGGGCATTGAATTCTGCGGACATAGCAGTTCGCCAAAGGGGATCCTTGATGGCCTGGGATACACAAGTGGGCTCGGCCAAGGTGAGGAGAGCAGAGGTGGTTGCGGTGAGGGCATAGGTGGGTACAGGGGAAATGGTGCCTATTTTGGTGCGAGTGAGCATAGGGTGAGTGTTTGGGGGTGGGGGCGGTAGTGGTGGAGGAGAGGGGAGGGAGGGGGAGGGGTTAGGAGGAGAGGAAAGGCGAGGTTGACGCCTGGTGTAGGTGCGGAGTGAGGGTGCAGGGGGTGGATGGCTGGGGCTGATGGCAGCGGGAACAGAGGAGGCAACAGAGGAGGAAACAAGGAGGTTGCGGATAGCGGTTTGGTGCTGGGGCAATGAGGGATCTGGGGCTGGAGACGGTGCAACTCCAAGACCAGGCAGGTGCAGTGTGTCAGTGTGGTCCAGTAATGCTGCAGGCGCTGGTGGTGGTGCTGGTGTGGTGGCGGGGATGGGGGAAGAGTAGTCATGAGAGGGAGAGTGGACAGCCACTGGTCAAAGTGATCCGCAGTGACTTGAGGGGCAGTAGAGTGAGAAGGAATACCCGGGAAGGAAGACTCATCAAACTGAACATGCCTAGACACATAAAGACGACCAGAGGAGGGGTCAAAACAGAGGTAGGAACTCTGGTTGAGGGAGTAGCCGAGGAAGATACATGAGGTGGATTTTGGTTGCATTTTGTTGGTGGTGTAGGGAAGCAGCCAGGGAAAGCAAAGGCAGCCAAAGACTTTTAGACGTGAGTAATTTGGGGGATGGTGAAAGAAGGCAGAGTAGGGAGTAGAGTTCTGAAGAGTTGGGGTGGGTAAGCGATTGATGAGATAGACAGCAGCCTTAAAGGCATATGGCCAGTAGGGGAGAGGGAGATTAGCTTGATGAAGAAGAGTAAGACCCGTGTCCACTACATGGCAATGACGCCGTTCTGCCACCCCATTATGTTGGGGTGTGTGAGGAGGGGTGAGAAGATGGTGAATACCATGGTTGGCTAGGAAGGCTTTGAGTTTGATAAACTCTCCACTGCCATCAGTATAGAGAGTGACAATGGAGGTTTGGAAATAATTTTCAACCAGTTTTTTGAAATCAAGGAAGGTGGGAAAAACATCAGATTTCTTTTTGAGTGGGTAAAGCCATGTATATCTGGTGTAATGATCAACGAAGATGACATAATAAGCAAAGCCTTCAGGAGATTTATAAGGGGCAGGACCCCAGACATCTGAGAAAATGAGTTGGAGGGGCCGTGTGCTTGTAAGAAAGGTCTCTCCAAAGGGAAGACGATGACTTTTATTGCATTGACAAGAGGAACATACAGAGAGTTTGAATTGTAAAGGTACAGAAATAGCAGCATAATGAAAAACATATTCTAGGACTCTAACACTAGGATGACCAAGACGACGATGCCACAAAGTAGAGGATGCCACCACACCGGCCATAGCTTGAGGTTGCAGGGAGGTAGGGGACCATTCGTACACACCGTCCTTACTCAGGCCTTGGAGAAGCACCGCCCCCGTGCTGAGATCTTCACCTGGAAAAATTCATGATAAAATTCAATGGAGGTGTGGTTAGTGGCATTAAATTAAGAGATAGAGAGCAGGTTTCTGGTCAGGGTAGGAGCACAGAGAACATGTTTAAGGAGAAAAGGACGAGAGGAGGGATAGGAAAGTGTGATGGTACGAGTGTGGGTTATGGATAACCCCTTACCATTGCCAAGGATGATTTCATCGAGTCCATTGTAGTTGTGGACTTCCGTTAGGTGATGAGGGGTGGAGGAGACATGATGGGAGGCACCGGAGTCCAGGAGCCAAGGAGAAGAGTGAGTCTGGATAGTGGGATTAGCCACGGGGGCTGGGAGGATTGCTGCTGGAGCTGGGGACAGCGCTTAGCACTGTGGCCTTGAGTGCCACACCACTGGCAAAACCCTCGATAGCCACTTCCTTGGGTGCTGTTGGACCTGCGCTGGTTGCTGGGGGGCAGGCCAGAGCGCTGGGCAGAGGGACCACGGTTGTCAAAGGCCTGGTTGGAGGATCGGTGGTCTGAGGGGCCACGGTTGTGGTGGTTGTAGTTCGGACCACGGGCTGTTTGGGTTACATTAGCAGTGATAGTAGATGGAGAGGGGTTGGGGACGGCTCGGTTGGCTGCATTTTCATGCTAAACCAGCATATCATGCAAGTTCTCAAAAGGAACTGGGGTGTCTCTAGACCTGACAGCAGCAGCTAGGTCTTTGAAGTCAGGGCCAATGCCATTGAGGACATGAAGAAGCAGGTCGTCGTCGGACAGGGGTGTATCAATGGCTGCGAGTTCATCTGCAATGATGCGTACCTCTTGGAGGTATTCAGAGACTAGTCGTGAGTCCTGGCGGAGGAGGGTTAAACGCTCCTTGAGTCCTAGTACCCGAGCTCTGGCTTTGCTCGCGTAGAGACGGGTTAGACGGGTCCAGGCAACAGCTGATGTTGAAGCAGCAGCAATTAGGGTGATGACCTGGGAGACAGATGCGAAAATGGCATGGAGGAGCAACTGGTCCTGGAGGATCCAGAGAGCCCGAAGGGCTGTTTCTTCCGCAGGTGGGCAGGGATACGTGCCATCCATGTAACCCATGAGTTCATACCCACGAAGGAGGGCGTTGAACTGGGCGCGCCAAGGGAAGAAAGTGGTGGAGGTGAGTTTGACAGGTAGCTGGGCGGCGGCGTTGATGGTGATGAGGGCGGGAAGGGTAGGGGTGGTGTCGGTTGGTGGTGGGAGAGTAGGGTTGACAGGGGTGGCTGTGGATTGAGCAGCGGCGGCTATAGGTTGGGCGGCCATGGATTAGGGTTTGTTTCTAGGGTTTGCTCGATGAAGCTTTTAGGGCTCTGATACCATATAAGGTATTGAATTTTCTGGTATTATTTTTCATTGAATTAAGTTGTACAATGGTGGCAGATTTATACAAGTTCTAGGAAAGTCCTAACTAGGTAATATATAGACAAGAGCCTAACTAGGTAAGATACAAACTAAGTATTAAGGAGGAGATTGATCTGCAATCTCCTCTGATTCTACATGATCTGTAACAGGATCCTTAACACTAACATCATGATAATAACAAGGAAAGTATGAAACAAATAGTGCAGAAAAGGTCCTGAGATGAAGCACATGGTCATTTTCGTCAAACGAGAAAAACCAATACAAGATGACCAATACAAGATGACCAATACAAGGTGACTACTTGACAATTCCAAAAATCAATACCTGATCTAATGCCATCGAACCACCAAGAACCAAGGCCGCAGGCTGCACTCCGGGAGACTGTTCTAGGGGCATTTCTTTGTAAGAGCTTCCATTGGAGGTGGAATCAACTCCATTCTGCTGGTATCCACCAGTTGCACTATCAGATGCCAGAGCACAAACTTCTATGTTATCCCTTTCAGTGGCTTTTTCAGAGATTTGTTCATCAGATGAAGGTGGATCTGCAGACGCAAGATTCCCAAGACCATCATCTGAACTGACAGTCTGCATCACTCCCAAATCAGCTTCTTTATCCATGGAATTTCTAGGGATTCCTTCAGATGATAGTGGACTCACAGAGACATGATTGACTAGGCCATCATTCGAACCAACAGTCTCAAGCACTCCCGATTCGATATCTCTGTCTGATGTGGTTCCCGTCACTACATGGACATCCTCTTTGGATGAGGATGGGCTGGCAGAAACAATGTTATTGAAACCATGACTACGTTCTGTGGAATTTTCAGGAATTTGTCCTTCAGATGGTGGATCCACATAGACAAGATTCTCTAGTCCATCGCTCGAACTAACTGGGCAGTCTTACACATCACTAAATGGATTGGTTCATCAAATGAAGGGGGCCCTCACAGAAAGAGCGCTCTGCAAAACATGACTCGAATTGACAGTCTCATGCAATTCCAGTGGAACCCCTCTGTCAGGGATGCTTAGTTCAACAGGATCCTCTCGCACACAAGAAAGATTCAAGGGATTGGGTCCGAGCAGACCATCACTTGAACAGACTGCATTGCGAACTTCTAAACTGACATCCCCATCAGAAATGGGTAATGTCACAGCATTGCTGATCCCTTTTTCAATTGATGGAAGACAAGAAGGGACAACTCTCCGCAAACCAACACTAGAGCAGGCAACTACTGAAACATCCAACAAAATCTCACCATTTCCTGTAGTCCCTCCATCAGTATACACTTTGGCACAGGGGTTCACAGGCGCAACATTTTCTTGATCATCATCAGAACTTCCAGTGACATTTTTCCCCATGGAAGTACCGGAAGCTGCTACAGCAGCCGTAACTAATGCACCATTTGCAACAAGTGGCCAAGCTACAGTTGCCTCCGCTCTAGTGGGACCACTATATGCTGCAGCTTCATCAGGAATACTTTCTGGAGTATGAGATAGTGATACCATTCCACCTGCCACTCCATGCACAATATTTTCACGATTATTCTCTCTTAAGGTGGCAAAATCTTCATGACCTTCACTTAAGCGTTCCGACCAAAGGTCAGGTGTATTTGAACGTGAACCATCTAACAATTCAAAGCGTGCCCAAGACTGCACTTCCTGAACCCATATTTTCCCCATCTCCATCAACTTATTCCTTGCTTCCTGTTGAGATGCCTCTAGACGTTCAAGATGTAGTTCCATCCAGTTTTCATTTTGTTCACTTTTTCTTCCAACATCTTCAGTTTATCTAGTTTATCTGTCCTCATTAATGTATTATTCGGGAAACAAGATCGAATAACAACCGACTCTGTGTTTATCTCTCTTCTTAGATGCTCCTTTTCTTCTTGGTAAGTTCTCAAAACTTCATTTTTGTCTTTGCTTTGCCTCTCTATAAGTTTTGTCATCTGCTTCTGGACCTTTTTATGAATTTCTTTAATACTTTTTGAGACATCTTTTTGCGCCAAATATTCTTGACTCAGTGACAAGTCTTTAGCCTCAGAATCGGCCTGCCACAAGTTTGAAGGTATTGCCTGTAAAACCTCTGTATGTGAATTCTTCAAAACATCTTTACTTGATAATTTAGTTAATTTTGTAGATTCTGCAGCCTTGAAAATTCCTGAACGGTATAAAAATGTTTTTTTCAGACACCGCAGCATGGAATAAACATAGTCTGCCTCTTCCTTTTTGCAATTGAAGTTAAGATGTTGCTTTGCAAGTGCAAGGGATTCTTTGTGGTCGACTTTCTGCTTCAGAAATGAAGCTGCAGTCCAGCACTGGAATTTTATGGACGCAAGTTAGTTAAAGAAAAGTAGAGCATTATCCTTCAGAAAAAAAGGTAGAGCATTATAGTTCATGCACATGCGCTGAAGCACTAATGTAAATGTTTACCAGGTCAAGCTAGGAAGAGTCCAGCCTCATCTTAGATTGGAAGGCTGAACTGGGATTTATTTGATATTTCTCTAATGTCTTGGCAAAGGAATTTAACAATGGTATTTGCAACAAGCAAGACATGAGAGATATTGGTTAGGTGTTGTAAACCTAAGAGAAGTCACGATTACATACTCGCTAACAACATATCAGAGTAAGGAAACCATGAACCAAGAGAAACTCTACACGGGTTTTAGAATGATCAAAATATTAAAAGTCATGTCAGAACCAGAATATGATCCGTAAAGAGCAACAATGTTTACAGTAGCATGCCTGCAAGAACTCTGAAATTCAACATGCCAATAACATACAGATTTTATTTCCTTTGGACATGCAAAAAACAAAAAAAACAAAAAGAAGTTAATGGACTAAAATATGAGTGCATGAAAGAGATCGATGATTCTAACCAGAGATATCTGAAATGCCTGCAATATTGTTGCTGGTTCTTTATTAACATGGTGGTTACTCATTACATATTCAAGAAACTTTCCGACCATAACCTTAACAGCATCCTGCAATGTAGTAAGTAGTAACGTTAATCAAGATCTCATTAAAAGACCAAGATATGTTAATGGTATAGAGTTAAGGACAGCAGCACAAGTTGGGAAAACAAAAGGCAAGATAATGTTAGCAGCAAAATCAAATTCATACAGAGACTTGTAGAATTCCACATAGTTTTAATATCTCTGGCCTTAAAAACTGATGGAGACTCTTCTGGGCATCATGCAATTTTCTTCTCCCCATAGATTCAAACATGTTGCTTTCTGGATTTTCTAAAACATTTATATCCACATTATGTACAGTGGAGGCACCACTTTGATAAGTGATTTTATTCGCACTAACAGTTGACCTCGGAGAAGAATGAAGCATATTATATGCTGTAGTCACAGAAGCTCCTGCAAAAATAAACATGCTTTGAGAAAGTAAAATTGGGAATCCAGACAATCAACAAGATCTTAAAATTGAACCAAGACATGACTATTGAGAAAATGCCAGGAGAAAATGAAACAGCTCACAATGTCAGTCATTTACCTTCCTTGCTTCCAGGAACTAATTTCCCCTCTGATCGAGTCCTTAAATAGGATACATCATCATTACCACTCACCACCTTCTTTCGCTTTTTCATAACTTCGTCACTTCCAACTTCGGGTTTCTTTGATAACTCACCAAGATTATGTACCCGTTTCCGGTTCCTCTGTGACAAACCAGAACAATACTTCCACTGAGGATGCTTCCCTTCCAACAGTTTTGTCCAAAAACTAAGGGGCTGCCCTTCGCCAGTGTGTTGACTTTGCATCTCATAAAGTAATGGAACCTCTGTACTGTAAACTCCTCCAATTTGTTGAGCTTTCAAAATGATAGACAAATCACATAAGCCATTGCTGTTGCCATCGTGAGGGAGTAAGGACAAAAACTCCCGGAGTACATACTGGAGAAGTGAATCTTCAGACAAGATATTTTCTGTGGAGACTCGGGTGCTGCAGCCGTGGAACTCATTTAATTTATCAAATTGTAGAGGTGCACCCCACAGAAGCACACTACTGTTTATACTATGTACCTGGCTATCTACAATCTTCCCCTGCTTTGCACGAATTAGAAGTCTCTCCTCCATGGTGCAAGTTGAATATAGACGAAATACTTTTATCTGCTCAAATTGTGAATCAAGTGATATCTTTTGCAGTGCTCTTATATCACCATGTGGAGTCCAGTCGCTACCATATATGATGACAGTATCAACTGATGACAGTTTAATGCTTGGAAGACAGGCCCGAGCCTCCAATAAGAACACAAATCTACCATGCTCCTTATTGTTAAACATATTCATAGCGGCATCTTTCTTAGAACGGAGAACACCACACTCAACACGTTCATAGGAATTTTCGCCATACCTTTGACGCAAGAAATCATCCAAAATATCTCCAAGAGGAGAAACGCTTCCTGAACCACTGATTGACTGGTAATAAAAGCAAGGGAATAATTAGGTGAAAAGATTAGAATGATAAACACATGGAAAAGTTACACTCGTGTGTCCATCACTGTATACAAATGGAACTCCTAAAGTACTTATTTTTTAAGATGGTAACTTTATTTCACAAATGAAACTGTACAATCAAGTGGACAATCCACCAGGGATCGAATATGAAACTTAAATAATTTGGAACAGGGGAGCTAATCCTCAATCACAACTTTTCTTATCCCACATGTTAAAAGATGGGAACAACCTCCCAAAAATATTCATGATCAAAATTTATATCCATACAACAGAAGATATGAAGAACAGTAGTTCTAACAAGAATTATCATAAAACAGCATATCGCGTACCTGGAAAAGGATAAGTACCCTTAAACTTCGATTCTTTATCTCCTTAAGCATCATGTCAAGAAGCCGAAGCTTCCCACATGCTTGGATTCCTACATCCAAATACTCAACTGCTTGAAGGTCTTTAGTAAGCAAGGCTTGTAAAGGTGGATGCACAATGTAAGGGTGATCAAAGCACTGTCAAAAAATACAACACAAGAAATAAACTTCAAATCCAGGAGTGTGGCAGAATATGCGGGAAGAAATATACAACCAAAGAAAAATCTTGTCGATTGACTTCCCATTGCATACAGCACAAGAAAGCTCAAACTGCAAGCGTACACAAACAATAATTTCATTTTTTTAAAGATATCAAGAGCATAGAAGACAGAAAGCACAGGCTCAAAATACAAAATAATATAAATCATGCCGATGACTTGAATTTTTGTTTATAGTAATCAACCAAAAGAAAAAGAATCAGATTAATTTAATGCAAGAGAAAGTCAAGACTACTAAAGCATGTAGTAACATTAGTCCTAAAGAGGACCCCTGTTTTCTTTTTCGTCACTGTGCTTACATACGGGATCCACAATTGTGTTAATATATGTGCGTTAATATATGTGCCACTCGGATTTAAATGTTTCTACCTGATCCTCCCACAACCTCCCCCTACTAATTACAAAAATCCATCACACCCTCCACCCCAACCAATCACAGTACTCATCTCCATGCCCTAAGTTGGGGACACATCCACCCACAACCGAGTCAGCTTGGTGGGAGATGTTAAACACATTAATGGCAATGTGCCTGGCTTTATATAAGCACAGGACGATACCTTCCTTCCCAAGCCATGAAAAGTGGAAAATGGGGGAGGTGGGTGTGTTAAGAATATAGTGGAAAGGGCGGATTTTGGAATGAGAAAAGGTGTGGGCCTAGGGTCAGTTAAGATTGTGGAGAAGGAGTGCGATCTGGGAGAGGGGATTATTGTGAGAATGGTGAGTCTCGTAGTTGTGTACTTAATTCATAATTAGTATTAATTTAATAAAACAAAAATTTAATCCACTTGGCACTCAGATTTCTGCCCCTTCAGTATGCGCCACGTGGTCAAGATTATACAACTGTTGACAAGTTGAAACTTATAAATCTAATAATATAATTCATGAACCATTGACAATTTTGTCCTACTTCAGGGACCAATGCTCCAATTTCGTCCAAAAACTATGACAATATAAGATTCAAATGATACCGTAGATTATGAAAGGCACATGGATGTCATGCAATTAACCCACCTTCCGAGCAGATAAAACTATATCTTGAAGTGCTTCAACAAGATCTTTCTTTACTGATGAGAGAATTAACGAGGTGTTCAATAGTAGATTTTCACAGTATTGCTCTAGCTGGGCAGTTGACATCTGTACAGGAACCCAATACTCTCTAAATCTGGAAGAGTCAGGTTTGCATCCATATGATATATACCTTGAGAGCCTGTCCTTTAATTTTCCGATAATATCACTGGAACCAGTTAGCAAATGATCACAATTTTGTGAATTGCTGTGAGAATCAAGGAGAGACAACAAACAAAGGTACTCAGCACTCCTCTCCTGCAATATTTAGCAATGCATAACCAGCAAGTAGAAATCAATCCCCATTCCATACCCCCAAAGAAAAACAGAAAAATAATAATATAAAAGTACAATAAAATACAAACCTTAAGTATTCTACTGACAAGGAGAAGCCAATTATGGGTTGGTAGCATATTAATCTGCACCACCAGTTGAGAGATTTCAGGGTGATGGCACTCATCAATTATGATAGTTTCCCATCCAATACGTTCAAACACATTTTTATCCTGCAGAACAGAAAAGCAATTTGAAAAGTTAATCTCTTTTCTATGATAACATTAATTTTGGAGAGAACTAAGCACTCTTACATCGATCAGAATTTCTTTAGTCCTAATCAATCCTACAAGCAGCAAAATCAGATACCTCAATAACAGCCTCTGGTGAGGTTACAAGCACTTCAAACATTATAGAATCACCAGCCTCATCAAACTCAATTGTCCTAATACTTTTCCGTAGATCTTTACATCCACTGTAAACCACAACATTAACAGATGGTGCCAAATGGAAGAACTCATCATCCCAACAAAAAAGTTGAGAGCGAGTTGAGATGATCAGAAAAGGACCATGAGAATCAGAAGGCAAAGATAGAATGAACGCAATCACCCTCGCTATCCGTTCCTGCAAAGTCAGAATTTCTTTAGCACTAGTGCACATGAAATAATGCAAAGATAGACTTCAAAAACTTGATTCCTTGGTTTCCCCCTTACGCACCAGCTTGACCATAACATGAGAGGATAAAGAAAACAGTAGATCAATCAAAGTTCCTTAAATAGACAGTTTTACAATAAAGAGAGAATAATATAATTCAAAAGAGAAGAATTGAAGTGGTAAACCAGTTCACTTTACTCGAAAATCCTTAAATTTCCTTATCGAAACGTTCCCTATAATTTGGACGGCTAGATGACCTCTTAATGCACAAATACTTAAGCAACCACAAAACCCTTCTATTTCCTTTTCGAAACCTTCCCTATAATTTGGACGTCTAGATCACATACTAATGCAAAAATACTTGAGCAATCGCTCATTGTAGGCTAATAGAATTGATTTTATTCATAGGAGAGCTAAAGTGTTTTCCACCACAATGGAGGGAGTGGATATGCCGATCATTTGTTCCTCCATTTATCAATTGCATTAGAATTTGTATCTCCAATGCCCATTTGGTATTTCTTTGTGAGAAGCACAAGGCTCTTGGTGGAGTGAAGAGGGAAAAAGCTATGTAAAGTACATGTGTACTAATGGAAATTTAAACAGGAAAAGTTGAATTGTAACCATATCATGGATGATTTGGTCAACGAGAAACAAAAGTTTAGGAAACTATGGTAGGGATCCAGTCGAAACTTAATGAGACGAATGTTAAGGACTCAAAGTCAACGGAGGAGATTGCAGATCAATCTCCTCCTTAATACCTGTACTTCCTAGTATATACACTTACCTAGTTAGGACTCCTTTATCATACACCTAGTTAGTAAAAGGTATTGAAAACAGTTTTTTGTTTTATGTTTTATTGAATAACTTTGTTTTACAGTAGTGCCCTATTTATACAGAGGTTTAACAGAGTCCTAACTAGGTATATACAAGTAGAGTCCTCACTAGGTATGTAGTGGTAGAGCCTAACTAGGAAAGAAATACAATAGGAAGGAATTGAATACAATAGGACGGAATCAAGATTGATTCCGGTAGAGATCAGATCAGCCGAATCAAAGAGAAGGATTCTCAATCTCTTGTGATTCGGCAAGGTCCTTAATACGCCCCCGCAAGATGGTGGAGCCATCTGCGACACCAATCTTGGAGCGTAGTAATTGAAAGCGCGGGCGAGGCAGCGGCTTTGTGAGAGCATCAGCTAGTTGATCATCTTCTGTGACATGAGAGACCTGAAGGAGACCATGGGTGACATGATCACGAACGAACTGGAAGTCAATGTCGACATGCTTCATGCGAGAGTGAAGAACTAGATTGACACAGTAGAAGGTGGTGCCAATTTTGTCACAGGAAATGGTTAGTGGACCAGCAATGGAAAGGCCGAGCTCCCATAGGAGGGAATGGACCCAAAGCAGCTCAGCAGTGGTGGAGGCCACTGCACGATATTCGACCTCAGTGGATGACCGGGAAACTGCCTTTGTTTCCTGGAGCTCCAGGAGATGAGATTGCCCCCAAGATAAACCAGGTAAGCTGTAGTGGATTTGCGGTCTGAGGGGTCTCCTGCCCAATCGACAAAGGAGAAGGCATGGAGGGTGTGGGAGTGAGAAACAGCATGCAGATAATTGGAAGACCTGGAGTGAAGCTGGAGGCCATAGAACATGGTGCCCTTGAGATAGCGCAGGACACGTTTGAGGGCCTGCCAATGAATGTCCTTGGGTGCATGCATGAATTGGGAGAGCTTGTTGACAGCAAAGGAGAGATCCGGGTGGGTGAGATTGAGGTATTGAAGGCTGCCAACCAGCTTGCGAAACAGCGTGGCGTCGACAGGTGGAGAGCCATCTGTAAGGATAGTGGTGGAGAGACCGCAAGTGGGGTGGCTACGGGTTTAGCACCGTCCATGCGAGCTGTGGTGAGGAGGTCACAGACATACTTGTGCTGCGAGAGAAAGAGACCAGTGGGAGTGGGAAGAACTTCCACCCCAAGGAAGTAATGTAGGTCCCCTAGGTCTTTGACAGAAAATCTGGCCGCCAAGGTGGTGATGAAGCCGTTGATGAGAGATGAACTGCTGCCTGTCACAATGAGATCATCAACATACAGCACAATGAGATCATCAACATACACCAGAAAATAAAGAACATGGTTACCTTGGCGGAAAATGAACAAGGAGGCATCCGAGAAGGCAGGTGTAAACCCTTGAGCGAGAAGGAATGCATGCAGCTCCTTGTACCATGTGCGGGGGGCTTGTTTAAGACCATACAGGGCTTTCTGAAGTTTGCACACATGGGTGGGTTTATCGGGATTAGCAAAGCCTGTTGGTTGGGCCATGTAGACATCTTCAGTGAGGGTGCCATGGAGGAAGGCATTGTTGACATCAAGCTGCCGAAGGGGCCAGCCTTGAGTCACAGCAAGGTGAAGGACAAGTCGGATGATTGTGGGCTAGACCACCCGGCTGAAAGTGTCCAGAAAATCCACACCGGGCGTTGATGGAACCCTTTGGCAACAAGACGTGCCTTAAACCTGTCTACCTCACCTGTAGGGGTTCATTTGATACGAAAACCCATTTGTTGCCGACCACATTCTGATTGGGGCTGGAAGGGACCAGATCCCAGGTGCCATTGCGAATGAGGGCATTAAGTTCTTCGACATGGCATGCCGCCAGGCAGGGTCTTTGAGGGCTTGAGAAACACAGGTTGGCTCAACCAGAGGAGGGAAGGGGGGAAGGAGGGGAGGGGGGGGGGGGGGGGGGGGGGGGGGGGGGGGGGGAGGTGGCAGTGAGGACATAACGGGTTACAGGTTTGATGGTGCCAGTTTGGGTCCGGGTGAGCATAGGATGTATGTTGTGGTCGAGAAGGTGGTGGAGCAGGGTGGGAGGAGGCGGGGAGGCGAGGGCGCCGGCTGTAAGTGAGGAGAGGAGCATGAGGGCTGGTAGGGATGGTGGTGGCAGAGGGATGGGGCGCTGGGGCCGGTTTCTAGAGGTGCAGGTACAGGTGCAGTAGGGGTGGGCGGAAGATCAGAGGGAGAGGGTGACAGAACCGCAGCAGGGGAAGATTGAGCCTCTAGGAGGAGTAGAGAAGGTGCAGTGAGATGGTCCTCGGGAGGGGAAACAGCAGGCACAGCCGGTGGGGCAGATGTGGCAGTCGAGACAGGAACGATGGAAACAGGTGGAAGAGTGGCGAACCAAGAGGCAGTGAGTTCAGGAGTGACCAGGGAAGTGTGGGGAGTGTCAAAAGAACCAGGGAAGGTAGACTCATCAAACTGGACATGACGGGAGACATATAGTTTGTGAGTGGAGAGGTCAAGACACAAGTAAGCGCTCTGGTTGAGGAAATATCCAAGAAAGACACAGGGGGTGGACCGTGGTTGAAGTTCGTTCTGGGTGTAGGGGCGAAGCCAAGGGAAACAAAGGCATCCGAAGGTGCGCAAACGGGTGTAGTAAGGTGGGAGTTGAAAGAGGAGAGTGTAAGGGCACGTATTTTGGAGGCTGGGAATGGGAAGCCGGTTGATAAGGTAGACGGCTGCCAGAAAAGCATAGGACCAGTAGGATAGCGGAAAGGAGGCCAGATGGAGGAAGGTGAGACCTATTTCGACGATGTGACGATGATGCCGTTCAGCGACACTGTTATGTTGAGGTGTATGGGGGGGAGGTTAGGAGGTGGTTAATGCCGTGGGAGGCAAGAAAGGGCTTCAGTTTGATGAACTCACCACCGCCATCAGTATAAAGGGGGAGTGATGGGGTGCTAGAAATATTTTTCAACCAGAGTTTTGAAGTCCTAAAAAGTGGAGTAGACGTCTGATTTTTTGGGTAATGGATACAGCCAGGTGTATTTAGTGAAATGGTCAACAAAAATCACATAGTAGAAAAAACCATCCACGGATGTGTAAGGAGCAGGACCCCAAACATCGCTGTAAAGTAATTGTAAGGGACGGGACGATTGAAGAGAGGAAACGCCAAATGGAAGGCGGTGACTTTTATTGCATAAGCAGGAAGTACAAACTGACTCAAAATGTTTAGGAGACAGAAATGGAAGACTGACTAAGGACACTTTGGAGAACTTTAGAGCTGGATGGCCCAAACGACGATGCCACAGATTGGGAGAGACCACCACACCCACCAGAGCTTGAGACCGTTGAAGGGAGGAAGAGAACCACTCATAGACACCATTCCTACTCGGGCCTCGAAGGAGAACCGCCCCCGTGCTGAGATCCTTCACATGGAAAAAAGTTGGAAACAGTTCAATGGAGGTGTTATTTTGATGATTAAACTGAGAAATGGAAATCAGATTATTGGTCATGGAAGGAGCACAAAGAACATGTTTAAGAGTAAAGGAAAAGGAAGTGGGTGTGGGTAAAGAGACAGAACCGGTGTGGGAGATATCAAGTCCCAAACCATTACCTATGATGATTTCGTCTGGGCCAGAGTCAGAAAGGTTTTGGATGTGACCAGTGACATGGTGTGAGGCACCAAAGTCCAAATCCAGGTCGGAGAGGGGACCTGGAGGGTAGAGTTTGGCCACGGGAGGACTGTGGGAAGGGAACTGAAGTTGTGGACAGCGTTTGGCGCTGTGACCCTGAGTTCCACACCACTGGCAGAAGCCACGGTAGCCAGTGGGAGGATGGGGGGAATGCTGGCTGTTGCCCGGACTGATGGAAGAGGTGGGCCGGTGGCCTGAGGGGCGGGAAGCGCCGTGAGTGGGTGGTTGAGAGCGACCACTGTTAGGTGCGGATGCAGCACGGGGTGGAAGGATATCGGCGAGCATGGTGGGAGACATTAGCAGTGATAACTGAGGCAGGGGGTAGGCTGTCACGCTTAATGGCGTCCTCATGCTGAACAAGCATATCATGCAAGTTCTCAAAGGACACAGCGGTGTCCCTGGATCGGACAGCAGCATTGATGTCCTTAAATTGGGGTCCTACCCCATTGAGAACATATAGGAGCAAGTCATCATCTGCAAGGGGGGTGTCAATTGCAGCAAGTTCGTCAGAGCGCAGGCTCAGTTTCAGGAGGGCAGGGATGAGATCCATCCACAAACCCCATGAGATCATACCCACGGAAGGAGGGCATGAAATTGGGCACGCCAAGGAAAGTAATTGTTGGATGTGAGCTTGACAGGAAGCTGGGCTGCGGCATTGATAGTGATGAGAGAGGGCGGAAGGGCAGGATCTACGGCGGGTGGTGGTGGTGGTGGGTGGAGGGAGCCGAGGCAGGATTGGGTAGGGCGGCCATGGAAACTGAGGATTTAGGAATTAGGGTTTTGGGGTTTTACTCGGTGGAGCTTAGATGCTCTGATACCATAAAAGGTATTGAAAACAGTTTTCTGTTTTATGTTTTATTGAATAACTTTGTTTTACAGTAGTGCCCTATTTATACAGAGGTTGAACAGAGTCCTAACTAGGTATATACAAATAGAGTCCTAACTAGGTATGTAGTGGTAGATGCCTAACTAGGAAAGAAATACAGTAGGAAGGAATCGAATACAATAGGAAGGAATCAAGATTGATTCTGTAGAGATCAGATCAGCCGAATCAGAGAGAAAGATTCTCAATCTCTTGTGATTCGACAGGGTCCTTAATAGTTAGGACTCTACCTCTTCTATATAAAATCTGCCTAGGCCTGTACATCTTTGATTAAGTGAAATAACATAAAAAATTTCATACCTTATATGGTATCAGAGCTGTAAAAGCTCTACCGAGCAACCCTAAAAATATACCCTAAATCCATGGCCGCCCAACCCACCACTGCAGCCGTCATCCTTAGCCCTAATCCCCCCCCCCCCCCTCTCTCCCCCCCCCCCCCCCCCCACCCCACCCCCCACCGACACACTACCTTCCCTCATCACCATTAATACCACTGCTCAACTCCCCGTCAAACTCACGGCCACCTTCTTCCCCTAGCGCGCACAATTCCATGCCCTTCTTCACGGTTATGATCTGATAGGCTTTGTGGATGGCACCCGTCCCTGCCCTCCTCCCACTGAATCCGCCCAGCGAGCTCACTGGTTCCTCCAGGACCAGCTTCTTCTTCACGCATTTTGGCGCCTGTATCACCACAGGTGATCACTCTAATTGCTGCTGCCCAGACCTCCGTTGATGCATGGGGTCGTCTCAGCCGTCTCTATGCTAGCAAAGCGAGAGCACGGGTTCTTGATCTCAAGGAGCGGCTGACCCTCATTCGACAAAATGGCCGCCCTGTTTCAGATTACCTCCAGGAGGTTCGGGTACTTGCCGATGAACTGGCTGCCATCGATACTCCTCTATCAGATGACGACCTCCTTCTCCATGTTTTGAACGGTGTGGGCACTGAATTTAAGGATATTGCTGCTGCTGTCCGGTCCCGAGACACCTCTGTCTCATTCAGAGAACCTCCATGACATGCTTGTTCAGCATAAACTAGCATCCAGCCGTGTTAACCCCCACCCCTGCTGCCCCCATTACGGTTAACGCCGCAATGCATCCCGTGGCAACCACCGTTCCTCCCGTGGCTCCAATTCCAATCCCAGCCATCATGACCTACGCGCTCATATTTCAGCCCGCGCCCCTCTACCCCTGCTTCAGACTACACCTGCCCCTCTTTTTCAACATGGCAGCTGCTACTCTGGCACTTGCCAGTGGTGTGGCACTCCAGGGCACAGTGCCAAACACTGCCCACAATTGCAGCCCCAAACAGCACCCTAACCCGTGGCTAACTCCCTCATGCCGAGTTCCTCTGCTCCTTGGCTGCTTGATTCGGGGGCCTCTCACCATGTCACCTCCACTCCTCACCAACTCACTAAAGTGCACAACTACCGTGGCCCTGATGAAATCATTCTTGGCATTATAAGGGGTTATCCATAACCCACACCAGTACTACCACTCTCCCCTCTTCCTCTTCCTCTTCTCGTCCTTTTACTCTCCAAAATGTACTGTGTTCCCTATATGACCTGAAACCTGCTTTCTATATCTCAGTTTAATACCACTAACTGCACTTCTATTGAATTATTTCTACTTACTTCCAGGCGAAGGATCTCATCACGGGGACGATTCTTCTTCAAGGCCCGAGTAAGGACGGTGTGTACGAATGGTCACCTCCCTCCTCAAACCCTCAAGCTCTCGCTGGTGTGGTGGCATCCCCTACATTGTGGCATCGTCGTCTTGATCATCCCAATCAAAAAGTCCTCGAGTCTGTTTTTTGTTACAATTCCATTCATGTACCTTTCAAATTTCGAGCATCTGTTTGTTCCTCGTGTCAATGCAATAAAACTCATCCTCTCCCATTTGGTGAGACTTCTCTTACCAGCACACGACCTTTACAATTACTTTTTTCAGATGTTTGGGGACCTGCCCCCTACGTCTCCCCCGAAGGCTATGCCTATTACGGCATCTTTGTGGACCACTTTACAAAGTACACTTGGTTATACCCTCTGAAACGAAATCAGATGTGTATCCTACGTTCCTTGATTTCAAAAATTGTTCGAAAACTACTTCCAAACCTCCATTGCTACTCTCTATACCGATGGGGGCGGAGAATTCATTAAACTCAAAGCTTTTCTTGCTAGTCATGGCATCCATCACTTGCTCACCCCTCCTCACATCCCCGAACACAATGGGGTGGCTGAACGGCGCCACCGCCATGTGGTGGAAACTGGTCTCACCCTCCTCCACCAAGCCGTCTTCCCCTTCATTACTGGCCGTATGCCTTTAAGGCTGAGGTTTACCTCATAAATCGTTTCCCCACTTCCATTCTTCACAACTCCACTCCATACTCTACCCTGTTTCACCAGTCCCCCAATTACACCCGTCTCAAGAGGTTTGGATGTCTATGCTACCCCTGGCTGCGACCCTACACCTCCAACAAACTGCAGCCTAAGTCCACCCCATGTGTCTTTCTCGGTTACTCTTTCAACCAAAGTGCTTATTGTGTCTTGATCCTACCTCCAACCGTCTTTACGTGTCTAGGCATGTTCAATTGATGAGTCTTCCTTTCCTGGTCTCTCTCCTCACCCCACAGCTCCTACGGTCACCTCTGATCATTTTCAGCAGTGGCTTTCCACTCTTCCACCCGTATCCTCTCTTCCACCCTCTCCCGCCACCACCTCTACCTCCCCGCCACCACCTCTACCTCCCCACCAGCACCTGCAGCACCTGTGGCATCCACGGACACACCGCTCCTCTCTGGCATTGAAGCAGCACCACTCCCACCTACTGCCCCTCCTTTGCCCCACCACCAACCTCCCACCCCTACTTCCCCTCCCGCACCACTACCCTCTCATCCTCCCGGACTTACCATCCCTTCCCCCCTCCCCCTCCCCTCCGCATATACACCCGGCGTCAACCACGCCTCCTACTTCCTCCTCCCAAACAACCCCCCCTCCCCCACCCCACCCCACCCCACCTCATCCCTCCATCCTCCCACCACCACCCCCCTGTAAGGACCCGTCCCGGAAATTAGGGTTATGACGGTGATTAGCGACAAATTAGTGAGCTTAATCGGTGGTTAGTTGGTTACGAGAGGTCCGTTCGTGTAGAATGACGATTTTGCCCCTAGTTTGGCAAAAAGTTGACTTTTAATTCGGGTGGTCAATTGGGTATGGACCGATGACCGTGTCGTAGTTCGGGACGTCACGAATCCATAGACAGGTGGCACGCCCGATTCCGACATCCGAGGAGGAAGTTATGATGTTCGGAAGGTTGAGAGCAGTATCATAATTTGGTCAAAATAGGGGGAAGAGTTGACTTTTCGTACGATCGGGTTTTGACACATTGACCTAGGACCGTTAGGTAGATCTCGTCGTCCTGAGTTCAACGACAGGTGGCACGTGTTCATCAGGCGTAGGACGGGCAAGTTACGGGTCTAGAACGGTAAGGGCAAAGGGCAAGTTACGGGTCTAGAACGGTAAGGGCAAAACGGTAAATTTAACTTACAGGGGTATTTTGGTCTTTTGGATGCATTGGGATTCGTGCATACCAGATGAGGACAAGTGTACAGGGAGATTGGGATATTTGTGAGAGGGCTGAGGGGATTTTTGGGGAAAATTAGGAGGATCTTCGTTGACGTGTTAGTGACGTTCTTTGGTGACTTGTGACAGGATCGGGATTCCCCCGAGGCGGACGAGGAACGTACGGGACGCGAGTGACGTGCCCGGTATCTGTGAGTGGACCCCTTCTCTATACTTGAGCATGCATAATTGTTTTTCTATAATTGTTTTATGGTTTTACATGTGATTTCATGATGATTGAATATGTTATGTTGGTTTTACATAATTGCACGTTTTTCGAGAAATTACTGTTTTCAGCACGTTTTTCGAGGAAGGTTGGATTTCTGATTCTGATGCTAAGTTTTGGAATTTCAATCCATACTTGGTTTCAATGATTATAAATGGATTTTGAGACATGATTGATAATCAAGGTTTTCGGTTTTAGAATCGAATATACTGATATTTCCCCCGTAGGCCTGTTGAGTTTAAAGACTTGGAGTTTAAAGACTCGGATATGTTGAGGCCTGAATTGAGTTTAAAGACTCGGGAGTTTAAAGACTCGGATAGGTCCAGCAGGTTTGATCGGATAATGAATTGCTTGGTATTTATGTTTATGATATGGTTTTATGGGTTAATGACGTAATTTCTATAACTGCTTTCAATTCTGTTTTTATGACGATCCATATATGATTTCTAACTGTTTTCGACTAATGAGTTATGCATGTATGTTTTCAAAACGGAGGGCCAAAACTCTAGTTTGTTATAAATGGTTTTCGAACTTTTATTCTTTCTGGTCCACTCATATTTTTTGGTTTTTAAATTGCCCTCCAGGTCGTGGAGCTAGCGCGGGATTTTGACGTCGAGGCAGCGTCAGAGGCCTAGAGTACTGAGAGTTTTCCCGAGTAGTTACATTTTCCGTTGTGCGTGTACTCTGTGTGTATCGGTTTTGTTTTTACTTTGGTTTGGTACTATGCTCTGTAAAACTTTGACTTCGGGATGTTTAAAAAAAAAATACTCCTGCGTTTGGCATGTTTTGGTAGTTTTTCGTGAGTTTACTTCAGGATTTACCTCGGTTTTCGGGGTGGGTCCTGACACCCCCCCCCCCCCAATCTTCCACCCACCCTATGCTCACCCGTACCAAATCTGGTGCAATACCTCCTGTCCCCTCCTATGCCCTGGCCACTACCACGCATCCCCTACCTCTAGCCGAGCCCACATGTGTCTCCCAAGCAGTCAAGGACCCACATTGGCGCTCTACCATGCCTGCAGAGCTCACAGCCCTCATTCGCAGTGGCACCTGGGACTTGGTTCCTCCCCACCAGGACTAGAATCTAGTGGGAAACAAGTGGGTGTTTCGCATCAAGCGTCACCCGGATGGTACGGTGGGCAGATACAAAGCTAGACTCGTGGCTAAGGGCTACCACCAGCGACCGAGCATTGATTTTTCAGAAACCTACAGCCCCGTGGTCAAGCCTACTACCATCCACATCATCCTCCACCTGGCCATGACTCATGGTTGGCCTATCCGACAGCTGGATGTCAACAATGCATTCCTCCAGGGAACTCTAAATGAGGATGTCTATATGGCCCAGCCGAAGGGGTTTGTTGACCCTCACACACCTTCCTACGTATGCAAGCTCAACAAGGCCCTCTACGGTCTTAAACAGGCCCCTAGGGCCTGGTACCAGGAACTCCATGGCTTCTTACTTCAACAGGGCTTTGTAACTATTCTTTCTGATGCTTCTCTCTTTGTTCTTAAGCAGGGCTCCCAGGTACTCTACTTTTTAGTCTATGTGGATGATCTAATTCTCACTGGCAATGCACCTCATCTTCTCACAACCTTCATCCACCAACTGGCGGCCCGACTTCCAGTCAAGGATCTTGGACCCCTTCATTATTTTCTTGGGGTGGAAGTCATCCCCACTCTCAAGGGACTGTTTCTCTCTCAGCACCGCTACATCCATGACCTCCTCACCATGGCCCGAATGGAGAGTGCCAAACCGGTTTCAACTCCTCTAGCCGTGTCTCCACCTTTGATCCTTCAGGATGGTTCCCCCCGGCTGACTCCACTCTCTTTCGACGCATCATTGGCAGCTTACAGTATCTGAGCCTCACTCGTCTAGATGTGTCCTATGCCACCAACAAGTTGTCTCAATTTATGCAAGCCCCAACCGACACTCATTGGCAGGCCCTAAAACGAGTTCTCAGATATCTCAGGGGCACTATCCACTACGGTCTGCATCTCCACAGCCAGTCCACTCATGATCTCAAGGCTGTGTCTCATGCTTTTCACACTGTAGCAGCCTTTTCAGATGTTGATTGGGTCGCAGATCGCGATGATCGGAAGTCCACCACGGCCTACTTAGCTTATCTTGGTGGCAACCTAATCTCTTAGAGCTCCCACAAGCAGAAGTCGGTCTCCCGATCCTCAACTGAAGCAGAATACCAAGCTGTAGCTTCTACTGCAGCAGAGCTACTTTGGGTCCAGTCCCTCATGAAGGAACTTGGTCTTTCCCTCTCAGGGCCCCCCAGCATCTCTTGTGACAACATTGGCACCACCTTCTATTGTGCCAATCCGGCCTTACACTCGCATATGAAACATATGGACATTGATTTCCAGTTCGTCCGGGACCATGTCTCTCGTGGCCTCCTCACTATCTCTCATGTGGCCACTGATGACCAGCTAGCTGATGTTCTTACTAAGCCCTTACCAAGACCACGTTTTCAGCTCCTACGTAACAAGATAAGTGTCGCAGATGGCTCCACCTTCTTGCGGGGGCGTGTTAAGGACTCAAAGTCAACGGAGGAGATTGCAGATCAATCTCCTCCTTAATATCTATACTTCCTAGTATATACACTTACCTAGTTAGGACTCCTTTATTATATACCTAGTTAGGACTCTACCTCTTCTGTATAAAATCTGCCTAGGTTGTACATCTTTGATTAAGTGAAATAACATAAAAGTTTTCATACCTTATAACGAAGACCAAAAAAATACAAAATGAGATTTTGGGATATGCCGTTATTCAGATTTCGGCATATTGGAAACCCAATGTTTATTAAGTAAAGGGGTTTAACAAGCTGGGTAGGCACAAGCAGGGCACTGGCCCAGAAGAATTAAAACAAGCATAACCCAATTGTTAGGAGTGTGAAACTTTATAATCACATTTTGTTCTTTGATGTACTGTTCCATTTTTGTTGATTTATTGAGGATGTGGATATCTTGCCATCAGCGTGGTTGTATCTGCTTAATAAAAAAATTATTTCTAAAAAGATAAAAGTAGAAACCGATCAGTCGTATGTGAACAAATACGAATCATAAACTCTACACCAATATGTTATCCAAAAAACCTTACAATAGCTGAAAAGTTAATTAAGCTCACCTTATCATAAACAACAACAGCATTCTCACTCTTGTGCCAGAGCTCACGTATCCTGTTAACGTTGTCTAGACAAGTACTATCAAATCCGGATAAATCCCCAGCTGGAAGTTGTGATAATTTAACAGATGAACATTTTCTGCTCTCAAGTATCTGCAGATAATGGTAGCATCATCATCATAAACCTGTGACATTACTAGTATGAATAAAAAGCAGACGCAAATAGATTCTTCCAAGGACAACTGATTCTTAATCAATTTCTACAAGTAAAAAGAAAAACAATCACCATATACTCTAGATCTGAAAGGACACTTAACATACCGAAAACACATATAACAAAGAGTAAAGGAGCTCACAACTAGACACTTGAAAGTTTACAATATTCTTTAAAACAGACAAGCCATCACCCATTATGATCAATAATTGAGAAGCTCCTGTAAGCAAAATCATAGAGAAGCCTCTACCAATCACAGAAGGAAAAAAAAGTATCTTGACACTCCAATATTATGGGGATTCTACAATAGAATTCTGACATGCTAAAGACTAGTCAGCCAGTCAGTTCCTTTTCGCTTCCAGTTCACAAATTAATTGAACACACAAGAAAGATATTTATATGACACTGGCAAAAAATATAACACTGAGGAAACAAGCACCCTCAACATGCTAATCTAAACAGATGCATTTAAATCTAGAACTATGTTTTTGACATATTTCTTCATATACATCATGTTGGTAGTGGTACCTTATCCATTTCAGACGAAGAAGAAAACTTCCTTGCCCTCTGACGACGGTTCTCATAATCTCTTATAAGGCCCTGACCCTCAGGTGAACTCAAGAATGCAGCATTTTCCAACTCCCAAGTAGCACTGTCATAATTAAGACCATGCCATTTCACAAGCCATTCATCATGGCAAAATAACTTATCACCTGTATGCTCCTTAAGATAGTTGTCACGATGCGTACGGGACATTAATGATCTTCTTTGTAGCAAGCGACGTGGGACAGTCCACTCTTTCTTCCATCGTGTGACCTAGAGACCATAAATTAACAAAAATAAATTGCCTAAAATACAGAAAATTTTATATCTTCCAACTACCCAACTACAGCTAGTGTGCAAAGGTAAGAAAATAATTAATCTAAATATGCAATAAATAATACTGTGAAGAAAAGAAATCTGAACCCATGCAAAAGCATCTCAATCCCATCAAATAATGTCCAATTTCCTTTTTCAGGGTGTTTCACATTTTCCATTGATAAACATAACAAATGAAACAGAACATATCTACCAGAAGCATTTGAGGAGAAAATAGACCTGATTACTTTGGTCGAAATTTCCCACAAGGGTAGGGGCTTCAAGAAGCACTTTACTTTCTGGCACCCATTGATTGTGAATATGAGCAAGACCTTTGTATTTAACAAAAAACTCCTTCCTCTTTTGCAAACCTATAGAAAAACCGGGAAATAAAAAGAGGATAAGATATTGATATTAAAATCCATCATCTTCTTTTATATCAAAGTAAAATAAAAATAGGGGATTAGGCGAGATTAGCTTCTTAATGAAGGTCGAAAGATGAAAGCATACACCCTCAATCCCAAAGGAGAGAGGACCTATTTCCAGGAGCTGGCCCTATATTAGTTTATAATCAAAAAGAAGAAAAACAAGAACAGCAGTGGAAACAAAAACCAAACTCCGTAAAGAAACATAAACTGGCTAGATTATCACTATAACCAGTAAGAAACAGTGATAAAATCATTAAAAAAAACCACCACCATCCACAAAACGATCACAACAAAACTTAAGAAAATGATACAAAACAGAGATGAAGCTAAGTTTCATAATTTACGCATACCATCAACATCCTCCACTTCTCTAGCATCCCAAATTGTTTCTATTCCCTCTGACACTAAATATGTACCAGATTCTATCTTCTTCCTAACACACATGGAACAGTACCAAACTCCAAGAGGAACACCACCCATGGGAGGATCTAGACAAGAAAGATGGTAGCTTCTCCTGCATTCTCTTCCACCACAGCACCTGAAATTGAAAAGACATTCTAAGGGCAGAAAAAAAAAACCATAGAACAATCAAATTCAACACTAAAAAACAAAAGATCCATATTGTGAACGTGTACATTCACGTGCAAGTACAACTACATGGAAAGAACTACATCCATTCATGTAAAACTTAAATAAGCCTCAGCTGTGGAAACTTTGGGCCAAGTAGTCAGGTATCGAGGTTGCCTAAATAACATATTTTGAAAGTGTCAGCCTCGCGATTATAGAAGGTACTAACTTACAATGTCATGTGCCCAGAGCAGGCTTTAGTGAAAGGGAGACAGATTTTGGACGCTATTTGAGGACAATTAAGTAGTGAAAGAAGTGAGAAACAAGAAGATAGGCCAAGAGCCCCAATGATTTCGGATGCATTCTATTGCAAGTTATAGGATCAACTGGACCAGTAACTTGGGGGTATTTGTATCTAACATCAATAATGCAAAGTCCGTGCAGTTGCATAAGTTTTGTTTGTATCTGGATAGAGGTGGATGCTTTCTCCAGTGATGCTCTGAGCTTTGTAATCTGTTTTGAGTTTTAATAAATATATATTCTCCTAATAGAAAATTAAAATTTCAAGAGAAAATTAAAATTTCAAGTAAGGTATTAGGCCCAGATCCCACTGAAAAAAGGAATGTGCGGGCTATTAGCTCAGTGGTAGAGTGCGCTGCTGATAAGACAATTCTCGTTTAACATAGCTATTTGTGCAAGTATATCATTTCCAATGGAAAGAGATTTGCAAGTTGCAACAATGAAAAGCCAGAAGAGAAGGTTACCCACAAGAGCTTTCCACCAAGAGAACAAATGAGGCACGTATTTCGGTCACCCTTTGATTGAAGATCTACAGAAAACTCCTTTTGCTGCATACAATTGTTAAGTTTTTCAAGAACTCCGATGGTACTATCAGATATGTGTTCTTTATCCGGATGCAACTTCTCAGAAGACTGAAAAAACAAAGATAACATCAATAACTGATGTAGGAAAAACATAAAATCCAACCTAAATCCACGAGATTTTAAGCTATATAATGTGCATTGCTAGAAATTTAACAAGCATAAATAGCATCACAAGATTAAAGTGAAACAGCATTTGAAAAGACACATAATCTATATGATCCCATAAAAGTTAAAAAGTATATACAGTAAACCAGTGACCAGGAATGTATAAGTACTCTCCACCACATAATCTACCTGATCCCATAAATGTCCCATGTACAGCATTTTTAATAGCAAAATGAAGATGCGTAAAATGGACAAATAGCCTCTGTTTTTTCTTGTAAGTTATGCCAAAATTTAGTATACCAATATGGGAAAATTTTAAAAAGTCAGAGTCTGTCCAACTGGGATGTGCTAATGCTGCAGGATACAACCAAACGATAGTTTTAGGAATATTAACAGGTGCAAAAATTACGAAAACCTCAAAAGGATTTGACAAATATGTCCTCATCAGCTAGTATGAAATATTTTTTCACAAATTACAATTGTCTTTTTTCTGAGTTAAATAATTTACATGCTCTATTGTTATAACTGTGTAATTTAATGCAATTAGTCAGAACTTTAAACTCAGTCAAAGAAATGCATGTCATAACCTTCCGTGCATTTCAATTTACAGTTGTGTTCCAACTCTACACTAAAGCCACATCGTACTCCAGCATTCATGACGTTACGAATTAAGTTAGAAAGAACCCTTTCATATCTGTGAGGTATCAGATATTCAACCATGACTATTCAAGAAAGTTCATTTAAAACATTTCCTCTACTTTTGAAACAGAAATTCTAAAGTTCAAATGAGAATCTTATAACATAACAAAAAGGTAAATTTCATAAAAGATAGAATATTTACAAAACAAAATAAACTAGAAATACATCATACCCAACTCCTCAAAGGAGAAAACTTTATCACTATGAAACCACAATGATAAATAATTTTCTTATACTAAACATATGTCAAGGTAGACCCGTCCCTTCATAATTTTCTGCATGTACTCTACTTACACTACAAAAAACAGTTACGATAAAAGCAATACTAAATGATATATCCAATATCTAATTGAGGCAGAATAATAAATGCGGACTACTTTAGCTTCATACATTGTATGTTAGTTTCCTGTTAACTAATCTTGTTTCTAGTACGATTGAGATTACTTTCATATTATAGTAGCCCTTAAACTTTGTTAACTTCACCTTCTATTGAAGGACACAAGGAAAGCAACAAAAGAAAAAAGATACGTAGACATATATCACATCACTGAGACAAAGAAACTGGAAGAAAGTGGAACCACAAACCATGGATTGGAAAGCAGTAAAGAGATGGGAGGGTTAACCAACCTCCAATACAGAAGCTTCCTGATTGCTGCAAGAGAAAAACTCCGGCTTCAGTTGATCTGTTTCTATCCTGAAAAATATCATATGATCAAACAGAGGAAGAAAAAGAAAATTACCGTGATTGCTCAACATTGGAAAATCTAAGACAACTACGTATATATCCTAATAAAATATTGCAAACCACATATAAGTAATTCTTTAATCAGAGTGCATTCAAAAGTTGGTATTTCATTTAATGTTCCCTTAAAAAACCAATTACCAACAAGAATAGAGCGCACAGCTCCATCAAGTGGGCAGAAAGAAATGATGTTGCCTTTTTCAGAAAATTACTGCATTAAAACTTCAACTAGCAGTCATGTAGGGGACAACAATAAATCAAAGGACACACAAAACCTTCTGTTTGTTGACCGTCAACAAAATATTCATAGCACCAAAATCATCCATAAAGTACGAAAATTGAAATTGAAAATAAGCACACCTACATCCCACTCATTATCACGTCCAAACACTCCAGTTTCTTTAATCCTGAATGAAATTTCAATGAGAAAACCTTGACTGTGACCAAATGTATCATCAGGATAAGAATTAAAAGAAATATTTAACTGAACGTCCAATTCCAAAGATTCTACTCAAGTCATTCAACCAAGGGTCAACACAAAAGTTGATATGTAGCCACCAGGCAATTGTTTTCTGAAATGGATTTATACAGAAAACTGCATTCATCGGGGGTTTCAATCACTAAACCAGCCACTACAAAATAACAATACTAATAGCCTAGCCTTACAGGTCCGCAACTTCTTGACTACATGCGCACTGGAGTGGACATGCTCAAACTAGGTGAACATCAGCAGATTAAAAAGAATAATAGTTCCTTTACAGATTTCAGGGGGAAGTTTATACAAGCAGCATTTACGCTAACGGACACAATTCAGTGCAACCGTTTCTCACTCTGCTCATTGCCTACATTATTTTGTTAAAACGAAAAGATGAATTCCAGATCTCTGCCTTTATTATTGACCCACCTAGTCGCTTTTTTAAAAACAATTATGAGAAACAAGCTCATATTAAGATCACAAAAGAAAACACAGTACAACACTTAAAAGCTTTCTTGAAGAAACAGCCCACTTAGCCTCTTTTGGGTGACCTTTTCGTAGAGTTCTTGGAAGAAGAGCAACTAACACTTCAAAGCCCTAATACTATTGTGACATTAGTGGTGTTGGTCCTCTTTAGCCCTTATTGTTATCTGATATCTAACCCATCTTCCATCTAATTTTACAAGTAAACAAACTGTATGAAGGAATGTTGGATCTTACATCAAATATAACCCTTTGCCATCAAATATCTAACTTATCATTCCTTTCTCTCTCAAATCTCTCTTAAAAATTTTAGATTTGTTCCATATGTATGGGAGAAACAAGGGGTACCAGCTTTTTGAGGTAGAGGATGGTGGAGTTCACATGATGGGCCTTCAAGTGTTCAGAGTCGTATTCATTTTATATTTTTTTATAAGTGTTAACATTTTTTACATCAAACTACAGTTTTCATATAAGTTCCAAATTCAACAATAAACCATCAATTCAATACTGCTAGGTGTTTTAGCTGTAATTAACTTCAGCTTAGAGGAAGTTATGAGCAACCATGTCTAAACTTCAAGTTGCTGGGTTGTAAATTCCAGAAATATAGATTTTAAATTGAAAACGCATAAAACCTTACCGGATTTTAACTAACCCATAAAAAATTTCTCTTACTTCTAAAGTTTATGGGGTCCATATAGACACCAAGTATAAAAGTGAATATTACCCAATTAATTCAATGGTTAATGTCATTAGATGTGATTTCTTTTGGAAATCACAACCAACAGAAAAAGAACAAAATGATATTTGTTGCATAGGAATACCTTTGTCGCTTAAAACACGCACCGCGTATCTCAACATAATCCTCTGCTATGGTCCCAGATGGCAATGAAGAGAGAGCATCAAAAATCAAGCCAGATGCATCTTTACTGGCATTAACTGCAGAAGTATGAGAATCTCCGTTGTCCATGTTCCTTTTTCCCTTTGAAGTTATAACACACTGAACGCTTTTTCCTGTAGAACCTGTCAACTCCGGCACCTTCAACATTTTCATAGCAGAGCAATCCACATGTACCCATTCCCTTTCAGTTGCATCATTGATCTCTTCCATCATGGCATTATAAGAAGATGGAGGTGAGCACTGACCACAAATTTCTACGTCATCACCATCACCAAACTCCGAAGCTTCCTCCATGCATCTAGGCCTTGGGTTAGCACGGGACGAGTCCGCTCCCCTATCATCTTCCAATGTTTCTTTTGTAAGTTTATTTATACTGGAGTCAGATCCCACTATAAATCTTTCATGACCTCTTCCAACAAATGCTTCATTCAGTTTTTTCTTTATTCTTTCAGTCTGTTCACCAGGCCCTCCAGCCCCGCCTCTACAATCATTGCTACCTCCCTGAGAGGCTTTATTCTGCCAGCTCTCCTTCCCTTTATTATCTAAAATTCAAGAAGAAAGAAAGAACTGAATAAACTATTCCACTTTGTTCCAGAGAAAAAAATGAACAAGAAAATAATTACATCAAGAGAGAAAATATGATCCAAATACTTAGTTACCTCGTGCTTTTAGCTTCTTTCCATGTTTCATGAAAAGTGCCTTATAAGCTCTAGCATTTCTTATCTTATTTTTCAGATGGCCAGGCCCTACATTCCCTTTGTCAATTTTGATAACTTCTCTACTTTCCAATGTCAGTTCTTGCACACTCTTCTCTTTCTCCTTTTTCCGCTTCATCAACGATGAGCCTGAGCTTTTATCAGATTTTTTAGACCCAGAAGAAGTTGATGAGAGATTCTTGGTTCTATCAGACCTCCTTAGAGGACTGGGAGTCAACTTTTTCTCAAATCTCTCAGATTTCCTCTTAAACAGAGGAGTTTCAGGCATCTTTTTCTCAAGTCTTTCAGATTTTCTAGGGCTAGAAGGGCTCAAAGTTACATTTTTCTTCAACAATGTTTCTCTAGCAGACCTCCTTAAGCTAGGAGTATCAGATGCTCCAGAACCTGAAGTACGTGATCCTTTACTACTGATTTGCCTCCCTTCGGAATTATTATTTTCATCATCCTTGGTTTTCCGACTAGATCGTGTATCATGTGCCATTATTTCAACTGTACATCAATTGAAGAATATCAAGATATTTCAGAGATGAGGACAGCTGCAAATCACAAAAACCAGACTTCAAACAAAATTATCTAACATCTACATTGCCAAGAAAAATTTCAGGTTAGAATATTAACTCCCACTTAATAAGAAGCGCCATTTAGAATTCCGGTTTACTTTACACAAATTTTTCAAGAAGAGAAATAAGAGATTGATCTATAGATAGGAATTCCATAAGAAACATATATGAAACAACTCAAAACAATGCGAAAACAGAAGCATCACATCAAAACCTATTGACATATCTGATCTACAGTAAGCTTGCAAGTGTGAATAAATCACAGAGAAAGATGTGACCCTAAACTCTGAAGACACAAATGCCTAGACAAGAAGTCCCAATAATGAACCATCTCCCTAAGTGGTTCGCAACCTCTCCATTCACATAATCAAAGATCATTCCATTTCTTTCGACAACAGCCTAGAAGATTCTGATTAGCAAACATCTACCCAAAACCAAGCCCCTCTTTTTCCCAAAAAACAAAAGTAAAAAAAGAAACAAGGTTCCCACAAGAATGCATTAAAAGAAGCAGGGATAATCCAACTCAAATCTTGCCTCTTCAACCAACGACAGCCTAAAGATATAAGGCTACTGGACAATGAAGCAGCAGATATTCCATAATCTCGTCATCAATCCGGCACAAAACATAGCTAGGGAGATAAGAACAAGGAAGGCCACCTCCTTTGAACCATGTCACAGACCCACAAGTACGGACCTGCCTATGAGCAATTACCCAAATGAGCACGTGTACGTTTGGACGTACTTCACTTTCCATAATACAAGAGAAGGTCGGAACAAAGGAAGAGGACTTTACAGCTGTAGGCTATTAAAAATATTCAGAAAGAAACACCTCCAAAGACTCTAACGTATATATGAGAAGATGAGATGAAATGCAGCAAAAAAAAAATCCACCAAAGGAGGTCATCTCCAAACACCTTTCCGAAGAATAAGCATAGCACATTAGTGCAAGCACCCTTGAGTCCTTCGCGTGAATGATGTATCAAAAAAAGAACAATAAGCATCCAGCACTTAAATGTATGATTATGGACATTTTTGAGGATAAAGAACAAGAAGAAATTATAAGTACCAAAACAATAAAATCTCAAAAAATAACTAGCAGAGGATTCCAGAATCACTCCAAGACACCCTACGCATAGGGCAAGATTGCATCACACAGCCTAGAGGCTAAAGTGCAGCATATGCTGGGGAAAAAAATACTCTCTAAATTCATTTATCTCTTGTCGTTCCTTTAGGCACCGTCCCCTGCGCAACAAGGAAAACAAAAAATCAATTACTATCAACCAACAACTCAATTGCTCTAGCAAAAGTTTGGAAAAACCGGAACCAAAAAAAAATCACATTATAGGGCGGATCTATTGAGGGGCTATGGCGGTGAATTGACCACCCCAACCCCTGAAATCCTCCATTAAAGCTCTCCACCCTCTAAGTACTTGTGTAATTGCCCTTACCTTTGTGCCCCCTCCAAGTCCCCTTTGCTTTTGTGCCTGGGTTTGAGCGTTATGCTTCCCCACTGCGCTCCAATTTTGAGTCTCTGTCACGAGGAAGACGACATTATTTAGGAAAAAGTAAATTACAAGCAGGTACAAAAGGCTACTCGTCCTTTTTTTCCCCTAACGTCGAGTGATGCGGTGCCGTATTTTAGAGGTGTTCTCCTGAAATAGTATCATTTGTCTAGAAAATTCTACAATCCACCGATGTATGGTATAATGTATGATGCATCAAATAATATGAATTGTTAGAGAATTAGAGAAATTTTTATACTTATCAAAATCAGACCTCTATATTTTTATTAATTTTAAATATTAAATTTATTTTTTTAAAATTGTGATTCAAATAAATTTTTTATATGAACGATTCAAATAAATATGTTGAATATATTAAAATTATTGAATGTTTTTAAATGCTAGTTTTCTTTCTTTTTAACTCCTAATTGTTGAATGTGTTAAAATTATCATACTCAAACTCTGTTCACGACAACTCGATCTTCCTAATCGTCACCTAAAAGCTGCGAAACGTCAAAACTCTATTTCCCAAATATCATAAAGAATCAAACTTTTTCCAACCCTATAAAAAAATTCGAGTCAATTAATGACCTAGAAACGAAAAAAATATTTGGAAATTCGTTTTCTTTTCTTTGAATTTTTCAATAATTTACGAAAGTTTAGAACTTGTGAATGTAAATGATGATGAGTTTTGAGAACGAATAAGAGAATTTGTGAAGAAAAGAGGATGTAGAGGATGAAGGGGATACGAGAGAAAAACGAGATGAAGAAATAGCTAGCAAGAGGCGGCTAGCTACTAGTAACTATTCTCAATAAAAAAGTTAAATTTTAGGTTAAATTTAGCTAGTCTGCTGCAGACCTATTTTGATGTTTTTGGTTAAATTTGTCCAAAAGTTACATTTGACTAATCTGTTATAGATGCTTGCATAATTTTATTATTTTTTATTTACTAAAGTTTTTGCGAGGAAAAATAAACAAAATTACGAGGAAAACTCTTTAAAACAGCTCACATCAAACACGTCTAGACACCAAGCTTGCACTGTTTCACAAAGACGAGAGCGAGACTAATTAAAATCATCAGCACAATTATGTCTCAAGTTGACAACTGCATCGGCCACAAAATCCGGTTTTCTAAATATATGTTCTAAGGAGATGAATTGGAAATTCTTAGCAATTCTTTATAGACAAATCTTTGTAAACAATTCTTCGTAGACACTGTTGAAGCTGAATTCGTCCTTTAAACTCAAAAGACTCAAGGATCCCTACAAACAAGCAAACAGTAAGCTATCGTTCGTTCAATGATCGAGACCCGGGGGGTGTTTGACCAAGAACGCTCCAATGCTTAAGTCAGCTTCGAAAGAGAAATCTCAAGAGCTTAAGTAGCGTTGAACAGAATTACCTTTATTGAGAAATGTGTTCCCTTTATATAGGGGGTGAGTGAGATGCTCAATTTCCATAGTTCCGATGTGGGACAAATGCTCCTTGATTTGTGCGCTAACACGTGTTACACAGATCGAGGGTGAGAAGCTTCCACGTATTATCCCGGTTTGGGCCCAATATTTGGGCTATGTAAACATTGTGGGCTTGAGCCATGTTCGGTGCTTGGTCTTTAAGTATTATTGTCAGAGGCAATTTGGTCATTTTGGGAATTATGGGCCACGTGGTAGCTCCACATTCTTCCGGTGATTTTGGGTTCCACAAATGCCCCCACATTGCTTAGGAATTCAAGGAATCCTAAGGGATGTAATTTGTATTGTGGTCCTGATAAATTATATATGGGAGTAGGACTCCGCTTGATCTTCAATTTCATTGTACCTGAGAGTCTCTGATGTCACAGTAAGCTCCACGCTTGTTCGAGAGATTTTTGAATATTTCTTTAATTGTTGAGCTTTACATTTTTGCACATTCGGAGAGCTGTATGTGTCCAATTGTAGCAATTTAAGTGGTGTTGAGCTCTATTTTCAGAGACGGTCATTTCAATATGCGTCAAGGCGCACTTCTGGTGAGACCTAGTAGGCTTGCATTGTGGGAGCAAGGTGGCTCGCGTAGTCAAAATCTGTTCTGTGGGAAGTATACAGACTTCGAGGGACCTGAAGAATTCAAGCCTTGACCGGGGTGAGGCAAGGGAAGAAATTTGACGTCCAACCGATGGACAAAATTTCATCCTTTGATCGAGGAGAGGCATGGTTCAACTACAAGACGAGACATGCTGCAAGTATGATGCGAGGTATTCTACATCCAAGGCTTGGTGTGCCACAATGCAAGGCAGGGCAAGGTTGGAGCAGGAGGTGATGCGCTGAATGACATGAGGTGTTCTTCCCAGTGACCATTCACTCGGTGCGTGGTGGACAGAAGAGTTCGACACATGGGCAGCAAGGTGCACCATGATCTGTCTAGGCTTTCATCCACAAGAGGCGAGGTACCCCATGACTTGAAGCTAGACATATTGCAACGCAAGAGGATACGTTCCAAAGTGCATAGTGAGGCAAGGTATCCCATGACGCGAGGCGAAGTGCATGTGGTGCCATAAAGTGAATGAAGCGTCTCGAGGAGTTTTTTGGCTGATAGTGGACCTTCTAGTGACCTGACATTCTAGGTTCTGTTTAGCTCGAAATGGAGTGGCTACAAGGTGGAGCATAAAGACGGAGGATCGATCATGCCCCCTGTGAAGCTCCAGATGGTGTACGCCACTACGTAATTGAAGAAAGAAAACTTGTAGGTGGACCATGCATATGGTACTTTGAACATAAGAGGGCCTGACACACGAGGATCAAGGCACGACATAATGTAAGGCAAGGCCTAGTTGGAGTTCAAAGTGTTGCACTAGGCATACTTCCAATGACCATGCATGTGGTGTCTGGCAGATAGAAGAGCTCGGTGTAACGACCCGTCCCGAATTTCGGGATTTGATTAGTGATTAATCATGATTAGTAGGATTGATCGGTGATTAGTTGGTCGAAATCGGACAAAATGTGCAAAATGACCGTTTTGCCCCTGGTTCGTAGGCAAAACGTTGACTTTTTGATCGGGCGGTCAAACGAACTTTGACCAATAATCGTGACGTAGTTCGGGACGTCATGAGTTCATAGGCAGGCGGCACGTTCGATTCCGACATTCGAGGAGAAAGTTATGACTATCGGAAGTTCAGGGGTATTACCGGTATTTGGACTTTTGGGGGCGAAAATGTTGACTTTTCGTCTAATAACTAATTTTCAGTTGACTCAAGGACCGTTGGGTAGGTCTCGACGTCCTGAGTCCATTGACAGGCGGCACGCCGAAATCGGACTTCGTACGAGGAAGTTATGGTCAGAAACGTGAAATCGGGAGGTTCGTGTCTCGGTTTTCGTGTCGGATATTTTATTCTTAAATTTCTGACAGGAGGACACCTGGGGAGTGACAAGTGTCACTCACCCATTGGTTAGATTGGATCAAACTCCACTAAGCATTTAAATAGGATTTAATCTGCTTTTGATCTCAGCCCTTCATCTCAAAACCCTCAGATTTCATCTCAGCGCTTGATCTCATTTCTGAGATTCAATCTGGGCCGTCCATCATTTCCCTCCATTTCTATATAATTCTCACCCGACACCCTCACTCATCGCTCTTTGATCCAACCCTTGCGCACTACACTTTGTCTCTGCGTCAGTGTGTTGTTGGACCCACGGGGAAGGACTGAGGCACGGCGGTGAGCGGCGGTGGACGGCGGCGAGGTGGGAAAACCGGAAAACCCGAAACGGTTTCTAAAACTCAGATTTTGGTAACTCAAATTCCCACGTTTAGTTTTGTTTCCTATTAATCCTAATCGACTCTAGGGACTTATAGGAACCTTCTGGGCTTGAGTTCGCGACCGGAGGTGATCAGGACGGTGGCTAAACGGCGACGGGAAACCAGCTCTGTTCATCGAGGTAAGCCTTCGTTCCCGTCTGTATTTGTCGATTTTGATTCCATAGAACCCTTTCTGGGATTAAGACGAGCATCTAGGAACAAACCAGAGTGAAAATGGTTGAGTGTGGAGGAAATGGTGACCGGGTCATGATCGCGGGTCTGATCGACCCGAGTTGCAGAAATACGGGTCAACCCGTCTGAGGACAGAGATGATGACGTGGCACCCTGTCAGATTGTCAGGTGACGTGGACCAACCGTGAGCCGACACGTGTCACATGTCAGTGCACAGTCAGCACTGACATGTCAGTGACGTGGCCCAATCTGGGACTGCCACGTGTCACTGACATGTCAGTGACGTGGACCAGTGCCGTGCTGACACGTGGCACATGTCAGATCTGACACGTGGCCTGACAGATCAGCGAGGAGGACCAATCGGATGTTGACACGTGGCACCTGTCAGAGTCTGACACGTCAGACCTGACAGCTGTCAGATGACGTCAGCATGACGTCAGCAGTGACGTCAGCGATGACGTCAGCAGGAACTGTTCCTGCGTTGACCGGCGCGTGGGGGCGCGTGTGAACAGTAATTTTGGTGGGACCACCACCATTCCTTAGGTTTCGACGATCCGGATCCAATGGCGGTGGTTTCGGGTCGATCGGAGATCATTAAGTTGGTCAAAATGAGGTTTATTGCCTTGGGAAGCGCGTTAGGGCGACTTTTCCGGACCGGTTTTGGTCTAGGGTTTCATGGTTAAATGTTAGGGGTTTGTATGGACCCTTACGTATACTTTGGATATGACGGGGATTGTATAAGCGTACCAGAACGAGGGTATACGTTCGGTTTGCAGCAGGATTGTACTGTGAGTGGGCCATTTTCTTAAACCCTTGCGTGCATAAATGTTTTCTGGTTTATTATACTTATTCACATGCTAAAACAATAATGGTTTTGATGATATGGAAAATATGGTTATGGCACGTTTCACGGTATTTGGGCTTGAGACCCGTCTGATGAAAACTTAATGATTGGTTCGGATTTTATCTATGTATATATATGCTTTGCATGTGGATATCAATAAAATGTATTTGGTACTGCACTGTATAGATCCTTCCATATTATATTGTCTCCTCCGGCGAGGTACCCCGGAGAGGTCACGGGCGTCTAGTACGTCCAGCGTCTATGACGCTAAGCATCAGGTGATGCTGTACCCGAACAGGATTCGGGGATTTAGCTCGGAAATTGAGACCCGAGTGGCACGCGTAGCCTTATTATTATTGTGACCTTATTAGGCGTCAAGAACGTCAAACATCAGGTGATGTCGGGATTGGAGTGTATAGTGCAGCAACTAAAATTATACTTATGGTTTTATTACATGCCTTATGGTTCATATTATATGACTTATGATTTTAAATAATGATGCATGCATGTTTGGAAAACGGAGGGGTAAATTATATGTTTTACTTATCAAATGATTTTATAAACTTGAGTTTCGGTCCACTCACCCTTAATGTTTTTGGTAACCCCTCCAGGTCGTGATACTGAGGTAGAGGAGGAAACTGAGGCTGAGGCATAGATCTACTTCTGCGTACCTGAACCCCTGTTGGGTGGTTTGCCCGCAGGTTTTATTTTAGAGTCGTGCTCGCAACTTGTAATTTTGGATTTCATCCCTTGTCTGACATCTGTTAATTCGGATTTGATGTACGACTTTAATTTGGTTATTTATGCAATTGATGTTTTGAGATTAAAATTGGTATGAATTATTGGGTGTCAGACGGGAGCAGGGCACGTCCCCTTGTGGTCCCTGTGGGATCGGGGCGGGTCCTGTCACTCGGTGTGTTTACAGACTTGTCATCTTCAAGTGCAGGTGAAGCCAACATCGAAGCTTTTAGCAAAAAAGACAAGGAGTCTCATCACCTAGTATGAGGCATGTCACAACCCAACATGAAGCATGTTCTAGCTGTGCAGACGCTTACATGATTCCAAAGAGGAAGTCAAACGGTTGGATGTTGAAATCAAAAACTTGAGCGATGGGTGCTTGCTACCCTCACATGCCCCCACAACTTTGTGTTTTTAAGGAAGATGAAGTGCAAAAGTTGAATATGGAAAGCCGGAGCGGGATCACCACCAAAGAGCTGGAGCTTGAACTAGAGATGGAGCCTGAACTGGAACCTGAGTTAGAGGCTAAGAAAACAGATGTTCCTGAAGCCGACGAGTCTCCTGAAGACGTTTCTCTACTTTCAGCAGAAGAATGGGCAGAGTTTTGAAGGACCATGGGCTTTGAAGACTTGCAATTGCATCTACTTCATCTTTGCATGTTGATTATCGCATTTGCATTTTTGTATTGAATAACTGGTTTGAGCGATCGAGATGTGATTAGCCAAACACCCTTCAAATAAATAAATGAAAACGATAGTTGTGAGAAATTATGAGCTCCCGTATCCTTGTCTAATTATACTAACTGCTTTGATGTATCCAAACTTGTTTTCTCATCAAATGCCCCCGTTGTAGCCATGGGCGTCCAATTTTGGGTTTCAGCTTAACTTAGCATTTGTTTTAGTGTTGCCTTCAAGGAAGGGCTTTTGCTTCTTATTAGAAGGCTTGAAGTGCTTCCAAGAGGAAGACTTTGAGTGCTTCCTGGTGGAAGGCTTTGAGTGCTTCCGGGTGGAAGTCTTTGAATGCTACCTGACGGAAGGTTTTGAGTGCTTCATAGCGGAAGATGTTTGCAAAGCGTAGGTTGAGATGCATTGCATGACATAAGCATGGGTCCTTTGCAGGGAAAAGTCTTGGTCGCTTCGCATGGCAAAGTCTTGGTTGCTTCAAAGGACGAAGGCTTAGGACCTTCGCAAGTCGAAGGCTTGGATGCTTCGCAAGGCGAAGGCTTAGGTGCTTTGCATTGCGAAGGCTTAGATGCTTCGCAGGGCGAAGGCTCGGTTTCTTCGCAAGGTGAAGACTTAGGTGCTTCGCATGGCGAAGGCTTGGATGCTTCGATGATGAAGGCTTGGATGCTTCGCAAGGTGAAGACTTGGGTGTTTCGCATGGCAAAAGCTTGGATGCTTCGATGATGAAGGCTTGGATGCTTCGCAAGGTGAAGTCTTAGGTGCTTCGCATGGCGAAGGCTTGGATGCTTCGCAAGGCGAAGGCTTGGATGCTTCGCAAGGCGAAGGCTTTGGTGCTTCGCATGGCGAATGCTTTGATGTTTCGCAAGGCGAAGGCTTGAATGCTTTGCAATACGAAGACTTGAATGCTTCGCAGGGCGAAGACTTTGGATGCTTCACATGGTGAAGGCTTGGGTGCTTCGCAGGGCGAAAACTTAGGTGCTTCACAGGGCGAAGACTTGGGTGCTTCGCAGGGCGAAGACTTGGGTGCTTCGCAGGGCGAAGACTTGGGTGCTTCGCAGGGCGAAAGCTTAGGTGCTTCACAGGGTGAAGGCTTAGATGCTTTGGTTGCTTCGATGACGAAGGCTTTGATGCTAGAGGGTATAAGTTTTGAAAATTGTACAAACATGTTGGTATGAATTCAGAACAATTTTTCAATCTTATTGATAATTCAAAGCACGATACTTGAGTTTAGAAGATAACTTGAAAAGAAAATTGAAAACTCCATAGACTTCTATGTCTCTCTAATTTTGACATGCAGCTAGTTGATGCGGATTACTTTTGAAGCTGGCTCATTAGGCTCTTTGCTCTCCATGTGATTTGTAGTCTTCTTCTTGATGTAGTCCGTGCAATGCCCCTCCTTCATGAGATTTTGGAGATATCTTTCGAAAGATATACATGTGCTGATATTGTGCCCATAACATTCATGATAGGCGCACCATTTGGTTTTATCAGCTTTCTCCTGATCGCCCTTGACGGGTCCTATTTTTTGAACCAAGTCTTGTCCTTGATCTCATTGTGGACCTGATGGACTGGCAAAGACAGCTACAAGTTAGGCTTCCCTATAGCTGGTGTTTGGGAGGGTTATCCCGCCTTGTGCTTGTTGGACTTTCCAACTGCAAACTTTACATGGGACTCATCTTTATTGGAGGCTTTTTCACTAGCCCCAACATGGTCATGAGTATGAATGGCGTTCTTCTCGTCCTCCCAGCTTGCATGTCGCTCTGCTAACGAAAGCATTTTAGTGAGACTTCGCGCATTGCTCATGACGATGTCCCCGTAAAGCTGGCTGTCCCGAGGGAGTCCTTATTTCAATGCCATTGCCGCAATAAGGTCGCTACAGCCGACAATCCGAGACTTCTCCTCGCAAAATCTTCGTATGTACTGTCGCGGAGTTTCTTTTGCTCTCTTTCGAACAGAGAAAAGATGGTCATCCTTCACCTCGATTGTCCGAAGTTGTGCGTACTGTCAGGACCCACCCCGGTTTCACCCCAAAACCCGAGGTAAATCCCGCTCCCGTCTGACTCCCCGACACAACACCTAAGGAACACATACTCGAAACCCAGTCAAACGCAGGAGTAATTAGACACAAAGTCCCGAAGGTAGCATTTACAGAACATAGTACGAACATACAAAGAAAATAAAACCGATAACTACACGCACACGGAAGCCTTTACTCTACTCTGGGAACCCTCACGTCACTTCTATGCCTCGGACACTGCCTCGACGTCAAGACCCCGCGCTCGCTCCACAACCTGGAGGGCAAATAAAACAGAAAATGTGAGTGGACCAGAAAGTACAAAAGTTCAAAACCCATTTTATAAGAAAACCGAGTTTAACCCTCCGTTTTGAAACCACATGCATAACCAACAGTTATAAACACATTAACAAAAGAATCATTCTTAACATCATAAGAAACAGAAACACTATAAAATACCATAAGAAACCATAACATGAGTATCAGAAACCGTATCAAAACCATAATCCCCAAATCATCATTTTCCCGATCAAACCTGCTGGATCTATCCGAGTCTTTAAACTCCCGAGTCTTTAAACTCAATCCAGGCCTTAATCATATCCGAGTCTTTAAACTCCCGAGTCTTTAAACTCAAGGCCTACGGGGGAAAATCAATATATATCCGAGTCTTTAAACTCCCGAGTCTTTAAACTCAATCCGGGTCTTTAAACCCAATCCGGCCGGTCCCCCGTCACATATATCCGGGTCTTTAAACCCAATATCCAGATCCAGCAAATCCAATCCAAAAACCATTTGAAAACCATTTACCAATCCACATCCAAACCCGAATCCGAAATCACTGGTCTGATGCTCTTCCGGCATCTAGAACCGTCATTCCGAACCCAAATCCGGAGTCCACTTTCCAATCTTAAAACCAAATTCCGATTAGTGAAATCCGCTTCTAAAATCGAAAACTTTGATCATCGAAATCATGTTCCCCAAAATCCACTTATAACCATTGAAAACCACTTATCATTTGAAATCCCAAAATCATAACATATATACCAAAAACCAACCATTCCTCGTAAAACGTGCTAAAACCACTTTCCTCGAAAAACGTGTAATAATGCAAAACCGACCAAACATATTCAATAAACACAAAATCATGATTGAAAAACCATAAGACAATTATAGAAAACAGTTATGCATGCTCGAGTTTAGAGAAGAGGTCCACTCACAGTACTGAGCCCTACTCGCATCCCGAACGTCCAGCCCGTTCCTCGGCTTCCTCGGGAAATCCCGATCCTGTCAAACACCGTCAAATTACGTCACTAATACATCTACCAACACTCTCCTACATTCCCTCAAAATTTCCCGAACCGAAGACTTAAAACCCCGGGACCCTACACATTCACCCTCGCGGAACTACACTCAAACGACTTCCGATTGACCCGAAACCAACTCCATTAAACTCACCATGACTCCTAGACCAAAAACTATGTTGACCGTTTCTCCCAGAACCGCCGCACGCGCCTCCACGCGCCGCCCAAAGTGGCTGCGCGTGGCCCTCACGCGCCTGCTACAGTGTCACCGTCTACCTCGCATAGACCGGGCTCGATACAGTGCCTGCTGTTTGAACCGGCGAGAGCGGTTCACCGCCGTGCCTGCACCATTTTCCTCCCTCTCTTCACCATCCTCTTCGTCCAATCCTAAGCAATCCAGTTCCCTCACTCAAACACCTCGACACTGTCCCTAACCCGTCGATTCGAGCTCAAAATCAAAACCCAAACTATCCCCTGTTTTCTATTCCGACCACCCAGGTCTTCTCCCGTCACAATAACCACCCTAGACGACGCCTAGGACCTCCCTGAGCCTCATACCACTCACCATAACCGTCGACTCAACCCCACACGTCACGACTTCCCGTTTGAACATCACGGCAAAACAGAGCACACAGGTACTCTCTTCCGTATAGCCTCCACCGTGTACTCCTCCGTCACGGCAACACACTCAGTCGACTCTTGGGACCTCCAGAAGTCTCACTCTAACCTCCAAATCCCTCGACTCTCGCCCTAGGTCCACGACTTTTGAAAACAAGAAAAACGAGAAAAACAGGGGAATCAGGGTATACCTTCGATACTCGCTCCGCCGTCTGCACCGCCGTGTGCCACGGTAATCGTTAAGTCCCATGCAGTCGTCTGCGCTTGCTATTGGCTTGGATTGAGCCACCACACGGCACAACCACCGCCACAGTCCCACGGCTCCTCTGTTTTCTCAGAACTCACCGCCTTCCTCCGCCGTGTCTCCGTGCACGATCTCAGTCCCAAAATCGATCACCAACCTCCTCTCTTCTTCCTTTCACTCTCACAACTCACCAGAGTCTCACCCGCACACAAAATGGATCACTCAATCTCAATTCTTCACTCTCTATTTCCAGTTCTTCGAACACACACACACACACATACACGGGTGCACCCCAAATAATTGGACCGTGCACTCCCTAGAACCAACCAGACCTCCTCCACGTGTCACCAATCCTACCCTTCATCTCACATGCGGCTCAATCTCAACCCTTCATCTGTCCTTATCTGTTGCACACATTCCAGAGCACAAAAGACCAAAATGCCCTTCTGTTTTACCCAAAATTACAACTTTGCCACTACCTTTCTAGACCTGTAACTCCCACATCGTACGTCCGATGAATACGTGCCGCCTGTCATCGGACTCGGGACGACGGAATCTATCTAACCATCCTAGGTCAACCTACCAAAACTCGATTATACGAAAAGTCAACTATTCCCCCTATTTTACCAAAATTACGGTTATGCCCTCAACCTTCCGAACATCACAACTTCCTCCTCGGATGTCGGAATCGGGCGTGCCACCTGCCTAAGGATTTGTGACAACCTCAACTACGTCCTGGTCACTGGTCAATCTCAAATTGACCACCCGAAATAAAAGTCAACATTTCTGCTCGACCTAGGGGCAAAATCGTCATTCTAAGTTCCCGGACCCCTCGGGACCACCTAACCCTTGATTAACCTTACTAATCACACCTTAATCTCTCTAGTAATCCCAATTCTCGGGACGGGTTGTTACACGTACTCCTTCACAAATGCCAGAGCCAACTCTTCAAAGGATGCAATCGACCTCCGGGGGAGATGATTGAACCAATTCATGGCTTGGCCTTGAAGAGAAGCTTGAAAAACTTTGCACATGAGTGCATCATTATACCTGTGGGGGACCATGACTCCTCGGTAGTAATCTATGTGTTTTAACGGGTCGGAGGCTCCTTTGAACGGAGTGAAGTTTGGCGTTGTAAACTTTTGGGGGAATGGCTCCTCCTCAATTTCCCTTACAAAAAGCGTAGAGAACTGTATCTGGCGACGTAAATCGTCCTCTAGATCGCCATCTCGTTAAGCACGAAGGTGCCTGTCCAGCATTCTTTGAACATCATTAGCCCGCAACGCACTTTGCTGAGGCGGTGAGTCATTTTGTGCTAATCACCGAGAACCTCCTTGAGCTTCTCTCCTTGATCTTTGGGATCGTGCTGGAGAGTAGGCCTCATCTTCCTTCTCACTGCCATGGACAGGTCGCCTTGGGTCTTTGTGCAGAGCCTGAGGTTGCCCCCTACTCCCATGTGAGCGCTGTGAGCGTTCTACCCGTGAAGTTGCCCCAATCCTACTTCCTAGCCGCTTATGTACTGATGTCATGTGGTGTTGTGGGCTTTTTGCTCGGCGGGTCTGACTTTCTTCACCGGAGTCGCTTAGTGAAGTGTCTCGTGACATTGTTTGGCAGCGGACCGGTTCTTTCCCAAATCTCCTTGGAGCACTCTCTTGTCTTCCTCGTGACGTGGAATGTCTGTCTGGCTCTTGGACTGGTCTTTCTGCCAGGAGTCGCTGCAAGAGCTCTGACTGAAGTTGAACTTGGCTACTCAACCTTTCAACTTGCTGCGCCAAGTTGTCCTGGGGAGGTTGGTGGTGACTTCTCCCTGAGACGTCGTGTCGCCCATCCAGAAAGTCCCTTAGGTTCATATTTGTTGTGGGCTGATCACGTCGTGATGCACTTCCCATCAACTGCCCGCCTGCCTGTTGCAAAGCCGAAATTCTTTCCCCTAGCACGGGCACTTGGTTAGCTGGTGAGAAGAATGCACCGAAGCGGAAGGTTGACCTCCCTTCTAGCATCTCCATGGGTGCTTCTATGGACACCCGCCTGGGTCGAATTGGACGCTCCTCCGGTGTCTCTATGCGAGCCTCATTCCTCGTCTGAGCAGTTGAGGCAGAAACACCTTCTCCAGCTGAACGAACAGATCGTCGAACCCTAGCCATGCTTGATCAGCGAATCTTGAATGGAAATTTGTCGAACAATGAACACGTTCAAGATCTCCGAATCAATGTTAAGAACGATGATCGAAGTAGGATGAACGACGAACAATCGTGAGAGCTTCTTCTTGAATATCTTCAAGCTCTCAATGAAAGCACCAATTGTTGAAGCTGAATTCGTCCTTTAAATTCAAAAGACTCAAGGATCCCTACAAACAAGCAAACAGTAAGCTATCGTTCGTTCAATGATCGAGACCCGGGGGGTGTTCGACCAAGAACGCTCCAATGCTTAAGTCAGCTTCGAAAGAGAAATCTCAAGAGCTTAAGTAGCGTTGAACATAATTACCTTTATTGAGAAATGTGTTCCCTTTATATAGGGGGTGAGTGAGATGCTCAATTTCCATAGTTCCGATGTGGGACAAATGCTCCTTGATTTGTGCGCTAACACGTGTTACACAGATCGAGGGTGAGAAGCTTCCACGTATCATCCCGGTTTGGGCCCAATATTTGGGCTATGTAAACATTGTGGGCTTGAGCCATGTTCGGTGCTTGGTCTTTAAGTATTATTGCTAGGGGCAATTTGGTCATTTTGGGAATTATGGGCCACGTGGTAGCTCCACATTCTTCCGGTGATTTTGGATTCCACAGACACTAAGGCGGATGCATAACCCAATAGCAACAATAAAGATTTTAGAATCTCCTTCTGCAGTTGATTGATATTATTAGTAGCTGCGCACATGAGTTCTTCGAGTAAAGCAATGCCTTCTACAACTAGAACATTAGTGCAATCATTGCAATATGGATTAGAATACTAATAAAGTCTCTAATAATGAAACCTGATGCAGCTTTGTCTCCCTTCTTTTTATTACTAATAGTTGCAGCATATGCAAGGCACATATTTCATCTAAAAAACTTGAACAAGTTAATTTAAAGCTATAATTATTAGACTAATATTCCCATCTCTTAAAATTCTACTTTTACATCTTATCACATGCGGTACATGCATGGATGAAAATATCGGTATATTTCAGCGAAAGTTTGCCAAAATTTCGGTATATTTCGGCCGGCGGCACATAAGAAGGGGGAAAAGATATTAACCGAAATTTCAACATTTTTCCTTATTTTAAGTCCACAGATCCTTTCCTGGGATCAAAACGATGAAGATTTACTATTAATTCGTGAAAATCGGACGTAAAAAGAAGGAGATTTAGTCGGGTCGTGCTATCGAGTCGGAAAACCCGAGTTACAGACTTGGTTGGACGTAGGAGATGACTGTTAGTTGTTATACTTATACAATTGACGTTGGTTAAAGTTATAAACACATTGGCTAGTAGAGTTGGTTTGTGTTTTAATATCCATTTGGGTTCGACCCCCCTTAACCTGCTGTTTTTTATTTTCCTTTTTTATCCATTTTTTTCCAATTTTTCAACAAAATTTGGCCCCTTTTTTTCCATTTTTTGTCCAATTTTAAATATTTCCATTATTTCCAATTTTTAACAAAATTTGGTCTTATTTTTTCATATTTTTTTTTTCCAATTTTAAATATATTTAAACTTATTTTATCATTTTTCTTACATTGAAGTTGTGTATGTTTATTGTTATGTTTTTAACTATATTAACATTTAATTATAGTAACTCATTTCAATTTATATTTATGTTTAAGATTTTATATTATTAGTCATCGGCAAAACCCAATTGTATCATATCATTCATCATATATTTATTATATCAAAGCATTTTATAATTTTTATTAGTCCTATATAACCATTATTGGGTACTTAAGTTTTTCCTAAAATTTCATTCCAAATTTTCAACTTTTAGACCGAATTTCCACCATTTTTGTTGACCGTAAACGATATTGATATTGATATCGATATCGATATTTGGAGCGAGATATTCGTAAATTTGACTAACGATAAATCCGTCGATATTGATATTTCAACCCTTGGGTACATGCAAACAATAATCAAACATCAATCTCTTTTTAATTTACTTATCTCACCATAAAAACGAAAAAATAAAAAATAAAACATTAAACATAAAACGACAGGACCCATCTCAATCCCCCTGGATTATCGTGGGATGTGCCTACTCCCGTCTAATACCGTGTGTCAGACCAAGGATAAATTCGTCACCCGCTCGGGGTTATCTAGAGTACGCTAGGATCAGTAGTGACATGTGATGTCTCGATCTCTGTTACAGCCCGCATCCGCGATCAACCTAAAGGGTATTAAAACCATAAAAACTGTGAGTGGACAAAAACAACAGTTTATAAAAACAGTTTATCGAAAATAAATTTATACACTTCACGTAAAAGTATGCATGCATCATAAAACAACATTTCAAATACTTTCTTGAAAGCAAGACGTATTGTTTCCCAAGTCAAATCCCAGTGAAAAATGCTTCTCAATCGAAGTCATTACCTCAGTAGGGTCTCAGCCCAAAACCAAATCATACAGGGTTTCATCCCAAGCAGAAAACACGTATAGGGCCTCAGCCCAAAACTCAAATCATAGAAAACAAGTACAGGGTCTCAGCCCAAATCAAAAACCTCGTAACTAAGTCGCAGCCCGACTTATCTCACGTTTGACTATATTTTAAGTCAAACCTCAAATCAACTGGGTCATATGTCCGAAAGATATTTTCAAGTCCGAAAACCATTTCTCATTTTCAAAACACTTACCAAATCATCCTTGACTTCAAGCCAAGTCAAGGTCTTTCAATTGGGTTTCATGCTCGAATCTCAATTTTACGCATCTCCGTGAAATTATTTAAAATCGTGTCTCAAATCCTCAGTTTCACGCTTCTCCTTGAAACCCTCAAAATCATATAAAATCATGTAAAACATATGCACGTAAAACACTTGGCCAAAACCTGAATATCACATAAAACAAAAATCTCGAACTACGTGTAATATTGCATTTTATACGAAAATGCCCAACAAATCATATTTAAAGCACATGCACTAATGGTATCGAAAATCATGTTCATAAACACATATAAAACATTTATGGATGCATCATGTTCATAAAATAAAGTCCACTTACAGACCGTCCAAGTTGTGTCTTGATACGCGTGTCATAAGCCTCTCCGGTATAATCCAACCTATCCGAGTCATCCGGAACTGTCCAAAACACACTCATGTGTTATTACCAACCTAGACAAGTCCTAATTAAGAACCCCCAACATTCCCAGAAAATTCAACGTGTCCCGAACACGCTTCCCTAGGTTTTAAACCTCAATTTGACCAACCTAACGATCTTCGATCGACTCGAAACCACCACCATTGAATTCGTATCGTCGAAACCTTTAAAATGGTCCTGGTCCCACCTCAAAATTCATGCCCACACGCCCCCACGCGTGGGTCAAAGGTGCGGTCAATGTTGACCAAAAAGTTAACACTGACGTCAGCATAGTCAACGCTAACGTCATCTCTGACACTTTGACATCTGACACGTGTCCGTCTGAAATGTCAGGTCTCACATGATGATGTCATCTCATCCCCTACCCCTGTCCGGGTCAACCCGGGTCACGCGACCCGCGAACCCGACCAGGTTTGTTCTTTCATCTCCGACCATCGTTTTTTATCCCTTTTGTTCCTATAGGATCGTCTGAATCCCAAGAAGGGATCTTTGTCCTCAAAACCATGAAATACGGGCTAGAAATTACTTGGGTAAGCTCGAAGTCCACGACCAAGCTTCAACCTCCCTGTCTGAGCTGCCCAATCGTCCTCAGCCCTTGTTTTTTATCCCCTTAAACTTGCACAGACCCCAAGAACACCATCAAATCATTAGAAACCACCCAAAACATACAAAACTCAAAAATCCAATTTTGAATCAAAACGGGTTTCGGGTTTTTCGGGTTTACCTTTCCTCCACCGTCCACCGTGATCCTGCCACCTTCTCGTCGTCTCCTGATCCCTCAGCCGTCCCAAGTCACTCTTAGGGGTCCTCAATCGATCCAGCAAGGGGGGAGGATCGAGTGGTTTGGGTTTCGGGGTGGTTCGAATGAAAATGGGAATGGGAGAGATGCATGTATATGTGTTTGGTGAGCAACAGGACAAATGTTTACCTACCTCGTATTTGGTGCAATAGTACCTCAAAACTTATGTGACCCGAAACTTTCCCATCGAATGTCCAATTTCGACGTGTCGCCTGTCTACAGACTCGTATCGACTTGATCTACGTAACGGTCATCAATCTTCATGCATTGGACCTCCCGGATCAAAAGTCAACTTTTTATCCTTGTCTAGGGGCAAAATCATAATTTCACCCTGAACATCCGATAATCCTCGCCTAAATCCTGATTAGTCCCACTAATCTTTAATTAATTCTTAATTAATCCCGTAATTTTGCGACAGGTCGTTACATAAAAAACAAAAAAATAAAAATAATAAAACAAAAATGAGATTTAACTTATTGTTTCATAACTTTAAGAATTTAACTCTACATGAAATTACCTCCTTCCCAAAAAACATAAAAATCATAAACTCTAAAAATTTCATTTTGCATCAAATTATCTCATTCCCCTCAAACATAAATCCTAAAAATTCAATCGCTCTTCTCCTCACGTGAAGATTGAAACTCATAGTCATCGACATCGCCTAAATATTCTCAAGAGCTCCGACTCAAAGAAATCAAAAGGATTTTTTTATGCCTATAAAATCCACCATTAACTTTTTATGTTTGATTTTAAGTTTATTTTTGTTTTTAGTTAGATATAAGTAATTCAAAGATGATGATGTATGATTGCCACGTCCAGCGCCACATGTAGTGTTATATAAAAAGTGGGATTTCAGGTGGTACCGTAGCACTAGCCTCATTATTAAGTTAAATGGTCGTCAAATGTCTCTAAACTTTAATATTATAGTATATAATCCTTGAAATTTACTCAAGTATGCATTGTTGGTCTTTCCGTCCATTTTCCAAACATGCTCCATTAAGCATAAGTGTAGAGATGTCATTCAATGTATGTTAAAATCTCGCCATTAAATGATTACTAACATTCATGAATATTGGTGTCCAATTTACTCAAATTTACTATCGCCCCTAAACTTCATTATTAGAGCCATATAAAGATATTGGAGAAGTGCGATTATATTATGCATATTGGTGTACTAAGAATTTAGGTTAGGATGGGCACTTTATATTTTCATCCTGGGCACTCATTACATGCCTTATAAACTCTCCTCCTCCATCACTTTGGAACACTTGAATAGATTTTACAAATTGAGCGGCAATATGAAAATAGAACTTAACAAACACGGAATGAACTTTAGATTTATTAACTAGAGGGTAAATCCGAGTGTATCTTGTATAGTCATCAATGAATAAAATATATTAATGAAAACCAAAGTTAAAGTACAAGGACTTGGTCCCCAAACATCTGAATGAATCTTTGATAATTGATAGGTCATCAAATAAGCATTATTTTATATTATTTTATACCCTTTATACTTAGCTTTTAATATTAAAATATTAAATAAATAGATAAAATAATTTATTTTGTGTTATTTTTGTTTAAATAAATAAAGTTTGTAATTTGGAGTATTTTGGCGAAAGAATCTTCCCGATCGGAATTATAACGAAGAAATTATGGACGAATTTCGGTGAAATATTACTAAATTAACTAAATAAATAAATTAATTTTTATTTTGCAGCCCAGCCCAACAGAAAAAAGAAAAAAAAGGAAAAGAAATAAAACCCGGCCCGCACGGCTGTGATCCAGCCCAATCCGTGCAGCCCATCGCCAGCCCAGCCAGCCCAGTCCGCCAGGCCCGCGTCCCAGCAGCCCGTGCAGCCCAGCGCGCACCGCCCTGCACCGAACAACAAGACTGAGATTCGGCGCGCGCCTGCCGAACCGATGCACCTCTCCTCAGCGCGCGCCTGCCGAGCTCCAGCCCTCCCATTCAGCGCCTACCCGCCGAACTTTCTTCCACCCTTTCCAGCGAAGCCTGCTGACCTGTCCTCCACTTTCCAGCCCATCCACGCCGATCTGCAGCTCCTTTTCAGGCCACCCACACCGAATTCTGACAAAACCCAACCAGCAGCACCTTTGAAGATTTCTTTTGTTTTTTTTACATCTTTTCCCCCACAAACACCACTCAATCTCATCATTTTACTTTTTAATATTTTTATTATAACTTTTATTTGTTTTTTTAGAGTATAATTAGCTTTTCCCCCCTATAAATAGGGGTTCAATTCTTGTATTTTGGAGAGTCCCCCATTAGCTCCATTTCTTCCATTTTGCTTAGTTTTTAGTTTTCTTCTTTTAGTTCTTTTGTTTCTCTCTTTTGAAAGACATTTTTGGGGACCATTTTAACTTCTTGTAGATTTTCTTGTTAATTAGCTTTCTTTTAATTCTTGTTCTTAATTTATGTTATTTTTATTTTTCTTAATTTCATTTCCTCTTTACTTTGTTCTTGTGATATTTCTTTGAGATCTCTTAAACACATTTTTATGCTTTCCTTAAGAAATACCTAGGCCAAGTAATTCTAAGGCAATTCAAGAGTTTTAAGACCGAATTCCTCGTATTTCTTCTTCCATCTTCACAAGTTTCCTGCCGCTGTTCGGTGATTCTTGTGAAAATCCATACTTCTCTACTTAAATTCTTGTTATTGTTATTGGTTTTACTTATAATTTAATATATGTGTTAGTATTTTCTTTCTAACATTTGTAAGTAAGAATGCAATCTCCATGTGTTTTACTTTTTGAGTTTCTTTTACTTCATATGTTTTAGTACTTAAACTTCAATTCGAAACTAAATGTTGATCCGCTGTTCGGGGCATTTAAAATAGAGTTGAAGAGATTTAATGTTTGATCGCTGTTCGGCGCATTAAATCACTTACTTAAGGTGAATCATATTGTAAGTAATAATCCGCTGTTCGGTGCATTTATAATATGAAAAATGTATGCATGTATTTGAGATGATTAAGGTATGATTTCGTGATTGGTTCAATATGAGCATGATGTTAGAGTGTTGGTAAAAATATGTGTTTGAAGAAAGTTCACTAGTACAAAGGTTAAAGTAGAAGTAGAATTAAGTATTTAATTATTTTTACTTGTTTTCTTTATTTTATATTTACAACTCTTTTTCAAAACCCCCCTTTTCAATTCTTTATTCTTTATTCTTTTATTCTTGTATTCTTTTAATTCTTTATTCTTTTATTATTTTATTATTTTATTCTTTTAATTCTTTTATTCTTTGATCCTCTTTTTATTCTTTATTCTTTTATTCTTTGATTCTTTTTATTCTTTATTCTTTTATTCTTTTATTCTTTTAATTCTTTATTCTTTTATTTCTTTATTCTCTTATTCATCTATTCTTTAATTCATTAGTTCTTTGATGATTTAATTCTTTTATTATTTAATTCTTTTATTCATTATTCTTTTATTCATTTCCCACCAACACATTATTAATGTTCCCTAATTTCCCCGGTTAAGAACGATCCCTATTTACCAATACTACATCTACACAAAAAGGGTTTAAATTGCACAATACTCAAATTACGTGTTTAAATTAATGCGTAGTTTGGGCGTAGTCAATAATGGCACAATGGCCCTAATATCTGAACCAGGAAAGGGAAGTCAAAAAATTTTGCCTTTTAGACAAGGGGCACAAGAATGGAAAAAAGGTGGCTGTAGTGAATACTGGTATGAAATCTAAGCTTGTGACATCATAGCTTGCATTAGGCCATTTTTTCGACCCATGACAGCGTGTGGGATAGCTTCCCAGCTCATGGGGTGGCGCCTCGCGAGGTGTGGGACAATTTTCTTGATCCACAATGGCGCGTGGTGACGTATGGGGAAGGTTTCTAGCCCACGGTGGCGCATGAGCCTAGTTTTGGGACGTTTCAAGTCTTTTAGTTACGCTTTTATTCTGTTTGAAATTATTTCAGTCCCATTTTGGGCAACCTAAGAGAGATGTCTTATAGTATTTGCTTGGATTTGGTTAAGTAACCTCTATGGTAAAAAAATTTTAGGACGGTGACAAACTTGGAACTTACATGGTTTACATGCCGAATGATTTCGACTCCCTGACTAGTTTGTGAGTGGATCTCCTTCTCAAGCTCATTTTAAATCATTAGTTTTTACTTGCACGTTTTATGATATTTTATAATATTTGAAATATTGACTTAGCATGCGTGATTGACTATTTGATGATAATTTCCCTAACATGCTTGTTTGATTATTATGCCCTATTTACAGGGTATTGCTTTTTTGGTTAGTGATTATATTATATTTTACAAATAGTATGGCCTATTTGTATTGTTTTGTATTTAATGAGATCGTATAGCATTTTTTTATGACTATATTAAAGTATGATAACATAGAGATGGTTATCTAGTGATACGATTTTTAAGTTGAGCTAGTAGTTGCATACCCACCTTGGAGTCACCGGTATCTGAGGCACTCATTTGTTGGCCACATACTAATCTCCACGTGATTGATCACCTACACTTACTCAAACTACTAGTTAAATAGCGCCAACTTATCCCTGAGCAGTGGGGGACAAGAAGTGACTGTGCTTAGCACCTAGTTTTCACGTGGTCGAGATACACGAGCGAATTACAAAAAAAATAACTAGCATGTCACATGTACATGACGTAAGCAACTCAAGAGCATAATTTGTGGGACATACGCTGAATACATATGTATTTGTGCTCCAGGATAAGATTTGGAGATTTCGTAATATTTTATTACTGTCTTGTAAAACGTGCATATTTTGTTATGTGATCACTTGTAAACTTGTTTTCAAACTGAAGGGCTAAAGTATTTTTCATAACTTGTGGTTTCACATTGAAATAACGATTAGGTCCATTCCACCCTTCTATTTTCGTACCCTCATAGGCCCTGACGGTACTACATGCATTTCAAGGAGTGCTCAGTTGCTGCTCTGACATTTACGCCGCTAGTTTGGGTATGACACATCGGAAATCAAGGTAACTCTGGTAGTTTCTTTAACCTTATCATCATCAATAAATATACTATGTTTTGTACTTTCACTGTCATAGTGAAATACTAGTTAGTTTTCACTAATTACGTTTCATACGACCTATACGACCTTCTAAAACTCACCGTTTCTAAACTTATGGCTTTCGTCATCTGAACGCCAACATTCGGATATCAGTCAGCATACCTTGATTCTCATATCCTGGTAGACTTAATAAGTCGGGGTGTATCAATTCAGTATCAGACATAGTTTTAGGATGTGTCGCTAGTTTTTGTTCACTTGATAATCATAAATCTCAATTTTCCATGTCAGGGCATCTCCTCAATTAGTTAATGTTGTTAGTCAACGTTAGTTATTGTAACAACCCGTACCTTCGGGAAGGGTAAACATGTAATTTTATAAGATTTTTGTATATAAAAGACGATTTTGCCCTTGTGAACAGTAGGCTAAAAGTTGACTTTTTGAATTACCGATTGGATGACTGTTGACCCTTGACCGTGACGTAGTTTAGGACGTCACGAGTCCGTAGACAGGTGGCAAGTTCGATTCGGACAATCGGAGAAAAAGTTATGACGTTCGGAAGATTGAGGGCATTACCGTAATTTTGAGTAAATGAGGAAAATGTTGACTTTTTGGAGGACTTGTGATTTTCACGTAGACCGAGGACCGTTAGATAGGTCTCGACGCCCTGAGTCCAACGACAGGCGGCACGCTATCATCAGACGTCAGATGAAATATTTACGGGTCTGGAAAGTGTGAGGGTAAAATGGTAATTTATGCATGAGGGGTATTTTGGTCTTTTTCCCTCAGCCCAATCAGATAAGGGCAAGTGGTAGGGATTTTTTGTGCTGACCTGTGGATGGTGGACACGTGGGGGACACTAGATGGTTCCAAGGATTACTCAAGTGTGCACGGCCACACTTTGCACAAAATCAAACCGTGCTTTGGGTTTGAACGCAGAGAAACAGAGGGTGAGAGATTGGGAGAGTTTGATCGATTCTGTGCAAGGGAGAGTGAAGAGTGATTTGTGAGAGTGACAGAGAGAAATGTTTAAGCTGGTGATCGTGTTTTGGTGGAGAAATCGTGCACGGCGGCACGGTGGTGGTGCGGCGAAGTTCTGGGAAAACAGGGAGACCGTGAGAGTTTGGTGGTGGCTACGCTGTGTGGTGGCTCAAATCAAGGTAGTAGGAGCTGTAGGAGGTTGCAGGTGACCCAACAAACACCGTGGCCCGCGGCGGTGCGCACGGCGGAGACGGAATCAAAGGGTGAGTTTTCTTCCTCTGTTTTTCCCGTGTTTTTCAATTTGAAAGTCGTGAAGGTAGGATGAGAATCGAGGGGATTGGTGAGTGCAATGATGTTTAGAGAGGTCCTAGGAGTGGTTTGTGACGGTTGCCGTGACGGGGGTGTACACGGCGGAGTTCAGGCGACGGCGAGTACTCTGTACTCTGTTTTGGCCGTGAGTTCAAACGGGAAGTCGTGGACTTCAGGGGTGAATCGAAGGTTTCTGTGAGTTGAGAGTGACTCAGTGAGGTCTTAGGGAGAGGTTGGAATCGCCACCGTGAAGGGGGAAGCACTGGACGGCCGGGAAGGAAAACAGGGGGGTCGACTGTGTTTTCTTTCAAGCTTCAGTTGTGAAGCTGAGGGTTGAGTCGAACCAGGAGAGTGAGGGGGATGAATTCCTGGTGCCTGGACGAAGCTATAGGAAAAGAGAGGAGATGAATTGGTGGCCGGACGGTGGAGATTGGATCTCGCTGGTCTGGGTTGCAGCCCTGGTGCGAACCGGGTTCGATCGAGGTTGGGGATGCACTGTAGCAGGCGCGTGAGGCCCACGCGCAGCCACTTTGGGCGGCGCGTGGAGGCGCGTGGGGAGGAATCCGGCCAAGCTTCCAACATGGTTTTGGTTCTAAATGTCCTAAGGAGTTCATTGGTATGGTTTTCGGGTGAATCAGACGATGTTAGGAGATTGTTCGGGAATCCGGACGGTTTAGGGTTTTTGAATAAAATATTATTTAATTCCAGAAAAATTGGGGAAATTAGGGTTAGCATCCTTGATGTGTTTGTGACCCTATTTGGTGCATTTTGACAGGACGGGAGGCACCCGAGACGGTCGAGGAGCGCACGGAGCGCGATTGACTTGTTCTGATTTGTGAGTGGACCCTTTCTTTCTTTCGAGCATGCCTAACTGTTTTTATTGATGTTTTATGATATTAAATGTGTTTTATGCTTCTTAACGATGATTATATGTGGTTGATATGTTTGCACATTTTTCAAGACATTTTCGGGATTTGCACGTTTTTCGAGAAAAAGCTGGTTTTCGGATTTTGATACCATATTTGGGGATTTCAAGCTAATAACTATTTCTGATGATGATAAATGGATTGTGAAACATAATTTGTAATCAAATGTGGGTTTTGGATTAAAAGTAGATCTCCGGATTTGGGTTCGGAATGTCGGTTCTGAACGCCGGAAGGGCTTCGAACTTGGGATTTCAAATTCGAGTTTGGTTATGGAATTGGAAATGGTTTTACATTGAATTTGGATTGGATTTGCTGGATCTGGATATGGGTTTAAAGACCCGGATACTGATTTGACGGGGGACGGGTCCGGATTGAGTTTAAAGACTCGGGAGTTTAAAGACTCGGATATTTATGATATTACCCCCATAGGCCTATTGAGTTTAAAGACTCGGGAGTTTAAAGACTCGGATTACATTTAAGGCCTGGTTGAGTTTAAAGACTCGGATAGACCCAGCAGATTTGATCGGAAAATGATATTTTATAGTGTATCTGTTTCTTATGATATTTTATAGTGTTTCTGTTTCTTATGATGTTTCATATTATGATTTTTTTTAGTACTTCGTTGGGCATGCCTGTTTTAAAAACTGAGGGAGCAATGATTCTTATTTTTCCTTAACCTTGAATTAGTGATAAACCGATTTTAAAACTTTTGGTTATTCTAGTCCACTCACACTTTTGGTTTTAAATTTTCCCTCCAGGTCGTGGTGATAGCGTTGGGGTGAACGTTGAGGCAGATATCGAGGCATAGAGCTTACGACGTTCTTCCGTTGCGGGACTAGCATTGTAGGATTTTTGTGCCCATTTTGTAGAACTATGCTCTGACTGACTGTTGTATATATTTACTCATTCGTCTGATAGTTATGCTTATAGTAGTAGTGAGGTTATTTGTGGTACTGTAGGTGTAATTGTCAGACGGGAGCAGGGTTCGTCCCGGGTATCGTGGCGATATTTGAGACGGGTCCTGACAGTTTTTACTCGCCACCTTGAGTAGTTAGGAGTTGAAAAATGTAATTGGGGAAATTATTGTGGCATAGGTGTAATTACTTGATTTTCGTGTAGGTATTATAGTGCATTAATTCAACCATGGATTTTTTTAAAAATAAATTATAAGTTAGGGTCATTTTAAAATGGCATATAGTAACCAGAGGCCCAATAACTAATTGGCCTTTAATTAATTACTTCTTAATACGATGATATTCAATTTTAATTCCAATTTAAGGAGCGGAGCCAAGCTACTTCATAAGCAAGCAACTATGCATTGAACTCCACACAAATTTGTAACTTCCCCGTCACTAATGAGAGTTTAATCCGATATCTCTCACTTATAATAAAAATTCATTTGATTAATTGAGGTTAATATAATAAATTGGATTAAATGCTGATAATATCATAAATTAATGCGATTTTTCATATTAAAATAAAATAAAATGCATAAGTATACCAATAAACTAGTGGCATTAATGTTGGTAACGCTTGATCTTAATCTTCTAGTTAGTTTACAAAAGAGCTTGGGAAGATAGATCTTGAACTCAAGTCACTCAAATGTGATGAAAATGAGTTCATAAGAGATTTGGTCATTCTATATGTAATGATGCAACATTTTTAAGCTGAAAGTAAAAAAATTGAAGAGTAGGACGCGTAATTCAATTAAAAATCTAGCTAATTCAGTTGAAACTCTACTTCAACTAGATTTTTCAAGTCGCACCCAAATAGTAATACTCCAGAGACAAATGCACATAAGATCCAATACTTCGAACTGGATTCCATGATTCCATTAAAATTCTAATTTAATATTTCTACAGAAAGTTTCAGTACAACTGGAATTCTTGCTTAGTAAGTGTTCTAAAGTAATTACGAATCTACTCTCAACAAGAGTATCAATCTAATTCTTGCTTAGTAAGAGTTCTAAAGTAATTACGAATCTACCCTCAACAAGAGTATCAATCTAACGAGGAGTCATAATCCAATTTATGAAATAAAAAGTCTCAATTTAATCGGAATTCTTTTCCAACAAGAAGTTCTAGATAATTCAATTCAGGGTCTTACTATTATAAAAATTAAATCTAAGACCTCACCCTTTATCTTTTTTATTTAATACATTTTCTGAATAATGATATTCCCATTTTAAAGTCAAATCTCTGAAATTCTAGCTAATTTAGTTAGGAGTCTTGTGACTATTAAAGTCAAATCTAAGTGGTAGAGTCCATGAGTCCATGGTAGTCACTGTAGGTTCTTCCCATCCGATTAGCACTCACTCATCGTTGTGTTGTCTATTGTTAGTAGTTAATTCAATTAGTAGTTATCAAGTTGGTTAGTTAGTTGAGAATTAGATTCCAATAAAGTCTTGTATTGTGTATAGGAAAAGTCAGAAAAAAAGTGTAAATGGTTATCATATCAATATACATTACCATTCTCTCTGTGCAAGTTAAGGTTGAACTGTGGGGTTCTTATCATTTTGGTATCAGAGACCCATTGGTCTTGGCCGCTGACCCTCCAAGCTTCCCTTCTTTTACATGACTCGCCAATCCACTCGTCAACGAACCATGGACACTTGTGTTTCAAACCTGGAAATAGTGGTCAACAACCAGAGCTCAAGCTTGACCAACCAAGGAGTGGTCTTGAAAGAATTCTGGAAAAATTTAAGGACATCGACCATCGATTCACTGCTTTGGATCTTCAGTTCGAGCTACTACGTAAGGATGTGGACACCATAGACCCAGGCACCCACTCTGATCGCACATAATTGAATGGAGAATTCCATTGTCACGTGACACCCAACTTGAGAACCGTTCACTCGTTAGTTAAGATGGATTTTCCAAGGTTCTCGGAGGGAGATGGCCCATTAGCTTGGGTATACAAATCTGAACACTATTTCAACTATTTTTATGTGCTAGACGACAAGAAAGTCCAAATGGCTTCTTTTCACATGGAACAAGCAGCTCTCCAGTGGTTCCAGTGGTTCCAGTGGATGAATTGCACCAAGAATTACCCTTAATGGGAGGAATTCACACGAATTTTCTGTAAGGAATTTGGACCTACTAAATTTGATGATTGTGCTGAAGCTTTGGTTAAGCTACGAAAGACCTGCTCCATGAAGGACTATTTTGCTGAGTTTTGGCGTCTAGAAAATCGTACTCGCGATATTAACTAGCTCTCCTGAAGAGTTTCTTCATCGGTGGACTCAAGAAAAACTCCAATACGATGTGAAGCTACTGAAACCAACCTTATTCCATGAGGCTTTTGCTTTTACACTCCAAGTGTTCGAGAAAATGTCTGAGTTGAGGTCACCTTGGCTTTAAAGATCCAATCTTTCACATGCACCAACCTCTACCTTTAAGTCGGATTTGGTTAGATGTTTAACTCTTGACGAAGTTCAATCATAAGGGTAACATGACGTTTGCTTTCACTGCGATGAGAAGTAAGTGTGCGAGCATACTTGTGCCAAGAAACAGCTTCCATTGATCGACACTGATTGGGATGATGATGCTCTCGAACAACTCGATGACTCACATAAATTATGGCACATGGAGGTTATGCAGGTCACTACTTGTGCTGTCTATGGTAATCTTGCTCATCAGTCTGTTAAGACCATGAAAATTCGAGGTATGATCAAGAACCGTTTTGTCATATTTTTGCTTGATTCGGGTAGCTCCCATAATTTCATTGATAGCTCCTTAGTTAAGAAATTGGGATGGTAATGCAACACGGCTACTTCATTTAATGTCATGATTGCTAATGGTGGCAAAATTTCAAGTCAGGGTTGTTGCTCACAGGTTCCCCTTCGATTGCAAGGCTATAGTTTCACCTCAGATTTATTTTCCATACCCTTAGGAGGCTGTGATATTGTGTCAATAGTTGTACACTTTGGGCCTAATATTGTGGGATTTCTTGGAAATGAAGTTGTAGTTCACTGTGGATAACAGGTTATACTGTATCTCATGTCCTAGGTTTCATACAGATCTGTAGCTTGTTTCTTCTTGTCAAATGGAGAAGTTGGTGACTCAGGGAAACCTTGGGTTTGTTTTGTATCACATTGATTCTGATTTGGCGACTGCCCCTACTTCAGATTCCTCATTTCCTCCCAATAACGGGTCCCAAGCCTCTAACCTCACTAGAGTTCAACATGGCCAACTAGAGAGTGTGCTCCACTGACAGGACCCATCCCAATCCCTCCCGGGATTAGTGCGGGATGACCCTGCTCCCGTCTGACACGAAGTGTCAGACAAGGGATATTTCCGACCTTTGCCCTCCCGGGCTATCAGAGTACGCCAGGATCTGGAGGAGGTATGTAATATCTCGGTCTCTGCTACAGTCCACATCGTATCCAACCTGAAGGGTATTAAAAACAGAAAGACTGTGAGTGGACAAAAATAAAAGAGTTTATAAAACATATTTCATAAAAGACCTTTATACCCTTCACTAAAAAGCATGCATGCATAGTAAAACCATTTATCCAATCATATATGTTAAAACATCCATAATTAGGGTCTCAGCCCAAAATTCTGTAAATACAAGTCACCCGGGCTCCTGCCCAAAACCATTTACAGAAAACCATAGTATAGTAAACATACGTGGGATCTCAGCCCAAATCCATTTATCATTATAAACACAATTTCCCAAATCAATTGAAATCATGTTTATCCATTATATTCATATCCAGAACCTGTCACGGTGAAATAGAGCTACACATGTGCTAACCGGGGTCTCAAACCCAAGTCTCTCCAGGGTCCACCCAGGTCAATGCTCGTAGATCAATGACCCTCCCTGGAGGTAACGAACCATGCCCATCCTGAGGGTAAGGAACCCAACTGGGGGGCGACTCCACTCAGTCAGTGCTCCGTGACTACTCCGGGGTCCACCCACGCCAACGACCCTCCCTGGAGGAGACAATCATATATAAAGGATGGCATATGAAAAACCTTTGAAATCATTCTTTATACCTTTCCAGGATTCATGCCCGGCCCCTTATAAGCCGTCATGAACCATACACCCTTTCATGGGTTCATGCCGGTTCCCATAAACCGTCATGACCCGTAAATCCATTTTAAGGGTTCATGCCGGTTCCCATAAACCGGCATGACCCATAAAAACCATTTGTAACACATAATTGAACGCTAGGCCCGAATCCACATAGAAACTGGACCTCAAGTCCGAATTGTAAGCCAACTGGGCCTCCGACCCGATTCCGTAAATCAAATGGACCTCAAGTCCGAGAGTTCATAAATCAAGTTTACCTTTTCAATTCCAAAACCATTTCATTAAACCATTTCCAAAATCATAAGTACGGAAAATCAGTATAAAACCGGAAAACCTCGATTTACGTGCAAGCACGTAAATCACTTCGAAATACGTGAAACCATATAATTCAAAAATATCCAAATCAACATCATCAAATCACATTCATTATCCTTTTGGAAATCCAAAGCCATTTCATTTAGACCAATAAAGACATACAGACTCGTATAGGCACCGTATAGGGCCGAAACCTCGAAATACGTGCCTATACGTAACCACACATCCAAATGCACTCATGGCATCACAAACAAGTAATTAAAACATATAATAAACATTTATGCATGCACCAATTTAGAAAACAAGGTCCACTCACAGACCGTCCGAAGACGGACCTCGATACGCGTGCCATAATCTTCTCCCGGGTCAATCACCGTCGCCGGGACTCCCAAACCTGTCCAAATTCATTTAGAGGGTTACTAATAGCCTCGTTAACCTCTCATTGAAGTCCCATAATTTTCCCGATTTTCTAACTATTTTTAAAACCGAACCTGAACCTTCGGACAGCCCGAAACCTATCGAAACGATGTCCGATCGACTCGAAACCAGTCCAAAAATGTTCGTTATATCGAATAGATGATTTGACATGTTGGAACCTCCCCCAAATTTCCCGTCACGCGCCCGCACGCGCCGCCTGAAGTGGCTGCACGTGGGAGCCACGCACCAGTGAACAGTGTCGTCTTCCTCCTCGCGACGACCAGTCTGAACCGGTCCTGTCCGGTTCGCCTGCAACTTGGACCAGTGTGACCGGTTCAAGCTCCTACACGGTCCAATCTTCACCGTTTTCACTCCTAATCAATCCTAATCTTCATATAATCATCCTAGGAACCTAACCCAATCGATTAGAATCCCTAAAACCTCTAAAACCAGACCAACCCAATTTTTCCTCTTCGGTTCAAAATTCCAAAACCTCCCCAGAGGTCTCTCAACGTTAAACCTCACTCCAAACCTTCCTAAAACAACCCTAGAAACCTATTTAGTTAAACCCAAATGTAACGACCCATCCCGGAATTCGGGATTAGACTAGTAACTAACCCTGATTAATGGGGGTTAATCGGTGAATAGTTGGATGAAATCGGACGAACGTGGCAAAGTGACCGTTTTGCCCCTAGTCGTGGGTAAAACGTTGAATTTTTATTCGGGCGGTCAAAAGGACTTTGACCGATGACCGTGACGTAGTTTGGGACGTCACGAGTTCATAGTCAAGTGGCACGTTCGATTCCGACGTTCGTGGTGAAAGTTATGACGTTCGGAAGTCCAAGGGCATTTTCGTAATTTGGACGAAATAAGGGAAAATGTTGAATTTTTCATCGGGAGGTCCGATGGCCGAGGACCGAGGACCGTTAGGAAGGTCTCGATGCCCTGAGTCCGTAGACAGGCGGCACGCGTCGATCGGAGTTCAATTAACCAAGTTACGGGTCTGGGACGCGTGAGGGGCATTTTGGTAATTTGCCAAGTGAGGGCAAAATGGTAATTTCCTGCAGGGGGACTGTTTGAACCGTGAAACAGAAGGCTGAGCACCCGTGCCGTGTGTGTCCTGAAATCCCACAATTGTCTAACCAATTCAGCGACATTGGGGAGATTTATTTATCCCGTTAGTGACATTGAGGATTGTGTGTGTGCTGGGCGTGCACGGGTGGTGTGTGTGTGGGAAACAAGTGATGGTGTTCAGAATTGAAAAACAGAGCTTGGACTTGAGTGTGCACGGGTTGGATTTTTTTATACCTTTGAGTGGAGGAACACAGAGCACTGAGGGAGATTTGTCTGTGCTGGTGAGTGACATTGGGTCAGTTGGGACTGGAGAATTGCAGAGCACGGGCAACCATTTTCTTCTTCGTTTTTGGGACAGTGCGGGGGACGATTCATAGAGGAGCTAGAACGAGTTCCCACGGGTGTTGGGGGCTTGTTCGATTATCAGAGTGCTGGGAGTGTTGCTCTGATTCATTTTGGAACCAGAAAGTGAGCTGAGAGTTGAGAGAACCAGCTTTGGGAAAAACTCAAAAAATGGAGGGAAATTCCAAATTTAATCTGTGAGCTGAGTTGAGCCAAACAGAGGTAAATATTAGTCTTCTGAGTTCATTTCGAACTCGACCATACGAAAATTGAAGGGAACTGATCACCGTATGGCCATGAACGGAAGCCCCTGGTTTCAGAGATTTTCGAGCTTGGAGTCGACAACCTCCAGGTAATATTTCCTGAAATTTACAGTGCTAAAGTGTTTGTTTAGGTCTCTGGAAACTCCTGTCTAAGTTAATTTGGGAATGGGGTCGATTTGGGTGAGTTTCGTACTTCGACCCGTTTGGATGTTCGAGTTCAAGTTGATCGATTTAAGGCTAATGGAAGATGACTAATGAATGGGATCCTAAATTAACCTGATGAGAAATGATTTAGGTGGAATGAGGGGAGGAATCGAGTGAGTTTTGATAAGGATTTAACCGGGTTGTGTCGTGGGTTGAACAACCCGTATTGCAGGTTTGGCGGGTGAGAACGATGAACTGTGCAGGGGTACTGTAGCAGGCGCGTGGACTCACGCGTAGCCACTCACGGCGGCGCGTGAGGGCGCGTGGGTCCGATTTTCAAGGTAAGTCCAACATGACTTTTGTCCTATACACTGTAACGAACATTTTAGCGTTGGTTTCGAATTAATCGGACACCGTTTCGATGTTATTCCGAGGGTCCAAAGGTTTAGGTTACGTTTTTAATTAACGAATAATTCCCGGAAAATTATGGGGAATTGGTATGTTGTTATTTGAGACCTTAATGACCCTGGAATGTGATTTCGGACAGGATTCGGGTTTTCTGGAAAATGCCAGAAATTACGGAAACGTGTGCGGCGCGAAACCGAGCACTACGGACGGTGTGTAAGTGGACGTTGCTTTTAAAATTTAATGCATGCATAAATATTTCCATGATTTTTATGATTATGATTATAAGTTGTGATTGATTTCGATTCCCGTATTTATACGTATTTTACTATACATAAGAAATTACACATATTTCGAGGCTATGGTCACTCTTATGCTTGATGATGGCTTAACGAAAGAAATTGCAAAATTTATGGATATAATGTTTTATGAATGTTGGTTATGATTTTGAGTGTGGCTTACGGTGTTGACACGGTTTTCGAGAATGTCACGATTTTGCATGTTTTACGAGATTTCGAGTATGTCGTGATTTGATCGTGATTTTGGTGATTTGATTGTGGTTTTGATGCTTTGACCTTGGGATTTGAAAAATGATGTGATTTTAAGGATTTAAAATGGATTTTGAAAAAGGTGATTTCGAGTTTGATGCTCGGGGCATAAAAGTAATATTGATGAACGAGATTTCAGTTTCGGAAGTTTGAAAAGCCGAATTCTTGGTTTGGGTTCGGGATGATGCTTCCGGATGCCGGCTTACAGAATCATTATTGAGAATTCAAATTCGGGAATGGAAAAGGATTTAATAAAATGATTTGGTATGATTATACATGCCCCGTGTTTAATGATAATTTGATTATGTTTGTGAAGTATGATTTGAGAAATTGAATGTGGAAATTCGAACCATGAGTCCCGTTGTGAAAATGTGATTTTGGGATGGATCCCACGTTGTTGTAATTGTTAAATGATTTGGGGTTTAAAGACCCGTTGAAAACTATTTGGGTTTAAAGGGTGCTATTGCTGGAGCACGTTTTGAGTTTAAAGACTCGGTTAATTGATGACGGAGGAGGGCCCTTAATGAGTTTAAAGACTCGTGAGTTTAAAGACTCGGTTACTGTGATACCCCCGAGGCCTATTGATTATGTTATGAGTTTAAAGACTTGTTAATATCCCGGGAAGGCCTGTTTATGCGCATGGTTTTGAGTTTAAAGACTCGGGCGCACTTGATATCCAGCAAAATGATTGACTTGTAATTTATTGATGATTTCTGATGTTTCGGTTGAGTTGGGCAGTGGCTCGGTATATGGTTGATGGTTTTGGATCATGTTGTGCACTTGGTTTTGATTCGTGGTTTGGGCTGAGGCCCGGTATTTATGATTGCGGGCTAAGACCCGAGGATCAAGAAATGGAAAATGTTTTTGATTTTCATATACGGATATCTTATGTTGGAAATGTAACAGTTTGCGAAATGATTTTTGTATGCATGCGTTGGTTTTACGCGGAGGGTAAAAACGTCTTTTTTTTGTAACTGTTTTTACAAACTGATTTATTTTTGTCCACTCACACCTTTTGGTTTTTATTGACCCTCCAGGTGGTAGCGCGTCGATCGAGGCTGATCGTGAGGCGGAGGCATGAGTAAGCACATGTGGCTATCCCTGGTCTGGCACGTACTGAGGGTAGTCTGGGGATTTCAGTCGTCTTGCCAGGCGGGAGCAGGACCGTGCACGGTTAATAATGCCCTTTCCGGGGGCGGTCCTGTCACAAACGTCCAAATAAGCCCATAATACACCAAATCGAAAAATGAATCATAAAGGGTAAAACCGATTACCTCGTGCGGGTTTCCTCCTCCGCCGTGCACGGCGGTGTGGCCTGACCAGTCACCATCGTCCACCGGTCCTCCTCATCTCTCTGGCCTCTCACAAATGTTCAAGGGTCAAGGGATTGGGTTTTTGGGTGAGAAATGGTGATCGGGTTGGTTTGGGAAAAATGGGAGAAAATGGATGAACGGGGAAAGGGTTTGATGCATGAATGAAAATGACAGGGGAATGGATGAATGACATCTGTCATTCATCCATTGGGTCTGAGAAAAAGACTGGGGCCCACTAAAGTCCAAATAAGCGTCTGTCTCGAAAAACGTGCAATAGTGCACTCGAACTTCCGTGAACCGTAACTTCGACGTCGAACGTCCGAATTCGACGTGTCGTCTGTCTATGGATTCGTATCGTCCCGATCTACGTAACGGTCCTCGGCCCTTGGCCATTGGACCTCTCGGTCAAAAAGTCAACATTTGACCCCTTTTAACCAAAATTACCAAAATGCCCCTAAATTTTCGCACGTCATAACTTCCTCCTCGAACGTCGGAATTGAACGTGCCACCTGTCTATGAACTCGTGACGTCACGAACTACGTCACGGTCATCAGTCAAATTATGTTTAACCGCCAGAATGAAAAGTCAACGTTTTGCCACGGTTAGGGGCAAAATGGTCATTTTGCATCGTTCGTCCGATTTCGCCCTACTAATCACAGATTAGCCTCACTAATCGTGATTAGTCACTAATCTAATCTAGGAATTTGGGACGGGTCGTTACATCCACTCTTTGCCTCTATATTCCACACTCCATCTACCCTTCCTCCTTCAAGGAACCAGAATCATCAAATTCCTTTGTTACCAGGAATTCAACCCCCAAATGGTAGACCATATAGATATGGTCCACTTCGGAAGACAGAGATTGAAATTGTGTTCATGAATTGTTGGATTGTGGCTTCATCCAACCTAGTAACAGTCCATTCTCATCACCAGTGTTGTTATTCAAGAAGAAAGACACCACTTGGAGAATGTGTATCAATTACAGGGCTCTTAATCAGATCACAATTAAAAATAAGTACCATATTCCTTCAATTGATGATTTGTTGGACGAAGTTTTTGGTGCCCTTTATTTTTCTAAGCTCAACTTGAGGTCTGAATATCACTAAATACGGGTTGCTCCTACGGATATTGAGAAAACTTCCTTCAAAATGCATGATGGTCATTACAAATGTTTAGTAACGCCCTTTGGCTTAACAAATGCTTCAGATAGCTTCCAGGGCCTCATGAATGACGTCTTTCGACCTCATCTTCGGAAGTTCCTCCTTGTATTCTTTGATGACATTTTAGTGTATATCAGATCTTAGGAATCACATCTGCTTCATTTACAAATTGTCTTCGATCTTCTCCAGCAACACCAATTAGTTGTCAAGTGCTCCAAATGTGCTTTTGAACAACAACATATTGAATACTTGGGGTCATATTGTTTATAGGGAGGGTGTAGCCGCTGATCCTTCTAAACTCCAAGTTGTCAAGGACTAGCCTCTGCCCAAATCGATTAAGGTCTTATGAGGATTTCTAGGTCTTACTGGTTACTACATGAAGTTTATTCCCATCTAAGAGAAAATTTGTGTTCCCTTAACTCATCTTACAAAAAAGGATGCATTTCTCTGGAGTGCTGAATCAACTAAGGCTTTCACTACTCTAAAAGCGGCTATGTTATCACCACAGGTGTTGGCCCTGCCTGATTTTTCCCAGCCCTTTACCATTGAGAGTGATGCCTCAGGCTGAGGGATAGGGGCAGTTTTACAACAGAATGGTAGACCCATTATTTTTACTAGTAAGGCCTTAGGTCCACACCACCAAGCCTAGTCAACTTATGAAAGGGAAATGCTGGATGTTATCCATGCCATCAAGCAGTGGCAGTCTTATATCTAATGTACTCACGTCATCATCAAAACTGATCACCATAGTCTGAAGTACTTCCTTCAGAATAAGGCTTTTACTCCATTCTAGCATAAATAAGTTGCCAAGCTTGGGATTTGATTATGAGATTCAATTTCGACATGTGGTCGAAAATCAAGTTGTTGATGCCTTGTCCATGTATGATTTTGATGATATTGCTCCAGAATTACTTGATATCTTATCCCTAATTTGGCTGGTTGGATGCCTTTCGAAGAGAGGTTGAGGAAGATCATTGGGTTATTACTAAGAAACAAGAGTTAGCTACCCAACTTGCCCTTGATTCTTCCTTTGTTTCTAAGTACCACATTGATAACGGTTTTTTGAAACATAAGGGCAGAATTGTTCTCAGCCCGGACGACCCCTAGAGATTAAAAGTTTTCCATGAGCATCATAGTTCGCCAGTGGTTGGGCACACGGGTTTCTTAAAGACTTATAAGCGATTGTCTTGAGCTTTTTATTAAGAAGGCATGATGAGGCATATCAAGGCATTTGTGGCTGAATGTCTGACTTGTTAACAAAATAAGTATAAGACCACTGCTCCTCCATGTTTGTTAACTCCTCTTCCTATTCCTACTCGAGTGTGATATGATATTTCCATGGACTTTATAACTGGTTTGCCCCCTTATCACGGTTAATCTGTAATCATGGTGGTGGTTGATCGTTCATCGAAATATGGTCATTTTGACCTTGGCTCACCCGTACACTGTTGTTACTATTACCCATCTATTTGTGGAGCATGTCTTCAAACTCCATGGCATGCCTACTACCATCGTTAGTGATTGGGATCCAGTTTTCTTAAGTGCTTTTTGGAAGGAATTTTTTACTCTATAAGGTTCCAAGTTGTGCATGAGTTCGAGCTATCACCCCTAAACTGATGGCCGGAGTGAAGTTTTAAATAGGTGCTTGGAAACCTACTTATGATGCTTCGCTGGTTTATAACCCAAGATGTGGGTTCAATGGTTAGCGTGAGCCAAGTAGAGCTACAATATTGCTTTCCACACTTTTACTAAGATGACACCATTCGAGGTCCTCTCTGGCCAATCTCTCCCTCCCTTCTAATCTATGAGGCCGGCACTACTAAGTTGGCTTTTGTGGATGACTGTTTGTTGGATATGAATGGTATTCTTTCCTTGCTCAAGTCCAATCTGGAGCTTGCTCAACATCGAATGGTCCAGCAATCTAATAAGCATCGAATGGAGAGGGAATTCCCTATTGGTGATTGGGTTTATCTGCTTTTGGTCCCATACCAGCATCGTTCCCTATCTGTCATCCTCTCCACAAGCTGCAACCCAAGTTTTATGGCCATTTTGAGGTGTTAGCTAGGATCGGACATGTCGCCTACAGGTTGACGCTTCCCCCTTTTTCTAAACTGCATCCTATTTTCCATGTTTCATGCCTCAAGAAGATGCTTGGTGATGTTGTGGTTCCTACTACCACCTTACCGTTGATCACTTATGTTGGGATTGTCTAGAAAGCTCCTCTTGCTATTCTTGATCGACGCATGGTGAAGAAGCATAATGCAGCTGGTACTGAGGTCCTTGTTCATTAGGCTCACCATTCCAAGGACAATGCCACCTGAGAGGATTATGATGACCTCCTTGCCTGGTTTCCCGATTGCGATCCATGATCACCCCCGCTTTCCTCTCTCATTCTTGGGGACACAAATTGTTTTTTTTTTTTTAGGGAGGGGGCGTTGTAAATGGGAAGGGGCGTTGTAAATGGTAGAGTCCAAGAGTCCATGGTAGTCATTGTAGGTTCTTCCCATATGATTAGCACTCACTCATTATTGTGTTGTCTATTGTTAGTAGTTGAGTCTGTGGTAGTCACTATAGGTTCTTACCATCCGATTAGCACTCACTCATTGTTATGCTGTCTATTGTTAGTAGTTAATTCAACTAGTAGTTATCAAGTTGGTTAGTTAGTTGAGAATTAGATTTCTATAAGGTCTTGTATTGTGTAAAGGAAAAGTCGAAAAAAGTGTGAACAGTTCTCATATCAATATACATTACTATTCTCTCTGTGCAAGTTAAGGTTGAACGGTGGGGTTCTTATCACTAAGACCTCGCCCTTTACATTTTTTGATCTAATCTTGCCTTGTGAGACCTTTTTTGATATAATGATATTCCCATTTTAAAGGCAAATCATGTGTCATTCTACCTTGATTTGGTCATCTCCACTAGGAGTGGTAATGAGTCGTGTCGTGTCGGGTTCGTGTCGTGTCATGAACTCTATTTTACTCATTTATATCCAATCTGAACCGTTTAATAATCATGTCAAGAATATCCAACCCGAATCCGACCTATTAATGACCCGCATAACCCGTATAACCCATTTAATATACAGGTCATACTCAAAACTCAATAACCTATAACCCATTTGACTCGTTTAACATGTTTAACCTATTTAAATTATAAGATTTAATAGGCATTTAGGTAGGTAAATGAGTATATATATGAGTTAATAATGACACATTTATTAAACGGATTAACAAGTCATTATACGAGTTAACAAATTAACTCGAAACCCACCCGTTTATTAAATGGGTTGACCCAAAAATAACCCAAAATTTTAATCGTACAGATTAACCTGAATAAATCTCATATAAATTTCAAGTCATATATTAAATCGTGTAAAAAATTGCTACCCTTGCTCTTCACTAGGAATATGAAGTTATTCAAAGCGTAAAAAGGAAGTAATCCAAGCCCGTTCCACACCTGGAGGCTGGAGCATAATTGTTTGTTAGAAGTCCGTTAAAATATTAAAATATTAATGTGCAGCTACAAAATATTAAAATCCTAGCAGCAAGAAACTGTTAGAATGTCTGCCTGTGCTCACACTTGGTCGAAAACAAAATCTGGAATTTCGATGAACAAACTCCGATGATCTTTTCTACTAAGCCCTACAACTAGTCAACTGCTGCTCCAGATTCCAGAACAAGTTTTATCTTACCAAGTAACTGATTATTCCTCATCAGATAAACAAACTATCATCAGTGGGCCCGGGGGCATATACTGGGTTGACATGTACACTACCAGGTGGATTCACAATAGATCGACCATTCATCACCAACTCCAAAGCAGAAGGTGGCAATCCTCCTGCACTTTGTGGATGGTAAGCATGATTAATAGGACCAGATTGTTGCATGGGGAATGGAAGTCGTGGCAGAGACGTTACAGGAGGGTTGCTCTGTGACTGTTGACTTGGCATGCATGATGAAGGTCGAAAAGGTTGGAGATGTGGGGCTGGGGCACGGATCTCACCTCCACCACGGGGAATTCCTCCGGAAGAGAAGGAACTATTGTGAGGCGGCCTTGCATGGATGATTGGAGATGAAGCCGGTAAAAGAGGTACAGTCTGCATAATTGGAGCTGGATAATATGGGATTGTCGGAGGTGCAGGTGGGGCTGCTTGCAGAGATGAACTAGCAACTGGAGAATGTCTTCGTGTGTTTTGCTGCAGCTCTAGCAACGGGATGAGAAAGGAATTCGGATCTGCCAAGGTTATGCCAATGAGAAGCATAAGCGCAATGACAGAAAAGTAGACAAAAAAAATAAAACCATGATTTAAGGGTGGAGATATGGGGATGGGGAACAATCTCACCTCCACCTTGGAGGATTCTCGTGGACAAGTGGGGATTAATGTTAGGTGGTCTCGCTGGAATGCTGGGAAATGGAGCAGGAAAAAGAGGAGCAGTCTGCATAGGTGGAGCAGTACAATGTGGATTGGTTGCAGGTGCAGGTGGGGTTGATTGCAGGCTGCAGAAGGATGCGATAGAAGTCTGCAGTGATGCAGGAGAACTGGCCCGAGATGAACTGGCAACCGGAGAATATCTTCGTGTATTTTGCTGTCCGGATTGTTGGTCCACAAAAATCGAATTCCCATCTGCCAGGGAAATGAAAGTGAGGAGCGTAAAGAGCAATGACAGAAAAGTAGGCATAGAAAGTAACCATGATGCATAGCACAGTATTAAGTAATTGAAAAACCAGCATACATAGGTCACGTTTAGCGAGCAAGATTGGATAACTCGTCTAATCCAATGTATTTTGATTGCTAACCTGAATGCGCTTTCATTGTATGACGATTAGATATGACTAGGCATAGAAGGAAACTTACCTCTTGCAATCCTACTATCTTGCGGGGATAAAATTGGATAATTTTTCTGCTATGTCTATCCCCTCTAACCCCTTTACAATTACATTCAAAATACAATGAATTTGATGAGCTATCCAATCCAATCCAATCCCCCTCACCAAATGAGCCTACAATGTGTAGTCACCAGCTGCATGCCATGAGACTTTTATAACATGCAGGAGGATCAAGAAAATGTATGCATGTTTTAAATTTCTACAGCTTTTTAACAACAATTATAAGCATTTTATAGTAAATTTCAAAGACGCAATGCTAAATCACTCAATGCAAATCGAAAAGGCAATGCTTTGCAAGTTAAGAGATACAAAGATGACTCCAAGCACAATTGGGTCAAAATACACAACTCCAGAATCGATTTGACAGAGACTAAGCTTCTAGATACAAGTATTCATAATAAACATATTAATTTGACAGTAGAGAATCAAACAACATTCATGCAAATTGCTTGAGTCTGCAAGTAGGGGTGGCAATTTTCATATCTTTCATAGGTCTTGTTCCCTTCTTCCCAATTGTATAGCTCATTGGAGGACGAGCACATGATCCTAATTTCTAACTACTATTGGTTATTGTTCAACACCATACATCTTGATCCCCTACAAAAAGCTAAAGAAATGCCCAATGATGATCTCTGATCTTGTAGGAAAAATGAAAATACCAACCGAACCAACTTCTTATTTTGTCAAACAATCAAACTACATCTTCAGTATACGAAGAAGAGAAAAAAACATAAAACAACTTGAAAAGTACAATTCAGAAGTTTCATACCTAGCTGCGTTCCAGATGCACCACTGGATGCCCTAACGAGATCCATGTATTTATTGAAAGTCCCAGCCAAAATCCTATTCATCAAAACCATGTTGCCAATTGCATCCAATTCCTTTCTTTTAAGCTGAAATTCAGCTTCGATCTCTTGAAATCTAATCTCATACTTGCGAAAAATTTCAGAAATGGCCTCCTCTATCTCCTTCTCCCGATCAAATTTCAGGCGCTGCTTCTGTTAAAAAGAAAAAGGTCTTTAGAAAACTTTTTTAAGTACCTTTATAAGAATAGAATAAAAGAAAAGACTCTAACTTCAAAACGGACCATATCTTCATGAGACTTGAGGGTTTGATCCTTCTCTTTATTCAATTTTTCCAATTCAAGTCGAAGAAGGTCAGGCCCGTAAGGGTGCAACGGAAGAGGCGTCTGAGATGCTCCAAGTGGTGCAGAATGCATGGGTTGAGTATTAAATGCAAAAGAAGCAGATGTAGCTCTTGCGTCCGGAAAAAGTGGTCCAAAACTGCAAGTAGGTATATCAACAGTCTGCTGAGAGGAAAAAAAGGTAATAGGCTGCAAAGCAGTTTGATCTGAGAGATCAGGAAGGTTCTCAAAATATTGCAAAGGAGACTGAGGAACTTGGATATTCGTATGATGTTCATTAATTGACTGAACTTCAATTTCATCAACTGAAGATAACTCAAGAGGACTATGATCAGGTGTATTAGAAGATGGCAGCAGCGGTACTTGTACTACAGGCCCATTGACCAACAAATCAAGTTCAGAATGATAGTATGCTGACGTCGCAACTGATGGGTCTGCGAGATTTGTAACTGGTTGGCAAGTATTTTGCATTCCACTATCCTCTGCATCTCCACATTGCGATGCAGTCAATGGGGCTAACATAGTACCTTTGTACTGGGGTGCCTGAACAGGGTAAAATATGTCAGCACCTGAACAGCAAAGTTAAAAATTTATAATACCATTTCCGAACATCCAGAAAGAACCAACACAGAAGTCATAGAATAATCAACAAATGATTTTTTGTTGTGCATATTTTTTACCCATAGCCCCATAGCTATCTCAAAAACTTAACCTCTCCAAGATAATATAAACAAGATAGCGCAGACAATGTCCTCATACAAAGCACAATGTCATTTCGCTTGCTTGAGAATAATGATCAAAACAAGGTAACTAGCACACGTATCAACAATAGGGAATAATTTTATACCTGACCTAATGTCACTGAACCAGCATGTACCAAGGCTTCCATAGGTTGCACTGGCAGTGAGTTCACCAGGGGGTTTTCCACATAAGAGTTTCCATTGACTGCAGTATGAATTCCATCCAGCTGGTTAACCCCAGTTGCACAATTAGATGCCATAACATGCAATTCACTGTCACCGTTTTCTGGTACACTTTCAGGGTTTTGTTCTCCAGATGAAGGTGGATCCACAGAGACAAGATTCTCTGGGCTATTAGTTAAACTGGCAGTGTGAAGTACTCCCGACACCATTTTAGACGGTGATGGATCCACAGAAACCTGATTGACTAGGTCATCATTCGATCTGACGGCCACAAGCACTCCTGATTCAACATCTTTCGCCGGTGAGATTACTGGTAAAAACTGGATTCGTTCTTCTGATGAAGATGAGCCCACAGACTGATCATGCAATCCCTGACTAGAACTGAAAAGCTCATGTTCTGTGGCTTTTTTAAGGAGTTTTTCCTCAGATGAAGGTTGCCCGGCAGATGAAGATACACTCGCAGATACAACATTATGCAAACCATGAATTGAACTGATAGTCCCATAATCAGTGGCCTTCTTAAAGATTTGTTCTGCAGATGCTAGATCCACAGAGGCAAGATCCCCTTGGTCACTATCTGATCTAACAGTCTCAAGCACTCCAAAATCGACCACTTTATCTGGAATGGCTACCGTCGCTACATGGATTTGCTCTTCAGATGAATGTACGCTCACAGAAACAATGTTACACAAACCATGAGTAGAACTGACAGTCTCATATTCTGCGGCATTTTCAGGGCATTGCTTTTTAGATGTTGGATCTGCAGAGACAAGATATCCTCGGCCATCATTGGAACATACAGTCTCAAACCCTCCCGATTCCGGAACGGTGACAGCCACAATATGGGTTTCTTCTTCAGATGAGGGTGTAGTCACAGAAACAGTGTTATGCAAACGATGACTTGAACTAGTCTCATATCCTATGGCATTCTCAGGGGTTTGTTCTTCAGATGGTGTAACCACAGAGACAAGATTCCTTTGGCCACCATTCAAATTAACAGTCTCAAACCCTTCCAATTCAACCACATCGAGCAAACCCTTCCCATTGTCTGAAGTTCCCCTGTCAGTAATTAACACTTCCGCACAAGGATTCACAGGCACAGAATTTTCTTGATCATCACCCGAACTTCCAGCTTTGTCATTCCCAGAAAGCAAAGGTTCCCCAGAGGTCATTGCATCTAATGCATCATTTTCCCTAAGGGGTATAGCTGGAGACGTCACTGTTCTAATGGAACCACCACATACTAAAGCTTCATCAGGAGCATTTTCCAGTGTTCTGGGTGATCCTATCACCCCCCCTGTCATGCTATGTACAATCTTGCCAAGACCATGCTCTCTTAAGGAAGAAAAATCCTCAGAATTTTTATTAACTCTATCTTTTATCCTAGTCTGTAAGTATTCCAACTGAGGGTTAGGTTCCTTTGAAGGTGACCTATTCAACAGTTCAACACAAGCCCAGGATTCCAAGTCTTCTATCCATTGTTTCTCCTTCTCCTTCAACTTAAACCAATCTTGCTGGTGAGATGTCTCAAGAAGCTTAAGATGTATGTCCATATTGTGCTTATATTCTTCAATTTTCTTTTCCATCCTCCTAATCTTATCTCTTCTAATTGAAATATTATGCGGGTAACAAGAACGAAGAACAGCCAACTCTGTTTTCTTCTCTCTTTCTAGATTCCCCTTCCCTTTCTCGTATATTTTTAAACATCTAGTTCTTTCTTCTTTTTGCTTGTCAATAAGCTTTATCATCTTCTTCTTCAACTTTTTCTTGATGTACTTGATACTTTTTGATACATCTTTCTGTGCTAAATATTCTAGATTCATCGACAAGTTTTCATCCTCTGAATCGTCCTTCTGAAAGCTAAAAGTTATTGACCGCAAGGCCCTTGTATGTGAATGGTCCTTCAAAGTTTCTTTTCTTGATAATTCGGCAGATTCTAGAGAATCTGCAGCCTTAAATATCCCCGTACGGTGTAAAAATGTTTCTTTCAGACACCCCAACATTGAATAAACGTAATCAACCCCTTCCTTTGTGCAATTGAACTTAAGGTACTTCTTTGCAAGTGAAAATGATTCTTTGTGGTCGACTTTCTGCTTCAGAAATGAAGCCGCAGCCCAACACTGGAGTACAGATTCCAGTAATTGGTAAAAGGAAAAAACAATAGTTAAAGCAGTATTATATAAAGAAGTAAGCATGTACAAGCCAAAGATGACAATGAAATAAAAGATTAAGATTGCACGTCCATAGCATACATGGACTCGAGCACTGGCTTACACATGCATGCACAAAAGTAAGGATATGCAGAAGTCAAAGACAAAAATAAAATAGGAGAGAGGGAGAGGGAGAGATGAACTGAATTCTGAAATATCTATATTGAAATCTCTATGCCTATTTGCATAGCATAATTTCTGAACACTATATGGGGTAACTTCTTACATGCATTGCTCATGGACATACATAAACCATGTCAATTGAACAGAAATTATCAGATGTCGAATCAAGTAAGCCAACAAAAAAAAAATTAAATATTGAAAGCAAGTTACTTCATATTTACAGGAATTAAAAAGCAACCCACTAGACAACATATGCAAGTGAGATAAGGGATGGAAGCACACATGTTAGGAACCAACTCAAATGAAGATCCCAAGGATCCATTATTCTATCATAAAAACTGGGTGGTGAACCTATTGTTACGAATTTATGAAGGAAGCTTAACTCATTATTACTTCAGTATTCACCAGCAACAACTGTAGGCCAATTTATGCGAGATACTGAAACCCTAGTTAACCACAAGAAGCCGTGAGTTTTGTAATGTTTAAAGCAATATCCAGTAGGCATCTTACCATCTCCTATTTCTGTCAACTAAAAACCCAGATATCATTAAGTGATGGCTAGCAGTTGCATGCATTGAGACAAAATCTATATCAAAGACATTAATTTTATCCTTGACAGTCCCAAGACTGCCACAATTCTCAAGTCACAACCTCTATTTTTTATTTATTCAATGAGGAACACAAATTACATTCACCGAATGTAAGATTGCAGTGACAACAGACACTGTATATACCAAAAGCAAGCCAAAAACAAAAACGATTATAGACCAACTCAAAACCATATGGAATGGACAAGACAGAAGCTCACATGAAAAAAAACCATCCAATAATTAAGAAAATAAAGAAAACCTAACATCCAGACATATAGCCACTTTCATTCTCTTTGGCAGATGAAGCTACTTAGGTTAAACAGATTGAATTGGGCAATCCCAGATTCTCATATTGCATTTCTATGCTGATTCGGCATGGTTGGGTCATGTGAATGGAAATGGGAAAATATTTAGGGTGTTGGGGGAGGATATGGAACATTTGTGGGAAAACAGTTTGAATGCACGCAACCTTGTGATATTCGGTTTTTTAAAAAATTTCATGCTATTTATCTGATTGGGGTGCCAGAGTGAATTAGCTTATTTTTTTTTCATGAATTTTCAGTTTTCCAATACTTTCGAAGGGTGTCTTTCCAGGAAATACACTGTCTCCTGTGTTGTTATTCAAAGAAACTTGTTTCTTATCCAAAACTTTGAACTCATGACAGTAATCAACAACATAATGATTGTATAACTTTCTTTTACTTCTTACCTTTTTTTGTTTATATGTAATGACAAAGAAAAAAAATGGTTAAACTATAGAGAATTTTCAATGACCAAAGCAAATCATCAAAAACCATTTCAAAACCAGAAAGAAATATGAGTAAAGCAGGCAAGTAAGAAGTAACCATAAGAGAAACCATGTATCTAAGAACTTTGAATTATGAGAAAAAAAAGGGGCCAGCAGACTAAAACATGAGTGCATGAATAGGGAAAACAATTCTAACCAGAGATATCTGAAATGCCTGCAGTTTGGTTGCTGGTTCTATATTTACAAATTGACTATTCAAAACATATTCAAGAAGCTTTTCAGCTGTATCCTTGACAATATCCTGCATTAATAACACCATCAAATATAACATTAAAATGAAGAACTCTATTTTACTAAGATGTAAATCAAATGGAATATTGAGTTTAAAATAAAAGCATAGGACAAGAATTAGAAAGTAAAATACTGTTAGCAGAAAAATCAAATTCATACAGAGAGTTGTAGGACTCCACATAGTTTTGATATCTCTGGCTTCAAAAGAATATTGAGACTCTTCTGGGCATCAATCAGTTTTCTTCTCTCCTCAGGATCAAATACTATGTTACTATTTGGTTTCTGTAAGACATTCCTCCCCATATTCTGTGAAGCAGAGTCACATTTATCATCAGTAATTGTATTTGCACAAGTAGTCGACCTGACTGAAGGATGGGGTGTAGGATCTGCTGGAGTTACAAGTGCTCCTGCAAAAGTAAGAGATGCTTTCATAAACTAAACTAGAGATTCAGAAAATCTACAAGCCACTCCTAACATTGCAACAAGAAAGAGCTCTAGGGAAATTTCATGAGAAAATCAAATCCAATCACAGTATCAGCAATCTACCTTCCTTGCATCCAGGGGTTGTATTTCTCTCTCGTCTGGGCTTTAGGTAGGGTAAATCATTATTATTATCTACCCTCGTCTGAAACTTTTTTATAACTTCATTACTTTTAACTTCTGGTATCTTCGATAACTCATGAATTTGTTGTTCCCTTTTCCCTTTTCCCAAAAAATCAGAATAAGATTTCCATTCAGAATGCTGTCCTTCTAACAGATCTGTCTGCCTTTCATCTGTATGTTGACTTGCCTGCTCAGGTCTTTTGTCAGTAATTTTATTTACACAACTACTTAAACTGGCAGAAGATTGAGGCACGTTATCTGCCGGAGTCACAGAAGATCCTGAAAAAATCGAGACGCTTTCATAAACAGAGTGCAAGCTCAGTATATCTACAAGCTGACCTTGATATTGCAACCAGACATAACTCTTGGGAACTGTCATGACAAAATGTAATTAAATCACAATATCAACCATTTACCTTCCTTGCGTCCAGGATGTATTCTTCTGTATGATGCAGGCTTTGAATTGGCTGAATCATCGTTACTATTCAACAATGTTTTGCGCTTTTTTACAGCTTCAACCCTTTCAACTTCGGATTTCTTGGATAACTCATCAAGCTGTTCTTCCCTATTCCGTTTCGACAAACCTGAACAAGATTTCAACTGACGACAGTTTCCCCCCAAAAGCTTCATCTGAAACCTAAGCGGTTGATCATCTGTACAACGCCTCTCCTGCTCACTACTACGGCACGGAACCTTCAAGTACACCAATGAACTAACACAAATTTCAAAATACAAAAATAGAACACGCTAAGCATCATAAACGTGAGGAGGCTGATCCAATTCCGGACCTTTCATGAACAAACCAAAAATCAATGGGCTGACACAATACTAAATAAATCCAAACGTTCAGTATCATTAACTTTATAACATCTAGGAAAGTCGCACTAAAAGAAAAGGAAACAAAGTGATTAGTTTGTGCACGATAATACCTTTGAGGAGACATCTTTACCTGCATTAACAGAAAAGGAAACAAAGTGATTAGTTTGTGCATGATAATACCTTTGAGGAGACATCTTTACTTGCATTTACATTTACTGCAAAAATATGAGAAAATTATAACAACGAAGAACAATGACAATATAGGAAAAAAAAAAAAAAAAAGAGGGAAACTCAATGGTACCTGGTGCTTTAACTCTCTTTCCATTTTTCTTGAACAACTCCAAATAAGCTCTGCCATTCTTTATCTTTCTTTCTCCATGGGCAGCTCCTCCTTTCTTTTTCTCACTTCTGCAAACTTCACTGCTTCCCAAAGCCAATTCCTTCGCAGTCTTAACTTGCATTTCCCTTTTTCGCTCAATTAACGACAAGCCCGAGCTTCTATTTTCAGAAAATTTAGAAGCAGAAGAAGTTGGCAGACCTCCTCAGAGGACTCGGCGTCGACACCATCTCAAAGGTCTCAAATTTCCTCTTCGGACAAGGTGGAGGAGTTTTAGCCATTGCTTCAAATTTCAACACAAATTTCCACAAGAAGTTAGAATAATGAGGACAAATCTTGGTGCTCAATTCTTCTTTTCGTGCGATTATCAGCGCATGCTAGGGTTTTCACTTTAGTCGTGGCAAGGAAGTAGGAAAGATTTTCAGGAAAAAGTGAGAAGGCGAAATAAAATAGTAAAGGCGGTCACCGGTCAGGTTGGTTTTGCTTTTTGATATTATTGATAGGAAGATCAGAGGATACGGCACCTGTAACCTGGTTCGACAGGTCCGGTACAAAAAATGTGATCAGGTACAACGTAAAAGGTACGTACATGGATCCGATATCTTAGGTATACATAATCGGTACAGATTTTTAAGTTGCAAGTCGCTCGTTTATTTTTTTTGTTTTGTATTGTGGGATGCTCAAAATTGATTTAATATAAATTTAATAGTTATTTTTTTTTAACTTTTTTGGTCTATCATATTTAGAAATAAAAGATAATATAAATAAAAAAAATTTCTAACAAAATAACAAATTTCAAAAAAATTCCATTAAAAAATAACAAATTTCCAAATCAAATGCATAACAAAATAATAAACTAACAAAACTACAAAACAAACTAACAAAATTTTTTCTTTCTATTCTTTTGAGAAAATTAAAATGGGTGCTTAAAATGGCTTCATTAAAACCTTATTGGGGTTCTCAACCCAATTTAAGGAAAAAGAGTATCATACACCATGTATTGCTTATTATTTATGACTAGCCCTCATTAGATCTTGTAGAAATATTATGTGAAGGATTATCTAAACTTCTCCATCACAAATCTTCTAACCTCTCAGTAGAATCGTTTATTATTGTTGATTCTTGTTCAACATCCCATTTTTTATAAGGTCCTTCTTTGTAGCTTTCAGTGAAACGTGACACGAGGCGAATATTGGAATGAATATACACCAATTTATCAGCTCTTTCAGAATTCAACCTGTTTCTCATGACACTGTGAATGAATGAATATGTACTCAAATTTCTTTCCGCTGATGAACTTGTAATTGGTTGAGCTAATACCTAAGATATATAAATTAATCATTAATTTGAATAATAATAAGAAAAAACTTAATTGAACGGTAAACATATCATCTATTATTTTGTGTGTTCATTAATTTGAATTAAATTCATACATTTTTAGCTACCTCAGCTAATTCAGGAGTTTCTGAACCATATGTTGCCCACCATGAAATAGCATCTATAGTTACCGCATCTGTTTGAGCAGATAAAAAAACATAATTTCCTTTCCGTTGAAAAACGTGTGCAAATTGGTCACGCATCATTTTTGCTTCTTCAAGACTGTTCGTAATTTTTTCAAATGCTTTTAAGACACCTGCAATTACTTCTTTATCTTCATTTGGTCTCTTTCTTGCGGTGCCTCCTGGTGCTAGCTTACTCAAATAATGTAGGTCATAAAACCTTGGTGTTAGGGCAAACCCAAGGCAATGCAAAATATAATTCATCTTTGTCCACCTCTCAATCACAATAGTTTCAACTTGTGGGTAATGATCAAACTTGTCACATCTCCTCATAATATCCTTTATTTCTCCTAACATGCTATCCTTTTTTTCATAAATATCACCCATTTTTTGTCCCTCACCATCATAAAATTTAATTAAATAATATAGGGGCTTTGTGGTATCCACTATAGTCTCCACATCATTCCAAAATTCTTCATTATTCACAGTTTGTGAAATCATATTACCTAAAAGTCTTGTATTTGCATCTCCAATGTTCAACCAATCTTTCCACTTTTAAAGAACAACAGTAGTAGCTAATGCTTATCTACAATCAAGAATTCTCTTCAACAAGATATAATGTGATGCGAACCTTGTTTTTGCAACTCTTAGTAACTGCAACTTTTATTGAGTTCTAAAGATAGTCAAAGCATGTGTGTGGTTTATAATATATTTAACAATACGTTTTCCAGCTGAATAAGTATTGCTAAACCACTCAAAGTTGTTTGCAAGATCCTTAAAAATCAGATTTAAAGTATGAACAACACATGGAGACCAAAAAATATGTTTGTGTACCTTCTCAACTTCGGTCCCAACAAGCTTACAATTTGCTGCATTGTCAGTCACTACTTGTAAGACGTTGGATGGTCTCATTTCTGCAATTGCATCAAGTAGATATTGAGAAATATGTAGACTAATTTTTTCTATGCCCGAGAAGTCACCAGCATAGAGAAACATAGCTACTCGACTATTTACCGCAAGTATATTAATAAGGGGATTATGCTTAACATTGGACCACCCATCTGATACAATAGAGACATCATCAGTGTACTAAGTATCTTTAACTGGAATCAAATCTTTTTCAATTTGCCTTTTGCACTCATCAAATAAGCTAACTCTTGCCTTTTCAAAAGATGGAAGCTTGTAACCCTTAGGTCCATTATTTATAGCAGAAACCATCTCATGAAATTGAGGATTTCTTAGCATATTAAACGGAATACCATTAGCACATAATCCTCTCATGACTTTCATGTCAACCTCATCTCGTTACATCTTTCTGAATGCATCTTGGAGTGGTGACTCTTTTGATGATGTGCCCCTTGTGAGTGTAGAATTTTTCAAGGATGAACTAACTCCTTTCTTTTCTACTTCCATTACTTTTCTAAAAATTCTATCATATTTCACTCGATTTTTCATCAATGTTGGATATCTTTTGATTGCTTTTTTTTCCCCACTACCTGTAACACCAAAAAAGTGATCATGCACACGAGTATAGGGTATATGAACTAGTGAATGTACTTTTACAATGTTTGCAAGACCAAATTTTTGATCCCCTTTGATTTTTTCCAATTGGTACCCCGATGACATCAATCTCATCATCTAATGGCTTGGGTTTGGAACCCATCTTCAGTTGAGGTGCATCCGTACTGCAATTATCTTCTGATGGTTGATTCTTACCACTCACTTGAATGACTTCGACACAATCATCGTCCTCTTGCTCATCATTAGTTGATATCTAATGAATATCATGACAGGACCCATCATAATCCCCCTAGGATTAATGCGGGATGACCCTGCTCCCATCTGACACGAAGTGTTAGACAAGGGATATTTCCGACCTTTGCCCTCTCGGGCTATCAAAGTATGCCAGGATCCGGAGGAGGTATGTGATATCTCGGTCTCTACTACAGTCCACATCCGCTGTCAACCTGAAGGGCAATCAAAACATTAAAAGTTGTGAGTGGACAAAACAAGAGTTTATAAAAACATTTTAACGAAGACATTTGTACCCTTCACTAAAAAGCATGCATGCATTCGAAAACCATTTATCAAACTGTTCATTAGGGCCTTAGCCCAAAATCGTAAATGAAACCGAATATACGGGCCACCGCCCAAATCCATAAGATACCAAACATACGGGACTCAGCCCAAAACCATACGGAACTCAGCCCAACACCTGTACACATCACGTATCATATATCGTACATCACATATCATATATCATATATACATATAATTCACACAGGCCAAAGACCCTCCCCGGAGGAGATATAGTAAGTAAAGGAAGGTATATGAATATACATACATATATATATAACGAACTGATTCATGCCATTCATATACATATAGAAAACATCTCTAGAACCTTTCAAATGATTCATGCCCGGTTCCCATAAACCGACATGAATCATAAAAACCTTTCCAGGGTTCATGCTCGGTTCCCATAAACCGTCATGTACCACAATGAACTTTCCAGGGTTCATTCCCGGTTCCCATAAACCGCCATGAACTTGGAAATCCATTTAAGGTCCCTGACCTGAAATCATCAATATAAAGTAACTGGGTCTCGTGCCCGAACATTTGACTCAACTGGCATCATGACAGATATCTAAGGGCCAGTCACAACTCCGATCGTAGTGATGTGTGCAACCATCCATCCAAGACCGCCCTCAATCCTAGTATGTCGTCGTGAACGAATTAACCGACGCGACCACCACAAGATCATGGTGCACTCATCACCGATCGATATCCTGAACCATCATCACTCCGAAGTCGAGCCTCCCTCGGCTACCCGACAATGAATCGTGCGCCGTGACCTCTCCGGAAGGAACACATCCCAATCCGGAGGCGAGCGTCGTATCGTCAGCCGCCGTGCGCATAACACTCGCCGCGACCACGATTTAGACCCGAAGGCCATCAATAGCGTCATATGCCTGAGATAAAACCAAATGGGTCTCATACCCGATTTTATCCTTTTGGAAATCCAAATCCTTTTCATTTAAACCAATAAGGAAATACATACCCGTATAAGCACCGTATAAGGTCGAAACCTCGAAATACATACATATACGTAACCACAACCAAATGCACTCATGGCATCACTAAACATGTATTATAACATATAATAAACATTTATGCATGCAGCAATTTAGAAAACAAGGTCCACTCACAGACCGTCCGAGCTGCCGCCTCGATATGCGTGCCATTCGGCTCTCCCGAGCCAATCCAACCTTTCCGGGTCATCTCGACCTGTCCAAATCATATCCAAAGGTTACTACTAACCTATACAAGTCCATATTAAGAACCCTAAACTTTCCCGAAAAATTCAACGTGTCCCGTTCACGTTTCTCGAGGTGAAAAAACTCAATTTGTTCAACCTAACGATCTCCGATCGACCCGAAACCATGACCATTGGATCCGGATCGTCGAAACCTTTAAAATGACATTGGGCCCACTCAAAATACTGTTCACACGTGCCCACACGCGCTGGTCAACGTGTTGAAAAGTCAACGCTGACGTCAGCACTGACACCCTCTGACAGTGCCACGTGTCAAGCTCCCATTGGTCCTCTGCCTGACATGTCAGCTAACATTGTCAAATTTGACACGCTGACTGACAGGACCCATCCCAATCCCCCTGGGATTACCGTGGAATGTGCCCTGCTCCCGTCCAACAAGGGGTGTCAGACAAGGGATAACCAAGAGCCACTGCCCAAACGGGGCATCCAGAGTGCGCAAGGACCGATGGAGGAGGTGTGCAATGTCCCAGTCTCTGCTGCAAACGCATCCGTAATCAACCTGAAGGGCATGAAAACCAAAAGCTGTGAGTGGACAAAAACCAATAAGTTTATCAAATACATTTATAAGACATTTATGCCCTCCAATAAAAACGTATGCATGCCACGAAAACCAATAACCAAAATGTTTGCTCAACCGAGCCATTAGGGCCTTAGCCCAAAAACCGTTAACCAAAAACCAAGTGTGGGAACTCAGCCCAAAACTGTGGAATACCACCACCAGACATATTAAAACCATGTGGGCCACCGCCCCAAGCCATAAATATAAATCCATAAATCCAAAACCATTTAGGGTCCCCGACCCGACATACCATTTCATAACCAATAATCCATTTTTACCATATAACACATATCCAACCGATAAGCCATTTTATTTATTAATCCATATTTTACCATTACCATCACCAGTATCCCTGATGCTTAGCGTCCCAGACGCTTGACGTCCCTGACGTCATATCTCACGGTATTAATAAGCTACGCGTGCTGCCCGGGGTCTCTCCGGGTCCATATATCTGACATCCCTGATGTCTGACGTCCCTGACGTCAATCATAGCAATCCTGCTCCTGAGTCATCATACAGTCCGGTTGCTCCGTACAATGACCCCTCGCAGGCAATGCACCGTGACTTCCCCAGTGTCCCAGACATCTGGAGGAGACCATCATATATCCTTGTATCCAGATGGTATATGGAAAACAGTTTTATTAAATCATTTCACCACATTACAATGGGCCCCGCCCGAAATCTCCATAAAACAACATAATTCCATTTAGGGTCCCTGACCCAAAATCACAATTATTAAACATAGGGTCCCTGACCCGAAATCACCATTATAATCCAATTAGGCCTCATGCCCGATTTTATGAACCACTGGGCCCACGGCCCGATTTGTAAATCAACTGGGCCCGCAACCCGACTTTATAAACCCACTGGGCCCACGGCCCGATAACATAACTCAAATGGGTCATAGCCCGTTTTCATAAACAACTGGGCCCCTGGCCCGATTTCATAAAGTAACTGGGCCCCTGGCCCGATTACGCACTCAAATGGACTCCAAGTCCGAAATTTCCAAAACAAGTGGGCCTCAAGCCCGAGTTCATATTTCCAATTTCAAAACCATTTCATCATATTATATCCAAGACCATAAACATGGAAAATCCATGTAAAACCGGAAAACCTCGATTTATGTGCAAGCACGTAAATCGCCTCGAAATACGTGAAACCGTACAATTTACCAACAATCAAATCAACATCATACAATCACAATCATAATCCATATAAAACAGTTAGGCATGCATAGAATTTATAAAACCAAAGTCCACTCACAGACCGTTTTAACGGTATGCCTCGATACGTGTGCCACCGGCCCTCCCGGGCCACACCACTATCACCGGGACTCCCAATCCTGTCCAAATCACATTAGAGGGTCACTAACCTCAACATTAACATCCTATCAAAGTCCCGTAATTTTCCCGAATTTTTAACTATTTTTAAACTTGATTTAAAACCTTCGGACATCCCGAACAATATCGAGACGGTGTCCGATCGACACGAAACCAATTCCAAAATGTCCGTTACATTAAATAGGATAGAAGTCATGTTAACCTCACCTCGAGATTCGTGCCCACGCGCCGTCACGCGCCGCCGTGAGTGGCTGCGCGTGAAACCCACGCGTCGTGAACAGTGTCACCATCTAACCCGTATCTCTGGTAAACGGGTCCAAATTGCCCGCGAGACGACCCGGTTCAATGTCCATCAATTCAGCCTTAATTCCTTCAATTGATCATTCAGTTAGTTTCGTTTTAAGTTTAATTTAAGATCTGTAAACTCAATTACACGATCACTTACCCAGATTCCATCGATTCCACGATGAACACGAAGAACACCCAGGTTACTGTTCGTTCATGGAATTCCTTCAATTTCGATCGATTTCCTTAAATTGATTCAACTAGAAGCATCAGTGGACTCCGTTAAGCATTTCCCCCAACTCAATTGCATCAATCCAGTGCTCAATCTCCACGACTCAAGCTCGATGGCCGAACACTGTGCAACCATGGAGCTTCATCGATCTCAACCGGTTTCCTTCAATTGATCCTTCCAGAAGCATCGTGGGATCCTCAGGAACACAATCCCCACATCAATTTCGTCCATCGAAGCTTCCAATTCCTCGACTCAACCTCGAATTTCCTCCTCTGTCACCAAGTGTGTTCAGAGCCAAAACGTTGCCAATTTCCTTCGTTCTTTCGACGTTTCTGATCGTAGTGATCCCAGGAAGCTCGAAGGAATCACCAATTCGATCCTCACGGCCTTAGGATTAAATTTCGAATTTCCCTCTCAAACCCCAAATTTTCGAATTCTCAGCTCCCAGCCTTCAATCGTTCCCAGTGTTTCCCCAGTTCAATTCACTCTCACTAATCTCACAAAACTCACTCAAAACCGGCAGTGGAAGCGAGCCCAATTCTCTCAATTCAGTTTCCCCCAATTTGTGCACGGTTTGAAGAACAAAGGGGATTAATTTAGGGAAATGGTGGATTAATGATGATGATGTAGTAATGATGATGTTTGGAGGGAAACAAGGAGCTGGAAATAAGGGATGGGTGACACTTGTCACTCATCCAGATGTGCACAGTCAACGGTCACTATTCATTATTATATTATTATTTTAATCCGATCCTCGGTTCGTAAATTCGTTTCCTTGATCATAACTTCGTCGTCGAATCCCCGATTTCGGCATGCAGCCTGTCGTTGGATTCGTATCGACGATACCTACGTAACGGTCCTTGGCCTTTGTCCAACGGACCCCCCGGTCAAAAAGTCAACATTTGACCCCAATTGACCAAAATTACCAAAATGCCCCTAAACTTCCGAGCATCATAACTTTCTCTAGGAATGTCGGAATCGAACGTGCCACCTGTCTATGAACTCGTGACGTCCCGAACTACGTCACGGTTATCGGTCAAAGTCCGTTTGACCGCCCGATCAAAAAGTCAACATTTTGCCCACGACTAGGGGCAAAACGGTCATTTTGCACATTTTGTCCGATTCCGCCCTACTACCACCGTTCAACCTCGCTAATCAAGATTAGTCACTAATCTAATCCCGGAATTCGGGACGAGTCGTTACACTGATGTCATCCCTGACATGATGACGTCAGCAGTATGACGTCATCAATCATCGTCTTCCTCAGTCCGGGTCTGTAACCGGGTCGCCGTGACCCACGAGTTGACCCGGTTGGTTCTCCACCGTCCAACCACCAAAACACTTCCCGTTTGTCCCATTTTCACCGTCTCAACCTCCCCAATAGATCCCTCAACCCAGAATTTAAAAATAGAGGCTGAAGGTTACCTGTTGGACGATGAACCGCAAGCTCGACTTTCCCCCTTCGATATCTCTCGTTTCCAGCCACCATTCTCCTCGAATCCAAGTTCTGCGAACTCGTCTCACTCCCTAGGACGTAATGGAATCGACCAACCCATTCAACACACATCAAAACCACATCCACCATTTTTGACCCGTAAACAAGCTCACGGGTTTGCAGGGTTTCACAGTTGCCGTCCACCGTCGTGGCTCGCCGTCGTGTCCTCACTCTCTCACGGTCACATGCACGGGCACAGCATAATCATGGTCATGAGATGTGGTGTTTGTTTGTATGGAGAAATGGAGAAATGGAGGGTTATGGTGTTTTGGGTTTGTGTTTGAAGAAGAAGAAAACGGTAATATCTGATGGAAGAGGGAAATGAGATAGATGAGATGAGTGGTGAGGATTTGAGAGATTAAATGGAATGGATGGCTAGGATTTAGTATTGGAAAGATTAATTATAAAACAATTAAAATAATAATATTTAATTAAGTTAGATCCACAATTTAGGGGATTTGACCAATGGGATGAGTGAAACTTGTCACTCATTCATGGGTCCCACCAAAATATCTGCCCAATCAGATATTGCCAAATCATCGTCGTCTCGAAGTAAGTGCATAGTGAAATCGACCTTCCGTGACCCATAACTTTCCCGTTCGAAGTTCGATTTCAGCGTGCTGCCTGTCTATGGATTCGTATCGTCCCGATCTACGTAACGGTCAATGGCCCTCCACCATCGGACCTCCCGGTCCAAAAGTCAACTATTTACCCCCTTTTAACCAAAATTACCAATTTGCCCTTAACCTTCCGAACGTCATAACTTCTTCCTCGATTGTCGGAATTGAACGTTCCACCTGTCTATGAACTCGTGACGTCATAAACTACGTCACAGTTATCGGCCAAAGTCCGTTTGACCGCCAGAATGAAAGGTCAACGTTTTGCCCACGCCTAGGGGCAAAAATGTTATTTTGCATCGTTCGTCCGAAAGTACCCCACTAATCACAGATTAGCTTCACTAATCGTGACTAGTCACTAATCTAATCCTGGAATTCGGGACGAGTCGTTACATATCATGTTCTTCAAAATCTTCAAAGAATTCTTCTTGCTCTTTTTCTCTTCTTGTGCTTTTACCGAATACCATTCTCAATTATTTTGTCTAAAACTTCAAAGAAAAGTTGTGAATCTTGAAAAGTAATTATGGATGTGTGATAAGATATATAAAAGTGTTGACATATATAGGAGAAAAACGCACTAAACAAAATCATTATCCTAAAAGGATTTTGTTTAGGAAAGTACCCAAGCACTAGGAAAATAATTAAATTACCCAAAATACTATTAGGAGATAGATCTCTCAATCCCCAAAGGAAAAGGAATACATAGTAAACAAGACCTACTCTTCAGGAAAAAAAAGAGGACAATTTTGAACTCCTAATAGAATTGGATTTGTTTCTTTTTCATAAATCTAAATAATTTAATTATAATATAACAATATTTTTATTGCTTTTACTATGGCTTGGCTACAAAGAAGGGATGAAGTCGATCTCATTTCGTTCTTCACATTGGAAGAGAATTTCTACTATTTATGCACAAAAATTTGTGAGCGTGAACACAAAAACATTGAGTTTGTTCTTCTCTTCTTTCCTTTTCATGGGGTGTGATCAATATCCGCAGTCTTTTTTCTGATATGCGCCATACCAAACTGGAACTCTGACGACAACACCACCGCCAAAGCCACTACTTTCCCCTACCGGATATCCCATTCTTGAATGAGACGACGTTGTAGAGCACGCTTTCATCTTCGGCACTTCCATCCTCACTGAGATATTAATAATCACATTCCTCTCCCCCTTTTGATCCTTCAGTCTGTAACTCAAACTTTTACTTAGTTCCAAATTTCCAATCAAAAAAAGTTCGATAGAATTTTCTTCATCTACTTCCATGATTCCATCCCCCCATGCCGCTCCAGTGTTCTTCAATCGCACGACCCGACGCCCCAACCTAACTGCGGCCAAGCCTCCCCCACCGCTCCAATGTTTAATCACATCTGCTTCATCACTTCTGGAGCTAGACTTTATCGAGTTCATCTTTTCTTGCTACTCCAGAAAAATTCGTACAAAGACAGTCAGAACTCTGAAATTCACATTTTGAATTTGAAATCTGAAATAGCCAACCTGTACCTTGAATATATGGATCGTTCAAATTAGCGATTTGGATCGGAACCGTACCCCGTTTGGGGTCGGGTATTCCAGATCGTGGGTCGGTTTGCATTTGACCAAACCTGGTAACCTTGTACTTCACTTGCTTTTTTGCTTGGAAGGGACAAAAACATCATTTAAATTGGTATTATGACAATTTTATCTTTGAAAAAAGGGAATTCCATGTGGTCCAAGTCAAAATTTTAAAATTAGAAGTGGGCACAAATCCATTAAACTCATTAATTAATCCATTCTAAATCGTTATTTATCTAATAATTTAAATTTGATTAGATAAAAGTCCAACAGTTCTCAAAACCGTTCCATTAGTAAATGTTTAGATTTGAATTTGAATTTTGAAAATTCGTTAAATTTAAACCAGACCGTTAAAAATTCGTTAGTAATTTTAAAATCTATTATTAATACAAAGTAAAAATTTGTGATCAATAATATGGCTCTTAAAATATGTAAATCAAACAATAATATGGCTTTTTGCACCTGCTAATGATTACAAACAAGTCCCTAGCTTTATGCTCAAGTTTATCATTTACCAAATTCTAATTGTAATTGAAAGATTTTATAAACCAAAACTCCAAAGAAGAAAATAGTCTCTTTAGTCTCAAGTTAAAATTTTGGCCCATACACTAGATATTGAGTTCGTTAGTTAGTGTTCCTTAAAAAATGCAAGGTTTTAGATTGGTGCTTTTTAATTTCGTTAGTGTCAGAGGGCAACCAAATTTCGTTAGTGTCAGAGGGCAACCAAATTTCGTTCCACGCTCCTTGCATTCCCTGAAACACTTTTTGATTGTTTCACTCTTGAAAGTTTGCCCATTTTCTAAGATAAGAGGATCCCGCATAACTTGTTTCATGCTTGAAAGTTTGCCTATTTTCTAAGTTTGACTTTTTTTTTTTATGTATAAAACGGTTTCAAACCGTTATCGATCCAAACTGTTATCGATCGAAACAGTTTCATTTCTAATTATAAAAAATTCAAACTATATCAAACCGTTAAAGCCCCTAGATACAATAATGCAATGACTATCAAACCAAATCGCTCATCTTTAAAGCCCCGCATTGGAAGGGTATTTTTGTGACTACAGTAACGTGATTATGGTATCTTCTTGAGATTAAATATGGTTCAAAAAGGCAATAAAACTTTATACTTGGGTAAACTATGCCGTTTTTATTAATAAGCTAAATTATTATAGTTTTTTAGTCAAAATGTATCTAAACTAGCCCTATTAATTGGTTTTTTGGTTTTTTTCTTTTCCAAAATTGAAACCGAACCAGGTTGAGAATCGATTTCGGTTCGATCTGGTTCTTAGCCTCAAAACTAGTTGAATAGGAAATCGATTAAAACAGTTTGGTTCAGTTTTGAACCGATTTTGGACTGATTTAACAGGTTTTCGTCTGCGATTGAGAGAACGAGGGAGAGGTTGAGGCTGTGAGCTTCGAAGTTCAAAGACGACAAATCAGGCTTCAAGTTCGACAGAGACGGAGATAAGGACTTAAAGGGAGATGGAGAGATCATGGGAGAAGGAGAAATCGCGAGAGGGAAGCGAGGTCGTGAGCTTCGACAAAGCTGGAGAGGATGAGGTTGAATATGAGTTTCGACGAAGACGGAGTGGTCGAGAGAGATGGAGGCTGAGAGGTCGAAGCTGGTGAGAGAGGTGTCTGAGCAGAGGCGATGAGGTTTCTGCTATCGATGAAAGTAGATAGGGATGAGTCGATGAGATTCGAGAGGGATACAGAGAGTATGTGAGGTGAGAGAGATGAGAGTAGAAAGTGACAAGTCGATGTCGATGAGAGTCGAGAGGGAGAGATTGAGAGAGATGAGAGTGAAGGGTTGTGCTGTTTTTGCTCTGGGAGTCTGGAATTCAAGTCTTTGAGAAAGGCGAGACGAGAGGTCAAGAGGGATGACTGAGAGGCGAGAGCGACTGAGTGAGAAGGTTAAGGATTTGGGTTTGAACGGTGTCGTTTTAAGACAAAGAGGTTGGGTTTTTTGGGACCTATGGAGGGTTGGGCTGGTTTCCAATTTCCACTGAGTCTCGAGCTGGGTTGGAGACAGAGGTTGGGCCATTCCATTAAAACCCAAAATAGAAGCCCATTCCATTAAACCCCAAAAACAGAAGCCCATTTCTTTTAGTTCGATTATTTGGTTCGGTTCGATTTCGTCAAATCATAAACCAAAACCAAATCGGGTTAGACTCAGTTGGGTTCGGTTTTTATTATACGATTTCAGTTTCTTTCGGTTTGATTTTTTTAGATTCGGTCCAGTTCTGTTTAAGGTTTTCGGTTCAATTTTTGAAAACCAATTAACAGGGCTAATCTAAACTTGTAATTTTAGGAAGATATATAGATATTTTCATAGGTTTAAATATATTTAAAAATTTAGAAGTATTTAATTATAACTTTAAAGGGTTGGTAAAAGTTTGAGGGTATTTAATTTATACTTTTATATAAATTTATAAAGTCATTAAAAATTGAGGTGTATCCAAAATATCAATAAATATTATAAAGTTTATCAAATTGAAGAGTTTTATAGAGTTTGACAAATATTTTAGCGTAAGTTTTGCTTTTAGCAAAGTTTATGATTTGTTTAGCTTCTCATCTCAGATTTCTGCTGACATAAAATATAATTTGTAATTTAAAATTTTTCAATAATCAATAAATTGAAATCTTATACCAATATCGATCATGTTATATTATTCTCTATATGATCTATAAGTAATTAAATAAAATAAATAATTCATGTTTGAAGGAAAAGAATTGATTTAAAAAAATGCATGATGTCTAGCGGCCGTAGTCAGCTAATCTCATTGATCATTAGAAATTTTATATTTTTGTAATTATTTTTGTAGCATTAGTGATATTATTTTATTCTATTTTAGTTAGAGAACTAGCAATTAGGCCCGCGCGTTGCCGCAGAGTTATTGAATTGAGTATGAATTGAGTATTACTAATTTTGTATACATGAGCAGTGATTTTTTTATATCTATAAAGAAAAGGAAAAAAAACGGTAAAACCAGTAACCAATATGATTTTTTGATATGTATAAAGGAAAAGAAAAAAAAATATCAAGGAAAAGGGAAAAAATAAAATAAAGGGAAAAAGAAAAGAAAAGAACATATAAAGAAAAAGAAAAAGGAAAAAAAGGGTAGAAATGGAAAATCACTGTAGATCTACAGTGATTTTCCCACTTCTCCTTTTGTATAGTTATAATTTTTAGTAATAAAATAATTATGATTTGATTATAAGTTTCTTCAATATATATATATATATATATATAAAATTATATAAGTTAGTAGAATTTTCTGCAAAACTTAATCACAATGTATAAAACTCAATATGACTCTGCAAAACTCTATTACGTAACTATATAATTCCGTTATTAACTCTGTATGAAAATCAATACATCTACAAAAGTAAATCACTTCAAAAAACTATGTAATTACCTATATAAATATGAATTTAATATATCGTTCTTAATCTTACTTTACACCTAAAATGCTCAATTGTCTCACATACGACTCAAAACTCACTCTCCATACAAAAATTTGCACCAATTAAATCAACTCCATTCAAAGTCATCAATATCAGGGGCAGTTTTGTCATTTCAAGCCATAAGGTTGTGAATGTTGCACTAAATACACATGACATGATAAATTGGAATGGGCATGAATAAATTTGAAATCATTCATAACTTATCCAAATTTATTCATGTTCATCCCAATTTTTTTCGTTTCATGTGTGTTTAGTGTCTCATTCATAACCTCGTAGCTTAACATAACAAATTTTCCCCTAATAGTGACAACTATTGGATGAAGTTAACGAAATTGGTGCAAATTTTTATACGGAGAGTGAGTTTTGGGTGGTAAGTGAGATAAAGTTACAATTTTAGTGCATGTTGACTAAAAAGCCAATTGTTATTATGCAACTATTTAGGACTTATTTGAAGTCATTACCACATCATCACTTGTTGGATAGAATATGATGTATGTACAAGTCAATAATTTAAGGTTATTATCATATTTGTAATTTTTCTCGTTTTCTTGTTTTGAACTGGAGAATCTGCTCCATAAATTTTCAAAATTTTTACTTTTACTCATGATATTTACAAATGGATACATAATGGAACTTTGTTATTGTTCTTCTATTCTTTTCACACATCAGCTGGGTTCGATTCCAAAAAATCTTAGAGCTGCCCATCCCGAATTGAAACGATTGCACAATCTGGCATGTGTCCAACATCGAGGGGCAACGTTGGAGGTGGAGAAACAGATAAACAACCTACTAGAAATCGAGGAAGGCATATTGAAAAAAAGGTCTAGAGCCGATTGGCTTTAGGAAGGGGATTGAAATACTAGTTTCTTCCACGAAAGAGCAAAAGCCTGGGAGCTCTGAAACTAAATTTAAGGCCTTTTTTGACATGACTCATGTATGGATCATGAATTCTAATACTACTTGAACCATGTTCAGTGATTATTTTTCTGGTTTGTTTACTCAAACAAGTGGTCAGACGACGCACCAAATAATGGATACTATAACTTCGTGTGTCACAAGTTCGATGAATTAGATTCTTTTTGAACCTTTCACAAAATTGGAGTTGGAGTTTGCTCTTCGTCAACTAGGCCCTAACTGGGCTCCCTGTTATGATGGTATGTCGACCCTTTTTTATTAGCCATACTGGCATATTATTGTGGGATGATGCTAGTACCATATGTCTTTGTATCTTGAATAGGCAGGCTAGTATTTGTGAAACTCAACCATACCTTGATTGCCCTTATACCAAAGATCCGAACGCCTACAGTTGTAGGAGAGTTACGTCCTATCATTCTAGGCATGGTTTTTTACAAGTTGATTACGTAGACACTTGCCAATCACCTCAAGCAAGTGCTTTCTAATGTGCTCTCATCCTCTCAGAGTGCTTTTGTTCCTAGTTTCCATATTATTGATAATGTTCTTATTTCTTTTGAATGCATCCATCACATGAAGGCCCTGTAAGATTCTAAAACTCCGAAGATGGCCCTCAAGCTTGACATGGCCTAGGCATATGATCAGGTGAAGTGGTGCTTCATTGAAACTATGATGATGAAACTGGGACTTGCGGCTTTTTGGGTTGATAGAATTATGGATTCCATCATTACTATTTTTTTTTTGTGCTATGACAGGGAGCTCTTCTTGGACATATCAGGCCTCAGTGGGGCTTAGGCATGGTTTTCCTCTCTCGCCCTATCTATTTTTGCTTTGTGTAAAAGGTTTTACCGGCATATTACCGTAGACAGAAAGGGCTGGAAGTCTGCGGGGTATTCAGGTTGTTCCGAGTGTCCTATTATCTCCCATCTTTTCTTTGTAGACGATTCTCTTCTTTTTGCAGATGCCACTAATGAAACAAGTATGGTTCTTCAACAGATTTTTACAGTATACAAGGAGGCATAGGGTCAAAATATTAATTATGGTAAGCTAGCCATTTCTATTAGTAAAAATATCATAGAGGCACAAATTGTATAGATAACCAACTCTCTTCATGTTCCGGTAGTGGCTTGTCACAAGAAGTACTTGGATCTGCCCACCATGGTGGGACGAGGAAAAAAGCCCCTTTTTGGGACGGTAATTCAAAAATTAAAGAGAAAGACGAAAGGCTGGAAGGAGCAGTTTTTATCCATTGCTGGTAAATAAATCTTAATTAAAGTTGTAGCCCAAGTTGTTCCCACTTATTCAATAAGCTGTTTTGGAATGCCCAAGGGCACTATTCGAGAGCTCCATCGTTCATTTGCAAATTTCTGGTAGGGGAAACAATGGGATAGCAATGATATTCATTGGATGAAGTGGGAAATATTGAAGATTTTATTGAAGACTTTAATCAAGCTATGCTCGCCATGCATGTTTGGCAGATTGAGTCCTCTTCAAACTCCTTAGTGGCATAGGTTTTCAAAGCTAAATATTTCCCTCATTGTTTCATCATGGACACTAACCTTAACTCTTAGTCCTTTTTTACTTGTTGCTATAGGTTGTGGGGTCGTGACCTCTTGTCCTTCAATGTCGCGTGGGCAATAACACTATGATCAAAATTTATAGGGACAAATGGATCCCACGACCCCACACTTTCACTGTGACAGGACCCGTCCCAAATCCCCCGGGATTAATGTGGGACGTGTCTGCTCCCGTCTGACAAGAAGTGTCAGACTAAGGATAATTCCGTCTTTAGACCAACCGGGACTACCAGAGAGCGCCAGGATCTGAAGGAGGAGTGTGATGTCTCGGTCTCTGCTACAGCCCACATCCGCAATCAACCTGAAGGGCATTCAAAACATCAAAAGTCGTGAGTGGACAAAATAAAGAGTTTATAAAAACATTTTCACAAAAAGATAAGATTTATGCCCTTCAAAAAAAAAACATGCATGCATTCGAAAACCATTAATCTAAACATTCACAAAACCATTAGGGCCTTGGCCTGAAAACAATGTAAATCAAGTACATGGGAACTCAGCCCAAAACCAGTTTCCGTAGGGACTCAGCCCAAATCAACATACGTGGGTCTCAGCCCAAACCGTATCCAAAACATAGAATACGGGGTCTTCGCCCCAAATCACTTTCCAAAACATAGAACACGGGGTCTCCGCCTTCCGTGAAATCTCATATACAACCCATCCTCGGCATCTCAGATGAGTTGCCAACTCGGGGCACACAACCCCTAGGGAACACATCCCCGATATATGTCACGATTCATCTCTATATAAGTGTGCACACTACTCGGGGTCTCACTCCGAGTCTACCCCCAGGAATTCTCCGCCTGGGAGGCTCTATCCAACATCTAGGATCCACGAAGTCTGGATGACTGTCTCCGGACTTAGTCCGAGACCATATCATAACTCCCACTCCTGGAATGTGCTCCCTATGAGGATGCTCATTCAGGGTAGTGGATCGTGACTCTCTAGGTCGACGTCTGGAGGAGACCAATCAAATCATGTCGGAGGGTATATACATTTTCAAAATACTTTCTTTCTCAACTGGATCTCATACCCGAATCTCAACGGGATTCCTCGAATCCAATTCAAATCCATTTTCACAGGCCTCGGCCTAAATCCACAGTTCAATAGGGTCTCATGCCCGTATTCTCATTTCATAAACGGAACTAGGACTCAAGCCCGATTTCATGATCCAATGGGGCCTCAAGCTCGATTTCATAATCAACTGGGCCTCTCGCCCCGATACCATAAATCAACAGGGCCTCAAGCCCGATACCATAGTAAACGAAGCCTCGAGCCTGATTTCAAAATCAACTGGGCCTCTAGCCCGATACTAGGGTCAACTGGGACTCAAGCCCGATTTCATAATTCAATTGGGCTTCAAGCCCGAGTTCGTAAACCAACGGGGCCCTAGGCCCGATCGTATAATTCAAATGGCCCTCTAGCCCGAATTCTCGTGCAATCAAATGGACTCCAAGTCCGAGGGTTCGTAAGTCAAATGGGTCTCATGCCCGATTTCATATTTCTAAATCCAAAATCATTTCATTTAAACCATCGTAGAAAGCATAGCACGTATAAGCGCCGTATAAAATTGAAAACCTAGAAATACGTGCAAATACGTAAATCATAGCTACCACAAACAAATGCACTCATGACATCACAAAACATGTTCTAAAAACATTATAAAACATTTATGCATGCATCAAATTCATAAAACAAGTCCACTCACAGACCGTCCGAAGCCGCGCCTCGATACGGGCGCCATAAGCCTCTCCCGGGCCAATCACTGTCTCCGGGGCTTCTGAACTTGTCCAAATTAATTTAGAGGGTTACTAACTACTCAAATAACCCCTCACTAAAACCCCGTAATTTTCTGGAATTTTTAACTATTTTTAAATATTTTTAAAGTCGATCCTAAACCTTCGGACGTCCCGAACTATATCAAAACGGTGTCCGATCGACTCGAAACCAGTCCCAAAATGTTCGTTACATCGAATAGATGAAATTGCGTGTTGGAACCACCACCAGGAAATGCTTCACTTGCCCCCACGCGCCGCCCAAAGGGGCTGAGCGTGTGGCTCACGTGCCCTGCACACTGTTCATCTTCCTCCTTCGGCAGACCGGGTCCAAACCAGTCTGCTGGTTTTCGGTTCGGTCCGACCGGAGGAATCGGTTCACCCATTTTCCTCCCTTATTTCAGCCCTTTTTCAATCCCTTTTCAATCCTAACCTCTTCATCACAGTCCTAGGAACCTATCTAGATGATCAAAACAAAGAAAAAGGGTTCAAGACCTCACCTTTTTTATTTGGCTTTCACATCCAAACTTCCAGTCGACGTCCAGTGTTTTTCCACCGTCCTCCTCCTCCCTTTTTGATCGTCCCAAACTCGTACCAATCCCATACACGGGTTGCCATCCCTCCGCCGTCCACGGCGGCTCAGGCAGCCCCCAGCCACCATCTTCATCCCTCACGACCTCAATCCCATTCCCTCTACGCCCTCAGTCGATCAACGAGGAAAAAACGGTGGGTTGTACGAGATCGGGTTAGTTGGATGAATGAAATAACGGAGATGATCGATGCATGTATGTGGGAAGGTGGGCAATGGATGGGTGACACTTGTCACTCATCTATTGGGCCTGCAAAAAAATATCTGGGCCCCACACTAAAGACAAAGTCCTCCTTTTCGACTAGTAAAATATGCTGTTTCGAATTGTTCTTGAAATCTTCTGTAAATCGTAATTTTTTCGTCGAACGTTCGATTTTGACGTGTCGCCTGTCTACAGACTCGCATCGACCAGATCTACGTAACGGTCCTCGGCCCTCGGACCTCCCGGGTCAAAAAAGTCAACTTTTTGCCCTCGTTCAAGGGCAAAATGGTAATTTCGCCCTGAACGTCCGTTAATTCTCAGCTAATCTCCAATTAGCCTCGCTAATCCATCATTAATTCTTAATTAATCACGATAATTCGGGACGGGTCGTTACACACGGTCAATTCTCCGCCGACCTTACTACTTGATAGCTAAGTTTGCGAGTTGATTGTAGATAATGTCGCAATAGAAGTGTAAGTTGTGGAGGGGGCCCAAATCCTTTATAGAAAACTAAGTACCCAAACGTACAATAAAAGAGGCAATAGAAATATCATCATTCCCATTAATTAGAATTTCATCAACATAGATTAGCAAGTATATAAGAGTAGAGCTAATAGGACTCGTCCCAAAATGACTTTGATAACCGTGCTCGGTCTTGCTCTCGTCTGACAAGTCAACTGAAGTTCCAAAAACACCCTCCGTAAGACCCGTGTCTTAGAGGGAACGGTGAACAAGCCCACATTCCTGCGCGCGGGGGGGGGGGGGGGAATGGTCTGGGAGAGGATGGTGGTGTGCCTTAAAGGTGTAGGCACACACCTATCTAGCACTAGGCCTTTTGGGAGCTCAAGTGGCTTTGGTGTAACGACTCGTCCCGGGAGTCAGGATTAGCGAAGTGATTAGTGACGGATCAGCTGAGTTAATCGGTGGTTAGTTGGTTACTTTTGGACTTTGGGCGTAAAATGACGATTTTACCCTTAGAATGGGCAAAAATGTTGATATTTAGTTCGGACGGTCAATGGGGTGTTGACCATTGACCGTGACGTAGTTCGGGACGTCACGAGTCCGTAGACAGGTGGCACGTCCGATTTGGATAATCGGAGAAAAAGTTATGGTGATCGGAAGGTTAAGGGCATTACCGTAATTTGGTTAATTAGAGGAAAAATGTTGACTTTTTGCTGGACTCTTAGTTTTCACATAGACCGAGGACCGCTAGCTAGGTCTCGACGTCATTAGTACAACGACAAGTGGCACGCTGTCATCGGACGTCGGACGGTGAAGGTATGGTTCTGTAAAGTTGGAGAGGCAAAATGGTAATTTGGACACTTAGGGGCATTTTGGTCTTTTGGCACCTTGGGATTTGTGAGCAATTAGATGGGGATATGTGGCCTGAGAAATTGGAGATTTTTTTTTGGCCTGGACCGTTGGATGAAGGACACCTGGTGTGTGTCTAGTGGCTTCTAGCCAAAACAGCCGTGTTCTGTAGTTTTAAATGGAAAGTTTGATCGAACCGTAGAGAAAAACAGAGACAGGACAATCCAGGGTGTGTGAGTCGTGGAATTTCTTGTGGTGATGTGTGAGTGAAAGTTCAGAGAGGTGTCGTGATGGAGGAGTGAGAGGACGGTGAGATGGGGGGTTGGACTGCCACGAGGGCCACCGTGGGCGGTGGTTTCAGGTTTGAAAAACAGAGAAGGAGTTGACGGTCGGGGTGTGGTTCGATCATTTTGATCCAAATCAGTGCTAGGAAGGCTGAGGATCGCCTTGTGAACCCAGTGGAACACGACGGCGAGCACGGTGGAGGTCCGAACTTAGGTGAGTTCTCGATGTCCCCTGTTTTCCTTTTAAAATTCAAATTGAAAATCGTGGAGTTAGGAGCTTAGTCGAGCCGTTTTATTGGTTATGTTAGTTGAAGGATGTTGTAATTGGCCTGAGGAGTCGAACCCGTGACTGGGAATTTCAGATGGTTGGTTCGAGAATCCCTTGTCCAACTTACGTGTCGCATGAAGGTTGGATGTTGGTTTAGCCTTCATGTCATTCGTAAGTTAGACGGGATCGGGATTTATCCCTTAATCCCGGGGGATTAGGGGTGGGTCCTGACAATTGGTATCAGAGCGAGGTTTCGTATGTTCTGCACGAGGTTTGGTTCCCAGAGTCGTAGGTTCGTTGACTTGGGTGGTGTGATGCCACTGTGGAGGTGATGTCTCGATGTGGAACAGCCTGTCAGCAACCTGGATACAATAGTGGTAGTACGTTTGAGGTGGTTAGATAGCAGAGTTTGAGGGTGCTAGTCGCTCGATACGCGGTGCGAGGTAAGACGTATGTCGGCGTGCGTTGGCGCTGGTATTGGTGTTACTTGATGGATGGACCATAGGGTTGTAGATATGCTAGTACAAGTAACCTGGAAGGTAGCCGGTGAGCTACGGATGAGTAGGTTGGTCGGCCTGAGGGGCCGGAGAGTAGCTCGTTGAGTTAGTGAGATACGTAGGCCGAGGAGGCCGATTGATGGTGGCCGGTTGGGCCGGATGGCGTTTAGATGTTGATCGGATGGATTGGTGACCTTTGGTCAGTTGGGTTGAGTTTGGAATTGTGCGGCTACGAGTAGCCGGATGCCTTGATGGTAGGGTCTAGGAACTACTGTGAGACTCGAGGGATTCTTCCCCCTAGTGATGGTCTTAGTCGGGTGTGACGACCCGAGTGGTAAGGCTGTAGTGAACCAATGGCAGTTGAGGGGTTGGATAACCCGGACGATGGGGATGATTTGAGGAACCCCGTGGGATTACTGGATTGTAATGAGAAGTACTTGAGGGAAACCGTGAGTTAAGGTTTGTGGTATCATAGTCCTTGTGGTTTGGGTCGACTTATGGCCGGATTGGAGAAGGTGCTGCTAGGTGCAGCCGAGGTAGTGGTTGCCTGACGAGGGTTCGTACGCAGAGCGAGGTAAGGATGACCATGGGTAGGTCATGTATCAGGTCGAACGGTCAGGATGTCGTTGGTTAATCAGAGTAGAGCCGTGGAAGAGCGGTGGACCTAGGCTCGTGCTTGGGGTTGTCTACGGTTCGTAAGTGTTGCTTGTGATTCCGAGAGTTAGTGTCTGCGTTGGTGGTTGGAGTGGAACCTCGGGCAAGATGTGATGCGATCATCAAAAGGAGTTGAGTTGGTTTCCGGAAGGTGGAGAGTTGGGAACTAGCAAGAGCAGTTGTTGTTGGGTAAGAGTTGATCACTGAGTAGGAGACCCAGGTGTAGGGTACGAGTTATGGAATTTCGGGGACGAAATTCTTTTAAGGAGGTTAGATTGTAACGACTCGTCCCGGGAGTCAGGATTAGCGAAGTGATTAGTGACGGATCAGCTGAGTTAATCGGTGGTTAGTTGGTTACTTTTGGACTTTGGGCGCAAAATGACGATTTTGCCCTTGGAATGGGCAAAAGTTGATCTTTGGTTCGGACGGTCAATGGGGTGTTGATTGTTGACCGTGACGTAGTTCGGGATGTCACAAGTCCGTAGACAGGTGGCACGTCCGATTTGGACAATCGGAGAAAAAGTTATGGTGATCGGAAGGTTAAGGGCATTGCCGTAATTTGGTTAATTAGAGGGAAAATGTTGACTTTTTGCTGGACTCTTAGTTTTCACGTAGATTGAGGACCGCTAGCTAGGTCTCGACGTCATTAGTACAACGACAAGCGGCACATTGTCATCGGACGTCAGACGGTGAAGGTATGGTTCTGTAAAGTTGGAGGGGCAAAATGGTAATTTGGACACTTAGGGGCATTTTGGTCTTTTGGCACCTTGGGATTTGTGAGCAATTAGATGGGGATATGTGGCCTGAGAAATTGGAGATTTTTTTTGGGTTGGACCGTTGGATGAAGGACACCTGGTGTGTGTCTAGTGGCTTCTAGCCAAAACAGCCGTGTTCTGTAGTTTTAAATGGAAAGTTTGATCGAACCGTAGAGAAAAACAGAGACAGGACAATCCAGGGTGTGTGAGTCGTGGAATTTCTTGTGGTGATGTGTGAGTGAAAGTTCAGAGAGGTGTCGTGATGGAGGAGTGAGAGGACGGTGAGATGGGGGGTTGGGCTGCCACGAGGGCCACCGTGGGCGGTGGTTTCAGGTTTGAAAAATAGAGAAGGAGTTGACGGTCGGGGTGTGGTTCGATCATTTTGATCCAAATCAGTGCTAGGAAGGCTGCGGATCGCCTTGTGAACCCAGTGGAACACGACGGCGAGCACGGTGGAGGTCCGAACGTAGGTGAGTTCTCGATGTCCCCTGTTTTCCTTTTAAAATTCAAATTGAAAATCGTGGAGTTAGGAGCTTAGTCGAGCCGTTTTATTGGTTATGTTAGTTGAAGGATGTTGTAATTGGCCTGAGGAGTCGAACCCGTGACTGGGAATTTCAAGGGACTGGTTCGAATCTTGGACGGTAAGTGTTCGTACTTTAGTTCGTGTTTTAAGTAGTTAATTAAACTAGTTAGAGTAGGACGATCCTAATAGGCTAAAAAGGATGGAAAATGGCCTAAAAACGGAGCAGAACCGCCCTCGCCGGTTCGGTTAGACCATGCTGGTTCGAACCAGTCTGAACCGGTCCAGCGAGAGGTTGAAGACGATGAATAGTGTGGCGTGTGGGCCTCACGCGCAGCCCCTTTGGGTGGCGCGTGAGGGCGCGTGGAGCCTATTTTGGGGAAGTTTCCAACACGACTTTTAAAGTATTCAATGTAACGACCATTTTGGCGCTGGTTTCGAGTCACTCGGACATCGGCTCGATATGTTTCGGGCTGTCCGAAGGTTTCAGGGATCGGTTAAAAATAGCCAAAAATACGGAAAAATTATTGGATTTTAGTATGACCGTTGTGAAATAGTTAGTGACCTTAGTATGGGTTTTGGACAGGTTCGGGAATGCCGAGGATAGCAGAATGGTCGGGAACGGCGTAAGTGAGTGGTATGTGAGTATCGAGGCAACGTCGGAATGGTATGTGAGTGGACTTTTCTTTCTAACTCTTGATGCATGAATATATGTCTTTATATGTTTTCTATACTTGATTCTATGATTTGAATTATGATTCTGATGGTTTATGGTTTTTGCACGTTTTTCGAGGAAATGACGGTATTTCATATTTTACGAGATTTGATGGATATTGTGATTTGAACTTGGTTTTACTTATTTGATTTCGGGATTTGAAATACGATTTGATTTCAAAGGAAGTAAAAGGATTTCGAAAAAGGGTTTTCGGGCTTAAAGCCCAGTTCAGAAAGTGGTTTTGAGAAATGTGATTTCGGGTTTTGGAATCGGATTTCTGGATGACGATTTGGAATTCGGTTTGGAACTTGAAATGGATTTTCGGGTTTAGGTTCAGAATGGTTATTCCGGATGCCGGCTTACGGAATGATGGCTGCGGACTCAGATCTAGAAAGGAGATGGATATGAGTTCTGGGTTTGGATTCGGGATCCTGATGAGATTGCGGATTCAGGTTCGGAAATGGAAAAATGGTTTTCAAACAGATTTGGATTGGATTTGCTGGATCTGATTATTGGGTTTAAAGACCCGGATTGAGTTTAAAGACTCGGGAGTTTAAAGACTCGGATATTGATATTTTCCCCCGTAGGCCTGTTGAGTTTAAAGACTCGGGAGTTTAAAGACTCGAATTATATTGAGGCCTAGATTGAGTTTAAAGACTCGGATAGATCCAGCAGGTTCGATGGATGGAAATATGGTTCAATATGTTTTGGTTTTCTCTGTGATTGATGATGACGGTTTTCAAGGATGGTTTTCGTTGGGTATAATGGTTTTCGATGATTTTGGGCTGAGGCCCGGGATTTGAGAAAAAGGAAAATGTGTTTGGTTTTCGTACATGGTTTTATGACATGAATTTGATATGCATGCATTGGTTTTTGAAACGGAGGGTATAAATGTCATTGTTTTATGAAATGTTTTTGAACTTAAACTTTATTTTTGTCCATTCATAGTCTTTTCGTGTTTCGATACCCTCCAGGTTGTTGCGACACGGGCCGTTGGTCGAGAGAGACGGAGACATCACACCCTCGATCCACAGTAGTTCGGCATACTCTGGGAAGACCGGTTATTTTTCAGATGGTTGGTTCGAGAATCCCTTGTCCGACTTACGTGTCGCATGAAGGTTGGACGTTGGTTTAGCCTTCATGTCATGCGTAAGTTAGACGGGATCGAGATTTAGCCCTTAATCCCGGGGGATTAGGGGAAGGTCCTGACATTTTGGTGGGGGGGGGGGGGGATTGGAACCTCAAAGTTAAGCAAGTTGAGGCTGGTGCAATTCCATGATGAGTGACCCTCTGGGAAAACAAAATCGTGAGGGCAAGGCTCAAAGCGGACAATATGGTGCTAGATGAGTCGGTTTCTGACCGAGGAGGGTCGGGTCCTAACAATTTGGTATCAGAGCCAGACCCCAGCCAGGAAGTGTGCCAGCGAGAATGCTGGGCCCTAAGGGGGTGGATTGTAAGACCCGTGTCCTGGGGGAACGGTGAACAATCCCACATTCCAGCCGGGGAGGGGGGGGGGATTGGTCTGGGAGAGGATGGTGGTGTGCCTTAAAGGTGTAGGCACACACCTATCTAGCACTAGGCCTTTTGGGAGCTCAAGTGGCTTTGGGGGGATTGGAACCCCAAAGTTAAGCAAGTTGAGGCTGGTGCAATTCCATGATGGGTGACCCCCTGGAAAGTTGCACCATGAGCTCCAAAAACAAAATCATGAGGGCGAGGCCCAAAGCAGACAATATGGTGATAGATGAGCCGGCCTTGATCAACCCCAAAGTTAAGCAAGGGATAGTTGTACTGATTCCTACTCATGCCTCCGGCTTTTGATCAACCCCAATCTGTGTGGCACGGCCTAAATGGTCATCAAAACAACAAAAGTGTGAGTGGACAAAAATAACACCGTTTGAAAATGCATTTAAAAAACGAATCATTTTACCCTCTAGTTATAAAACATGCATGCATAGAGTAAAACATGACCAACATGATTTCAAATTATATCACATTGAAAACTGTGGGACCCATAATTCATATATCAAACCCGCGGTCAGCATTCCCAAAATCCGTTTTATCAAATCATGTAAACCGTCTAGACATAACCATCAATATCAAACCAGTCACAAAGATCATCACAAACAGTACTAGTCACCAGTACTCAAATCACAATAGTAAAACAACACTACTCACAAGTGCATAGACATCAATCATAATATCACAGTATAACATCAACACTACCCACAAGTGCATAGACATCAGTCACAACATCACAACATCAGCACTACTCACAAGTGCACAATCAATCACATAATCACATGGGTACTACGCGTAGGCCATCTCGGGAACTACACATGCAACATCTAGACGTAACACATACTTCGGAACTGCACTCACGCAATATTTGAGTCATGTCTAAGGACTGCACTCGCAACGTCCAAGCAATGTTTGGGAACTGTACACGCACATATAGACGTACCACATACTCGGGGACTGGACTCACACACATTTGAGTCACGTCCAGGGACTGTACTCGGATCGTATGAACATGTACCCGTATCTACAACCACCAACACAATCTATACCACAAACACATGTTTGACTCCAATAGGGTCTTAAGCCCAAAATTCATTTCCAACAAGGTCTCACGCCCAAAACATCATTTCCATGAAACCATCGTAAAACCATGTCCAGAAATCATTTCATAAATATGAAACCATCAATTTAATCATATATTCACATTTGACTCTAAATCCAAGTCAAAATCATTTCCAACAGGGTCCGAGCCCAAAATATCATTTTCATGCAAATCCGCAAAATCATTCAGAAACCAACAATTAAGTCCACCAAATCATCAAGTAATGTTAGGACCCGTCCCAATCCCCCGAGATTAACGAGGGATGCTCTGGATCACCAGGGAAAATTAAAACCTTTAGCCTTCCGGCTAAAAAGCATGCATGCATAGTAAAACCATTTATCAAACCACATATGTTTAAACAACCATAATCATATGGGCCATTGCCCAAAACCATTTAAAGAAAACCATAACACAGTAAATATATGTGGGATCTCAGCCCAAATCCATTTATCAACCATAAAACACAATTTCGCAAAACCAAGAAATCATGTTTATTATATATTTCATATAACCAATCCTGTCATGGTATCTAGAGCTACGCGCGTGCTACCCGGGGTCTCAAATCCCAAGTCTCCCTAGGATCCACCCAGGTCAATTTCCATAGATCAATGATGTAAGACCCGTGTCCTGGAGGGAACGGTGAACGATCCCACATTCTTGCGATGGGGGGAATGGCCTGGGAGAGGTTGGTGGTGTGCCTTAAAGGTGTAGGCACACACCTATCTAGCACTAGGCCTTTTGGGAGCTCAAGTGACTTTGGGGGGGATTGGAACCCCAAAGTTAAGCGAGTTGAGACTGGTGCAATTTCATGATGGGTGACCCCCTGGGAAGTTACACCATGAGCTCCCGAAAACAAAACCGTGAGGGCGAGGCCCAAAGCGGACAATATGGTGCTAGATGAGTCGGGTCCTGACCGAGGAGGGTCGGGTCCTGACAAATGACCTTCCCTGGGGGTTATAATTCATAGCCTTTATGAGAGTAAGGAACCCAACGGTGGCGACTCCACTCAGTCAGTGCTCCGTGACTACTCCGGGGTCCACCCAGGCCAACGACCCTCTCCGGAGGAGACAATTCGTATATAAAGGATGGTATACGAAAAAACCTTTGAAAACTTTCTCAAAAACCTTGTCAAGGGTTCATGCCCGGTCCCATAAACCGTCATGAACCATAAAAACCTTTCAAGGGTTCATGTCGGTTCCCATAAACCGTTATGAAACCATAAACCCATTTATGGGTCCCCGACCCGAAATCACCATCTTAAAACATAACTGGGCCCTAAGCCTGAATCCACATACAAACTGGGCATTCGGCCCGAATCATAAATCAACTGAGCCTCATACCCGATTTCGTAAACTAAATGGGCCTCGTGCCCGATTTCGTAAACACAATGAGCCTCGTGCCCGATATGTAGTTAATTAGGCCTCGAGCCCGATACTCAAATCAAATGGGCCTCGAGCTCGATACGTAAACCAACTGGGCCTTCAGCCCGATGCCTGGTTAAAATCAAAGGGACTTCATGTTCGAGAGTTCGTAAATCAAATGGGTCTCGTGGCCCGATTCTATATTTCCAAATCCACAATCGATTTAAGAACTAATTGGGCCTCTAGCCCGATAACCGTAACGAAAAGGACTTCGAGTCCGAGGGTTTCCAAAACAAATGGGTCTCGAATCTGAGTTTACCTTTTTCAAATCCAAACCATTTCAGGAAATCATTTCCAAAACTATATGCAAGGAAAATCAGTGAAAAATCGTAAACCTCGATTTACGTGCAAGCACGTAAATCGCCTCAAAATGCGTGAAACCATGTAAATCACAATCATCCAACATCATCATCATAGAATCATAACTATAAACCATATAAAACATTTATGCATGCATCATAGTTTAGAAAGTCAAGGTCCACTCACAGACCGTCCTAAGCTGCCGCCTCGCGTTTGCATGTCATACGGCTCTCCTGGGCCAAACACCATCACCGGGACCTCCAAACCTGTCCAAATCGTAATACAGGGTTACTAACTACTTAAATAATCCTTCACTAACGCCCAGTAATTTTCTCGAATTTTTAACTTTTTTTAATCCCGATCCTAAACCTGTCGGACATCCCGAAACCTATCGAAACGATGTCCGTTCGACACGAAATCAGTCCCAAAATGTTCGTTACATCGAATAGATGATTTCGTGTGTTGGAACCCTCCCCAGAAAGTGGGCCACGCGCCCACACGGACTGGCCAAAGCCCCTGCGCGTGGGAGCCACACGCCGGTGCACTGTGGATCTTCTTCAACCTCCAGACCGGTTCGAACCGGCTGGTCTTGTGCAGCTGGTCTAGCAGAACCGGCGTGGCCGGTTCAGCCCCTTATCTCCCTTATTTTTGGTTCGTTCTCTTCCATTTCGATTCCATTCTTCCTATTTAGTCCCTAGGAGTCTAATGGTATGAAGAAAACCAAGAACAAACCCCTAAACCGACCCGTTCAATTCCTCCCTTTGCGGTTCAAGGTTTCCCGATCACTCCCTGGGCTACCTAGCCCTTCACAGCCATTCAAAACCATCCTATTATCTTCCTAACAACCTAAAAATCCTCATCCAAACACCCAAAACCGCCCATGAAGCCCAAATCGAAATAAAAAGTAAAATGGGCAAAACCGAGCATACCTCCTCTCTCTATCGTGCACGGCGGCCCAGCCGCCTCCACACGTCCCTCAGCTCAACAGTCCAGCCTCTGTCTCCTTCATGGATTGGGTCAGGTGAGGGAGAGGATTGGGTGATGGTTTGATAGGGGATGGATGAGATTGGGTTTGGGTTTGGTTTGTATGAAACAAGGGAATGATCGATGCATGTATGGGAGGCAGTGAACAATAGATGAGTGACCCTTGTCACTCATCCATTGGGCCAATTTAAAATATCTGGGGCCCACTCAATGCTAAATCGCATTCGTTTCGTAATTCGTGCAATAGTGAAATCGAACTTTCGTGACCCATAACTTTCCCGTTCGAAGTCAATTTCGGCGTGCCGCCTGTCTACGGATCCATATCAATCCGATCTACGTAACGGTCCTCGGCCCTCAGCCATCGGACCTCCTAGGTCAAAAGTCAACTATTTTCCCCTTTTAACTAAATTACCAAAATACCCATGAACTTTCGAACGTCATAACTTATTCCTCGAATGTCGAATCGAACGTGCCACCTGTCTATGAACTCGTGACGTCCCAAACTACGTCACAGTCATCGCCAAAGTCCATTTGACCGCCTGAACGAAAAGTCAACATTTTGCCCATTCTAGAGGTAAAATCATCATTTTGTACCGTCCGTCCGAAAGTACCCCACTAATCACCGATTAACCTCACTAATCCTTGATTAGTCACTAATCTCGTCCTTGGAATTCGGGACGGGTCGTTACAAGTAATGACTCTCAAATCATCATCCAATTCAGTGCAACTCAAATAATGCAATCAATCATATAAAACATTTAACTATGCATGCATAACAGTTTATAAAACAATGTCCACTCACGCATCGTCCAAACTGCTCGATTCTGAGCTGTACGCTCTCCCGTAAATTCTAGGAATCACCAATCCTATCAAAAACCAATATCGAGGGTCATTATCACCCCAATTAACCTCACATTAAAGTTGTCCAATTTACGGGATTCAAATACATATTTAAAACGTACGCATACACTTCGGATATACAAAACTAAACTGAAACGGTGTCTGATCGACTCAAAACCTATGCCAAAATGTTCGTTACATCAAAAGCATCAAAACACATGTTGGCAGTACCTTGAAATTGTGACTCACGCGTCCTCATGCACCGTTGCAAGCGGATGCGTGTGGAAGCCATGCGCCTGGTACAATAGTCACTATTCATTATCTTATCCACCCGATTTTCTTGCAAAACGAGTCACATGACCCACGGCCATGACCTGGTTCTACAACCTGCAATTCACGCCCAATTTCTATGTTTTAGTCACCCAATTGCATCAAATCAATCTTAATTAAGGATCCATGACCTTCAATTCATTTCTTACCTGCAAATCGATGACCCAAACTTGGATTTCGGCCAAGGTTTCAAGTGTTCAATCCAACCCTTCCTGCAACCAATTCTTTACATTGACCACTCAATCTTACTTGTGAGCGACCGAAGATCACAATTCTAACCTCCATCTCACGAATTAAACGTCCAAAATCCAAATTCAATTTCAAGAATTTATAAAGGTTTCAAGTTTCAATTCTGGGTTTTGGGTTTGTTTATCTCCTCTTCTATTCCTCCTATTTTCTTCATTCATTCATCTTCTTCGAATTCCCTTTCTATGTTTGATCTCAATTCCCAGGTGAAGAGATGAAGTCTAGTGGGTTTGGTTCTTTTTGGTTAGTTTTGGGTTTTCGAGTGCCAATTCAATCATTCCCCACGAACACACACATTACCCAGCAACATACAGCACCCCACCGTTTAGTGCCAATAATCCCATCAGGATGGTGACACTCCCACTTTGACACAGTAAGGATTAATGACTCATCAGATTTTCAAAAGACCAATTTGCCCTTGTCATCTAATTTAAAAGAATACCCTTGGTCATTTTAGACGCATAATAAATCCGTTTGAACTTCAATTTCGACGTGCCGTCTGTCTATGAACTCAGGACATCGAGACCTATGCAACGGTCTTCACAGCAAGTCCAAAAAGTACCCAAAACAAAAATTCAACTTTTGACCACTTAAACCAAGGGTAAAATCATCATTTCCCTTTCAAATTCTCGAATTTACCTTTTTCGAATTTTCGGGTCGTCACAAGAGTTAGCAGAGAAAACAAACAAAAAAGTGTCAGCTCTGAGAGAAAACAAACAAAAAAGTGTCAGCTCTGGAAGCCACAAAGCCTAAACGTAGTAAATGAACGAGAAACACTGAAAGCCGGTTCGAGGTGTCCGTTTGATACTATAGAGAGATTTTTTGAGGCGACAAAATTAATTAGGGTGTTGAGAGTCCACAAAGCCAGACGACTGCTGCAGATATACTTCTTTAGATAAAGAACCATGCAAAAAAGCATTCTAAACATCACGCTGAGGCATGTACCAACAAAACTAAACTGCGAAAGCAATAACAAGATGGATAGTGGAGTGATTAACAACCAGACTAAAAGTCAAACAATCATTACTAGCCTGTTGATGGAAACCATTAGCAAAAAGATGGGCTTTGTACTGTTTAATAAAGCCATTAGACTACCGTCTGAAGCAAAAAACTCATTTGTTAGGAAGCACATTTATAGTGGATTTGTAGGGAACTAAAGTCCAAGAGCTGGTACATTGTATGGCATTAAATTCCTCAACCCTTGCCTAATGTTATTCAGAACTTTTGTGTGCCTCACTACAATAAGAAGGCTCAATAGACAGATTAGTCACATTAGAAACAAGTACATACTTAGGATTGGGTTTCCAAATACCATCCATAGCTCGTGTTACCACTCGAGGTAAAAGACTTACTATGAAGGGAGGTGTGGTAGGGGAAGCTGAGGTGTCAAATGAGGATGTGGAGAGGATTGCCGAAAAGGCTAAATGTGGGTTTTTTTGGGGGGGGGGGGGGGGGGGGGGGAGGGGAGGGAGGAGGGGGTGTGTTTAGCACGATTGGGGTTTCTATAAAATTGGAGAAGAGGAGTCGGGTGGGATTGAGTCTATATGAGAAATGGGGCTAAGTGGTAGGGCTAGGGAGGCAAGGGGGTCGGCGGAAGGTGGGTTAAAGGATCCAAGAGAAAGGTCGGGCAATATTGATGAGGGAGATACAATATGTGGTAAATTGTCCAGAAATAGGGTGAATTTGGATGAGGAGGCTAAACAGGCCTTTGTTAGAGACACACGATCCTTGAATGGAAAAGCCAGTACATCAAACACAACATGATGATGTGAAAGAAAGAGACGGACTGTAGAAGTATCCAAACAATGATACCCATGCTGATTTAAAGCATAAACTAAGAAGACACAAGGAGTGGAACGAAGTTGTAATGTGTTAGTCTTGTATAGATGAATGTAATTTGTTAGTATTGTATAGATGAAGATACAGAAAACAAAGAGATCCAAATTTTTTAAAGAAAGTATAGTTAGGAGCATAATGAAAAAGGCATTGATATGGAGAGATAAGGCTGAGAAGATGAGATCAAAGACAATTAATGAGAAAAATAGTGGCGCGAAAAGTTTCAACCTATTAAGTGGAGGGCATGGAAGCATGGGATAAGAGAATGAGCCCAATTTTGACAATATTACGAATTGCGTTCATCGAGCTCATTCTGTTCAGGACGATGGAGGCATGAGAAACGATGAAAAATGTCATGATGAGATAAAAACTATTGAAATTGTTTATTAATATATTCATCACCACCATCAGTTTGAAAGGACTTAATTTTGGCATTGAACATATTCTCAACAAGTTGTTCAAATTGCACAAATGTGTGAAACACATCAAATTTTAATTTAGTGGGATAAATCCAAGTATAACGAGAAAAATCATCAAATCACATAATAACTAAAGCCAGAAGCAGACAAAGCAGGAAAGGTCCAAACATTTGAATGTATTAATTCCCAAAGGACTAGTAGATGAAGAGTTGGAGAATTCAAAAGGTAATTCACGATTTTTATCAAGAGAACATGAATGACAAACCGCTTCGCTAAATTTTCCAGTAAGAGGCAATGTATTTTACAACACTAAAGGTTGGAAAATGGACAAAGAAGGATGACCCAAACGAGAATGCCAAAGAGGAGCAATGACATGGGTATTGAGGAGGACACTGGGAGGATTGAAGGAACCCATTGGAAAAGGATATAGGCCATTCTTACCCGGCCCCTAAAAAAGGATCTTCCCAATATCCAAATCCTAAAGAGGAAAATGATTGGGAAAATGGTGAAATAGCAATGATGGTCAAGACAAATATGATTAATGGACACTAGATTAGAGGAAGCATAAGAATAAAAAAAAAAGGTGTTAGATAAAGAGAAAGTAGAATTAAGGTTTCAAACAAAAGGGGGTGCCAACTTTGACAATTTCCAAACATGCTACTCCAATCACACTAGAAACTTGATCACTTCAATAATAGTCACGAGGATTAGAAAGAAGGTCCAAATTATTGGTAACGTGAGCACTGGCATTGGAATCCGCAAGCCATGGTTGTACAGAAGCTGACAGAGCACTAAGAGTGGGTCTGTGAGGGCCAAAGAATGATAGGCATGTAGTCGAGCCAGAGGCCCATGAGATTCCAAAGGGGGTACTTGAACCAGTTGTAGGACATTCCATCGCTTTGTGTCCAAAATCACGGCGTTGAACACACTGGATCTTAGACAGAGATGAAGACTCGGACCTAGGGTAGGCGGCTAGCACACCGACGCCTCCATGTTGTGAGGAAGAAGAACCCCCTGCCCACCCCCCCCCCCTCTCTCCCCCAAAAATGATGGTGCTGAGATTCGCCATCACTGTTGAATCCACCAGAATCACGCTGAGAGCCACCATCATGTCTAAAGCCACCATGTCGGTGTTGCCTAGAGTTCAGCAACTATCAGAGGAAGCACGAGATGAACGGGAACAATTCTCTCCATCGTTGCCACTATGAGAGCCACGATCGGTGCTCGAGGAAACCACGATGATAGAGCCAGAATTGGAAGGAAGAAAGGAGGCTTAGAAACCCCGCATAGCCTTAAAAGAAGGGATTCTAAACCCAAATAGTCAATGGAATTGTCACGAGAAAATACACTAGAGATGGTGTTCTCATAGTATGACACTGTCGTCGCGAGGATGTGATTCACAGGTCCTTGTCAAAAATCAGATCGCCAGAAAACGCCAAATTCTGGGCAATAGAATTCAAACAGACAATCCAATCGGCAATGAGCTGATCATCGCGAGTTGTCTTCTCCCGGCAAAGTTTAAACAGCCGTGATTAAGAGGATTCGACAAAGCGCCATTCAAGGACTTTGCAGGTTTGTTGAGAGGTGGTGTTGTAGGCCACATGGCTGAGAGCAGTGATAGAGATAGAGCTATTGATCCAAGAAAGGATCATTGGATAGTTTGAAATTAGTCACGAAAAGCAAGATTTGGGATAAGAAGGTCGTTGTCCTTGGCTTTGTCATCAACGATGAATTCAGGTGAAGCAGGGAAGGTGACATCAACATATTTGTGCAGGTCACGGCTGCGCAAGAGAGGCAAGATTTGGGGAAGCCAATGAGAATAGTTACCTCGATCCAACATTATCGAGAGAACTAAGGGCAGGGATGTCAGGACCCACCCCGGTTTCACCCCGAAAACCGAGGGTAAATCCTGCTCCCGTCTGACACCCCGACACAACACCAAGGTAACTACTAAACTACACCGTCAGACGCAGGAGAAAAAATAAGTACAACATCCCGAAGTCAAGTTTTACAGAGCATAGTACTGAATACAACAGAAAGAAAACTGGTAACTAGATACACGCACACTGAAAACTTTACAACACTCTTGGGATCGCTCTAGTGACTTCTATGCCTCAGACGCTGCCTCGACGCCGAACCCCGTGCTAGCTCCACGACCTGGAGGGCAATTTAAAACAGAAGGTATGAGTGGACCATAAATAATAAAATCATTTCCGAAAACCATTTCATAATAAAACCAGGGTTTAGCCCTCCGTTTTGAAACCACATGCATAACCCCGTTACTAAACAGTTATAAATCACATAAACCTCATCATAAAAACAGAAACACTATAAAAACAGTTACAGAAATCATACCATCAACGTCTTAAAACATAAGTATCAGAAACATAAGTACCAAGCCATAACCAACCGATCAACCTGCTGGATCTATCCGAGTCTTTAAACTCCCGAGTCTTTAAACTCAATCCAGACCTCAATAATATCCGAGTCTTTAAACTCCCGAGTCTTTAAACTCAACAGGCCTACGGGGGAACTATCAATATATCCGAGTATTTAAACTCCCGAGTCTTTAAACTCAATCCGGGCCCGTCCCCCGTCAATCAATATACGGGTCTTTAAACCCAATAACCAGATCCAGCAAATCCAATCCAAAACCATTTGAAAACCATTTCGAAATCCATATCCAAACCCGAATCCGAAATCACGGTCCGATGCCCTTCCCCCTCGCGGAACTAACCTCAAACAACGTCCGTACAACCCGAAACCAATTCCGTTAGATTCGTCACAACACCCAGACTAAAAACCATGTTGATCTTTTTCCCAACCACCGCCGCACGCGCCCCCACTCGCCGCCTAAAGTGGCTGCGCGTGGCCCTCACGCGCTAGCTACAGTATCACCAGCAACCTCTGGTCGACCCGGTTTGAAACAGTCCCTGCAACTTGAACCGGTGTGACCGGTTCTCCGCCGTGCCTGCACCAAAACTGCTCCTCTCTTCACCATCTGCTTCGTCCCGTCCTAAGGAACTCATCCCCCTCACTCTAACACCTCGACTCATCCTACAACTCGTCGACTCAAGCTCGAACAAAATTCGAACCAGTCCCCTGTTTCACGATCCCTTCAACCCGGTCACCCCCCGTCACGGTGACTGTCTTAAACTCTTCCTAGAACCTCTCCGAGTCTTACCCAACTCACCAAAACCGTTGACTCACATCCAAAAGCCCCGACTCAACGTTTAAAGCAAAACGGAAAAAACAGAGCACACCAGTACTCTCCGTCGTTCTAGCCTCCGCCGTGCACTTCCCCGTCACGGCTACACAACCAGAGGATACCTGGGACCCTACTGAGTCCCCCAGACCTCAATGGACTCCTCGATTCAACCCCAAAAGCTACAACTAGACGTCTGAACCAAAACGGTAAAACAGAGCACAGAGAGAAAAGTAAAGAAATTACCTGCGTCCTGCTCTCCACCGTGAACTCCGCCGTGTCCACTGGGTTCCTAAGGCTCCACTATTGTCTCTAAACACCACCATTATCGTCGATTGATCGACCACAGCACCACCACCACCCAAAACTCCTTACTGCTCTCTATTTTCTTTGATTTTCCCGTGAGCTCACACTTAGCACACACACTAAGTCCTCACCTCCCAACCTTCTCACTGTCTCCCTCTCAAGCTCTGATCACTCTCACACCCTCACAAAACTCCCACTCTCACCGTGCTTGATCGATTCCTCCCCAATTCCCAGTCTCTGTTTCTCTCTGGGTCGAAGAACACACACGCACTACACGGTTAACCCCCAAATTATTGGACCCATGCACAAAATGCTGGAACCCTCTAGTTTCCCTACACGTGTCACCATCCTCTCCTCTCCCTCACAAATGTCTCAATCTTAGCCCTCCATTTTTTCCCTCTCTGTTGCACAAATCCCAAGTGCAAAAGACCAAAATGCCCCTTCTTGAATCCCAAAATTACGATTGTGCCACTAACTTTCTAGACCCGTAACTCACACATCGTAAGTCCGATGAATACGTGCCGCCTATAATCGAACTCAGGACGATGAGATCTACCTAATGGTCCTAGGTCAACGTGCCCAAAACCCGATCGTCCAAAAAGTCAACTTTTCCCCTAGGTTAGCCAAATTACGGTTATGCCCTCAACCTTCCGAACATCATAACTTCCTCCTCGGATGTCGGAATCGGGCGTGCCACCTGTCTACAGATTCGTGAAGTCCTAAACTACGTCCTGGTCATCGGTCAAAATCCAGTTGACCGCCCGAACTAAAAGTCAACTTTTTCCCCAAACTAGGGGCAAAATTGTCATTCTAGACTAACGACCTTATCGGGACCAACTAACCCCCGATTAAGCTCACTAATCCCATCTTAATCACGGTCTTAACCCTAATTTCCTGGACGGGTCGTTACAAGGGATGGAGCTAAAAGAGCAGCAGTAGAGGAAGAGCATAAAGGCCGATAGAGAAAAAAAAGGAATCGATTAGATGAGGGCTCTTGATATCATGAAAGAATTCTCAAAAGGCAGAGAAGATGAGCAATCGGCACCCATGCGCCATATGAACAATGGTCATTATCAAGGGAGTATACAAGCCATCATTAGAGATATGAAAGACAAGTTGACTATACATATCAATTTACTTATATATAAACTTACTATATTGGTCTATCAGATTTTTGAACGTTGATAGAGGATCTTTTTGCAAAAAACACAGAGAAAGAAATCAAATTGTATTTGTAGTATAATCTGTTCCCATCTAGCCATTACTGTCAGGACCCACCCCGGTTTCACCGCGAAAACCGAGGTAAATCCCGCTCCCGTCTGACACCCTGACACACACAAAAGTAAACTCACGAAACACGTGCCAGACGTAGGAAAAACTTTAAAAACAATCCCGAAGTTAAAATTTACAGAGCATAGTACTAAATACAAAAGAAGGAAAACCGATACAAAGAGTACACGCACTACGGAAAATTGTAAAACAATCCGGGATCGCTCTCGTGACTTCTATGCCTCAGACGCTGCCTCGACACCGAAACCCCACGCTAGCTCCACGACCTGGAGGGTGTTAAAAACATTAAAAATGTGAGTGGACCAAAATTAAGGAGTTATAAAACCATTTATGAAAAATAAACCAGTGTTACACCCTCCGTTGAAAACATGCACGCATAACCAAGATAATTTAGAATAATAGTAGTACGAAATGAAACAACATGCAGAAATCACCAGAAGTCAAAACCAAAAACCAGGCACTTGGCCTTAAAGCCATAAAACCAAGTTATTCGGGTCACATCCCAAAATATTCGAAAACCAGTGAAAAACATCAATCATACACATTTACTGGATCTCAAATGCGCCCGATTCTTTAAACTCAAAACACAATGCGCAATAGCCAGGCCTTCCCGGAATATCAACGAGTCTTTAAACTCAAAACACAATCAAAAGCCTCGGGGGGTATCATTATCACCGAGTCTTTAAACTCAAAACCATACCGAGTCTTTAAACTCAAACCATCAGTCCAGGGCCCTCCCCCCGTAAATCAATCCGAGTCTTTAAACTCAAAACCAGATCCTGTGGGTTTTCAGAGTCTTTAAACTCAAAACCATTTTTCATGTATAAGGAAATCCATCAAAACCGAAAACCAAAGCCAAACCAGAATTCTTCGAAAACCGACATCACATTTACTTAAAAAGGGAACTTCCTCCCGACTTTCACTTCCAACCTCAATCAAATCCACAAATTGTAATAAAACAGAATGCGTATAAATATAATCATTCATCCGAAACCATACTCCAAAGCATCATAGAAAACATTATTCTCAAAGTACGTGCAAATCTGATCAGTGATATAAAGCATAATTACGTAAAGCAGGATATAGAAACATAATTCATGAAATCATATATCGAAAGCACAAAAGCAGGATCAAAACATAATTAAATAAGTAAAACAGTTATGCATGCTCGGTTAGAAAACAAACAGTCCACTCACAACTTGCGTGCGCGTCAATCGCGTCCCGTGCGATCCTCAGCTTCCTCGGGAAGTCCCAATCCTATCAACAATCACCCAAGAACGTTACTAATACGTCTACCAAGACTCTCCTAATTTCCCACAAAAATCCCCGGGTCCTAAACGTAACAAATCGGAATCCTAAACCTTCACCCTCGCGAAACTACTTCGATTCGACGTCCGAACAACCCGAAACCAATTCCAATGGACTCGTCAAAACACCTAGACCAAAAACCATGTTGACCAAGTCCCCAACCGCCGCCGCACGCGCCCCCACGCGCCGCCCAAAGTGGCTGCGCGTGGCCCTCACGCGCCAGCTACAGTGTCACCAGCAACCTCTGGTCGACCCGGTTCGAAATAGTCCCTGCAACTCAAACTGGCGTGACCGGTTCTCCACCATGCCTGCACCAAATCAACTCCTCTCTTCACCACCTTCTTCGTCCTGTCCTAAGCTATCCATTCCCATTACCTAAACACCTCGACTCAGCCTCTAAGTCCTCGACTCAAACTCGAACCAAACTCGAACCAGTCCCTTGTTCTTCCTCCCTGCCAACCAGGTCTTCCCCCGTCACGGCAACCACCGTAGACGGTTCCTAGGACCTTCATGAACCTCACCCAACTCACCAAAACCGTTGATTCGTACTAAAAACCCACTACTCAACGTTAAAGCAAAACAAAAAAAAACAGAGCACACAGGGTACTCCCCGTCGTTTTAGCCTCCGCCATGCATTCCTCCGTCACGGCTGCACAACCAGCAGCTACCTAGGACCCTACTGAGTCCCCCAGACCTCACTAGACTCCTCGATTCAACCCCAAAAGCCACAACTTGGCATCTGAACCTAGACGGAAAAACAGAGCACATAGAGGAAAGTAAAGAAATTACCTGCGTCCTGCTCTCCACCGTGAGCTCCGCCGTGTCCACTGGGTTCCTAAGGCTCCACTCTCGTCTTTGAACACCACCAGCAGCTTCGATTGATCGAACACGGCAGCACCACCACCCAAAACTCCTCACCTCCACTCTATTTCCTCTGATTTTCCCGTGGCTCACAAATCACACACACGCCGCCACCGCACCTCCTAACCTTCTCCCTAGCTCTCCCACAATCTCTGATCACTCACCCCTTCACCAAAACACACCAACACTCACGATCACCTCTCAATTCCTCTCAATCTCCCCCTCTGTTCTCTGTTCTTCGAACACACACAACACACACCTGCACGATTTCCCCAAATAATTGGGACCGTCCACAAGCCTAGAAGCCACTAGGTTCTTGCCACACGTCACAATCCTTTCTCTCTCTCTCACAAGTGGCCCAATCCCAACCATTCACTTGTCCCTCTCTATTACAACAGGCCAAAGCACAAAGACCAAAATGCCCTTTCTTTTAAGCCAAAATTACCATTTTGCCACTACCTTTCTAGACCCGTATCTCACACATCGTAAGTCCGATGAATACGTGCCGCCTGTCATCGAACTCAGGACGATGAGATCTAGCTAACAGTCCTAGGTCAATGTGCCAAAACCCGATCGTCCAAAAAGTCAACTTTTCCCCTTAGTTCAGACAAATTACGGTTATGCCCTCAACCTTCCGAACATCGTAACTTCCTCCTCGGATGTCTGAATCGGGCGTGCCACCTGCCTACGGATTTGTGACGTCCTAAACTACGTCACAGCCACCAGTCAAATTACATTTGACTGCCCAAACTTAAAGTCAACTTTTTGCCCAAACTAGGGGCAAAATCGTCATTCTAGGCTAACGACCTTATCGGGACCAACTAACCCCCGATTAAGCTCACTAATCCCATCTTAATCACTGTCTCAACCTTAATTCCAGGGACGGGTCGTTACAATTACTGTTATAACCAACCATTTGTGGTACTTTGTGGTTGCTTATTCCTCTATATGTCACGACCTGACCTTCTCCAACAAGAAATTGTTCGCTTTGGGCCCATCCCTCACGGTTTTGTCCTCGGGAGTTCACGTGCAACTTCCTAGTGGGTCACCCATCTTGGGATTGCACCAGCTCCCACTCTCTTAACTTTCGAGTTCCATAGGAATCCAAAGTTAGTGAGCTCCCAAAAGACATCCTTTAGGATAAATGCGCGCCCACACATATAAGGTGCATCTCCCAGAACCTCTCGGGTGATGTGGGATTGCTAACCATGCCCCTAAGGGACGAGTCCTCACAATCCACCCCCTTGAGGCCTAGTGTCCTCGCTGGCACACTCAATTCCAACCGAGGCTGCATTTTAGCACTACCTTTCATTCTCAGACTGAAGGACAGTCTGAGAGGACCATTCAGACTTTGAAGGATATGATAAGAGCTTGCATGCTGCAGTTCCAGGATACTTGGGAGACACTCCTTGATTGGACCCATCCCAATCTCCCTAGATTATCATGGGATGTACCTGCTCCCGTCTGACACCGCGTGTTAGATCAGGGATAAACTCGTCACCCGCTTGAGGTTAGCCAGAGTAGACCATGATCGGTGGTGGCATGTGATGTCTTGATTTCTATTACAGTCCGCATCCGCGGTCAACCTGACGGGTATTAAAAACCATAAAAGTTGTGAGTGGACAAAATAACAGTTTATAAAAATCATTTATCTAAATCATAATTTGTACCCTTTAAGTAAAAGCATGCATGCATCATAAAATAACATTTCAAAAAATTTCTCGGAAGCAAGGCGTATTGCTTCCCAAATCTAATCTTAGTGAAAAATCCTTCTCCGTTGAAGCCAGTATCTCAATATGGTCTCAACCCAAAACCAAATCAAACAGGGTCTTAGCCCAAACCAGAAAACACGTACAGAGCCTCAGCCCAAAACTAAGTCATAGAAAAACAAGTAAGGGGTCTCAGCCCAAGTCAAAAGCCATGTAGGATCTCTGCCCACTATCATTATCCTTAGTGTCAATCAAGATTCCAATCCTAGCACATGTGCAAATAGCTCAAGACCGCTCACAATCCTTAGCATGTCTCCGTGAACACATCACCCGCCGTGACCATCTTTAGATCATCGTGAACACATCACCGATCGATCTCAGATAACATCAACACTCCTAAGTCGAGCCTCCCTCGGCCATAACCTCCAGCGGCTGCTCGACAATAGGCAGTGCATCATGACCTTTCCGGAAGGAACACATCCGCAGTTCGGAGATGAGCGTCAGATCATCCGGGACTTGAACCCGAATGTCATCCTCGATCGGGACTCTAACTCTATCATCCGGGACTCTAACCCGTAAATCATCAATAGGGCCACAAGCCCGAAATATCACCAAATGGGTTACAGCCAGAAAATTCAGTGTCCAACGACACTTCATATCCCAGGATTCCTCGAATCCTATCAAATCCACAACTAGGTCTCATGCTCAAAATATCTTTCATAAAACTCATAACTAGGTCATAGTCCGACTTATCTCACGTTTGACTATACTTTAAGTTAAACCTCAAATCAACTGGGTCATATTCCCGAAAGGTATTTCCAAATCCGAAAGCCATTTCTTATTTTTAAAACACTTTCCAAATCATCCATGACTTCACGCTAAGTCAAGGTCTTTCAAATGGGTCTCGTGCTCGAATCTTGATTTCACGCATCTCCTTGAAATCCTTTAAAATCGTAAATCAGTTCATCGGTTTCACGCCTTCCGTGAAACCGTCAAAATCACATAAAACACATGCACGCAGTACACTTGGCCGAAGCCTGAATATCACATAAAACAGAAATCTCGAACTACGTGCAATAATGCATTTTCCTACGAAAATTCCAAACAGTTCATATTCAAATCACATGCACTCATGCCATCTAAAATCATGTTCATAAAAACATATAAAACATTGATGCATACATTAATTCATAGACCGTCCAAGCTTCACCTCGAAATGCATGTCATAAGCATATCTGGGTCATCCAGACCTGTCCGAAACATGCTCAAAGGTTACTGCCAACCTAGAAAAGTCTTAATCAAGAATCCCCAACATTCCCGAAAAAGTTAATGACAGGACCCATCCCAATCCCCCCAGGATTAGTGCGGGATGACCCTGCTCCCGTCTGACACGAAGTGTCAGACAAGGGATATTTCCGACATTTTCCCTCTCGGGCTATCAGAGTACGCCAAGATCCGGAGGAGGTATGTGATATCTCGGTCTCTGCTACAGTCCACATCCGATGTCAACCTGAAAGGCAGTAAAAACATTAAAAGCTGTGAGTGGACAAAACCAAAGTTTATAAAAATATTTTAACGAAGGAAGACATTTGTACCCTTCACAAAAAAGCATGCATGCATTCGAAAATCATTTATCCAGAAAAACCGTAGGTGGGAACTAAGCCCAAAACCAAGATTGAAAGAATTATAATGAAAACGACCATATGGGCCACTGCCCAAATCCATAAGGGACTCGGCCCCAAGCATAAGAACCAACCATACGGGCCATTGCCCAAAAACTGTGTCCACGTATCATATATCATATTTATATCACATACACATATAATTCACACAACCAATCCTGTCACGGTTTCCAAAGCTACGCGCGTGTTACCCGGGTCTCAATCCGAGTCTTCTCAAAGTCAAGATCAATGTCCGCAGACCACTGACCCTATCCGAGGTAATAGTAACCATAGCCTTCCTGAGAGTAAGGAACCCAACTGGGGGGTGACTCCACTCAGTCGGTGCTCCGTGACTACTCCGGGGTCCACCCAGGCCAACGACCCTCCCCGGAGGAGATAGAACAAGTAAAGGAAGGTATATGAACATATATATATATATATATATACATAACATAAACATTCATGCTCGGTTCCCCTGAACCGTCATGATCCATAATATCCATTATATTCATATACATATAGACAACATCCTCCATGTCCGGTTCCCATAAACCGTCATGTACCATAATAACATAACCAAGGTTCATACAGGTTCCCATAAACCGTCATGTACCATAACGACCAACAAAGGTTCATGCCGGTTCCCATAAACCGTCATGAACCACGATACCATAACAAGGGTTCATGTCGGTTCCTATAAACCGTCATGAACCTGGAAATCCATTTAAGGTTCCCTGACCTGAAATCAAAACCGTAAAGTAACCTAGGTCTCGTGCCCGAACATAGGACATCAGCTGGGCACCGTGCCCAATATCTGAGGTCATATGTCCAAGACAAAACCAAATGGGTCTCATACCCAAGTTTATCCTTTTGAAATCCAAAACCAAATCATTTAAACCATTAAAGAAATACAGACCCGTATAAGCACCGTATAAGGCCGAAACCTCGAAATACGTGCTTATATGTAACCACATACAAATGCACCCATGACATCATCAAACATGTAATAAAACATATAATAAGCATTTATGCATGCACCAATTTAGAAAATAAGGTCCACTCACAGACCGTCCGAGCTGCCGCCTCGATTTGCGTGCCATAAGCTCTCCCGAGCCGATCACTGTCACTGGGACTCCCAAACCTGTCCAAATTTTAATAGAAGGTTACTAACTACTTAATTAACCTCCCATTAAAGCCCCGAAATTTTCCCGAACTTTTAACTATTTTTAAACCGACCCTAAACCTTCTGACACGCCAAAAACTATCGAAACGATGTCTGATTGACGGGAGACCAGTCCCAAAATCTTCGTTACATCGAATAGAATATTTCACGTGTTGAACACTTCCGCAAATTATGGACCACGCGCCCCTAGAAGGTCAAAAACACTGTTCATCGTCTTCAACCTCCAACTTACTGTTCACGGTAATGTTCATGGTACTGTTCATCCGTCGGTTTTCTCTGGTTTTTGGACCGGTTCAAGGTCCATTTCATCTCCTTTTTATCCTAATATGATCCTAATCCTATTTCTAATCTTTTAGACATTAAAAACCGAAGGAAAAATAGACCGATCGGCCATGGTGGCCGGAATTTCCCCCGCCGTTCACGGCCATCCCAAACTTCAAAAACAATACTAAACTTCTCCTAGAGTCCCCAGAAACATAACCCAATAAACGAAATCAAGTAAAAACCATTAAAACTGAAATTTGAATTTTCAAATATTTTCCTTACCTCACGGTCTCTCCCGCCGTCCACCACCGCCGTCCCCCTCCGTGGCTTGCCATCCTCAGCCTCTCACCACCTCCTCACGGTCATATTCGTGCTCAGAGGGTCCTTGTGATGGTGGTGGTGTTTGTGTGTTTGAAGAAAATGAAGAAAATAGTGGATAAGGGGGGTTCGGGTTTTTGTGTGAAAATGGAGGAATGAACAAAGATGAAGATGATGTTTGATCTGATGAGGGAAGAGAAATAGAGGGTGAGGATTTGAGAGATTAATTAGAAATGAATGGATAGGATTTAAAGATGAAAAGATTAATTATATAATAATAATTATATTAATATTTAATTAAGTGAGATCCACATTTTAGGGGTTTGGACCAATGGGATGAGTGACACTTGTCACTCATCCATGGGACCCACCTAAAATATCTAGCCCAATCAGATTTTGCCAAATTATCCCCGTCCCGAAGTACGTGCAAAGTGAAATCAAACTTCCGTGACCTATAACTCTCCTGTTCGAAGTCCGATTTCAGCGTGCAGCCCGTCTACGAATTCGTATCGTCCCGATCTACGTAACGGTCCTCAGCCCTCAGCCATTGGACCTCTCGGTCAAAAGGTCAACATTTGACCCCATTTAACCAAAATTATCAAAATGCCCCTAAACTTCCGAACGTCATAACTTCTTCCTCGAACGTCGGAATTGAACGTGCCACCTATCTATGAACTCGTGACGTCACGAACTACGTCACGGTCATCGGTCAAAGTCCATTTGACAGCCCGAATGAAAAGTCAACATTTTGCCACGACTAGGGGCAACACGGTCATTTTGCATCGTTCGTCCGATTTCGCCCAACTAATCACGGATTAACCTCATTAATCGTGATTAGTCGCTAATCTAATCTAGGAATTTGGGACGGGTCATTATAGTTAACGTGTCCTGGACACGCTTCCTTAGGCTTTAAACCCCAATTTGACCCACCTAACGATCTCCGATCGACTCGAAACCACCACCATTGGATTCGTATCGTTGAAATCTTTAAAATGCACCTCATCTCACCCTGAAATACGTGCCCATGCCCCCCACATGCGGGTCAAATGTGGCTGGTCAAAAGTTAACGCTGACGTCAGCGGTTAACAATCAAAGTCAACGGCTGAAGTCATTACTGACGTCATCATGATGTCATATGACATCTGACATGTGTCAGTCTGACGTGATGACGTCATCTCATCCCTGTCCTCTATCCGGGTCAACTTGGTTCACTGTACGGGGTCGAGGGACCCAGCTGGAAAACACTCCTCCAACTACCGTTTTCGAAGCCGTTCCTTCCTACACGATCGTCTGGATCCCCTCAATTGATCTGTGCAATTAAAACGATGAAAAATAGCCTAGAATTACCTGTTTGAATCAATGAACAGTGGCCATGTTTTTCCTTCGTCGATATCTTTTGATTACGGCCGCAACTTGCCTCGAAAACCAGCCCAATGAACTCGTCGTGAACCCTAGAACGTACTAGGGTCCATTAGATTGATCAATAAATGTTTAAATCTAGAAATTTAAATTTGAACTACAAACAGGGTTACAGTTTACCTGTTTCTGTGACCTCCTTCGCCGTCCACGGCGGTCCTACCGCCTTCCACGACGTCCCTCAGTCCTTCACTCATCCCCAGTCTCTCTCATGGGTCCTCAATCGACCAGCAATGGGGGGAGGATTGGGTGGTTTGGGTCTCGGGTTGGGTCAAATGAAAATGGGAATGGGAGAGATGCATGTATCTGTGTTAGGTGAGCAATGGATGAGTGACTTAGGCCTAAAACAAATATTTGGGCCCACAACAAGAAAAATGCTCACTTCCTCGTAAATTGTGCAATAGTAACTTAACCGTTCTAGACCCGTAACCTTCCCGTCGAACGTTCAACTTCGGTGTGCCGCTTGTCTATGGACTCGTATCGACTCGATCTATGCAATGGTCCTCGGTCCACGTGCATTGGACCTCCCGTGTAGAAAATCAACTTTTTACCCTTATCTAGGGGCAAAATTGTAATCTCACCCCGAACGTCCGATAATCCTCGACTAAGTCCCGATTAGTCTCGCTAATACTCAATTTAATCTTAATTAATCCCATAAATTTAGGACGGGTCGTTACAATCTTCTCTCCTTAAAGAATTTCGTCCTCGAAATTCAAACTGACCCAAATTCCACAACTAAACAGTGGAAATCCAATCCTGTCTCCCACATGGGGCACTCTCGTGTAATCGTACACGTCCGACACAACCCACAGCACACATCAGTATTCAACGTCACTCATCGTGTACCACAATCCACATCCGGCTTAAACTAGCATTAACAATTGGATTGGATATGATCACAACTCACCATTCTCGAGAATTCACAGGTCGGTTCGTAAGTCTCACTCGAGACACCGACACCCGTCTATCTCACCTGTCACTCACTCTGACAGGTCTACTATACTAAGCTAACATCCTAGTTAGCTTCTTAGCCTGACGACTCTTCTCAAATGACAATCGAAGTTGATATCCTGATACTAAGCTAACATCCTCATAAGTTTTCAGCTTGATGACTCTTCTCAAATGACAATCGAAGCTGATATCCTACTCAACATGCAATTCGACAAATATCCTCTAGATCCTGCCGTCACAATTCAACATGCAATTTGACGAATCTCACCTCGCCAGCCATACTCAAATCTCCCGCATATATCGGCCTCGGTACTCATATCAGTCAACTCCCTTATTTTCCCATACTCATACTGACTCTCACTGTGCATAGAGATACAACTCTCTTCTAAAAGCCTCTAAGTCCATGGCAACTATCGTGACTAGCCAGCAACTCCCAGCTCCACTGTTCTTTCGCTGTGCCACTCTGGTCTCGACTCGCTCTCGAGTCCCCACATCGTATCTCATGTCACTCAGCGACCTACATTGAAATCTTGACTCATCTCGAGTCCCAAACTATCGTCTCATGTATCATGTCGAAACACATGTCGACATCTTACCCATCCTGGGTGTATCTAGACCCCATCAAATACTTACCTTAGCAGGGATAGTCACATAAATAATCACTAGGGTTCCTCGGGCCCATATGACCTTGAGCTCCATGCTCGCATAATCACTGAACCCTCTCATTCCACTCTGCTCTAGGACATGGTATTCAATGTCCGATCCCTGTACTCAAATGTACAATCAATATCGGACCCTGTCCGATTACCATATCATATCAATCATCAAGGCACTACCCATGCCTGTTCAAGGACTGCACTCTAGCAACGTCCAACCACATATTACCGTCCACGTTCCAATCATCTATTCTGGACAAACCTCACTATACTCAACGTCCTCTCGAAATCATAGTGGTCACTTGACCAACTCCAGAGATAATCCAGCCAGTTCACTAACAAATCTCATTCCTTGGTTCGTTCCAAAGGTCAACCGACTCATGTTACTAAGACGTACCAAACTCGAACCTGTCGGTTAGTTGTCACTGTCCAACAACACTCCATACAATTGCTCCATTCAGAGTGGTAACGAACCTACCAACATTCTACTTGAGGCATCAACTATTCATCTTTTCCTGATCAATACCCACATATCATCCTCGTGTCATACTCATTCACATATCCAACCTCTGTTTTGTATTCTCATACCTCATCATTCATGTGATTCCGATTCACTTCGGTTTACTTGACTATGAGTCGACACGACCACTTCAATTATTTAGATCCACTCGAGTTCTAGGCAACTCAACCAAACCTCGCCCACACATCCCGATCACCTCGATCGCCACAACACCACTTGATCCACCGAAGATCCATACTAGCTCTCACAAGCTCACACACCCCTGAGTGAGAACTCCTAGGAGAAGAAAGTATATTTATTAGCAGTTGGTTCAAGACCAACCCCCCTCCCCCTCGCCCAAATGTGTCAACCACCACTCTCACCAACAACACATCGGGAAACTCAAGCACAACCCAAAACTCACTCCAAGCTTGCTGAGCTAACTAGGGACATCACAACACACGTCCCCCGTCCTTCACGATCGTTCAGTCGTATTCTCCCAGCCTCCAAGTCGTCACTCATGTGGACATCAACCACGTGTCCTGAAACACAATCTGACCATAACATCCAACTCGCATGTCCGTTTAAACCGTTTATGATTACAACCCATGAGCAGACCTTTGTGTCTCAAGTCTCGCCTTACTAGGGAACTGGTCACCAAACTAGGTATACCCCGTGCCTCGCACTGAGCCACTCAGGATCCTCTATGTCCCGCTCAGTGCCCACCGAACTCACATGTCTACCACTCTAAGACACGTCTACCATCCCGTCACAATCCAAACCCTCATTGGCATTACATCACTCAGACACACTCAGTGTCATGTGGAACCATCCGATCACTATTGAATTCCATTCAACTCATCTCTGAAATCTTCCACTCATCTCAGTCACCTTCACTGAGGTAGTGCGGCACACTCGCCAACACCCAAAGCTCAACATCTCCTTTTGTGATCGCACTTAGTTGTAACTGAGTCGAATCCAGAAATCTTTGCTCGTATTGAGAGACACTCACACACCTCCGTTTCATTGTCACAACTGGCGAATCTCCATCGTCTCAGTCGTCCCTTTAACATGAGCCTATCTAACTCGATAAGACTCATCCACGTCTAACAATAGCAGCATTTGCCACGATCGCTTGTAGACTAATCCCAGAAATGTCTGCTATCGAGACTCCATACCCATGCGTTCAACTCACCGCAAGCACCAGCTGCTCCACGCATAATATCCCCGATAAGTCCATAAGTACAACACTCCTGATAACTTGTCCAATCAATCTCAAACTAGAGTTATCACGAACTCGGCTGCTCACTGCAGCACACCCATCCTAACCGATCCATCGCTCTCGACTCCGAGAAGTCGTCCTACTCAAGGACCTCGTCCACTCCTAACTCTACGGTCCCCAACTATTGGGCCCATAAGAACTTGGCCCTACTCGGTGTCTAGCACTGCACAATAGCTATAAGCCACAATCACGGCACACTATACCAAACAACATCTATACCGTGGCATCCCCTACCAATCAAAATCCCTATGGGATTCAACACACTAAAACATGGCATCTCATGCCAAATAGGATCAAATGTTCCCATTCCCAACAGTCTCAACTAGGGTCACCCACGACCTTCACTGTACTCTGTGACACAGTTCTCAATCTGACATAACTATCCAACGGTCTCGACTCTCAAAGTCGTCATACTGGGACAACTGATCGACTATGTCCTATCCACCAGTAACACTACGGCTCTAAGCCGTTGGATTTACATGCACATCGATCCTTCTCAGGATCAAACCTCACTAAAACATGGCATCCTATGCCAATTGAACCCTAAACCATCACATCACGTGCCAACGTAACCTAACTAGGGTTCGATTCCACTGAATCCTCATACTCTCACCCCAACTATCAGGTTGATGACGGGTTGTTACCACTGAAGAGACATCACATCCAGCATCTGCGCGTCACTCTAAGAGCACTCTCACGCTCTGATACCATTCTGTCAGGACTTGACCCTCCTCGGTCAAGACCCGACTCTAGCACGATATTGGCTGCTTTGGGCCTCCTCGCCCTCATGATTTTTTTTTGGGAGCTCACGGTGCAACTTTCTAGGGGGTCACTCATCATGAAATTGCATCAGCCTCAACTCGCTTAACTTTGGAGTTCCAACCGAACCCAATGACACGACCCATCCCCAATCCCCCCATGGATTAAGGGATGTGCCATGCTTCCGTCTAACCCACATGCGACACGAAGGCTAGACACCCGTCCAACCTGCATGTGTCACGCAGACCATACAAGGGATCCCAGGTCAACGGTCCAAAAATAACTTCCGGCTTCCCAGAGTGCGCAGAAACCGCCGTGGATCGTGTGTGATGTCTTAGTCTCACCAACAACCCTCATCCGCATCAACCTGAAAGGCATCGAAAAAACCAGAAAAGACTGCGAGTGGACAAAAATAAATAAGTTTATAAAACATTTTACGGAAAAAGACATTTATGCCATCCATGTAAAACCCAATGCATGCATTCGAAAACCATTTCATTTCCAATGTAATAAAAACTATTGATGAAAACCAGAAACCATTTCCTTTTCTCGAATCCTGGCCTTAGCACAAAACCATAACCAAAGCCATATACGGGAACTCAGCCCAAAAATCAAAGATCCAAATCACATGTAAAATCGTAAATCCAATCATATGGGCCGCTACCCAAAACCGTATGAAAACCATATGAAAATCCATCATGATATCACATAAATCCGAAACACATTTCCATCAATCAATCGAACCGACTGGATCTCATGTCAACGAGTCTTTAAACTCAATATCAATCCGAGTCTTTAAACTCAATCAGGCCTTCCCGAGAAATCAACGAGTCTTTAAACTCACAAGTCTTTAAACTCAATAACAAGCATCAGGGGAAATCAATAACCGAGTCTTTAAACTCACGAGTCTTTAAACTCAAATCACACATATAGGGCCCTTCCCCGTCATAATCAATCACCGGGTCTTTAAACCCAAATCCAGAAAATCCAATTCAAAACCATTTCAAAACCAAATCCATAAATCCATTTCCAAATCCATATCCGAAATCATCATTTTGAAACCAGAATCCAAATCCAGAAATCATATTAAAACCGAAATTCTAAATCATATGTTATCGAAATGGGTCTTATGCCTGAATTCACATTTAAACCCAATATCATATCATCAAATCATTAAAAAAAACATAATACGTATAAAAAGTATAAAATCATCCATCAAAGCATAGCATAAACCATATTCTCGAATTACGTGCAATTACGTAAATCATCCATCTGGACCGACGTGACTGGTTCGGTCTTCTAGCTCCCTCATTTTTTCATCTTTTTTCATCTTTTTTCATCCATTCCAATTCCTATAGCTTCCTCTCCTCATTTCCAACCTATCTATGTGATTAAATCCAAGAAAACAATCATAAAACCTATTGGTTCAATAATCCATTTTGAACACAAAACCCCATTCCATGTTCTGGGCACTTCTAGGGGCCAAAGCTTCATCCTAATGATCCCATTTAGTTCCTAAGGTCCCTAAAAATGTGTTTGGAGGTTCGATTTGGGTTTACTTAGCTGGAAAACGAATTTGGTGGCCAGCCACTGAAAATCCTCTCGGCCGTCAGTCCGGTCGCTCAGCCATCCTCCGCCACCCAAAACCATTCCCAATCATCCTACCAACCTCCTAAACACAACGTAACCAACAGATAACCTCCATAACGTCCAAATCACGAAATTGAAATTTCAAAGGTCAGCGTACTATCCTAGACCTCTGTCTATCCGTTTACCTGTTGCCGTGAATTCCCACCGTCGCCTATGGCGGTCCTGCGGCTTGCCCCCATCCCTCTCAGTGCATCCCTCCCCTCAGCCTCTCTCTTGGCCTCACACAGAATCAAAGGGGAAATGGTTTAGGTCTTGGGTTCATCGGGTTTGGATGGTCGATCGAATGAAACAGAGAGGGAGTGGGTGCATGTATATGTGTAAAGGGAACAATGAATGGGTGACACTTGTCACTCATCCATTGGGCTTGTACAAAATATCTGGGGCCAACTCCAAACAAAAGTCCACCCGTCTCGTGATTCGTGCAATAGTTCCTTGAAACTTCCGGGAACCATAACTTTCCCGTCGAACGTTCGATTTCGATGTGCCGCCTATCTACGAACTCATGACGTCCCGATCTATGTCACGGTTATCGGCCCTTAGGCATCGGACCTTCCGAGTCGAAAGTTAACTTTTTACCCTCGTTTAGGGGTAAAATTATAATTTCACCCTGAACGTCCATTAATCTTCAGCTAATCCCCGATTAGCCTCACTAATCCATAATTAGTCTTAATTAATCCCTAAAATTAGGGACGGGTCGTTACAAACTTCCCTCCTTAAAGAATTTCATCCTCGATATTCCAACTGACCCAATTCCACAACCTAAAATTAGGGAGTACTCTCGTGCAATCATACACGTCCATCACAAACGTTGTACTCGTTGGTACGCACTGTTACTAGAGCTTCCAAAGCTCCAACCCAACTCTCACCAACCGAGTTCCAATCATTGACTCTCGAGTTACTCCACGTCGGCTCGTAAGTCTCACTCAAGATGTCGACACTCGTCGATCTCGCCTGTCACTCACTCTTGACATGTCAGTAATACCAAGTTGATCAAGTCGTCTTTTCAGATAACCGAAGCTGATATCCTATTCAGCATCCGTTCCGACTACATCCCTTAGATCCTGCCATCACAATTGCACGAATCACATTTCACAGGCCATACTCAAACCTATGCCGCATGTTTAATCGATCTCGATACTCACACGAGTCAACGCTCTCGTTTTCTCATACTCATACTGACGCTCCTTGGAGTCCCATCACTCCATACCAATCAGAACGCATCAGATACCGATTAAATCCATTACCACTATCATGACCAGCCGGCAACTTCCGGCTCCTTTGCGCTTTCGTTGCGCCACTCTGATCTCGACTCATTCTCAAGTACCACACCAACACATCACATACTCTGTCGAAACACATTCGACATATCACCCATCCTAGGTGTATCTGGATCCCAATTGAATACTTGTCTTAGCAGAGATAACACGTTTGCACTGTAGGGTTTCCTTAGTCATCCACGACTTGAATCCATTACCACTATCATGACCAGCCGGCAACTCCCGGCTCCTTTGCGCTTTCGTTGCGCCACTCTGATCTCGACTCATTCTCAAGTACCACACCAACAAATCACATACTCTGTCGAAACACATTCGACATATCACCCATCCTAGGTGTATCTGGATCCCAATCGAATACTTGTCTCAGCAGAGATAACACGTTTGCACTGTAGGGTTTCCTTAGTCATACACGACTTGAGCCCCCGCTCATATCAATCACTGAACCCTACCAACTCACTCTACTCGAGCACAGAGTAGTCGACGTCCAGTCATCATCTCAATATGTCAGAACTCATCCGATCATAGTACTCATCGAATTGTCATTATCGGATTTAATCCGATCACCATAACATGTCCATCTGGGACTCTATCCATTCGACAAAGCCTTCATACTCTCGGGGAACTCTCAACCGGACATACAGATTGACTGTGGTCAATCCCATCGTCCAACGTGTACTACAAACTAGTGCACCCCCATCATATCAATCGTCAAGGCACTACACGGCCCGCTCCAGGACTGCACTTTAGCAACGTCCCATCACGTACTAATCCTCACTATCCTCAACATCTTCCTGGGGTCATCGTGGTCACCTGACCACCTCCAGAGGTAGATCAACCAACATCCAACTCGAGGCATCGGCTATTCATCTCTTCTTGATCGATATCCACGTATCGTCCTCGTCACATATTTATTTACATGTCCAACCTCTATCATCTTGGTTCACCGTGGGACACTACCTCGGATCACTTGTCACATCTAGTGACGCTAAATACCATCTGCTACTCATTCCAAACTCTCCGAGCTAACTGGGGACATCACACATGTGTCCCGCATCCCTCATGACTGTTCAGTCATAACCTCCCGCCCTCCAAGCTGTCACTCATGTGGACATCAACCACGTGTCCGTAAACAATCCAACTCGTATATCCGTTTACGACCATTTATATACATCCAAAAGGATGTTAATTCATCCTAATCCGATGTATCGCTCGACTGGAGAGTCACAACAGACTCCTGCTGTGATCTGCAGCCAAATCTGCATATCACCACAACTGACCAACCGACCCTGATGTCATAAGACGTCATTTACGTCATCCATTTATACCTTTTCATCCAATCACCACTTAGACATTTCAACCTTTAACGCTACCTCTCCTGGGCACACACTCGTGCCTCAAGCCTCATATCATCAGGGAACTGGTCACCAAACCAAGTACTCCCCCTGCCTCGTACTAAGCCACTTGGGATCCTCCCTGTCCCGCTCAATGCCCACCGAACTCGCATGCTCGCCACTCTGGGCACATCTAATATCACGTCGGCATACTGGTTCGCACGTCCTAACTCCATGGGATCAAATCCAGCACTCACACTCGTGTAATCCATCCAAGGATATCTAGGGCACCTGTCACTCATCCAGGTATATCCCACTCATCACAGTCACCTCCACAGAGGTAGCTTGGCACACTTGCCAACGCCCAAAGCTCATCTCTTTTGGTGATCGCACTCAGTCGTAACTGAGCCAACTACTAAAAACCGTGACTCGTACTGTGAGTCGCTCACGTACCTCTGTATCCTCGTCACGATTGAAAAATCTCCATCGTCTCAGTCGTCACGGTAACACGAGCCTATCCAACTCGATAAGACTCGACTACGTCCATTGATAGCAGCGTCTGCCATAACTGCGTGCAGACCAACTCAGAAACACTCCACTATCGAGACTCTAAATCCATGCAGTCAACTCACTGCTGGTACCAACAACTCAATACGTGGTATCCATCGATCGGTCCACCTTGGGAACCAGTCCCCAAGTACCACACTCCTAGTAACTTGTTCAATCAATCTCGAACTAGGGTTACTCCAGGGAACTTGTCCACTAAACGTTAAACTAGGGTTATCACAAACCTGGCTGCTAACTGCAGCACAACTATCCTAAGTGATCCATCGCGCTCGACTCTGAAGAGTTGTCATACTCCAATACGGGTGTCGTACCGACTAGTAACCATGATCCAAGGGTCTCAACCACTCGTACCCTACGGCCTCCTCGATGTCTACCACTTGCTCAACACGACATGTCATACAAACCCATATGACAACTATACAGTGGCATCCTCTGCAGCCGACAGCCCTCCGGGATTCGACACACTAAAACATGGCCTCTCATGCCAAGTAGGATCCAACGCTCATATTCCCAACAGTCTCAACTCGGGTCATCCAAGTTCTCCACTGATATCACTTTGCCCCAATCCATATCTGTCATGACCACTCAACGATCCCGACTCTCAGGTCGTCACACTGTGTCTACTGGTCCACTAGATCATATCCACCAGTAACACTACGGCTATAAGCCGTTGGATTCCCATGCACATCGATCTTACTTAGGGTCATATCTTACTAAAACACGGCATCCTCTGCCAATCGAACCCTAAACCATACCGAATCCTCACACTCTTGCCCTAACTATCAGGTTGATGACAGGCTATTACACTGCAGAGATATCACATCCTCGACCTGCGCGTCACACTGAGAGCAAAACATGCTGTGATACCACTTTGGTATCAAAGTACTAAAAGTACCGTATGATCCAACCCACTCTGATATCACTTAACATGACCCGTCCTAAATCCCCGGGATTAACATGGGATGTGCCTGCTCCCGTCTGACACGAAGTGTCAGATAAGGGATAATTTCCAACCTTAGCCCCATCGGGGTGTCCAGAATGCGCCAGGATCGGAGGAGGAGTGTGATGTCTCGGTCTTCGCTACAGCCCACATCCGCGATTAATCTGAAGAGCATTAAAACCAATGAAAAGCTGTGAGTGGACAAAACAACAGTTTATAAAACTCATTTATAAAAAGTCCTTTATGCCCGTCATTAAAAGCATGCAAGCATTCGAAAACCAGTTAATCAAACCATTAGGGCCTTGGCCCAAAACAGTAAGTCAAACTATATGGGAACTCAGCCCAAAATCAATACAAGTGGGAACTCAGCCCAAAACCATTCATGTGGGTCTCTGTAACGACCCGTCCCAAATTCCTAGATTAGATTAGTGACTAATCACGATTAGTGAGGTTAATCGGTTATTAGTTGGGCGAAATCGGATGAACCGTGCAAAATGACCGTTTTGCCCCTGATCGTGGAAAAACGTTGAATTTTCAGTCGGGCAGTCAAATGGACTTTGACCAATGACCGTAAAGTAGTTCGTGACGTCACGAGTTCATAGACAGGTGGCACGTTTAATTCCGACGTTCGAGGAAGAAGTTATGACGTTCGGAAGTTTAGGGGCATTTAGGTAATTTTGGATGAAAGGGGGTCAAATGTTGACTTTTTTACCGGGAGGTCCGATCGCCGAGGGCCGAAGACCGTTACGTAGATGGGGACGATACGAATCTATAGACAGGCGGCCCACTGAAATCGGACTTCGAATGGGAGAGTTATAGGTCACGGAAGTTCGATTTCACTATGCACGTACTTCGAGGCGGGGATGATTTGACGAAATCTGATTGGGCAGATATTTTAGTGGGTCCCATGGATGAGTGACAAGTGTCACTCATCCTATTGGCTAAATCCCCCAATTTGTGGATCTATATAATAAAATAATATTATTTAATTAATTTTTTAATCAAATCCACACCTTATTCAATCTTGGCCATCCATTCCAAATTCATCTTTAAATCCACACCCTCCATCCCATCTCCCTCACATCTGATCAGCCTTCATCCTTCACCATCTTCATCATCTTCATTCCTTCTATTTTCTTCATAACCCGAAACCACCCCCCCTTTCCATATTTTCTTCATCTTCATTTTCTTCTTTGTTCTTCGAACAAGCACACACACACATACCACCATTTCTCATGTGCTTATGTGTGACCGTGAGGGAGCGAATGATGAGGAGGACACGGCGGGGGGGTGGCTCACGGCGGATGGTGGACGGCGGAGAGACCGTGAGGTAAGGAAAATGTTTGAAATTTTGAGTTTGGGTTTTAATGGTTTTTACTCCATTTCGTTTATTGGGTAAGGTTTCTGGGGACTCTAGGAGGTTAATGGGATTAGTTTTGGGGCTTGGGATGGCCGGGAAAGGCCGTGAACGGTGGAGGAAATTCCGGCCACCATTGATGGCGGATGGAAGCATGGTTTTGGGGTGTTTAATTCGGTTTAAATTAGCTAGAAAGATAGGAAATAGGATTAGGATTATATTAGGATTAAAATGGGATGAAATGGACCTAAAATCAGTCCGAAAACCGGAGAAAAACCGACGGAATGAACAGTATTTTGCTACAGTGAAAACTGGTTCAATTGGAGGTAGAGACGATGAACAGTGTTTTCGACCTTCTAGGGGCTCGTGAGGACGCGTGGGCCATAATTTGGGAAAGTGTTCAACACGGGAAATCTTCTATTCGATGTAACGAAGATTTTGGGACTGGTCTCGCATCAATCGGATATCGTTTCGATAATTTTCGGGGTGTCGGAAGCTTTAGGGTCTGCTTAAAAATAGTTAAAAGTTCGGGAAAATTACGGGGATTTGATAGGAGGTTAATTAAGTAGTTAGTAACCTTCTATTAAAATTTGGATAGGTTTGGAAGTCCCGGTGATGGTGATTGGCTCGGGGAACCGTATGGCACTCAAATCGAGGCGGCAGCTCGGACGGTCTGTGAGTGGACCTTGTTTTCTAAATTGGTGCATGCATAAATGTTTATTATATGTTTTAAATACTTGTTTGTGATGCCATGAGTGCATTTTTATGTGGTTACGTATAGGCACGTATTTCGAGGTTCGTCCCTATACGGTGCCTATACGGGTCTGTATGTCTTTATTGGTCTAAATGAAATGGTTTTGGATTTCAAAAGGATAAACTCGGGTATGAGACCCAATTGGTTTTGTCTCGGGCATATGACCTTAGATATCGGGCACGGTGCCCAGCTGATGTCATATGTTCGGGCACGAGACCCAGTTATTTTACGGTTTATGATTTCGGGTCAGGGACCCTAGATGGATTTCCAAGTTCATGACGGTTTACGGGAACCAGCATGAACTCTGGAAAGGTCATTATGGTTCATGACGGTTTGTGGGAACCGGCATGAACCTTTGTCAGGTCATTCTGGTTCATGACGGTTTATAGGAACCGGCATGAACCCTAGTTAATGGATGTTATGGATCATGACGGTTCAAGGGAACCGGGCATGAATGTTTATGTTATGTATATATATATATGTATTCATATACCTTCCTTTACATCTATTATCTCCTCCGGGGAGGGTCGTTGGCCTGGGTGGACCCCGGAGTAGTCACGGAGCACCGACTGAGTGGAGTCACCCCCAGTTGGGTTCCTTACTCTCAGGAAGGCTATGATTACTATTACCTCGGGTAGGGTCAGTGGTCTACGGACATTGATCTTGACTTTGAGAAGACTCGGATTGAGACTTGGTTAGCACGCGAGTAGCTTTGGAAACCGTGACAGGATTGGTTGTGTGACTTATATGTATATATGATATAAATATGATATATGATATGTGATGTGTGTATACACAGGTTTTGGGCAGTGACCCGTATGGTTAGTTTCTTATGATTTGGGCTGAGTCCCTTATGGATTTGGGCAGTGGCCCGTGTACTTGATTTCATTATGGTTTTTCTGGATAAATGGTTTTCGAATGCATGCATGCTTTTTAGTGAAGGGTACAAATGTATTCTTATGAAATGTTTTTACGAACTTTTGTTTTGTCCACTCACAGTTTTTAATGTTTTGACTGCCCTTCAGGTTGACATCGGATGTGGACTGTAGCAGAGACCGAGATATCACATACCTCCTCCAGATCCTGGCGTACTCTGATAGCCCGGGAGGGCAAAGGTCGGAAATATCCCTTGTCTAACGCTTCGTGTCAGACGGGAGCAGGGTCATCCCGCACTAATCCCCGAGCGATTGGGATGGGTCCTGTCATCGTGGTATCAGAGCGGGGTTATCTCTATTCGAGCAACCGCGGAGCTCTTGGAATGTATGCAGGTCTAGGATGTGATATCTCAAGGGGCTACAGTTCGTGATCAACCTGATATTTAGGGTGCCGGTGCGATAGTTAGTAGGATTGACTCGTGAAATGTCTTGGTTCGGCATTTGATGTCGGCGTTACCATAATTCTGTCAAGGTTGACCGTGTGGGACCCTATGAAAGGATTAACGTATTAGTACGTTAGAGTTGATCGTGTGACGGTTAGTTGGGATCGCCTTTCACGATGTCGTAGGATCGGTTCGGACGACTGGTTGGGAATTGTGACCATCCGATGATCGGATTTGGTTGAGTTAAATGGATTTACTGCTCCTGGCGGTTAGCAGTCGAGTTAGTGGAACTCTGGTTGCACTTATGGTAGTTGGCAGCCAGATTCGAGGAATTCTGGTTGGACTTACGGTAGGATTGGATTGATGTCCTTGCGATGTCAAGACCGCGGGGTCGGTCAGATTGTGGATTGTACTGCAGTTGGTAGCTTGCAGTTGGGTTCAGAGTGACCCTAGGGTGTGATTGTGGAACCTTACCTTGGGCGTATGGTTCGGAAATGTGAGTTGACGAGTGGTTTGACTTGGACGACTATTCGGATTTGGATTCGTTAGTCGATCTAGTCATGTCAGATTGTGTTGGGACTGCACTTCGCAGTCGGGGTTGTACTTAACGGTTAGACCGAGTTAGTTGTCGTGCTACTTTAGTTGGGATGGACAGTTGGTACAACTAAGGTCGTGGGCGACCTGGTAGACGACATTTGGGTTAGTCGGGGTACGACTGGTTAGAGTTCGGTTGGACAAGTTATCAGGGTTGGTACTTGTCAATGGAATCCCTGAGTGGGATACGGAGTGATTAATACGGACGGTTGATTCCGTTGGATGCGGAGTCTGGATATTGAGGTGCCTAGAAGTTAGGTCTGCGCGAGGTTGTGATAGACGCTACTATTCATGGACGTTGTCGAGTCTTATCAGGTCGTGTAGACTCAGGTTGCCGTGATGATTATGACGATGGGATCGTCAGTCGTGACGATGATACGAGGTACATGAGTAACGCATATGTACAAGCAGTGATTCTGGATTCGACTCGGTTACGACTGAGTGCGATCGCATAATGAGACGGGGACGTTCAGGGGACGTTTCCTTTTCTTGTATGAGTTGTCAGGGTGACTGTACCCAGAGTCGTCGGGTACGAGGAAGGCGGAGTTTCTCCTATTCGAGCAGAGGTACGGGGTCGTCGCTCGGTATGAGCGGAGATCCAGGGTTGTCAGTTTTGCACACGGTGTGCTAGTGTTAGTGCTGATGCTGACAGGTGATGATACTGGTACTAGCGCGGGTGCTGGCACTAGTGATTGTGATGACGTTGAGTCACATCCATCATAATGGGCATATGTTCAGTATCTGTGGTTCAAGAGTGGATCACAGATAGAGTTAAATTGGTGATGGACACGTGGTTGATGTCCGAGTATGTTGTTTCCAAACAGATTGAAACTTCGGAATCGCGAGAGGTTGCGATTGAGGTGCCGAGTGGAATGCGGGTCTTCCGCATTGGTAATGAGTATGTCGAAATCATTAGGGTGACTTCTCAGGTTCTACCGTGGTATATGACGGTAGATGACGTTAGGTGATGTTGGTTGCCACTAGTACACTGATCGTGTATTGGTTGATGGACCCGTGATTTGTCTTGGGTCATTAGATGGATTGTTAACTGAGTGAGCTTATGTGGATCCCGATGGGGATCGGGATTGTGATATTGTGGACCTTGGACATTGTGACGATTCTCGATCGTGACGTTCATGGTCGGGTGATGTAATGATAGGATCTGGATCGTGATTTTGATGATCCAGATAGGTAGAGAGTATATCGCTCTTACTTGGATGTTGGAGTTGTAGATGATGGGACTGAACTTCTTTTCGAAGTGAATCCCGTATGGTATATTACTCAGGTGAGTAGCTTTCCGACGTGGTCGGATATTGTCAGACCTAGTGTTGTGCTGATGTTGAGATTGGCTTCCCTATGAAGTCAATCGATTGTATTGTGGTAATAATTTGAACTGGTATCCGATAGGTTCGGATATAGTGCGTCTCGGTAGATGAGAACGATATTTCGAGTTTTGGAATCAGATTTCTGGATGACGATTCAGGATTTGATTTTGGAACTTGAAAGAGGATTTCTGTATTTGGGTTTTGGAATCGGATTCTGGGTGACGATCCAGGATTTGATTCTGGAGCTTGACAATGGATTTTCTGTTATGGATTTGGGTTCAGAATGGTTATTCCAAATGCTAGCTTACAGAATGATGATTTCGGATTCGAATTTGGACATGATTATGGATATGATTTCTGGGTTTGGATTCGGGATTTCTTACGAAATTGCGGATTTGGATTCGGATTTGGAAATGGATAATGGGTCGGAGTTTCGATTTGTCTAGTACGGGATTGGACAAATGGACTCCAGTATAGAAACGTGATTGGCTACAACCTAGGTGGTTGTAGACTGATTGATGGGTAGATGTACGTACCTTGTACGTGGTTCGAGGTTCGATACCAGGCAGACTTGTGGTGCCTGGTGATGGTATATAGGTTATACTAGGGGTATGTTGGTGAGCATGTTGGTAGTCGGATTAGTTCCGATACCATCGGATTAGTCGGGGACGTGGACTGGACATTGGATACTGTGCGTTGTGTCATGGTATTTCTGAGGGGTCTAGTTACACAAAAGTCGAGTATTTTGTTGGTATGCGTATACTCAGGTTGAGTGAGTTGGTGGTTAGTATAACCACAAGTGGGTATAATGTCAGTTTTCGACTAACGACTGTCAAGTGGTGACGGATTGTCGGAGGTGTCAGCGTGGATCGTTGAGTGCGGTTTGGTGACTCCCTGTGGGAGTAGACGTCAGGGTATATTGGTGAGTGAGAAAGGGAACCGTCGAGTTGTTGTGTCAACGAAATAGTAGATCTGACAAGTGGTGTCAGTTCGGAGCGTACGACTTTTGCCATTCGACGTGGTTGAGTGTAGCCGATACCACGTGAGTGTTAGTGATACGTCTGGTTGCAGACGCGTGTTGTTCTGGTTAGTTGGTGCACGAGTGTACACGTGTCATGAGATCGAATTATTTCCACGAGGTGGATGTGGAACTAGGATAGTGGGAGTTTCGAGAATGAAACTAATTAAGGAGGGAAGAACGGTTGGAGTTAGGTCGGTTGGAATTTCGAGGACGAAATTAATTGAGGGAAGGTTGTAACGACCCGTCCCAAATTCCTAGATTAGATTAGTGACTAATCACAATTAGTGAGGTTAATCGGTGATTAGTTGGGCGAAATCGGACGAACCGTGCAAAATGACCGGTTTAACGTTGACTTTTCAGTCGGGCGGTCAAATGGACTTTGACCAATGACCGTAAAGTAGTTCGTGACGTCACGAGTTCATAGACAGGTGGCACGTTTAATTCCGACGTTCGAGGAAGAAGTTATGACGTTCGGATGTTTAGGGGCAGATATTTTAGTGGGTCCCATGGATGAGTGACAAGTGTCACTCATCCTATTGGCTAAATCCCCCAATTTGTGGATCTATATAATAAAATAATATTATTTAATTAATTTTTTAATCAAATCCACACCTTATTCAATCTTGGCCATCCATTCCAAATTCATCTTTAAATCCACACCCTCCATCCCATCTCCCTCACATCTGATCAGCCTTCATCCTTCACCATCTTCATCATCTTCATTCCTTCTATTTTCTTCATAACACGAAACCCCGCCCCCTCCCCCCCCCCCCCCCCCCCCTTCCATATTTTCTTCATTTTCTTCTTTGTTCTTCGAACAAGCACACACACACATACCACCATTTCTCATGTGCTTGTATGTGACCGTGAGGGAGCGAATGATGAGGAAGACACGGCGGGGGGTGGCTCACGGCGGATGGTGGACGGCGGAGAGACCGTGAGGTAAGGAAAATGTTTGAATTTTGAGTTTGGGTTTTAATGGTTTTTACTCCATTTCGTTTATTGGGTAAGGTTTCTGGGGACTCTAGGAGGTTAATGGGATTAGTTTTGGGGCTTGGGATGGCCGGGAAAGGCCGTGAACGGTGGAGGAAATTCCGGCCACCATTGATGGCGGATGGAAGCACGGTTTTGGGGTGTTTAATTCGGTTTTAATTAGCTAGAAAGATAGGAAATAGGATTAGGATTATATTAGGATTAAAATGTGATGAAATGGACCTAAAATCAGTCCAAAAACCGGAGAAAAACCGACGGATGAACAGTGTTTTGCTACAGTGAAAACTGGTTCAATTGGAGATAGGAGACGATGAACAGTGTTTTCGACCTTCTAGGGGCTCGTGAGGACGCGTGGGCCATAATTTGGGAAAGTGTTCAACACGGGAAATCTTCTATTCGATGTAACGAAGATTTTGGGACTGGTCTCGCATCAATCGGATATCGTTTCGATAGTTTTCGGGGTGTCGGAAGGTTTAGGGTCGGCTTAAAAATAGTTAAAAGTTCGGGAAAATTACGGGGCTTTGATAGGAGGTTAATTAAGTAGTTAGTAACCTTATATTAAAATTTGGATAGGTTTGGGAGTCTTGGTGATGGTGATTGGCTCGGGGAGCCGTATGACACGCAAATCGAGGCGGCAGCTTGGACGGTCTGTGAGTGGACCTTGTTTTCTAAATTGGTGCATGCATAAATGTTTATTATATGTTTTAAATACTTGTTTGTGATGCCATGAGTGCATTTTTATGTGGTTACGTATAGGCACGTATTTCGAGGTTCGTCCCTATACGGTGCCTATACGGGTCTGTATGTCTTTATTGGTCTAAATGAAATGGTTTTGGATTTCAAAAGGATAAACTCGGGTATGAGACCCAATTGGTTTTGTCTCGGGCATATGACCTTAGATATCGGGCACGGTGCCCAGCTGATGTCATATGTTCGGGCACGAGATCCAGTTATTTTACGGTTTATGATTTCGGGTCAGGGACCCTAGATGGATTTCCAAGTTCATGACGGTTTACGGGAACCAGCATGAACTCTGGAAAGGTCATTGTGGTTCATGACGGTTTATGGGAACCGGCATGAACCTTTGTCAGGTCATTCTGGTTCATGACGGTTTATGGGAACCGGCATGAACCCTAGTTAATGGATGTTATGGATCATGACGGTTCAAGGGAACCGGGCATGAATGTTTATGTTATGTATATATATATGTATTCATATACCTTCCTTTACATCTATTATCTCCTCGGGGGAGGGTCGTTGGCTTGGGTGGACCCCGGAGTAGTCACGGAGCACCGACTGAGTGGAGTCACTCCCCAGTTGGGTTCCTTACTCTCAGGAAGGCTATGATTACTATTACCTCGGGTAGGGTCAGTGGTCTACGGACATTGATCTTGACTTTGAGAAGACTCGGATTGAGACTTGGTTAGCATGCGAGTAGCTTTGGAAACTGTGACAGGATTGGTTGTGTGACTTATATGTATATATGATATAAATATGATATATGATATGTGATGTGTGTATACACAGGTTTTGGGCAGTGACCCGTATGGTTAGTTTCTTATGATTTGGGCTGAGTCCCTTATGGATTTGGGCAGTGGCCCGTGTACTTGATTTCATTATGGTTTTTCTGGATAAATGGTTTTCGAATGCATGCATGCTTTTTAGTGAAGGGTACAAATGTCTTCTTATGAAATGTTTTTACGAACTTTTGTTTTGTCCACTCACAGTTTTTAATGTTTTGACTGCCCTTCAGGTTGACATCGGATGTGGACTGTAGCAGATACCGAGATATCACATACCTCCTCCGGATCCTGGCGTACTCTGATAGCCCGGGAGGGCAAAGGTCGGAAATATCCCTTGTCTGACACTTCGTGTCAGACGGGAGTAGGGTCATCCCGCACTAATCCCAGAGGGATTGGGATAGGTCCTGTCAGTCTCAGCCCAAAATTCCATTTCAAGTAGGACTCAGCCCAAAACCATTCATGTGGGTCTTAGCCCAAAATTCCATTTCAAGTGGGACTCAGCCCAAAACCAATCCTCGGCATCCCTGATGCCTGACATCCCAGATGTCACAATCAACACCGTCACGATTCCAAGCTACGCGTGCTACCCGGGGTCTCAAATCTCAAGTCTCCCCAGGGTCCATCCAGGTTAATGACCCGGAGATCAATGACCCTCCCTGGGGGGAGGTTTTAACCTCTGGCAATCTTGCTCCTGAGTCATTATACAGATCAGTCGCTCCGTGCAATGACCCCTTGCAGACAATGCCCCGTGGCTACTCCAGAATACTACGAGACATCTGGAGGAGACAACCCGCCACTCCAAGATAGTACAAAACGTCTGCAGGGGATCCGTTCATGAGGATGGTATACGGAAAACCGTTTCAAATCATTCAAAGGGCTACACCTGGGTTTTCCATAAAACCATCGTAAATCCAAATCAATTTGGGGTCCCTAGCCCGAAATCTCATATAAAATATAACAGGGCATCATGCCCGATATCATAACCAACTGGGCCTTAAGCCCGAATTCGTAAACCAACAGGGCCCTTAGCTCGATCATATAACTCAAATGGGTCTCCAGCCCGATTTTTCATTAAATCAAATGGACTCCAAGTGCGATAGTTTCAAGTCAAATGGGCCTCATGCCCGATTCCATGTTTCCAAATCCAAACCCAGTTCATCAAATCACCATAGAAAACACAGCACCTATAGGCACGACATAAAATCATAAATCTCAAAATGCGTGCAAATACCTATATCCTAATTATCACAAACATATGCCCTCAAGGCATTCCAAAACATGTATTTAAAACACGTATAAAACATTTATGCATGCATCAATTTAGAAATCAAGGTCTACTCACAGACTTTCCAAGCTGTGCTTCGATACGCGCGCCATACGCCTCTCCGGGCTAATCACCGTCACCGGGATTCTCAAACCTGACCAAATCATTTTAGAGGGTTACTAACAACCTCATTAACCTCTCATTGAAGTCCCGTAATTTTCTCGAATTTTTAACTATTTTTAGGCTTGATCCTAAATATTCGGACATCCCGAACTACATCGAAACGATGTCCGATCGACTCAAAACTTGTCCCAAAATGTTCATTACATCGAATAGATGATTTCACATGTTGGACACTTTCCCAAAAGTTAACCCACGTGCCCTTCACAGTCCTTCTTCTTCCTCGCGACAAACCGGTCCGGCCGGTTCGCTGGTTCGGCTGGTCCAACTAGATCGGCGTGATCGGTTCGATCCTCTAGCTCTCTCATTTTTCATCATTTTTCATGCATTCCAATTCCTATAGCTTCCTTTCCTCATTTCCAACTTATCTATGTGATTAAGTCCAAGAAAACAATCCTAAAACCTATTGGTTCAATAATCCATTTTGAACACAAAACTCCATTCCATGTTCTGGGCGCTTCTTGGGCCAAAGCTTCATCCTAATGATCCCATTTAGTTCCCAAGGTCCCTAAAAACGTGTTTGGAGGTTCGATTTGGGCTTACTTAGCTGGAAAACGAATTTAGTGGCTAGCTACCGAAAATCTTCTCAGCCGTCAGTCCGGCTGCTCAGCCATCCTCCGCCGCCCAAAACCATTCCCAATCATCCTACTAACCCCCTAAACACAACCTAACCAACAAATAACCTCCCTAACGTCCAAATCACAAAATTGAAATTTCAAAGGTTACGGGTTTACCTGTTGCCGTGAATTCCCACCGTCTCCTACGGCGGTCCTGCGACTTGCCACCATCCCTATCAGTGCATCCCTCCCCTCAGCCTCTCTCTTGGCCTCACACAGAATCAAAGGGGAAAGGGTTTGGGTCTTGGGTTCATCGGGTTTGGATGGTCGATCGAATAAAACAGAGAGGGAGTGGGTGCATGTATCTGTGTAAAAGAAGCAATAGATGGGTGACCCTTGTCACTCATCCATTGGATATGTACAAAATATTTAGGGCCCACCCCAAACAAAAGTCAACCCGTTTCGTGATTCGTGCAATAATTCCTCGGAACTTTCATGAACCATAACTTTCTCGTCGAATGTCCGATTTCGACGTGCTGCCTGTCTATGGACTCGTGACGTCCCGATCTACGTCACGGTCATTGGCCCTCAAGCATCGAACCTCTCGGGTTGAATGTTAACTTTTTGCCCTCATTGAGGGGCAAAATCATAATTTCACCTTGAACGTCCGTTAATCCTTAACTAATTCCCGATTAGCCTCACTAATCCATAATTAGTCTTAATTAATCCCTAAAATTAGGGACGGGTCGTTACAGCCACACATCGGTACTGTTCATCTTCAACCTCGGGAGAACCCGGTCCAGTCCGGTCCTCTGTAAATCCAGTCTAACTGAACCAGCGTGATCGATTTTCACTCATTCCTCCTTCGATTTCAATCCTATCAACGCCTATAACTTCGTCCCAACATTTCCTATCCATCTACGACCTCAAAACATGAAATTAGCATCTGGAAATTACCTTCCCAATTATCAATCAAAAGCTCGATTTTCCTCCTCTATGTTCTCGTGACTCCGGCCACTGTTGGCCTCCGTTCCAAGCTTAATCAACTCCTGGAAACCTCCAGCACATCATCCAGGAAACCAATTTGATCATCAATCCTCAAAACACGAGTTGCCATTTTTAAACGAAAATAGGGCATTTCACGGATTTCGACCTTACCGCGCCGTCCCGAGCTCTACTGTGGCCACCGTTGGGATCGTCTCACCTCCCTTTCCATCTTTCCTTCACAGGTCACTAGCAATAGGTGTGGATCGAAGGGAGTATAAGGGTGGTTTCCTCACGGTCTCGGTTTTCACTCTCTCTTAGTCAACCTTCACCAAACACACACTTGCACGATTTCATCTTCTTTTTAAAACCGTTGAGGTTGTTGTACTAGTTTCCACAGCCTTCCAGAGAGGGGACAAGTGTCCCACTTCAATTGGGCACACTTCCCAATGCAAACAAATGATCAAATTACCCTTTAGGCTAAATTACCAAAATGCCCCTACACTTTAGAGCCTCATAACTTGTCCATCGAACATCAGAATCAGACGTGCCGTCTGTCTATGAAATCGTGATGTCCCGAACTACGTCACAGTCATCGACCAAAGTTCGTTTGACCACCTGAGTCAAAAGTTAACATTTTGCCCACCTCTAGGGACAAAACGGTCATTTCGCACTGTTCGTTCGAAATCACTCAACTAATCACCGATTAATCTCACTAATCTTTCATTAGCCACTAATCTAGTCCTGAAATTTGGGACGGATCGTTACACCCAAAGCCACTAAGCTCCCAAAAAGCCTCGTGCTAGATAGGTGTGTGCCTACACCTTTAAGGCACACCACAATTCCTCTCCCAAACCATTCCCCTCGCAGGAATTGGGATCGTTCATCGTTCCCTCCAGGACACGGGTCTTACAACACATCCTCCTTAGGGCCCAGCGTCCTCGCTGGCACACTTCTCGGTCGGGGTCTGACTCTGATACCACTTTGATAGGACCCATCCCAATCCCCCTGGATTATCGTGGGATGTACCTGCTCCCGTCTGACACGCGGTGTCAGACTAGGGATAAACTCGTCACCCACTCGGGGTTAGCTAGAGTATGCCAGGATCATTGGTGGCATGTGATTTCTTGATCTCTGCTACAGCCCGCATCCGCGATCAACCAGAAGGGTATTAAAAATCATAAAAGTTGTGAGTGGACAAAACAATAGTTTATAAAAATCATTTGCCAAAATCATAATTTATACCCTTCACATAAAAGTATGCATGCATCATAAAACAACATTTCAAATACTTTCTCAGAAGTAAGACGTATTGCTTTCCAAAGCCAATCTCAGTGAAAAATGCTTCTTCGTCGAAGCCAGTATCTCAGTAGGTTCTCAACGCAAAACCAAATCAAACAGAGTCTCAGCCCAAACCAGGAAACACGTATAGAGCCTCAGCCCAAAACCAAGTCATAGAAAAACAAGTACGGGGTCTCAGCCTAAGTCAAAAACCATATAAGATCTCTGCCCACTATGATCATCCTCAGTGTCAGTCACGATTCCAATCCTAGCACATGTACAAATAGCTTAGGACCGCTCACAATCATAGCATGTCGTCGCGAATACATCACCCGTCGCGACCATCTCTAGATCATCGTGAATACATAACCCATCGATCTCAGATAACATCAGCAATCCTAAGTCGAGCCTCCTTCGACCATAGCCTCCAGCGGCTGCTCGACAACAGGTAGTGTATCATGACCTCTCCAGAAGGAACATATCCGCAGTCCGGAGGCGAGCGTCAGAACATCCGGGGCTTGAACCCGAATGTCATCCTCGACTAAGACTCTAACCCGATCGTCCAAAACTCTAACCCGTAAATCATCAATAGGGCCACAAGCCCAAAATATCACCAAATAGGTCACAATCCGAAAAACCAGTGTCCAACGACAAGTCATATCCCAAGATTCCTCGAATCCTATCAAATCCACAACTGGGTCTCATGCCCAAAATATCTTTCATAAAACTCATAACTGGGTCACAACCCGACTTATCTCACGTTTGACTATACTTTAAGTCAAACCTCAAATCAACCGGGTCATATGCCCGAAAGGTATTTCCAAATCCGAAAGCCATTTCTCATTTTCAAAACTCTTTCCAAATCATCCCTAACTTCACGCTAAGTCAAGGTCTTTCAAATGGGTCTCGTGCCCGAATCTTGTTTTCAGGCATCTCCGTGAAATCATTTAAAACCATAAATCAGTTCCTCAATTTCACGCCTTCCATGAAACCATCAAAATCACATAAAACACATGAACGTAGTACACTTGGCCGAAGCCTGAATATCACATAAAATAGAAATCTCGAACTACGTACAATAATGCATTTTCCTACGAAAATTTCAAACAGTTCATATTCAAATCACATGCACTCATGGCATCTAAAATCATGTTTATAAACACATATAAAACATTTATGCATGCATTATTTCATAAAATAAGGTCCACTCACAGACTGTGCAAGCTACACCTCGAAACGCGTGTCATAAGCTTCTCCGGGTTAATCCAACCTCTCTGGGTCATCTGAATCTGTCCAAAACACACTCAAAGGTTATTACCAACCTAGACAAGTCCTAATCAAGAACCCCCAATAGTCCCGAAAAAGTCAACGTGTCCCGAACACGCTTCCCTAGGATTTAAACCTCAACTTGACCAACATAACGATCTCTGATCAACTCGAAACCACCACTATTGGATTCGTATCTTTGAAACCTTTAAAATGGTCCCTGTCCCACCTTGAAATACATGCCCACGCGTGGGTCAAAGGAGGTTGGTCAAAAGTCAACGCTGAAGTCAGCGGTCAACAGTCAAAGTCAAAAGTTGAAGGCATCGTTGACGTCAGCTGACATCTGACATCTGACACGTGTTAGTCTGACATGATGATGTCATCTCATTCCTGTCCTCTGTTCGGATCAAGAAAATATGAGGACTCATGCCTTGCAGGCATGGTTAGCAATCCCACATCGCTCGGGGAGATCTGGGGGATGCGTTTTATATTTATGGGCGCGCATCTCTCCAACAGGATATTGTCTGCTTTGGGCCGAGCTCTCACTCGCATAACTTTGGAGTTCCAACCAAACCCAAAGCCAATGCGCTTCCAAACTGCCTCGTGTTGGATAGATGGGCAGCCACACATATAAGGTGCATCCCCCAGATCTCCCCGGGCGATGTGGGATTGCTAACCATGCTTGCAAGGCATGAATCCTCACAATACACCCCTCTTGGGGCCCAGTGTCCTTGCTGGCACAATCAATTCTGGCCGGGGTTGGGCTCTGATACCAAATTGTCATGACCCGACCTTCTCCAATAATAAATTGTCCGCTTTTAGCCCAGCCCTCACGGTTTTGTTATCGGGAGCTCACATGCAACTTCCTAGTGGATCACCCATCTTGAGATTGCACCAGCCTCTACTCGCTTAACTTTGGAGTTTCCTAGGAATCCAAAGACAGTGAGCTCCCAAAAGACCTCCTTTTGGATAAATGCGCGCCCACACATATAAGGCGCATCTCCCTGATCCCCCGGGCGATGTGGGATTGCTAACTATGCCCCCAAGGCACGGGTCCTCACAATATCCTGTTGAAGAAGGCCGAATCGTAACATTATATTATAAGTTGACTATACTTTTGACTATGCATAGTGGCCGGACCTTCGAATATTAAAATGCAATTGGCCATTTATTATTCAGAAAATCATTCTTCATCTCCTCTTATGATCACCAACCAACCATACCTAAATGTACATTTTTCCACAACCGAAAGCCATGATTCATCTTTATTTTCTCATTTTAATTTGCCTAAATTCAACCCATGCTCAGCAATATTATGATCAATCTGATTGTGCTTCTGCTGCTACCTACTCAGGCTCAAGGTACATTTGCAATATGTTCTACAATTCTTGCTCCACATTCTTGGTTTACCAGGCCAACCTGTATTTCCACACCATTTCGAACATCTCAGACTTGTTTCAAATGAGCCCTGATCAGCTGCTTCATCTCAACAATCTCACTTCCTCTTCTGATGCTTTCACAAAGGCAGAGAAGTTCTCATCCCCATTACATGTTCTTGCTTTGGCCAATATTTTGAGGCCAATTTCAGCTACATGGTTTTCCAAAACACATCATTCACCGAAATTGCTTGTGGAGTTTTCGAAGGGTTGGTTAAGTCCTTTACCCTTAGTGAAGAAAACTTGCCCCAAGAAAACAGGCTTCAAATTGGCACCCAGCTTCATGTGCCTCTAAGATGTGCATGTCCTAATAAGTAAGCCACCACTAGCGGAGTCAAATATCTTATCACATACCCTTTCATCGAAGGGGACCGCCCGATAATCTTGCGCCAGAATTTTGGGGTCTCTTACTGAAGATATATGGTCTGTTAATAATATACAACCACTCCAAACTGTGTTTCCAAACACAACAATTTTAGTTCCTTTGAAAGTAGCTCCAGTTTTGGACTTGAACATTGAGTCTCCACCTCCAGCTCTTGATTTTCTTCCCACATTTCCTGTGAAAAAACCGAATAGAGACCCAAAATTATTGAAGAAATTGTACATAGCTGGATCTGTTATTGGGCTTGTTCTGCTACTGGAAACTTTGGTTTCATGCATAATTTTGTGCAAAAGGGCCTCGAAGAAATGAAAGATTGAAAAGCTTCATTCTTTTACTGCCTTGAGCCCTCTAATTTCATGTTCAGCAGTTAGAAGCCCGCATAAACCGGGGCATACAGGAAGGAGTTCTCCGATTTCATCATGTCTATCTCTAGAAATTCTCACTAGATTAAAGTACTCTTTGTCCAATTACAGCTTAGACGAGCTCAGGAAGGCCACAAGGGATTTCAATGAAGAAAACCCGATTGGATCTTTTCTGTATCGAGGCTTGATCAACAATGTATAAGTGATGATCAAGCAGATGAGGTTCGAAGACACAAGCCATCTCATCGATGTGCATTCGAAACCATCTCTGTCTTTGTGTCTTCAGAGGGAAATGATAGAGGATGGGTTGCGCCGGAGTATCTTCTACATGGGTCAGCTTCTGAGAAGGTGGATATTTTTGCATTTGGCGTTATTGTTCTTGAGCTCATCTCGGCGAGAAAGGAAATTGATGGGAAGCTATTTAAAGAATCTATTAAGTTTTTGGGAGGGGGAGCTAGTGAAGGTGGGTTTCTTGATCAACTTAGGAGCTTCATGGATCCACGTTTGGATGATTACCCTCTTGCTAAGGCTTTGTGCTTGGCTGTTTTAGCCAAGGCCTGTGTGGAGGATGATCCTCTCCACCGGCCTTCTATTGAAGATATCATGAAAGTTCTTGCCAGAATGGTATGATCAATCCATGTTCAATTCTGATTATAATTGGACTATATAAATAGTTCTTATTCAAGATTATTTGTCTTGCTTCTAAACTTTCTGTACCTATAGTTTGATGTCATCTGCTCTATATTAGAAACAGATTGATCGTGTAGGTGAACCCAATTGATCTTAACGGGGAAGAAAGATGCCAGAGCATGAATCGTGGTCTGAAAATAGGTCATCGATGATCTGATTATGGATGATAGATTTCTGCATTATGATTCATTACCTTCTTGATTGGATTGGTCATATTTTGGTTTATTACATGAGCTGTTGGGTAAGAGACAAGCAAGAAGAGAAGGGTATGCAATTGGAGGATTAGAGCTGCTTAGATTCCATTTGGTCACAGCTAACATCACAATCTTGTCTCTAGAGACTTGTTTAATCCATTTTATCTATTGCTGGTGACGCCAATAGCTTGTTGCTTCCACTTGTTTTATAATCTTACGAAAAAATGTCATGCTTAGCTAGAGTGACCTCATTAAAATGGTGCAGGACGACATTGAATTCAACTGAGAAAAAAAAACCGCCTGCTATTTAGGCATGTTACACAAAGTAGGACTTGTCTTTTACAAGGAATCAAATATTACATTAAAAGGCTATTTGAACTTCGTATTATTCTTTTTATGTATAAAAGATATTGTTTGATCGTCCCAAATAATTATACCCTGAAATTAAAATGCATTGTTTATATAACAATACAATAACAGTAATCTAACATGGCCTAATTCTAAAGCTCCCAAAAACTCTAAGCTCCTAATTCTAGGGATCACAGAATACACTTAATTTATACCAAACCATGAAAAATCCTCCAAATTTGTAGACCTGCTGCATTCATGAGTGATGAGGGTGATACTTTTTGATTCAGTCGTCTTCCTCATTTACTGGTTTGTAATGTTGCACTACGCGCCTGTTTTTCGGCTGCAAAGGTCTTGCATTCGTTTCTGACTCCTGCAATATCCTCCACATTAGTACACACAGTACCAAACATCATGCAAAAGAATCATAAACTTTTGGTGTTGTTCGATTATCAATAATTTCGCAAATTAAAGAATCATAAACTTTTGGTGTTGTTCGATTTTCAATAATTTCGTTTTTAGTTCAGTTTCCAATTTTTATACTTGACATATGAGGAAAGAATTGAGGAAGAATATGGTGAAAGCGATAGAGAGAACAAATGTAGAAGAACAGAGCCAAATTGAAAACTAAAAGGTACAAACAAACAAGCAGAAACTATTTTTAATTGCAAGTTTCATTTTCTAGATTTTGTTTCCATTATTCCTTCTTTATTTTTTCCTCTCCATTTCACCGTTGCTTTTCTCTTCTTTCTCTAATGTACTCTCTCTATATTTCATGCACAAAATGTAAAAACAGAATAGTACGTTATCAAACACGTATCTCTTAAAGTATAGCAATAATCGAACTTACATCATGAACCGCTACGCGGAGGGATTTCACTTGTTCTCTTGAGACAGTCCTCACCTGATGATGAGTTAAATAAAAAAAGTTTAAGCATGTCACAATCAAATGTGTTTGATATTTTGGTTGGGGAAATGAGATGGAGGAAATGAACTGACCTCTTCAAGAATGGTCCAAAGAACATTTTCTGTGCAAGGAGGAATTGTAAGTGATCCAATATATCTGTAATAATTTGTACTGTTTGTTCTTATTTTCTTTGGATCAACCATGCCGATCACTTCCTGCTTTTCCCTAGTGCCAGAGAGTTCTTCTAGATGATGCATCAACTAGACACAAAGACATAGTAAGTACATAAATTATGTCAGACATGTATACATGTAATCAGCAATGTAGTCAATAAATATAATTAGTAAGTGTACATGTAATGGAGTTTTATATTACCGATGTTAAAAATGGATCCGGCTCTCCAATTTTATACAAGATTCCGGTCACCGCAATCTTTCCAGATACGCTTTCATGAACTACATGGAGCTCTAAATCAAAGTTCGTGCCCTTGATGGTGTGCTCAGAAGATGAGTGCCAGTGGCATTGTTTGAGCTGATACAAAGTCCCATTGAGTCGGATAAAACCCGCATTAGCTTCCCACTTCAACTGCATCCACAAACAAATTAATTAATTAATCATCCAACACGAAGTTAAGGGTTTATTTGATAATAATTTCGTTTTTGTTTTCAGTATTTATGCTTAAAATGTAAACAAAGTATAAGAGATAAACAATGGGTGAAGAAGATTTGTGGTACATGAAGAGGATCGAAGAAATTAAAAAGGAAGAATGAAAAAAAAAAAATCTGGAAATTTAAACATGCAAAAAAAAAAATCTTGGGGACCATTTGATAAATATTCGGTTTTTTGTTTGTAGTCAAATGTAGAAGAAATAGTGGGCAAATGAAAACTAAAAATCAAAACATATTTTTGTGGTTATATTCCACTTTTTGAAGAAATATCTCTTTCCTTTATTATAAACCTAAGAGGGTTAGTAGGTTTTACCAAAAAGTTTCAGATGAAATTATTCTTCGATTAATAATCTTTTAAAAATAAATAATTGAATAAATAAAGAGATACAATAGTAAAATCAATTATTAAATTAATAAATTTTAAAAAAATTATGGTTAATGGAAGAAGTTGGAGTGAAAAAAATGCCATGAACTCAGATAGTTATTCCTCAAATTTTTATTTTTTAAAAAATTAAAAGTTCGTTTTATTTCTTTTTATTTTAACTCTTTCTAACATGATTTCTTAGTATGGTATGTTAATAAAAAAAAAAAACCATGTTATGTTGTAAGTAGAAAGATACACGGTTATGTGGCGTTCTAAGTACATGGAAGTATTGCTCCACCTTTTGGTTTTTTAATTTTTTTCTAAATTTTTATCTCTCCATACTGCTACGCATGTTCATCTCATTCTTTACATGTCCTAAAGTTCTTACATGAACGATTCCCAGAAAGTGAAATCTGGAAACGAAAAATGGAATGGTTACAAATATAAAAAGATTATTAACAGTACTATTGTGTTAGATGTTTGTTTTAGCTTACCATCATATCATGGCCCCTATTCTTGAGAGTGGCATTGCAAGGCCTATAACTACCCTCTAGTGTCTCCAAATTTGACACAAGTTCAACTCTGTCATGTAAGAGATCGATCGGCGACTGCATTGATCCATTGCTACACGTGCTCCATTCTTTCCGTATCTCTCCCCATCGCGCCGGCCCTCTCTCACTGTCGTGTTCATAATTAAATTCCCTCTCATCTTCTGCGCACCAGCAACAACATCAACAAAAATTAGAAGCGGTATAATTATTAGTAACAAGAACTTCATAAAATTATGTGCATGCACAATTTATGTCGACTTAAATTAAATATATATGCATATGTGATATGTGGATTTAGTTAAATTATGTCCGACGACTCCGTAAATAGTATTAGCAACAAAATTAGGCGATGCATGTTATAGAAAAGTTAAAAACTCCAAAACATAATGATGAATCACTTACCAACTTCATTATTATCATTGTCATCATGATCTTCATGATCATCAGATGTTACTTGACACGAAAGCATCAAAACAAGGACAATGAGGAAAGTGAGAAACAAGGTTATGGTGGCAAGTTTCGCCATTTTATAAGCTTCAATGGATGCTGCTAGCTTTTCGATAAAGCTTGGATTGAAGTTGTATTTGAGGAAGAGGGTTGCGTTTGCTTATGTATATATAGGGACATGGGTCAGGTGGCCGTCTAGTATGAATGCAGAAACAACAGCAAGTCTTCCTCAACATCAAAAGATTTTCAAGTTTGATTTCTTCTTTCGGTCTACACATTTTTCTTCTCAGGGAGCAGAGATTTAGTTTGAAAAAGAGAAGCCAGATGGCAATGAGATTTTCCAGTAGTCAATGGACAATTTGTAATTCACTACATGAAAAAATTTACCATTTGAGTTCTTTTTGTTGGCTTCGTTTCTTCAATGTTCTACGAAGTAGACTCCATCTGATTTACGTCGTTCGTGACGATTTCTTTAAAATAATTATTAGGGTGTGGATTATATATATATATATATACACACATATATATTTGAGTGGATCTATGCGTCACGCACTTGTAAGTTTGAACTCTTAGTTGTATTGTTGGAGGTTGGTGTAAGGTTAGTAAAGAATCTCAAGTTTAGGCCTGCGAGAGTCATTTTGGCGTTTTATGCACGACATTTTACGCCATTTCACAATATTTACAAATATCAAATATCAAATTTCTAACGAGATATAGTTAAACATGACATTATACACGATTTCACAATATTTACAAATGTTAAATATAAAATTTCTAACGAGATAAAATTAAACATGAATTGGTGGCTAAAAAAATAATTTTGGAGGTTTATATTTGGATGGAAGAAGGAAAGTGCATAAAGAAGCCTATGGGACAGTCTAAACCAGTCCTATCAAAGCTAAGAGCCTTAGATAAGAAAGGAGGAGATTGTTGTTGAGAATGGCTATAATCAGCTAGGGCACAAGCATCGAAGTTAGTCTCTCTATAAATATAGTGGAACGTAATAGAATCAAATCCTCTAGTCAATTCATAAATATCGAAGATAATAATAAAAAATTTTCAAAAAACAGCTTATCTTTTGAGAATGTAATCGATAATGAACTTTGAGTCCGGTGATTTAGGAGGTTCTAGCATTATAGTACCCACTTTTTATTTTTACTGATATTATTTGATACCTGTATCTCACATCTGAATGTTAAAAACTAACAATTTCCCTCTCTGTTAATAATAAAAATATATTCTACTTTCTCGGCTTTAATGATAAAAAAAAAAAATACTTATAAAGGTCTATATTGACCGCAAAAAAAATACTTATAAAGGTCTATATTGACCGCATGAGATTGCTACTTGATATGGTCCATTGACCCCACGCAACAAAATTTCCTCTGTTAATTTTACCCCAACAACTCAACTTATTCGGTAGTTTTTCCTACAATCTTTTTACTGAACATCTCATGTTTAATAAATAAAAACTTTACTCAAATCCTAACTTTAGTCTAAGGGGATTCTGAACTCAATTTTATACAATACTCTTTGAAACCCATATTTTATACAAGTGAACACTCTTCAATAGAAAACTCGCCACTCTAAAAAATCCACTTTAGAAATAAGAGTTGAACAACTCACCACTCAATGGAATCCGCCAAAAAGATATGAAAAGATAATTAGGAAGAACATTTTTCACTAAGAAATTGTTTATCAAATAATTCTTGGATCATTCATTCCTCTAAATGAAAGGGATTATTTATAGGCTAATCATGAACATCCCCCATGAATAAGTTTGACTCCTTAATAAATAAGGTGCATGAATGACTCATGGGAAACATATATACATGACTCATTGAAAATACACAAGATGACAAGACCCATCCCGATTATCCCTCGATAATCGTGAAAGATCCTGCTCCCGTCTGACAATAACTCGAAAGTACCAAAAGTAGTTTAACATATATACATCCAGAACATAACAAACGATAAACATTGTCAGACAAGGGATAGTTCAGTATTCCGAGACCGTTGACCTAGTCAACAGGTTACAGAGCATAGGTAATATTTACAAGTAGGGATCAAAATCCTACGCTGCAAAGTGCCTGAGTACGCAACGGTCTGTTTATTCCTCTGCCTCGATATTAGCCTCAGTACCTGTGCACTGGCCTAGAGGGCAAATAAAACATCAAAAGTGTGAGTGGACAAAACAAAGTTTTAAAAACATATTCAGCAAAAGACAATCTTACCCTCCAGTTTCATAAACATGCATGCATATCATAAAATATGAGTTATAGTGTAATATAAATCAAGTATGAATAGTGGACCAATAAAAACATGTTTATTAAATCAGGCATCAAGATCAATCAATCATCATCATACCAACAATCCTCAACAACCAATCTCACTATCCAAAATAACATGTCACGATATCAATGCAACGCATGCAAACTCGGGTGTCTCATGTCCGAGTACCTCCCCCAGGATCAACGACGTCTGGGGTGATATCATCTCCAGGATCAATGACGTCTGGAGGATATGATCATAATCGCACACTCCTGCGAGTGAGCCTCCCTCGGAGCTACTCATCTTCAGGCAGTGGATCGTGACTACTCCAGGATCTACGACGTCTGGAGGAGACCATCGAATCACAGATGATGGTAGATGTGGAACAGTCACCAAATTTCATAATTTCATTTTCAAATCATTTAAATCTCAAAGCAAATCAAAATCAACAAGATTTCAATAGGACCAGAGTTTTCACAAAGCACGTTCCACAAATCCATCAAAATCACGGAAATCTATAAACGATAGGCAAAACCATTTCAAATGTCATCAATTCAATTTCCCGACTCGTAATCCGAGTCAAAACCAAGTACAATCCCGAGCCTTTGCCCAAAACATCTGTTTTACAGTTTTCTCGAAAAAAACGTGCCCAAAATCAGAGAAAATAATATAATATTCCTAAATCCGGAAATCATCATATCGAAACATCAATCATACCAAATCATGTTAAATCATATCATAAAGCATTTAAAACATATATGCATGCATTCAGGGTAGAAAACAAAAGTCCACTCACACACCGTCCAGATTGTTCAGTTTCAAGTTGTTCGTCTTCTTCCGACGTCCTGGGACTATTTCGGCCTGTCAAACAAGTAACATAATATCACTAGATTATCACATAATCCCATGTACGAATTTCCTAATCGTCGGAATAAAATAATATCATTTAAACGTAACCTATACGCTTCGGGGATTCAAAACTACTCTAAGTTCACATCCGATTGACCTAAAACTAATGCTAATAGGTTCGTATCATCGAGAGCATCAAAATTGATGTTGGACCCAAAATCAGATTCCCGGCCACGCACCCTCACGCGCCGCCGCAAGCGGCTGCGCGTGACAGCCACACGCCGTGAACAGTGCAACTTTCGCCCGTTTCTCTGGTAAACGGGTCTGCAACCCGCGATCAGACCCGGTGCAATCTCCATTGATTTGACCTCGATTTTGTTCGTTCTTTCACTCGTTAGCATAAATTCTATATAGATTAAGGATCTGTGACTTCAATTTGATAAAACAAATCCTAAAACTCCTCGACTCAACATAGATATCCGACGGGTGCTAACTCGGGTACTACCCAAAATCAACCCGTTTCATTCAATTATTCATACAGGAAGCATCCTAGGTCCACTCTAAGCATAAATTTGGAATCAATTTCAAAGTTCCTTACCTTCAAGTAATCGAACTCAAGCTCCAAATTTCAAAGGAGTCGCAGGGTCTGTTCTTCGTCGATTCACCACCAATTTCCTTCCCACTCGATTTGGTTCGAGTCGTTTAGCTCCCAGAAGACTAGATATCACGTCAATTTCAATCAAAACCGTCTAAGAAATCAAATTCGACAATTATAGTTTTAGGTGGTTTTTCGGGTATTTCCAGTATGGTTTTCCTTGGGTTTTCTCTGTTCCCTTTCGGTTTTTCACTCCAAAATGACACTTCTTGTTCACTCAATTGCACTTATTTCCTTTGTTCTGATGAGAATCGATCGCGGGGGGGGGGGGGGGGGGGGGGGGTGGGGTTTGTGTTCTCTGTTATTAGTCGAATACTAAGCATGTGATAATTAACACTATATGAATGCAACAAATTGATTAATTTAATTAATTGTACAACAAGGCACCCAAGTGCCACTAATTGACATTTACTAGTGACACATGTCACTCACAACCACTCCTGAGTCATCTCAAGGGCTGATTCAGCCAATTAGCCCATTTAATTAAGTTTACAGCAGCCACTTTTCCCATTTAATTACATTACTGTTCATAATTACCATTTTTCCCTTTTCGTCGCAATTTACCATTTTACCCCTGAACTTTTCAGACCTATAACTTTTTCATCCGAGCTCCGTTTTCGACGTGCCACCTGTCTACGGATTCAGCGTCTCGGGACCTGCACAATGGTCCTCGAAAAATGTACAAAAAGTATTCCAAACAAAAAGTCAACTTTTAGCCACATCCCTCCAAGGGTAAAAACGTCATTTTACACATTATTTTAATATTTTACATTTTTTGGATTTTCTGGGCGTTACACAATACATACTTATTTTTTTGAATTTAAAAACACTTAATTCTAGACTATAATTAGTAAAGTGAATGAAAAAGGAATCAAGGGTAAATGAATTAACCATATGCCTTGGATGAATTAACCATGTGTCTTCAAGGATTAATTACCCACTCTAGAATCGGTATTACCTGTATTCTTAAATACATCCTCTTTAACTAGTACAAACAAATCCTTTATCTGCATGAAATGAAAAATTGAAAATTAAATTTTAGATATATTTTTAGAATAGTACTATGGTATCCCTTACTTTCCTACTTTTTTTAACAAGAGGATAATGAGTTTTCTTAAAAATCATAGGGTTGTCCGAGTTGTTTTTTACACACTTGGTGCTCAATTAACAAGTATAGAGTTCAAAACTTTGGACACTCTTCGTGGTTACTAGTAGGTATGAAAACACCTTTGACCTCTGTGAACTTAAGTGGGAATTATTTTCATATTTATGGACGAGGGCCCCCTCAAATTTTGGAAAAAAGAAAAAGGTTTCCCAAAGGTATTAGAAGGCTTTTTACTCAAGAAGGTTTTTTACTCAAAATGTCCCATGAAAAAATTCAAAGAAATTTTAGAAATCTTATAAATTGGAATGGACATTTGAGTATTATCCAAACTTTTTTTTTATAATTTCTATTCTGAACTTTTTTTTATTTGGACAATTTTAGAGGACATATATTAAAAATTTTGGTGGATATCGTGATTTCTCAATTTTATTCCCTATTCTTGCAATGGTTTCTTTCATCTGAATATTAATGTCTAAGCCTATTTCTCCATTATCATCATCATCTTGAGCCACACATTCAACCGAGACTGGTATTACACACTCACACCTATCACTTTTTTTTTTTTGAAATTGATCACACCTTGTAATTAATATTCTATTTGATGCCTTTTGAATATGTTGGAGAGTGGTTCTGAATTTTTTTTTTGAATTTTTCTTAATTTTTTCGAAAATCTTATATTACTATAAAGTTTTCGTCATTACAAACTGAAGAACACTTTTGATGAAGAAAAACCTAAAAAACACCGCAACAAAAAGAGCAAAAGTGACAATTAATGGAAAAATTATGTAGAATTATGCCAAAAAAAATATGTACTAAAATAAAGATTTTTTTGCCACCTTTTTGTGTATGTTTCTTCAAATTAATTTTTACAATGAGATGAACCTTTTTGGGAAGAAGGGATGTTCTTGAGAAAAATATTAAGAGGTTCAAAAGTAAATCTCTCCACTTGAGTCTGGACATTTTTTGTCCTATTGTATATTTTTAACATTAAAACTCGCCAAGTCCACAACTTAAACAAGTCCTTAAAAATTAAGTCCTAATTGAATACCTCAAGACTTGTTTTGAATTTTTAAATAACGTTAAAAGTCTTAATTTTTTTTCCCGGGACGTTAAAAGTCTTAATTGAATACACTAGGACTTTGTGAAAGTCTTTTAAAACATTTAAATGTTGTAATTGAATACAACTGTATGTATTCTCAAAGTCTTTGAAAATATTTAAATGTCTTAATTGAATACACCCTTCTAAAAAATATTTTTAAGAAAATTTAAATGTTCTAATCGAATACACCCCCAAAAACTCGTTCATATAAATCTAATTAAAAAATTGGGCATATAAACCTTTTTTTGGTTGGGCATAGAAACTCTGTATATTGTGTAATAATCCAATATATTAGACAAATCAATATATATATATATATATATATATATATTAGGATCGATGGTAGACGATTAGATGAAATGCAATTCAAGAAGAAGAAAAAGAAGAGCAATGATGCAGAGTCGAAGAAAGAGGAAGGAAGAAAAAAAATCTGAGTAGAAGAAAGAGGGGCAAAATTGACAATTCACTATTTATTTACTGTTTATTGAAAAGTGAAAACCCTATAGGAGTTTTAATATATGTATAATATATATAGGCGCAAATCGGTGGCACTAAGTTTTTGATACAGATTTTGACCAATTAGATCAATACACTTTTAATGGCTAAGATTAATGTGATTTGCCCAAGTAAATTGTATTAATTAAAATAAATATATATTGAAAAAAAAAATCTTCCAAACATGTAAATTAAATTCTCTCATATTAATTATTTTTCCTTAATTGTCTCAATTACATCTCAGTTTCCTCGCAGAAAATATCCCAGTTTCCTCACAAAAAAATATCAAGATTAGAAAAATCTAATGCCTAATTATTCTCTCCTTAATTTTTTTTTTCCTTGCATTTTGCAATATCTTCCATTCGCGTTCTTCAATTTCTTCTATTGATTGCGTACTGCAATTTCTGCAAATTTTTTTTCTTGCATTCAACGATTTCTCTAGATAAAGCTACATAAACAAACAAACCGGTTAGAACAAATAATGTTGTTCGGATACACTGAATTGAACACATTTAGTGACATATTTGATGTGACATTTTATTTACCATATAAAATAAATATTAAATGATTTAATTTATTAAAATAACATCATTTACTGATTAACACATCAATTGTGCCAATAAATATGGTCAATTTAATTTAGCTAATACTTTTTTTTTATTGTATTCAACCATCTACTTTTTAATGGAATTTAAGATCCTATTTGAGGATTAACACTTCAAACTTGAAACTACAAAGAGATGAAAATTCTATTATTATTATTATTACTATTCACTAAAATGAATACTCAAATGAAAATGGGCCGTTCTTGGTTTGAAGATGAAGAGAAGGGAGAGAGATTGAAAGTTATTATAAAATCTTATTTAGAAACATTAAATCAAGAACTTTTTTGACATTATCATTATTGAAAATTGTAGGAAATTGATTTAGGATTTTATGTTCAAAATAGTTCTTTTATGTAATTTTCGTGCATACTAATTTTTTTTGTTTAATTGAAATTTTCTATTGATGTTTATAAAAATAAAGTTTTCATTATTTATTTATTTATTTATAAAAACGAAAGAAGAAGAAAAATGAAAATATAGCAACGTGAGGACGAGTTCCTAAACCAAATTGTTGAATTATAGTCGGGGTAATTATAAGTCATTATATTAAAATTCAATATATAAAATAGTCCACTACAATAATAAGTACATCAACTATAAATCCATGTCAAATTGTGACGGTCATTTGATCCATGTGAATTTTTCAGTCCTGCGTCTTTAAAAAAATTTCAAGGCATGTCATTTAAGTTCTATGTACTATTATCTTTATTAAATAAAAAATCTATGTATCCGTTTAAAAAGACCTACTTATTGTTTTAGGGGAAAAAATTTCCTCCTAGCAGAACTATTATATATTCTGAAACCTATAATCAAATGCTGCTGTTTGAGTCTGGTCGTAAATCTCGATCGGAATAAAACCAATAAATGAGGCTAGCAACACAGAAAGTTACATTCGACTTGAATCCAATCATGAGTCGAGTTATAGTATATTGGCCAAGAATGGCCATAAACTCGGATTGAAAAATGTTGATAGGCGGGCTAATTCTCTCGACCTTGGTTGGAAAAATGGAGCTCACCCACTACTTGTCTTTCTCCCCCCATTGGTGAATCCAGAAATTTGTTTCGGGAGGGTTAACATGTAAATTATATGTATAATTTGAATAGTCACATTATACTTAAAAACAACATATTATGCTCTAATATTTTGATATAGAATAAAGAAAATTTCTTTTATTATTTGAACAAAATGTGTATTGAGCTCTATTAGTAATACCCTAATAGTTCAATAGTAACTAGTAATATTAGAATAATGATATTCATAAAGATTGTAGTTAACACTCCATATGTATAAATTTGTTCTCACTTCATGATTAATATTTTTATATAAAATTCTCTATAAGAAATCATTCAAAATGAAAAACAAGCAGCACACTAGCAAATAATCAAAATATTGAGAATTTAGAAATAATGTGATCTTTGAACATACTTTAAATTTAAATTTTTGGTAGGAATAATTGTGATTGAGTGGAGTAATATACACGGAGGATTGGTTTGGTGGTATTACAATTGGGAGATGAATAAAAGATAATTTTTATTTTATAATATCTCCACAAAGTTAAATTTATACAGTGAGAAGTTAAAGAAAAGTGGCAAAATCATAATAAGTAGAATGTCAGGGTTAGGGTTAGGAGGGAAAAATTTCTATGTTTGCAGGGATTAATATTATTTTTTCGATTGAACAATTATACTTATAAGGCAATAATCAGTGATTAAAAAACAAGATTTTCTATTTGGAAGGGGGTCAAGATCAATGCTTTGATGGAGTATTCAAGAGGTTAAGGGGGTCAATTGACCCCCTTTGCCCCTTATTGGATCCGCCAGTGTCTCCCCTTCTCATGTATGATATATAATAGTTGACATGAATGAAAAGTTAAAAGTGATTTTAATCTATGGTTTGAATGGAGCATGGAGTGTTTTACTCTCTAGATCGGCTAGAAATTGAGACCCAAGATGAGTGGTTTTTGGTGTAAATTAAGGTCGAAGGCGGCCGAAAATTAGAGGTCAATGTGGGTGTTCTTTTGGTTGAAATTAAGGCCAAGAGTAGCAAAAGAGACCTAACCAAGAGGAGGAGGGTGCGGTTGGAATTGTTGAGAAACAATGGTGGGTTTTTGCTCTCATTTGTGAAAAGGGTGTGACCAGATTGGTTTTAAAGGGTGCATACATATTTGTACTAAAAGGTAGATTGGTTTTAAAGGGTGCAGCCGAATTTGTATTATAGGGTGCGGTCAGATTAGTTTTAAAAGGTTCAGCTGGATTTGTATTAAAGGGTGTGGCCGGATTTGCATTAAAGTGTGCGGTCATATTTGTATTAAAAGGTGCGGCCGAATTTGTATTAAAAGGTGCGGCCGGATTGATTTTAAACGGTGCGTGACAGGATCCGCCCCGTTTTCTATAACAACCCGTCCCGAGAGCCGGGATTAAGACCGTGATTAAGGTGGGATTAGTGAGGTTAATTGGTGGTTAGGTGGTCCCGATAGGTCTGTAAGTTTAGAATGACGATTTTGCCCTTGGTTCGGGCAAAATGTTGACTTTTAGTTCGGGTAGTCACGTGGGTATTGACCAGTGACCAGGACGTAGTTTAGGACGTCACGAATCCGTAGACAGGTGGCACGCCCGATTCCGACATCCGAGGAGGAAGTTATGATGTTCGGAAGGTTGAGGGCATAACCGTAAATTGGTTAAAATAAGGGGAAAAGTTGACTTTTTGGACGATCGGATTTTGGTACGTTGACCGAGGATGGTTACGTAGATCTTGTTGTCCTGAGTTCGATGACAGGCGGCACGTGTTCATCGGACTTACGATGTGGGAGTTATGGGTCTAGGAAGGTAGTGGCAGAATTGTAAAATTGGGTTAAAAGGAGGGGCAATTTGGTCTTTTGTGTTCTGGAATTTGTGCAGAGAGAGAGAACAGATGAAGGGCTGAGATTGGGCTATGTGTGAGAGGAAGGGAGTGGATTGTGACAAGTGGCAAGGCTGTAGTGGCTTCTGGGGGGTTCTAGTGCGCACACGGGCCACATAATTGGGGTGCAACCGTGTGTGTGTTCGAGTGAAACAGAGTGAGGCGGTGAGGGAACTTGAGAGAATTGATCGATGATGGTGTGTGCTGGTGAGTTGTGCGTGTGTGAGATTGATCAGAGCATGAGAGGAAGACAATGAGAGGATTAGAAGACGTGAGGGTGGGGTGTGAGTGAGCTGGGAACCGCGGGAAAACCAGGGGTGAAAAGCAGGGAGGTCGTGAGAATCGTGGCGGTGGCGGCCGTGTACAGGGCAACTGAGACCGTGGTGGTGTTGTGAGGGGTGCGAGGAGTCAACCAATACCGGCGGAGCTCACGACGGCGACTGGTTGCAGGTAATTTCTATTTCCCCGTGTCTATGCTCTGTTTTGGCCGTGAACTTCAAATCGGAAGTTGTGGCTTGAGAGGTTGAATCGAAGAGTCTAGGGGAGTCTAGGGAGTTCAGTTGAGTTCAGGGCGTCGTTTGGTTGAGCTGCCGTGACGGGAGGTGCACGGTGGAGGTTGGCACGAGGGCGGGTCTGGATGTACTCTGTTTTAGTCGTGACTTTCAAACCGAAAGTCGTGAAGATTGGCGTAGAGTCGACGTTCCAGGTGAGTTGGGTGAGGTTTAGGAGGGTCCTAGGAACCGTCCGGTGTTGCCACTGTGAAGGGAGATGACATGGGTGGCCGGAGAAGGAAACAGGGCAGTGTACGGGTTTTTGTTCGAGTTTGAGTCGATGAGGTTTAGGGTGAGTCGAGGTGAGTGAAGTACGGGAATGGGTAGTCTAGGATGGGACGATGCTGTTGGTGAAGAGAGGAGTCGTTTTGGTGGACGGAATGAGGAGAACCGCTCTCGCCGGTTCAGGGTGCAGACCACTGGTGCGAACCTGGTTCGCTCAAGGTAGCCGATGCACTGTAGCAGGCGCGTGAGGGCCACGCGCAGCCACTTTGGGCGGCGCGTGGGGGCGCGTGTGTGGCGGTTCTGGGGGAAGTGGTCAACATGGTTTTTGGTCTAGGAGTTGTGTTGAGTTCAATGGAAGTGGTTTCGGGTTAATCGGACGTCGAATCGAAGTAGTTCCGCGAGGGTGAAGGTTTAGGGTTCTGGTTCGTTACGTTCAGGACCTGGGGATTTTTGAGGGAATTTAGGTGGATACTCGTGGACGTGTTAGTAACGTAATTTGGTGGTTGTTGACAGGATCGGGATTTCCCGAGGAAGCCGAGGAACGTGCAGGACGTTCGAGACGCGATTGAGGGCTCGGTATTGTGAGTGGACCCCTTCTCTATAACTGAGCATGCATAACTGCTTTTAATTACTTGTTTTATGGTTTTATATGTGATTTCATGGTCATTTGAATATGCTATAACTGTTTTACTTAATTGCACGTTTTTCGAGAAATAACGTATTTGACACGTTTTACAAGAAATGCTTGATTTCGGATTATGATGCCATGGTTTTGGGATTTCAAACAATGAATGGTTTTCAATGATTATAAAGGGATTTTGGAACATGATTTCGATGATTAAGGTTTTCGGTTTTAGAATCGGATTTCGGAAAGCAGAGTTTGGTTTTAAAGTTGAAAAGTAGATTTTAAAGTGGAAAAGTGGATTCCGGATTTGGGTTCGGAATGACGGTTCGGGATGCTGGAAGGGCATCGGACCGGTGATTTCGGATTCGGGTTTGGATGTGAATACGGAAGTGGTTTTCACATGGTTTTGGATTGGATTTTCTGGATCTGGTTATTGGGTTTAAAGACCCGGATTATATTTGACGGGGGACGGGCCCGGATTGAGTTTAAAGACTCGGGTGTTTAAAGACTCGGGAGTTTAAAGACTCGGATACATTGATATTTCCCCCATAGGCCTTTGAGTTTAAAGACTCGGGAGTTTAAAGACTCGGATATTATTGAGGCCTGGATTGAGTTTAAAGACTCGGGAGTTTAAAGACTCGGATAGGTCCTGCAGGTTTGATCAGAAAATGATGATTTCATGTTTATGGTTTGGATACGGTTTTATGGTTCCTGTTATGTGATTTCTATAACTGTTATATAGTGTTTCTGTTTCTTATGATGTTTTCTGAGTATTGGATTCCATTGTTTTGATAATTGGGTTATGCATGTGGTTTTCAAAACGGAGGGTTAGACTCGTTTTTTTTTCTTCTGATAAATGGTTTTAGAACTTTTCTTTTATTATGGTCCACTCACATCTTCTGTTTTAAATTGCCCTCCAGGTTGTGGAGATAGCGCAGGGTCTTGACGTCGAGGCAGTGTCTGAGGCATAGAAGTGAAAAGCAGGGTCCCAGAGTGCTTAAGTTTTTCTTCCACGTGCGTGTAATTGTCATCAGTTTTTATTTCATTGTATTCGTACTATGCTCTGTAAACTCTAACTTCGGTTTTTATTGAGTGCTTTCTCCTGCGTCTGGCTATTTTTGTGTCGGGGTGTCATACGGGAGCAGGATTTACCTTGGGTTTCGAGGTGAAACCTGGGTGGGTCTTGACATTTTCTCCCTGGGGACCACTGGGGGAGCCTGCTCCTATCTGACACGTAAACCAAAAGTACCACAAATACCCTTCCACGGGCTTTATTACACAAATACCCCTACTAGGGGTTCTAGATACACACCAGTGTGTTTCATAACATACACACGTCAGACAAGGGAAATGAGCATTATGTTCGTACTAATACAAAAAGAAGATAAAACCTACCCCTCAGGATGGTGTAAACGCAACGGTGGTATTTATGCCTTGGCCCCGGAGTCGATGCCCTCCTCAGTTTCCTCTCCTGAAGGGTCAAGAAAACATTCAAAGTGTGAGTGGACAAAAAATAAAGCAGTTATAAATTCATTTGAACATATATATAATTTGACCCTTCGTTTATAGAAACATACATGCATGCAGTATAAAACAGGAAACATGATCACATATAAAAACATGGAACATATCTATACATATACGTATATCTATAGTAAAAATACATCTGGGCAACACCCTATCACTCTACAAGTAATCATGTATCCACAACCCCTTCCTCGGCTTCGAAACAAGTTTGACGCCTACTCGGGGCACACAGCCCCTAGGGATCAAATCCCCGATAATGGTCACGATTTATCTCTAAAAGGGTATGCATACCACCCGGGGTCTCACTCCGAGTCTACTCCCAGGAATCCTCCATCTGGGAGGTTCTGTCTCTAAACCTAGTCCGAGCTCTCTCTCGGATTCTAGTTCGAGTATCTATTCGGAAATATGGTTCGGGACCACATCACAATCTTCCACTCCTGGAACGGGTTCCCAATGGGGAAGCCCATTCTGGTCAGTGGATCGTGACCCTCCAGGTCGACGTCTGGAGGAGACCAATCAGTAAATATGGAAGGGTGTACAGGTATTTCAGGAAACCTTCAAAATCATGATAAATCGTTTCCCAGAATTCTTTATAAAACGAGTCTTTAAGTTGAAGGTCTCAAATCATTAACAATCCATGGTTCACAAATCGTTTTAGAAATACCTTTGGTCCAAATCCTAGTCAAAGCTCGTCAACTGGGTCTCAAGCCCGATAAATTTCCTTTTATGTAAAATCCCTTCATTTCTCGAAATCCAAAATCCAAGTTCTCAAATCCCATCATCGTAAAACAGTTATAACAACACAATTTAGAAAATAAGTAACATAGTCATGCATGTATTCATTTATGAAATCAACGGTCCACTCACAACATGTCCTTGCTGCGCTAACGAACCATTTACATCTGTCCTGAAGCTAAACACAACGTCCGAACCTGTCCAAACATACTTAAGGGTCACTAATTGACCCTACTAGGTCTACCATAGAAACTTAGGATGAAACCGGCCCGGGAAAGCGCTCCGAACACGCTTCCCGAGGCTAATTTCCTCAATTTGACCAACCTAACGATCTCCTATTGACACGAAATCACCGCCATTGGATTCGTATCGTCGAAACCTTGAAAATGGTACCGGCCCCACAAAAATTACTGTTCACAAGTGCCCCACAAGTCTAGGAGTATCAAATCAACCACTAGATGCACATCCCCTATCACAATAGGGTATCCTCGTACCACCTGGTTTACTACATACAACTCTCCAGTCGGTGTACCGACTCCCATCTCACACCCGATCGCAGAAATCTCTCCTTCTGCTAACAGTGCGTACTCCAGAGAAACAAAAGAGTAGGTAGCTCCCGGGTCTATTAAAGTACGTGCATGATGACCGAAAATAGTAAACATACCTGTCACCACCTCCGGGGCTGCCCGGGCCTCCTGTTGAGTCACTGCATAGACTCGAGCATGTGGTCCCGAAGTTCGACCATGTCCTCGTGATCCACCAGATTCACCACTAGTTCTGCCATCTCCTCTCCCACTCGTGGCATTTTAAGTCGAGGTTGTACTAGGGCCCCGCTCAGTAGTGCCCCATCCGGTACCACTACTACCGACCAATCGTGGACAGTCTCTTTTGAAGTGACCCGGCTCCCTACAGTAAAAGCAGACAAGAACATTGCCCCGGTCATTACTGTGTCAGTTAGTGGATCCCACTGATGCCTCACTGAACTGTGCAGTCGCTGGAGGTCGAAACCCAAATGTCTGTGTACTCCCGCCTCCAAAACCCGGACGAGCGCCACTAGAAGATCCAAAGCCATAATTACCTCTCTTGGAGGACCTCTGGTTCGCAGATCCCTGGTACTGACGGTCCCGGCGTCGACCAGAGCCTAAGTACTGCTGTCGCACTGGCAGGGTCACCTCAACTCGTGCGGCTGCATCACACAACTCTCGCAGGGTGACATAAGTTCCTACAGTCACAGCTCCCCGGATGTCATTCCTCAGTCCCTGCTCAAACTTTCGGCACTTGTCCTCCTCGTTGGCTACGTATAGAGGAGCAAAACTGGACAGGTTCAGGAATTTCTGTTCATAGTCTGCCACTAACAAGTCCCCCTGTTGTAGTTGTAGAAATTCAACCTCCCTAGCATTACGAAATGAGCGAGGATAGAACTGGTCCAGGAAACGATGGCGGAAGTCCTCCCAACTCAAGGTGCGGGCATCCATCCCTGTCAGCTGCAATCCACACCACCATCGGTAAGCTTAGCTACTCAGCATAAATGTGGCTAGTGGAACCATATCTCCTGGTGGACATTGCATAATCTCGAAGATCCGCTCAAATTGAGTAATCCACTCATAGGTCTCTTCTGGGTCAGTCTGGCCAGTGAATCCAATGGCCCCTAAACGTTGAGCTCTCTCTACGTCTGGACCCCCAAACTCATCACCAGGCTGTGCACGGGGCTCATGTCTCGGAGGCATATTGTGATGTTCTGTAAGAGAAACATATCAGTATCACAATTCGTGCACACTAATGTGCAAGACTCAGACCGTAACCTAATGCTCTGATGCCAATTTGACAAGACCCATCCCGATTATCCCTCGATAGTCGTGATGAATCCTGCTCCCGTCTGACAATAACTAAAAAGTACCAAAAGTAACCAAACTTATATACATACGCCACACAACAAATCCCAAAAACATTGTCAGACAAGGGATAGTTAAGTTTTACAGATCAATGACGTCACAAGTTTGACTAGTCAACGACAATTAAGAGCATAGGTACTATTACAGATAGGGATCAAATTCCTACTCTGTAGAGTGTCTGAATGCGTAACGGGCTACTTATTCTTTTGCCTCGCTTGCCTCGTTTCTAGTCCCCGTACCTGTGCACTGGCCTGGAGGGTGAATAAAAACATTAAAGGTGTGAGTGGACAAAATAAACTTTTCTAAATACATTTACCGAAACTCAAAGTTTCCTCTCCAGTTTTCACAAACATGCATGCATATCATAAAACACGAGTAATAGTAAGAAATCAATCAAATATGTTCAGTGGACCAATAAAATCAAAACATGTTTCTAAATCCACGTCCACAATTTCCTCAAAATCATTTTCCACAAAACCACGGGACTTATTTCCATACTCAATTGCATATAGTCACGTTTATCCCTACTACGCGTGCAAATCAAATAGGCTCAAGGACCGCTCAAAATCCGAGCATCTGTCGATGTGAAAACCTCACCAGCCGACAATCCAGATCTAGTGAACACATCACTTACCGATCTATATATATCCAGCACATCTCTGGTCTGAGTCGAGCCTCCCTCGGCTGCACGACAACAGACCGTGCTACGTGACCTCTTCGGGGTAAATAATTTCCTCCCGAAGGTGAGCGTTATCTCCAGGGTGCACTCCGGGGAAAAACATATTTTCACCCGAAAGCCCTAAATATCCGCAACATATCATCATCGCAAAAACCAGTGAAAAATAGTTGCATTGAAAACCAATTCATTTATCAACACAGGGTCGCAGCCCCAAAATATAGTTTCCTCAAATCCGGAAAAGCCAAGGTCCCAATTTACTTTATAAATTCGCAAATCATCAATATCATCATATAATTACATGGAAATACAAATATAATCGAAATCACAATTTCATTGGGTCTCAAGCCCAAAATCTCATTTTCATGCAAATCCGTGCAACCGTAAACTCGCACGTAAATCCATGAAAACAATCCCTGACTCATAATCCGAGTCCAAATATAATTTTTAATTCCCTGACTCATAACCCAAGTCAAAACATCATTTTCAATCCGGGCCTAGCCCAAAAACATCAATTTCATAATTTCTCGAAAATCGTGCCAAAATATAATATAATAATCCAGAAAATCGAGAAATCACCGGATTGAAACATCAATCATAACAAATCATATAATAAAGCATTTTAAATCATATATCCATGCATCACAGTTAGAAAACAAAGTCCACTCACACAAACCGTCCAGATTGCTCAGCCTCGAGCTGTTCGCTTTCTTCCGACGTCCCGGGAATATTCCAGCCTTTCAAACAAAGTGATTTAAGGTTACTAGACTATCATATGGTCCCCATATAAGAATCCCCTAATCGTCGGAATTTTATAATATTATTTAAATATAAACTAAACGCGTCGGGTACTCGAAACTACTCTGAAACCATATCCGATTGACCCGAAACCAACGCGGATAGGTTCGTATCATCGAGAACATCAAGTTTCATGTTGACCACTTCACCGGATTCCCATCCACGCGCCCTCACGCTCCGCCGCAAGCGGCTGCGCGTGAAAGCCACGCGCGTAGCACAGTAATGCTACAGTGCATCGTCATCGCCCGTTTGTCTGATAAACGGGTTGGAAAACCCGCGATAGAACCCGATTCAATCTCAATCAATTCGACCTCAAATCAATCCATTCTTTCAACTGATCCCATCTAATCCATCTCCATTTAAGTTCTGTAAGATTAATTACCTCAATTAGGGTTTAAAACCTCACGACTCACGATCATCCTTTGATGGGTCTCCTATTCGGGTTTACCGATTTCGTCCCTGATTTTCAAATTAATTCATACAGTGAGTATCGTGAGAGTGTAAGGAACGTTTTTACAAGATCAATTTGATAATTCCTTACCTCAAGCTAGTAGAACCCAAGGTCGATTTTAAGCAGCCATGGAAGCTTCTGTTCTTCCTCAATTCGACAAAAATTCCCTTCGTTTTTTTTTTTGCAGAGAGTTTCGTTTTGATCCCAGAAGTCTAATTCAATCCTCAATTGTGATCCTCACCGCTCACAATTTCGAATTCGAATTTCCCTCTATTTTCAAGATTTTTCGAGCTCTAAATACAACCAGTTACTCTCAGTCCCTCGAGTTCCTTTCTCTCAATTCGGTTCCTTAAGCTCTCAGTTACACAATGGAGCTGAGACAATGGTTTATCACGGATCAATTTGGACAAAATGATGAGGTCAAGCCATAATTTAGGGGTTAATGTCCAAAGTAGCATAATTATGTTTTCCTTAATACCCGTTTCCATGTTCTCTGGGGCAAGAAGAAGACAAAGGACAGGTGTCACTGTCTGATCATGGTTAAAAGACCATTTTGCCCCTGGTTCGACAAATTACCATTTTGCCCCTAGACTTCCGTGACCCGTAACTGTCGCATCCGAACTCCGTTTTCGACGTGCCATCTGTCGTTGTACTCAGGGCATCGAGACCTACCTAACAGTCCTCGAATCGTGTGAAAATTAGTTGTCAAACAAAAAGTCAACATTTTCCCCCTTTTTGTCCAAATTACGAAAATGCCCTCGAGCTTCCGAACGTCATAACTTTTTCCCTGATCGTCGGAATTAGACGTGCCACCTGTCTACGGACTCGTGACGTCCTGAATTACGTCACGATCATCGGTCAACGTCCGTTTGATCCACCAATCAAAAAGTCAACAAATTGACCATACTATTCACAAGGGTAAAAACGTCATTTATTCATTATTTTACAAAATTACATTTTTCGAATTTCCGGGGCGTTACATCCGGTCACCATTTTCATCGCAATTGGGCCCTAGAGACTCGTCTAAACACTACCTAGACGTCTGTAACCTCCAAAACTAAGAAGAAGATCGAGATCGTTACCTTTGGTGTGGAGAACCTCTGCCCAGTTTCCCGGTTCCTCTCCGTCGCTTCAGGCGGCGTCCTGCGTCGAACCGGCGGGTCGTGCGCTCCAGTCAGGCCTCCTGTCCTCTTCTATGTCCACGTTCGAGCTCCAGACGGAAGGGAAGGTATGGTTTGCACTGGGGACGGTTTGGAGTACGTTTGGGCCATCACGGGTTTTGGGTTTTCATGGTGGCTGCTGTGGCCAGCAACGACGACAGTGAAGGTGATGATGATAATGATGTTCAGTGAGGGTTAGTGAGGGTGAGATCGATCTGGGCTGAGAGAAAATGAAAGGGAAAAAGGAGAAGGTTTGTTTGTGTGTGTGTATATGGTGTTCACAGCAATAAGAAGAGGAAATGGTTCATGCACCCCAAATAATTGGGCTTTGGGCCAGTTAGATGAGTGACAAATGTCACTCATCTGATTGGTTCAAAGGTCCAAGTTGACTTAAGTAAGACCATTAATTCTCCTGTTCCTCAAAAAACGCAATAGTGCCCCGTAACGTCCTTGACCCGTAACTTTCGCTCCGGGTCTCCAAATTTGGCATGCCGCCTGTCCACGTAATCAGGGCGACCCGATCTACGTATTGGTCAAATAGTCAAAGTCAACGATGCTTCGGGTCAAAAGTCAACATTTTGCCTTGACTAAGGGCAAAATGGTCATTTTACAAATAATTTCCATTTAATTAAAATATAATAAAATCTGGGTCGTTACAGTGCGGCCAGATTTGTATCAAAGAGTGCAGCTGGATTTGTATTAAAGGGTGCAACTAGTAGTAGCCCTCGGCATTGGGCTGGACCGGGCAAGCCCGGTCCAAATTTTTTGGGCTTGGGCCGGGTCGGGCCAGGCTTATTAAATAATTTTTAAATTTGCGGGCCGGGTTGGGCGAGCTTATTGACATAAAAAAGAGCCCACAGGTTTTTATCGGGCCGGGTTTATATCGGGCTTTTCGGGTCGGGCCTATTAAGCCCACTTGGATCGGGCTTACGTGGGCTTTTATAATAAATTATGTCTCAAATTTTAAAGTTACAAAAAAATATATGCATGAAAAAAAAATATTAATATTGAAAAAAAATACTCAAGGGTGCAAAAACGTTGGGCCTATTAAGTAGGTGGAGGAGTGGTTAGTGTTTGTATTAGGTATTAGGTTTTTAAAATAAATTAGGTGGACTTGGGGCTGAGATTTGGGTTTGGATTGAAATATTAGTATTAAGAATGAGTTGAGTATTAATTTTAAATAATAAGTATTTTATATTTTCGGGCTTATGAGCCGGGTTTATTACGGGCGGGTTGGGCTGGGCTTACCGGGCTTTATCGAGTTTGGGCCTATCTGGTTTGAATACCATAAGCCTAAGCCCATCATGCTAACTCTCGGGTTGGGCCAGCCCATGACCCATAGCTAGTCGGGCCGGCCCATGACCCATAGCGGGTCGGGTCGGGCTTTTGTCCATTGGGCTTATCAGGCCGCCATAAGCTCATGGGCTTTTGGGCCAAATGGTGAGAGCTAAGTGAGTTTCCCTAGTAGCCCTAGTAGTCCAAATTGAAATACTAGAGCAGAGCAGTCCAAGTTGCAGGATTTAAGTGGGAGTTCTTGACAGTGGATTAGTGTACTATTCTTCTTAAAAGAATTAGTTTGAAAAAAACGAAGAAAAGTAAAATAAATATGCTAAGCTAGGCTTAGGCCCCATTCTATCTTGATTCGGCTCTACCCTCTATCTTGGACCCACATCCATTGACGTCGGTCTATGGGCCAATTTGGTTCCATTCTCATTTGTCGATCGAGTATCTTTAAATTATTGTTTGTTTCCATGGATTGTTTTGCTGAAAATCAATGCCTTTGTTTTATCCGTTGACCTGTTTGTATGCTCCTCCTCCCCATTCGAGTGCAATATCTTCCTATATGCCTCCCTTCAGGGACAATTAACATACATTCAAGTCTTTGATTCCATGTCGATCATCGATGATGACTTACCTTTTTCCAAGATTTGACATATCCAAGGCCGGAAACGTTTGCGCTTTGGAAAAGTCAATTACCTAATATAACTTAACACACATTTAGGGGTGCCAATGAGCCGTGTCGTGTCAGATTCGTATCGTGTTATGAGTTCTGTTTTACCCATTTATGTCCAACCCAAATTCGAGTCGTGTCAAAAATTGCCACCCTCACACACATTCCCCGTCTAAATTGATTCGAACCTTTCAAAACAATATAAGGGAATTCATAGAAAATCTATTTACCAGAAAAAGCTAATTAATATTTTTTTTTTCTAAACAGACTTAAATGTAACGGAATTCGATAAACAAATATCATAATTTCAGACGTTTATTATTTTTCTGTTTTAAATTCGAATTATTTCTCTATATAAATTCAAAGGAAACTATCTTCGTTGTCCAAAACAATTTTTCGTTTTTTAAAAATAATCCAACGTTTTTGGTAAAGACAGTGACACACATGATTTCTGTAAACTCTTCTATTTGTGCTGCGAAAAAAAACGAAATAAATAATTTTTTTTTATTATAGCAAAGTGTTATTGGCGCTCCAACTTGCACATAAGTGTAAGAAGACACATAAAAAACGTCGAAAACTATCTCCTTCTCAATTGTCAAAGCCATGCACAAATAATTTCAAAAACACACACACGGGGTACTACGAACACCACCATGAAATAGTAAAACTAGTCCTCGGCATTGGGCCGGGCCGGGCAAGCCCGGCCCAAATTTTTTGGGCTTGGGCTTGGCCGAGCTGGGTTTATTAAATAATTTTTAAATTTGCGGGCCGGACCGGGCGGACTTAACGACATAAAAAAGAGCCCACGGGCTTTTATCAGGTCGGGTTTATATCGGGTTTTTCGGGTCGGGCCTATTAAGCCCACTTAAATCGGGCTTACGCGGGTTTTTGCAATAAACTATGTCTCAAATTTTAAAGTTATAAAAAAAAATATGCACGAAAAAAAATATTAATAATGAAAAAAAATACTCAAGGATGCAAAAATGTAACGCCCTAGACATTCTGAAAATGTAATATTATAAAATATTGATTAAAATGACGTTTTTACCCTTGTGATTTGTGTGGTCAAATTTTTGACTTTTGATTGGAGGGTCGAACGGACGTGGAGTGATGACCGTGACGTAGTACGGGACGTCACGAGTTCATAGACAGGTGGTACGTTCGATTCGGATGAACAGGGTGGAAGTTACGAGGTTCGGAAGTTCAGGGGCATTATCGTAATTGGACGTTATAAAGGGAAAAAGTTGACTTTTTGTTTGACAATTGATATTCATTTGATTCGAAGACCGTTATGTTCGTCTCGACGCCCTGAGAACAACGACAGGCGGCACACGTGAAAAGGACGTCGGATGACTGAGTTACGGGTCACGGAAGTTGGAGGGCAATTTGGTAATTATTGCACAGAGGGGCATTTTGGTCATTTTCACGGCGGTTACTGTAGCACCACCGTGAAAAACAGAGTGCGGCCGTGGAGCTTTGTGCGTGCAATTGTTTATGGCTAAGTGGACTGGTGAGAGGGTTTAGTTTATGGATTTTGAGGTTGTGGGAAGCATCCATGCGTGTCTGGGCAAAGACAGAATGCACGGGAGAGGTTTTAAATTTGTTCTTGGGGTCTGTTTGCGGGAAGCAACTGCGCAGTGACCAGCTGAGGGATTCTCACGGGTTGTCGTCTCACTTCGATCGATTAACTGAGTTAGAGGATGTGGGGAGGTCATTTTGGTTCAGTTTGGGAGCTGAGTTTGTGAGGAAGTGTGAGAGGAACCGTGAGGAAACATTTTCGGGTTTTTGGGAGGAAATCGCAGAGTTCAATTTCTAAGGGTCTAGGGATCAATCTAAACACACTATGAGACTTCTGGGAGTGAAATAATCACGACGGTGCAAGAACTGAAGGGATTGGAGCCCGTTTCGCCCAGGAACCTGAGTTGCGGTTCAGAGAAGAACCAGTTGGAGGGAAAAATTGAATTCGATTTCTGAGGCTTGTTGATCGAAACCAAGGGCCATTCTAGTCTTCTGGGAGCAAGAGGAAACCAACCGCATCGATTTTGAAGGACGACACTCACGAATTGGCCATGAACTGAGCTCCCTGGTTTTGAGAATTTTCGAGCTTGAGGACGACGACTTCCAGGTAACAGCGAGTTCAATTATTTGTGCTATTGTGTTCGTATAGGTCCCCTTAAGCTACTGGTGAGATTAATTGGAGAATGGAGTTAGTTTGGGTGAGTTCTGGGTGACGACCCGTTCGTCTGTTCAAGTCTAGGTTGAATCGATTTAGGGACAGTCGAGGTTAATAATTAGTACAGACCTGAAATTAATGGGTTAGAGAAGATAATAGGATTGAAAACGGGAGGAATTGATTGAGAATTGAGCTTGAACTGGTCGGGTTGAGTCGTGGGTAACAGACCCATTTATCAGTCTATCCGGGTAAGAACGATGACACTGTAGCTTGGCGCGGGGCCTTCACGCGCAGCCACTTTGGGCGGCGCGTGACGGTGCGTACGATGTCATCTCCGATCACGGTCAACATGGAAATTGTTCCTTCCAGTCTAATTAACATTTTAGCTTTAGAGTTCGAGTTGTTCGGGAGTCGTTCGGGATAATTTCGGGAGCTCGGAAGTTTAGGTCCTTAAGGTTTATTTCGCCGAAAAATTTGGAAAATTAGGGAAAAATCATACGAGCTATTTGAGGATGTTTGTAACCATTCTTGTACGTTTTTACAGGCCCGGACACTTCCGAAGCTACGGAGGAGCGCGTGGGACGCGATTGACGCGTCCTAAGACTGTGAGTGGACTTTTTGATTTCTAAATTGGGCATGCATGACTAATTTTCTTGTTTATCTTATTGTTTTACATATGTTTTTGCGATGGTGATATGATATATCGGTTTTACGTATTTTCACGCTTTTCGAGATATTTAACGTATTTCACGCATTTCGAGGTTACGGTTTTCGCTTATGCATGCGTGTTGATTTTGATGAAGTATCTGGATATGATTATGCATGTCACGGATTTATGATGTTTTGATCATAATTGTGAAGTGATTTTCTGAAATTGCATGTGTTGGAATTTGCATGTGAATTCGGACATAAGTCCTAATACGATGTGATATGTTTTCGGAGTGATGTTGGAAAACGGTTTGTGATGAATCCTGGTTTATTGTGTTTAAAATTAGTTTTGGGTTTAAAGACCCGGTTAATGGTTGGATCTTGTTTTTGGGTTTAAAGACCCGGTATGTTGATGACGGGGGCGGGCCCGAGAGTTGGGTTTAAAGACCCGGATTGAGTTTAAAGACTCGTGAGTTTAAATACTCGATTATTGTGATACCCCCGAGGCCTACTAATCATGTTTTGAGTTTAAAGACTCGTTGATATCTCGGGAAGGCCTAATTTTGAGTTTAAAGACTCGGATGGATCCAACGGCATAATTGTGGTTATTGATTCACGTTTTACTTGATTTGTGCAATTAACGTCTCAAAATGACGGTTTCTGGAACCTGGCATTATTAAATGGTTTTACATGAGTTATGACGATCCTTTGTAACGTTTTTCATGTGTTTCGGAAAAATAGTTTTCAAAAGTTTAATATGCAAATTTTGAATATTTGGTTATGCATGCGTGTTACAAAACTGGAGGGCGAACCCAATTTCGGAAAAACTGTTTTCTGTAAAACTTATGTTTCAGTCCACTCACACTTTGTTGTTTTAAATTCCCTCCAGGTCGTGGTACAAGCGTGGGGGCAAGCGCCGAGGCAGAGGCAGAGGCATAAAGTTTTCCGTTGCGGAGTAGTTAGTTCACAGAGTAGGATTTGTTCTTTAACCTGTTTTGTAATATTATGCTCTGTGAAACTGTGGACTTGACGTCCAGTCGGATGTATTTGTTTAATCTCCCTGGTCTGACAATGGGTGTGTTGTAATATTAATTAGTTTTCCAGTCTTTTGGTTTCGATTGTTAGACGGGAGCAGGATGCTTCCCAATTATCGAGGCGATAATCGGGGTGGGTCCTGTCAATTGGTATCAGAGCTGGACCCCGACCGGAAGTGTGCCAGCGAGGATGCTGGGCCCCAAGGGGGGTGGATTGTAAGACCCGATCTTGGAAGCAAGAATGGTGAGCAAGACCCGTGAGCTTGAGAAGCAAGAACGGTGAGCAAGACCCGTGAGCCTGGAAAGGTAAGATCGGTGAACGATCCCACATCGCCCGGGGAGGGAAAGGTGAAGTACCTTATATGTGTGGACATGTATCTATCTAACACAAGGCCTTTTGGGAGCTCAGTGGCTTTGGGGGGTATTGGAACCCCAAAGTTAAGCGAGTTGAGGCTGGTGCAATCCCATGATGGGTGACCTACTAGGAAGTTGTACGTGAGCTCCCGAAAACAAAACCGTGAGGGCTGGGCCCAAAGCGGACAATATTGTGTTAGATGGGCCGGGTCGTGATAGATTGGTATCAGAGCCTAGGTTTACGATTCGTGTCCGGCACTCGGGTGTGCCTTGATTATTGTACTAACTTATGCCTCTTTCATAGAAGAACGACCGACCATGCCTCCGCGACGCGAACCCCCTCCACGACCTGATGGCGATGCCGAGAGTGCTTCGATCGAGCGAGCCCAGCATCTTGGGGCTACGGTGTTTAGTGGTGGAGCGGATCCCGAGGATGCTCACCGTTGGATTTCTCGGATTGAGCGGATTTTTACTGTGATGCACTGTCCTCCTGAGGAGCGTGTGGTGTTGGTCACATTTTTACTTGATGGATCTGCTTATGAGTGGTGGTATACTCTGGAATTGTCGGGCTGGGATGCCCGTACAGTGACTTGGGAGACCTTTCGTGAACGGTTTCTGGATCAGTATTATCCCCGTTCATTCCGTGATGCTAGGGAGACCGAGTTTCTGCAGCTCCAGCAGGGGAGCATGTCCGTAGCTGAGTATGAGCAGAAATTTCAGATGCTAGCTCGTTTTGCTCCTACCTTTGTATCATCTGAGGCTGAGAAATGTCGTAGGTTTGAGCTTGGCCTACGGGGTGAGATACGGGCCATTGTGACGGCCGGAGCTTTTGCTACTCTCAGGGAGTTGTCGGATGCCGCAGTACGGGTTGAGGCCAGCCTCCCAACACGTCCACAGTACTCTGGTGGTGGACAACGTCGAGAGCGTTCATATCCTGGATCGTATGGTAGAGAGCCCCGAAGAAGGGACGTTATAATGGAGCCTCATCTGCAGGCAATGACCGTTATGGCAGGCCTGGTAACTATCAGAGTTCCGGATTCCGAGCGCCTAGGGCGCAGACTGCTCCGCAGGCGAGCTCGACTTCTGTTGCTTCCACGGGACGACCGGGTGGTGGTTTTGCTTGTGATGCTTCCAGTGTTATCTGTTTCTTCTGTGGCGAACGGGGCCACTATCGGAGGGAGTGTCCATCTTTGCCACAGGGTGGTGGCGCAGGTCGGGGTGGAGCAGAGCAGGGACGGAGCACAGTTGCAGTTTCTGAGACTGGGAGTACTCGAGGAGGTGGTACTGGAGCGGCTAATGGACAGAGGGGTCGGGGCCGTGGGCGAGCAGCTGGACCACAGGCCCGAGTTTTTGCTGTTACGCAGCAGGAGGCCAGGGCAGCACCTGGTGTTGTGACGGGTACACTCACGATCTTTGGGCATGATGTTTGTGCTTTAATTGATCCCGGAGCTACTCATTCATTTATATCACGGGACTGTGAGTTGTTGGCGGGTAGAGAGGTGTCCGCCTTGGACTGTGACTTGGGTGTGAGTACACCCACGGGAGATGTATTTGTGGTAAATCAGGTGTTGCGGGAGTGTCCCGTAATGGTAGGTGATGTTGGTCTGATGGCAGATTTGATACTCTTGGACTTGCACGACTTTGATGTCATTCTAGGGATGGATTGGTTGACGCTTCATCATGCTTCTATCGAATGTGTCGATAAGAAGGTTACTTTTCGGAGCCCTGGGTTACCGGAAACCACCTTTCAGGGAATTCAGCGAGCAACTCCTGTCGGAGTAATTTCAGCCCTTAAGGCAAGTAAGTTGTTGAGGAAGGGGTGCCAGGGATACTTAGCTCAAGTGATGGACTCACGAGCTGCACCATTGAGGGTGGAGGATATACCGATAGTACGGGAGTTCCCAGACGTCTTTCCAGAGGATCTACCGGGATTGCCACCGCATCGAGATGTCGAGTTCACTATTGATCTGGTTCCAGGTACGCAACCTATCTCTCAGACTCCGTATCGTATGGCGCCAGCTGAGTTGAAAGAACTGAAGGCGCAGTTACAAGAATTACTTGAGATGGGGTTTATTCGACCGAATGTATCCCTATGGGGAGCCCCGGTGTTGTTTGTGAAGAAAAAGGATGGGAGTTTGAGACTCTGCATCGATTACAGGCAACTGAATAAAGTAACAGTCAGGAACAAATACCCGTTGCCTCAGATCGATGATTTGTTTGATCAACTGCGAGGAGCGCAGTACTTCTCCAAAATTGATCTACGTTCCGGGTATCATCAATTGCGGGTTAAGGATGAGGATGTACCCAAGACAGCCTTTAGGACCCGATATGGTCATTATGAGTTCCTTGTGATGCCGTTTGGTTTGACCAACGCACCCGCAACGTTTATGGATTTGATGAACCGAGTGTTGCAGCCTTACTTGGATCACTTTGTCATCGTGTTTATTGACGATATCCTAGTCTACTTGAGGAGTGCGGAAGCGCATGAGGAGCACTTAAGGATGGTGCTGGGTACCTTGAGGGAAAACCAGTTGTATGCGAAGCTCAGCAAGTGTCAGTTTTGGTTGACGAGCGTGAGTTTCTTGGGGCATGTGATCTCAACTGACGGGATCAGTGTGGATTCTCAGAAAATTGAGGCAGTGGCGAAGTGGGAACAACCGAGGATCGTCACTGAAGTCAGAAGTTTCTTGGGTTTGGCTGGTTACTGCAGGAGGTTTGTAGAGGGTTTCTCTACCATTGCTGCCCCGTTGACGCGACTGACGCGGAAGGGAGTCAAGTTTGAGTGGGATGACGATTGTGAGCGTAGTTTTCGGGAGCTAAAAGAAAGGCTGACATCTGCTCCTATACTGACCCTTCCGGACGATAGTGGGGAATTCGAGGTGTACAATGATGCATCCTTATAGGGTTTGGGGTGTGTGCTAATGCAGCATGGGAAAGTGATTGCATATGCTTCGCGCCAGTTGAAACCGCATGAGCGCAATTATCCGACGCATGACTTGGAGTTAGCTGCTGTCGTGCATGCGTTAAAAATCTGGAGACATCACCTGTATGGTGCGACTTGCAAAATGTTCACGGATCACAAAAGCCTGAAGTACTTGTTCACTCAGAATGAGTTAAATGTGAGGCAACGACGGTGGCTAGAGCTAATTAGGGATTATGATTGCACGATTGAGTACCACCCGGGAAAAGCCAATGTGGTGGCTGATGCTCTAAGCCGGAAGTCAACGCATTCTGTAGCACACCTACGGGCGGTTCATTTACCACTTTTGGTTGAACTCCGTAAGAATATCATTGATTTGGGTTTGGATGGCCAAGGTGTCTTGCTGGCTAATTTTCATGTGAGACCACTTCTGGTCGATCGGATCGTTGAGGTTCAATCTCAAGATCCTATCTCATGTGTACTTCGGATTGAAGTGGAAGCCGGTGAGCGGCTAGATTTCACAGCCAGGGAGGATGGAGCTTTGCTTAAAGAAGGACGGTTGTGTGTGCCCGACGTTGAGGCACTGAAGAAGGAGATCTTGGACGAGGCCCATAGTTCGGCCTACGCGATGCATCTTGGTGGGACCAAGATGTATCGTACCTTGCGAGAGCACTACTGGTGGCCGGGTATGAAGCGGGAGATTGCCGAGTTTGTCAGCAGGTGTCTGATTTGCCAGCAAGTGAAGGCTGAGAGACAACGACCTTATGGAGCCTTGCAACCCCTACCTATCCCGGAATGGAAATGGGATCACTTAACGATGGATTTCGTGTTTGGACTTCCTAGGACACCCAGAGGTCACGATGGAGTTTGGGTGATTGTGGACAGGCTTACGAAATCAGCTCATTTCTTGCCGGTGCGAGAGAACTTCAGGATGACACAGTTGGCCCAGTTGTTTATTGATGAGATTATCCGTCTGCACGGTACTCCGGAATCAATAGTTTCAGACAGAGACCCGAGGTTTACTTCTCGGTTTTGGCAAAGTCTACAGGAAGCCTTTGGGATGAAACTTCGTTTCAGTACTGCATTTCATCCTCAGACTGACGGCCAGTCTGAGCGGACCATCCAGACACTGGAGGATATGATGCGGGCTTGCGTTTTGCAATTCCAGGACACTTGGGAGTCACATCTAGCCTTAATGGAATTTTCCTACAACAACAGCTATCAGGCGAGCATTGGGATGGCTCCGTACGAAGCCTTGTACGGACGGCAGTGCAGAACCCCGTTGTGTTGGACGGATGTGGGTGAAAGGAAGCTGACCAAATCCGAATTGGTGGAACTGACAACCAAGAAGGTCAAACTCATCAGGGATCGGCTCAAGGCAGCCCAAGACAGACAAAAGAGCTATGTGGACCATCGGATTCGAGATTGAGTTTGCGGTTGGAGATCGGGTATTTCCGAAATTGTCCCCTTGGAAGGGTGTGGTGAGATTCAGCAAGCGAGGAAAGATGAGCCCTCGTTATATCGGACCTTATGAGATTACCGAGAGGATTGGCCCGGTGGCCTACAGGTTGGCATTACCGCCAGAGCTCTCGAAGGTTCACGATGTTTTTCACGTATCGATGTTGCGGAAATACGTGTTCGACGCATCTCATGTACTGGAGGAACAACCCATTGAACTTCGAGATGACTTGAGCTTTGAGGAACAGCCGGTGCAGATTTTGGATCGAAAGGATAAAGTACTACGTCGGAAGACCGTTCCTCTAGTAAAGGTTCTCTGGAGGAACTAGAATGTGGAGGAAGCCACATGGGAACCCGAGGCGCAGATGCGAGAACAGTTCCCCTACTTGTTTCCTTGAAATTTCGGGATGAAATTTCTTAAGGGGGGGAGATTGTAACGCCCCGGACATTCTGAAAAATGTAATATTATAAAATATTGATTAAAATGACGTTTTTACCCTTGTGATTTGTGTGGTCAAATTTTTGACTTTTGATTGGAGGGTCGAACGGACGTGGAGTGATGACCGTGACGTAGTACGGGACGTCACGAGTTCATAGACAGGTGGCACGTTCGATTCGGATGAACAGGGTGGAAGTTACGAGGTTCGGAAGTTCAGGGTCATTATCGTAATTGGACGTTATAAAGGGAAAAAGTTGACTTTTTGTTTGACAATTGATATTCATTTGACTCGAAGACCGTTATGTTCGTCTCGACGCCCTGAGAACAACGACAGGCGGCACACGTGAAACGGACGTCGGATGACCGAGTTACGGGTCACGGAAGTTGGAGGGCAATTTGGTAATTATTGCACAGAGGGGCATTTTGGTCATTTTCACGGCGGTTACTGTAGCACCACCGTGAAAAATAGAGTGCGGCCGTGGAGCTTTGTGCGTGCAATTGTTTATGGCTAAGTGGACTGGTGAGTGGGTTTAGTTTATGGATTTTGAGGTTGTGGGAAGCATCCATGCGTGTCTGGGCAGAGACAGAATGCACGGGAGAGGTTTTAAATTTGTTCTTGGGGTCTGTTTGCGGGAAGCAACTGCGCAGTGACCAGCTGAGGGATTCTCACGGGTTGTCGTCTCACTTCGATCGATTAACTGAGTTAGAGGATGTGGGGAGGTCATTTTGGTTCAGTTTGGGAGCTGAGTTTGTGAGGAACTGTGAGAGGAACCGTGAGGAAACATTTTCGGGTTTTTGGGGGGAAATCGCAGAGTTCAATTTCTAAGGGTCGAGGGATCAATCTAAACACACTGTGAGACTTCTAGGAGTGAAATAATCACGACGGTGCAAGAACTGAAGGGATTGGAGCTCGTTTCGCCCAGGAACCTGAGTTGCGGTTCAGAGAAGAACCAGTTGGAGGGAAAAATTGAATTCGATTTCTGAGGCTTGTTGATCGAAACCAAGGGCCATTCTAGTCTTCTGGGAGCAAGAGGAAACCAACCGCATCGATTTCGAAGGACGACACTCACGAATTGGCCATGAACTGAGCTCCCTGGTTCTGAGAATTTTCGAGCTTGAGGACGACGACTTCCAGGTAACATCGAGTTCAATTGTTTGTGCTATTGTGTTCGTATAGGTCCCCTTAAGCTACTGGTGAGATTAATTGGAGAATGGAGTTAGTTTGGGTGAGTTCTGGGTGACGACCCGTTCGTCTGTTCAAGTCTGGGTTGAATCGATTTAAGGACAGTCGAGGTTAATAATTAGTACAGACCTGAAATTAATGGGTTAGAGAAGATAATAGGATTGAAAACGGGAGGAATTGATTGAGAATTGAGCTTGAACTGGTCGGGTTGAGTCGCGGGTAACATACCCGTTTATCAGTCTATCCGGGTAAGAACGATGACACTGTAGCTTGGCGCGTGGCCTTCACGCGCAGCCACTTTGGGCGGCACGTGACGGTGCGTGCGATGTCATCTCCGATCACGGTCAACATGGAAATTGTTCCTTTCAGTCTAATTAACATTTTAGCTTTAGAGTTCGAGTTGTTCGGGAGTCGTTCGGGATAATTTCGGGAGCTCGGAAATTTAGGTCCTTAAGGTTTATTTCGCCGAAAAATCCGGGAAATTAGGGAAAAATCATACGAGCTATTTGAGGATGTTTGTAACCCTTCTTGTACGTTTTTACAGGCCCGGACACTTCTGAAGCTACGGAGGAGCGCGTGGGACGCGATTGACGCGTCCTAAGACTGTGAGTGGACTTTTTGATTTCTAAATTGGGCATGCATGACTAATTTTCTTGTTTATCTTATGGTTTTACATATGTTTTTGCGATGGTGATATGATATATCGGTTTTACGTGTTTTCACGCTTTTCGAGATATTTAACGTATTTCACGCATTTCGAGGTTACGGTTTTTGCTTATGCATGCGTGTTGATTTTGATGAAGTATCTGGATATGATTATGCATGTCACGGATTTATGATGTTTTGATCATAATTGTGAAGTGATTTTCGGAAATTGCATGTGTTGGAATTTGCATGTGAATTCGGACATAAGTCCTAATATGATGTGATATGTTTTCGGAATGATGTTGGAAAACGGTTTGTGATGAATCCTGGTTAATTGTGTTTAAAATTAGTTTTGGGTTTAAAGACCCGGTTAATGGTTGGATCTTGTTTTTTGGGTTTAAAGACCCGGTATGTTGATGACGGGGGCGGGCCCGAGAGTTGGGTTTAAAGACCCGGATTGAGTTTAAAGACTCGTGAGTTTAAAGACTCGATTATTGTGATACCCCCGAGGCCTACTAATCATGTTTTGAGTTTAAAGACTCGTTGATATCCCGGGAAGGCCTAATTTTGAGTTTAAAGACTCGGATGGATCCAACGGCATAATTGTGGTTATTGATTCACGTTTTACTTGATTTGTGCAATTAACGTCTCAAAATGACGGTTTCTGGAACCTGGCATTATTAAATGGTTTTACATGAGTTATGACGATCCTTTGTAACGTTTTTCATGTGTTTCGGAAAAAGAGTTTTCAAAAGTTTAATATGCAAATTTGAATATTTGGTTATGCATGCGTGTTACAAAACTGGAGGGCGAACCCGATTTCGGAAAAACTGTTTTTTGTAAAACTTATGTTTCGGTCCACTCACACTTTGTTGTTTTAAATTCCCTTCAGGTCGTGGTACAAGCGTGGGGGCAAGCGCCGAGGCAGAGGCAGAGGCATAAAGTTTTCCGTTGCGGAGTAGTTAGTTCACAGAGTAGGATTTGTTCTTTAACCTGTTTTGTAATATTATGCTCTGTGAAACTGTGGACTTGACGTCCAGTCGGATGTATTTGTTTAATCTCCCTGGTCTGACAATGGGTGTGTTGTAATATTAATTAGTTTTCCAGTCTTTTGGTTTCGATTGTCAGACGGGAGCAGGATGCTTCCCGATTATCGAGGCGATAATCGGGGTCGGTCCTGTCAAAAAACGTAGCCTCATTAAAATAAAATACTCAAGGGTGCAAAAACGTTGGGCCTATTAAGTAGGTGGAGGAGTGGTTAGGGTTTGTATTGAGTATTAGGTATTGAGCTTTTTAAAATAAATTAGGTGGGCATGAGGCTGAGATTTGGGTTTGGGTTGAAATATTAGTATTAAGAATGAGTTAAGTATTAATTTTTAAATTATAAGTATTTTATATTTTCGGGCTTATGGGCCGGGTTTATTACGGGCGGGTCGGGCTGGGCTTATCGGGCTTTATCGGGCTCGGGCCTATCAGGTCTATCGGGTTTGAACACCATAAGCCCAAGCCTAGCCCGCTAACTCTAGGGCCGGGCCGGCCCACGGCCCATAATGGATCGGGCCGAGCTTTTGTCCATCGGGCTTATCGGGCCCCCATAAGTCCATAGGCTTTTGGGCCAAATGGTGAGGGCTAACTAGTAGCATGACTTTTATAATTCCAAAAATATATGGCCAATCATGGTCAAACCTCCTCACACTTAAGTTATAATATTGACATGGCCAAGTTATAGACGAGTGGAATATGGGCTCTGAGAGTAAACTATATGAGCATGGCTCATTTTAATGGCCTTTAGACCAAGAAATAAAGTAATCGTCACTAATGGCCTAATGACACCAAATCAACTTGATATGTTGGGTTTTATTTTATTAAGTCCAATTTTTGACCCAACACAAGCCTAAGAGATGGAATTGATGCCGACCGATTCTCTTTATTTATATACCTAATTTAAAGGAATGTTTTCTTTTTTATTGTGATGTACTTTCATTATATAAAATTAATTTTGAGTTAATCGATTTTGGCGAGGGAGGTGTTTTTATTTGATATTATTGTATACCTTCATAACATGTCACGTTATTATTTTTTCTATATAATGATTCAATATTAAGTAAATTTTTCTATCTAAAAGGTATTTTCTTATTTGGCTAGTCATCAAATTTTCTTTATCTGTATAAATATGTTCAACCTCTTTCACAAGTTTTTTTTTTTTTTGGTAAAAATAACCTAGTAATTTTTACAAAATTATGATTTCATCAAAGGTATATTACCTATACCTTAATTTTTTTAAGGAATTACTACCTTATAAACTTACTTTATATTTGTACCTACTATTATGTGTCTTTTATTGTTTCTAGTTAGATTATATGTTTTCTATCCGCAGAAGAGAAGGTTCAATCCTTTCTAAATTTAAACAATTTATAAATAAATTATATTGAAAATGAAGTTGTGAGATATTATGAAACCCTTGTATTAAAAAAAATAATAATATGAATTTAAATTCATAAAATTAATATTGAAAAAAATTAATATTAAAAAATAATATATTAACGTGAAATTTGAATTATCAGTAAATAAATTATTTTTAATGTTGGTTATAAAAAGTAAATTATTATAAATTAATTCATTAAAGTCAAGTTTTGGACCTTGGCCCGCCAATACGTCAAAGGCCGTTCAACGCGGGCATGTCATGTGAGCTGTCTGTTCCAATGTTGTATCCAGCAGCTTCGTTTTGGAAACAATCACTCATCCAGATTTAAAATGAGAAATTATTAATTGGTATCATAATGTATTATTATTAGATTATATGTAATTTAATTGTTATAATTTAAATAGATAATTTCTGTTATTATGTTTTAAAATAAAATAAATTTATTCTTATTTATATTACAAAATATAAACTGAAGGCCTAAAATCATCATGATATTTATAATGGAATGTTTGAGATTTGGAGAGGTTTATTTTGTTGATAAGGACTTCGAGAGCTTATTGCCGAAAAGATTTTCGAACAAGAAATTAAAGGTCAACAATTGCGCTGCATGCAATGGAGTTTTAAAGTGGAAGTAGGTGTGTTGATGAATGCATTGGAAAACTAAATTCATCGTCCCAATCCAATATGCCGCCATGCTTTCATAGGTACTTACGTACCTACTACTATATGGGGAAGGGAAGACCGCACCATATATATATATATATATATATATAAATGTAACGTTCAACAACTAATCCTTCTTTACGACTTTTCGTATGGAAGATTGGAAGGACGTTCATTTGATGATGCAAAACCCTACAAAAGGACAAGATTGTGAAAACGTGAACTACTTAACCACCAACGTCGGTGTTACTACGTGGGCGACATAATAGATTAGACCATGTTCATGGAATTGATCATATATAGTTCTCTTTACTGGCCTTTATGTATCAGCTCCCCGAGTCATTAGAAAGAAAGGGAAAGGGAAGAGCTAGTGCTAGTGATCAATAGAAGACCTTGTGTTTGTGTATCTCCCATTATGTCTCGACATTGTTGGTTTTCAAAATGATTTAGGAGTAAGTTGTAGCTTAATGGGCACAAGAATTTTTTATTTATATTAAGGTGGGTAATTTAGAATTATTCTAAAGTTGTAAGGATATTTGTTAGTAGATAAAAGATGACAAGAAAAGAGAAAGCTAGAAAACCTTTCATTAACACCTCCCATAATATATTGTATTAAAAGTTGACTAATTATGTGTAAACAATGCTAATCATGATATAATACTTGACTAATTAATTAACCTACAAAAGAAACAAAGAGTCATTTCTTCTTCCCACTTTGCGCTTTCACTTTGAATTTGGTGTTTGCTTTGGTGGGTTTTATGCATTTTTAAAGAAAAAAACTTCTACATATCGAAATAAAAATAAAAAACTTCTTTTAGTTTTATAGGGTATTAAATTTAAAATATAATCGACGAATAAGATTTTAGTTTCAAAGACAATCCTCTATGGTAAGTAAGAAGTAAGCATCAAATGGCATTCAAGAAAATAAAATTCTCCCCCAAATATGATCTTGTACAAAAAATTTCAATTTCAATCTTAATCATGATATCATACTTGATTAATTAACCTAGAGTAGGAACAAAGTCATTTCTTCTTCCAACTTTACGCTCTCTTTGAATTTGATGCTTACTTTGGTGGGTTTTATGCATTTTAAAAGAGAAAAAACTTATGTACGTTGAAATAATAATATAACTTATCTATTCTTCTAACAATATAGCATATTAAAATATAATTAATGCGTAAAATAGCGTATTAAAATATAATTAACGCGTAAAATAACGTATTAAAATATAATTAACGCGTAAAATTTTAGTTTAGAAGAATAATCCTCTATCATAAATAAGCAGTACGCATCGAATGACATTCGCCAAAATAAAAATTCTCCTCCAAATGAGATTTTGTACAAAAAAATTCATTCTTAATAGTATATATTAATTATAATGTCTTAAATATATAGAATTTTGGAGGGATTAAGGCGTTGAGACAAAGCCTTCTAGTTTAATTTCAACATGCTCCATATTATTAATTACTACTTTGATATTAAAATTAGAATGGAATGAATATTAAAGAAATATTTTCAAGAGCAAAGAAGGTTGGGGACTTGGTGATAGTGCTATGAGCCTTCCCTGTAGCTTCGACCAACCGGCCGGCCCGGATGAAACCACCACCGCCTACACTCAATTTGTTGTGTGGGAACGTTGGACTTGTTAATTTAAAAAAAAAATGTTGACAGTAGTCAAATTTACGGTAAGTTTTCAAGATCTATCTCATCTTAGTCTACGAAATAAGTCTTATGCCATCTCTGGATCATTTAAATGTAAATTTAGAATATAAAATAATAATTTTTTAATAAATAATGTAGAACTATATTTTATCATTTTTAATAGTTGAGGATCATGCTAGTTTAATATTTTGCAACTTTTAATTATATAATTAAATAAAAAAATTTCGTATAATTTTTTTTTTGTCAAGTGTCATCTCGTGTTTTAAAAGTAATATGAGTATCTAATCTAACTTAAAGTAAGATAATTAAAAGTAATAATTCTTCAAAAATACTTTTAAATTTTAAATTTAAAAATTCTTTATCTTCTAATCCTACCGTTGAACCCCAGACAATACAGACTTTATTTTTTATTTTATAGAAAAAATTCAATTGTAACTATATACAATATATATATATATATTATACATATATAATATTTATTATGTCAGGACCCACCCCGGTTTCACCCCGAAAACCGAGGTAAATCCTGCTCCCGTCTGACTCCCCGACACAAAACCAAAGTAAACTCACTCTGAACCACCAAAGTACTCAGTCGGACGCATGAGAAATTATAAAAACATCCCGAAGTTAAAGTGTTTACAGAGCATAGTACTAAATACAAAAGAAAGAAAACCGGTAACTAGATACACGCACACGGAAAATTTAAAACACTTCGGGGTCGCTCTCGTAACTTCTATGCCTCCGACGCTGCCTCGACGCCGAAACCCCGCTCTAGCTCCACGACCTGGAGGGAAAGTTAAAACAGAAGGTGTGAGTGGACCATAATAAGAAAAGAATTTCCGAAAACGATTTCATAATAAAACCAGAGTTTTAGCCCTCCGTTTTGAAACCACATGCATAACCCAGTTACTAAAAACAACCATTAATCACCAATCACGTAAAGATCATCATAAAAACATTTTGCAGAATCATCAAATAAAACAGTTCTAAAAATCATGTCATAAGCATCATATAACCGTATCACAAAACATAATACCAAGCCATCATTATCCGATCAAACCTGCTGGACCTATCCGAGTCTTTAAACTCCCGAGTCTTTAAACTCAATCTAGGCCTCAATATAATCCGAGTCTTTAAACTCAACAGGCCTACGGGGGAAATATCAATATATCCGAGTCTTTAAACTCCCGAGTCTTTAAACTCAATCCGGGCCCGTCCCTCGTCAATCACAATATCCGAGTCTTTAAACCCAATAATCAGATCCAGCAAATCCAAACAAAATCATTTGAAAACCAATTCCAAATCCACATCCAAACCCGAATCCGAAATCACTGGCCCGATGCCCTTCCGGCATCCAGAACCGTCATTCCGAACCCAAATCCAGAACTTCACTTTTCAACTTAAAACCAAATCTCGATTCTCGAAATCCGATTTTAAAACCGAAAACCTTAATTATCAAAATCACGTTCCAAAATCCCTTTGTAAACATTTAAACCCAATTATCATTTAAAAGCCCAAAACCATAGCCTCATATTCCGAAATCACCATTTTCTCGTAAAACGTGCTGAAACCGAACTTCCTCGAAAAACGTGTAATTATGTAAAACCAACAAAACATATTCGATAAACATAGAATCATGCTTAAAACCATAAAACAAGGATAGCAAAACAGTTATGCATGCTCAAGTTTAAGGAAAGGGTCCACTCACAGATACCGAGCTCTCAATCGCGTCCCGAACGTCTCGTACGTTCCTCAGCTTCCTCAGGAAGTCCCGATCCTGTCAACAATCACCCAAGAACGTTACTAACACATCTACGAAGGTCCACCTAATTCTCCCTAAAAATCCCCGGGTCCTAAACGTAGTGAACCAAAACCCTAAACCTTCAACCTCGCGGAACTAACCTCAAACGACGTCCGAACAGCCCGAAACCAATTCCATTAGACTCGTCACAATACCTAGACCAAAAACCATGTTGACCGTTTTCCCAACTACCGCTACACGCGCCCCCACGCGCATCCCAAAGTGGCTGCGCGTGGCCTCACGCGCCAGCTACAGTGTCACCAGCAACCTCTGGTCGACCCGGTTCGAACCAGTCTCTGCAACTCGAACCGGCGTTCCCGGTTCACCGCCGTCCGTCCACCAAATCGACTCCTTTCTTCACCATCTGCTTCGTCCTGTCCTAAGAAACTGATCCCCCTCACTCAACCATCTCGACTCGACCTATAGCCCGTTGACTCAAGCTCGAACAGAAACCCGAACACTTCCCCTGTCTCACGATCCAGCCAACCCGGTCACCCCACGTCACGGTGTCGACCTTAAACCCTTCCTAGAACCTCACTGAGTCCTACCCAACTCACCAAAACTCTCGACTCACTCCCTAAGTCCACGACTTTCGATTTGAAAATCGACGGCAAAACAGAGCATAGAGGAAAAGTTAAGGAATTACCTGCCCTCCGGTCGCCGTCGTGAGCTCAGCCGTGAGTAAGTATCTCCTCCCGTCCTCCTCCGTCCTCTGGACGCGACCACCAGTCTCGATTGATCGAACACGGCAGCACCACCACCCAAAACTCCTCTCTGTTCTCTATTTCCCCCCTGGTTTCCCGTGAACTCACCCTTCCTTCCTACTCATTCACGATCACACAACCTCCAAACCTCCCCAACTCACTCACAAAACTCACACCCTTACCGTGCTTGATCGATTCCTCCCCAATTCCCAGTCTCTGTTTCCTCTCTGAGTCGAAGAACACACACACACACACACGGGCACCCCCAAATTATTGGACCCGTGCACCCTAGAAACCTCTAGCCCTCCAACACGTGTCACAATCCTCTCCTCCCCGTCACAAATGTCTCAATCTCATCCCTCCATTTGTCCCTCTCTGTTGCACAAATCCAAAAGTGCAAAAAGACCAAAATACCCTTCTTTTAAACCAAAATTGCCATTTTACCCTTACCGTTTTAGACCCGTAACTCACACGTCCTAACTCCGATGAATACGTGCCGTCTGTCATTGAATTCAGAACGACAAGATCTACCTAACGGTCCTAGGTCAACGTGTAAAAACCCGATCGTACAAAAAGTCAACTTTTGCCCTAGTTTAGCCAAATTACGGTTACACCCTCAACCTTCCGAACATCATAACTTCCTCCTCGGATGTCGGAATCGGGCGTGCCACCTGTCTACGGATTCGTGACGTCCTAAAATACGTCCTGGTCATCGGTCAAAGCCCACTTAGCCTCCCGAACTAAAAGTCAACTATTTGCCCAGACTAGGGGCAAAATCGTCATTCTACCTTCACGACTCTAGTGTCACCAACTAACCACCGATTAAGCTCACTAATCCTTTACTAATCACCATCTTAACCTTAATTTCTGGGACGGGTCATTACATATTATATGCATAATATAATAAAGGTCCCAAGAGGCCAAAGAAATCAAACACTAAGGGGCACATGGGGCAAAAAGGACAAAAAAGACAATATTATTTTTAATTGCTTAAAGGAATTCTCAATAACTCACTCATTCTCTTTATTAAAATATAAAAGGGTAAATGTGAAATTTATTACTTATAAATTATGTTTAGGGACTTTTGAATAAAAAAAGTTTGAAATAAGATCTTATTTTGTTTAATATACAAGAATTAAAAGTTTTAAATAAAAGTAAAAGTCATTGAGGGTGTAACAATGATTTACTCTTTAAATATTGCTATCTAAATGTACGCACCACATTATACTCGTCAGGCCTAAGACCACCCCAAAAATCACAATGGGTACTTAGTCTCTCTTCCACAAATCAAATTGATTCCTTTCTAACTTGAGGGCCAAAACTCATCTCTAATCGACCATATTTGGAGAATATGATAATTGAATTTGAGACTTGCTATATAACGTGTGGTGGAAAGAAATACGATTAGGTTATTTCATTAAGTAACTTAGTATAATCCATCATCAAATAGTTTGCAAATCAAATATCAATGTAATGAAATTTCAATCTTATAATTATAAGTGATATTGGCATCATAATAGAAAAATAGAAAGCAATAAGTAAAATAAAAGAAACAAACTTAACAAAATTTAACAATATTACTACATGTAGAGATTAATGTAATGGAAAAATATTGCAAAGGGGTTCTGAGACCCCTCTAATTCGACCCATTGTAACTCCGCTATTGATATGGTATCTAGTTCGCTTGCATGTTACGACATGAGTGGAAACATATTGATAATTCTCATTTGTAGGTACAAATATGTTATAAGGTGACCAACACTTGACAGATCATACACTCCAACTCAGCATCCATCTTGAGTCTCCTGGTCACCTGACCAACACCTAAAGAGTGTCCAATCCCAATCACGTCCTCCAAGACGTACCAATCTCGAACCTTTCAGTTACATGCCGACATCCTACCCAAGGCATCGACTATTCATCCTTCCTAATTGATACCCTAGGTATCGTCTCACGTACCACGAGAATACTTCTTCTTGATAGTCAAAATGGATGAGTGTTTTGACTATAACTCCAGACCCTATCGTACTGATTGGCCACTACCAATCCCAACTCTCCCTTGATCCTCGGACCACTCGACCAACAACTCGTCCATAACCCTCGATCGTCTCAAACACCACCTGATCCACTTAGGATCCACGCTATTCTCTCAGCCAATGACCCAAAGCCAACACGGGTCCACCAAACAGGTATGCACTCAACATACTAGTAATTGTGTCACCAAACACCGTCTGCTCTTCAAGTCATTCCAATTGATCCACAACCTAGGTGTCAAGTCCTCAACTCTATTGGTAAAATTTTGAAATAAGACCCTATAAACCTCCCTGGTCTCAACTAAGGACTAACCACTACAAGACTAACCACCGCACCCGGTTTCCTCAAAACTCAACTAAGGAGTAATGGGTAGTCCACTAATCCCTCAGGATCACCACAGTACGCCCGATGTGTCCTGGAAAACCAATCTCATTCAAGGTCAACCCTAACCAAACTGAACCATCTCGGTTCACCCCACTACAACCAACGTCGTACGTGACACGACCGATCCCAATCCCCCGGGATTAACGCGGGATGTACCATGCTCTAGTCTGACATGAAGTGTCAGATAAGGGATAACTCGAAATCTCAGCCCATTCGAGGCTTCTAGAGCCCGCCAGGATCGGTGAAGGAGTGTGATTCCTCGGTCTCTACTATAGCCCGCATCCGCGATCAACTTGAAGGGCATTAAAAATCATTAAAAGCTGTGAGTGGACGAAAATAAATAGTTTAATAAAAACACCTTTTATAAGAAGACATTTATGCCCTTCACTAAAAGGCATGCATGCATTCGAAAACCAGTAATCAAACCATTTACTCAAATAAATCATTAGGGCCTTAGCCCAACATTATAAATCCAAAGTATGTGGGAACTCACTCCAAAACCAATCATGACAGAACCCGTCCCGATCCCACAGGGACCACAAGGGGACGTGCCCTACTCCCGTCTGACACCCAAAATTCATACCAATTTTAACCTCAAAATATCAAATGCATAAATAACCAAATTAAAGTTGTACATCAACTCCGAATTAAACAGATGTCAGACAAGGGATGAAATCCAAAATTACAAGTTGCGAGCACGACTCTAAAATAAACCTGCGGGTAAACCACCCAACAGGGGTTCAGGTACGCAGAAGTAGATCTATGCCTCAGCCTCATGTTCCTCCTCTACCTCAGTAGCACGACTTGGAGGGGTTACCAAAACATTAAGGGTGAGTGGGCCGAAACTCAAGTTTATAAAATCGTTTAGTTATTAAAACATATAATTTACCCCTCCGTTTTCCAAAACATGCATGCACCATTATTTAAAATCATTAATCATATAATGTGAACCATAAGGCATGTAATAAAACCATAAACATAATTTTAGCCACTGCACTATACACTCCGATCTTGACATCCCCGATGTCTGACGTCCCTGACGTCCAATAAGGTCACAGTCTCAAGGCTACGCGTGCCACTCGGGTCTCAATTCAGAGTCCAATCCCCGAACCCTGTCCGGGAATGGCATCTCAAATGCCTAGCGTCCTAGACGCTCGATGTCCCTGACTTCAAATAAGCAATCCTGCTCCTGAGTCATTTTACGATCCGGTTCCTCCGTAGAATGACCCCTCGCAGGCAATGCGCTATGACCACTCCGGGGTACCACATCCGGAGGAGACAGTATTATAAGAATGGATCTATACAGTGCAGTACCGAATACATTTTATTGATATCCACATGAAAAACATATATATATACATAGATAAAATCCAAACCGATCGTTAAGTTTCATCGGACGGGTTTCAAACCCAAATACCGTGAAACGTGCCATAACCGAAATTTCAATATCATCAAAACCGTTTCTTGATTCCAGCATGTGAACATATAAGTAAATCAGAAAACATCTAAGCATGCAAGGGTTTAATGAAATCAGGCCCACTCACAGTACGATCCCGCGGTGAACCTGCGCGTACGAACTTGTACCAAGATTATCGTACAATTCCTGTCAGTACAAATCACACGTAAGGGTCACAACAAGTCTTAAACATTTATCCAAAAAGTCTGAAACAGAAACCGGCTCGGGGAAGCCGTCCAACACGTTTCCCGAGACAACTGGCCCTAACTGCCCCATCAAAATTATCTCAGATCAACATGGTTAATTCACCAAAAATGTTCAGAATGATGAAAGGAACAAAAGTCATGTTGATCGTGATCGGAGATAAGGCTCAACGCACCCTCACGCGCCGCCCAAAGTGGCTGCGCGTGAAAGTCACGCGCCTGACATTGTAGCTGCTACAGTGTCACCCTCTTCACCCGTTTGTCTGTAATACGGGCCTGCCACCTGCGGCTTGACCCGATTGATTACCCATCAATTCCTACTCGATGTCACTGGTTTCCAAACCATAATCAAATTAACCTTACAGGAAGCATCATATTATCAAAACAAACTGGAAAACACAATCAATTGATCCAACACTCACCTGGAAGTAGTCGTCCAAACCTCTGAAATTTCTCTGAACACGGCAGACACAGTCCCAGCTCACCCGTGGCTGATGGCCTTCGATTCCGATGTGGTTGAGTTCCAAACACTCCCAGAAGACTAAACCAGGCCTTGGTTTGGTCTAACAATCACCAGAAATCAAAACCCAATTTTCCCTCCAATTTTCCCCGAAATGGTTTCTCTGGTTTTCCTCTCCAATTTCCAGTTCCCTCAACAGCAGAATGAAGCTTACCCATTACTTAATCAGTTTTAAAACCTCTCAAGCTGTCCCAGAGGTTCGTGGAAGCCTCACTGTCCACTGAATTTTGTTCCCCGAAAAAGCTTCGAATCCCATTAATCAATTCGACAGTGTAGGGTGGATGGTTCAGCCCACGTTCTAAAGCAATAGACAGCCTTTTCTTTCTAGCACACAATTGCATAAACAATTGCACACTGAACCACCGCACATTGTGGTGCCGTCCACGGTTCCCCCGCGGTTGCTACAGTAACCAGGGCAAAAAGACCAAAATGCCCCTGGTTCAATAATTACCAAACTGCCCCTCACTTTCTAGACCCGTAACTCAGCCATACGAAGTCCGATTTCGGCGTGCCGCCTGTCTACGGACTCAGGGCATCGAGACCTACCTAACGGTCCTCATGTCGTGCAAAAATTAGTTGTCAAACGAAAAGTCAACATTTTCGCCCCTGAAGTCCAAATTACGGTAATGCCCCTGAACTTCCGATAGTCATAACTTTTACCCTGATCGTCCGAATTGGACGTGCCACCTGTCTATGGACTCGTGACGTCCCAAACTACGTCACGGTCATTGGTCAAAGTCCATTTGACCCTCAAATCAAAAAGTCAACAATTTGGCCACACCAATCACAAGGGTAAGAACGTCAATTCATACATTAAATTACATTATTATAATCCTCGAATTTCCAGGGTGTTACAAATCATGTGGGAACTCAGCCCAAATCCATAAAATACCAAAATCCGTAAATTCAAATCCAAGTGGGCCACTGCCCAAATCCATAAACACATAAATACCATTTCATATATCCAATAATTAATGTTTACCAAATATCCATCCTCGGCATCCCAGATGCCTAGTACCCCAGGCGCTTGACATCCCATATGTCATATCTCATAGTCTAAAGCTACGCGTGCCGCCCGGGGTCTCTTCGGGTCAATCTCTGACATCCCAGATGTCTAATATTCCAGACGTCTAATCATAGCAATTCTGCTCTTGAGTCACTATACGGTCCAGTTGCTCTGTATAATAACCCCTCGCAGGCAATGCACTGTGACTTCCCCAATGTCCCAGACATCTGGAGCAGACCATCCACATATTCTCATATCAGGATGGTATATGGGAAATAGTTTGTAAAGTCATTTCAAGACATCTCAAAGGGGCCATGCCCGAAATTTCCATAAAGTCACCGTAGTTCCAGAAATGGGTCTCAAGCCCAAAGTATACTTATCATAAACCATTTCCACAAATCCAATTTCCAAAACTCATAGGGTCTTAGCTCGAAATTCCATTTCACAAACTAACTGGGCCTCAAGCCTGATCATGTAAGTCAATTGGGCCTCAAACCCGATCATGTAAATCAATTGGACCTCCGACCCGATGCTCCATTAAATCAAATGGACTCTAAGTCCGATAGTTCGTAAATCAAATGGGTCTCAAGTCCGAGTTCATGTTTCCAAATCCGAAGTCCTTTCATTAATCCATCATTGAAAATACAGACAATTATAAATCCAACATAAACCGTATACCTCGAAATACGTGGAAATACACAATTGTCAAACATCATAAGTATACGTACTCAAGAAATATCAAATCATAGATATAAACATATAAAACAGTTATGCATGCATCATGTTTAGAAAGCAGGTATCCACTCACAGACCGTCCTAGTTGCCGCCTCGATATGCATGCCATAAGCCTTCCTGGGCTAAATCACCATCATCGGAACTCCCGGACCTGTTCAAATCACACTCGAAGGTCACTAATTACTTCAAATCACCTAACATGAAGTCCCCCAATTTTCAGGATTTTTAAATGTATTTAATATAAACCTTAAACCTTCAGACACCCAAAACTACCCCGAAATGGTGTCCGATCGACTCGAAACTTATTCCAAAATGTTCGTTACATCAAAAGGAAAAAATAACATGTTGACCATATCCCGAAATACGGCCTCACGCGCCGTCCAAAGGCGCTGCGTGTAAAATCCACGCGCCATGAATAGTGCATCGTCAACCTCGCGTGAACCCGGTTCACCTAGTTTTTGATTCAACCGAACCAGCGAATCGACCCAGCAGGCTCTCCCAACTCCAGCCACCATTCTCGACGAGGTTTCATCCGATGGCGTCGTTTAATTACGTAAAATTGATCTAAGGATTCAAAACTGGAAAACCGAGCCTAGAAATTACCTGTTATCGCGTGCACAGTACCTATGACCTGCAACTCTGTTCTGCCACTGTTTCCGACCACCTCCATCCTTGTTTCTAATCCCAATCAACTCATATGACCTCTAGCAATCACCTCCAATTGTTAAAACCAATCAAAAGCCCCTAAAATCCAATTTCCAAATTTGAACTAAAACACTTACCGTCCCTATTTTTCGGCCACCGTCCACGACGTTCGACGCCTTTAGCACCATCCTCGTCGTCTCCTTTCACTCTCTCTTTTTCATTCACGGGTCACAAGAATCAGGTGAGGAGTAACAGGTAGTCCACTAATCCATCAGGATCATCACAGCACACCCTGTATGTCCTGGAAAATCAATCCAATTCAAGGTCAACCCTAACCAAATCGAACTGTTCGGTTCACCGTACTACAACTAACGTCGTATGTCCCAGTTCTATGGGATCAACTCCCGAGCACCACGCTCATGCAAAATGGCTCACGACCACTAGGGAACCTGTCACCAAACCAGGTATCCTGTACCTTAGGTAACCAAGCAAAATCTAACTCACTGAGCCATTCAGGATCCTTTCTGTCCCGCTCAACTGCTACCAGACTCGTCCAACTGCCACTCAAGTCCCGAAGAATTATCATTAGCTCCCCAAATCCACTAATTTCCACGACGTCCCTGCATTATTCAGAACCACTCAATTAGCGTTGGGATTCCATTCGACTCATCTCTATCTGAGATTCCACAACCATCACTCGGTTCACATTCCCAAGGCCTAACATAAATCGAGGAATCCTCATTGTCTAGTAAACACCGAACATGTGCACACCACAATTGAGTCATATCCTTTGCTCGTATCGAGGTAACAACCAAACCTCTGCTCATGTCGGAAGAACTTTGTCTCCCGAGTTACGAGGGATAGCCATATAAACGTTCCTCAAACTCTCACCCAGTTCTCAACAGTCTCAACTAGAGTGTAATGACCCGTCCCGAAGTACGAGATTAGATTAGTGATTAATGACGGATTAGTGGAATTAATCGGTGGTTAGTTGGGTGGTTTCAGACGGACGGTGCAAAATGACGGTTTTACCCATAGCATGGGCAACATGTTGACTTTTGATTCGGGCGGTCAAATGGACTTTGGTCGATGACAGTGACGTAGTTCGGGATGTCAGGAGTTCAATGACAGGCGACACGCTGTCATCAGACTTCAGACGGCTCGAATTTTGGTCTAAACATGCGAGGGGTAAAATGGTAATTTGGGCACCAAGGGCAAAATGGTTTTTTGGCTGATTTTGAATGGTGATCAATAGGATGGGGACATCTATCCCTGGTTAGTTGGAGATTTTTCACCTGAATCAGTGGAAAGTGGACACATGTCCAGCCTCTGGTTGGTTCTAGCCTATTCTCACAAGTGATTGATTAAAAACAGGGCTGGATTCTATGGTAGTCGTGTTAGTCATTATGGTTTCTGTGTTTAGACGAGTGAAAGAGTAGAGTGTCATGTATGTGTGACTGAGTGAAAACTAGAGTGAGTCGTGGTGTGTGAGAGTGAGGAAACAAAGAGATAGAGAGGAGGAAAGAAGAAGTGAGTCGAAGAACCATGAACAACCGTGAAATTCAAAACATCCAAACCATTGTGAACCTGTCCGTTGGTGGTGATCACTGAGTAAAAGGAGACCAAGACGACGTGAGGAGTGCGGTGGATGCCACGACGGAGGGCCAGAGGGATGGTAAGCCATATCTGATACCCTGTTTTCGCTGTTTTGTACAGAGCTAGGACCTTGAGTTTTGTGGGCTAGTGAATGACTGGGTTGCTTATTAGAGCTTCTGAAGGTTGAGACGAGGCCTGGAAACGTGGAACCATGGCCGGAGAACGGTGTGGTGGCCGGGAACAGAGAAGGGCAATTTTTGGGTTTTTGTTTGAATTTGGGAGGTAAGAAACATGCCTTCATTACGTGTTTTAATTAGTTCAATCAATCTTAAACAAAGGGATGAAGGGAATGGTGGAAATAGGACTGAAAACAGATAGGAAAATAGAACGTTATGGCATCAAACCGCCCTCGCTAGTTCGGCTGGACCGGATCGGTTTGAACCTAGTTTGACCAAGGTTGAAGAAAACTTGCGCCTGTTGCGTAAGGCCCACACGCAACCCCTTTGGGAGGCGCGTGGGGGCGCGTGGCATGTCTTTTGAGGAAGTTTTCAACACGAATTTTCATCTAATCGATGTAACAAACAATTTGGGATTGGTTTCGAGTCAATCGGACATCGTTTCGATATGATTCGAGATGTCCAAAGGTTTAGGATCAAGTTTAAAAATAGTTAAAAATTCGGGAAAATTACGAGGAATAGTAGAAGAATTATGAAGAAGTTAGCAAACTTAGTATGTGATATGGACAGGTTCGGGAAGACCGGTGATAGTGGATTAGCCGGGAACGGCGTATTGCACGTGTATCGAGGCAGCAACACGAATGGTATGTGAGTGGACTTTTCTTTCTAAATTATGATGCATGCATAAATGTTTTATATTTTTATATACGTGATTTCTATGTTTATGATATGATATTGAAGATTTACGGTTTTGCACGTATTTCGAGATGTTTTACGTATTTACACATTTTACGATATTATGCTTTTATGCTATGATTTGATAGTGGTTTCGATACTATGATTTTAGGATTTGAATTATGATTTGATTTCAATGGTTTATGAATGGATTTGGTAAAGTTATTTCGATAAACGTGAATGATTTCTGGATTTGGATTCGGAATGATGATTTCGGATTGGGATTTGGAAATGGATTAATTGATTTGGATTTGATAAAATGGTTTGGATTGGATTTGCTGGATCTAGTATTGGGTTTAAAGACCCGAATATGATATGTGACGGGGGCGGGCCCGGATATGTGATTAGGTTTAAAGACCCAAATTGAGTTTAAAGACTTAGATATTGTGATTTTCCCCCGTAGGCCTATTGAGTTTAAAGACTCGGGTGTTTAAAGACTCGGATTGATATTGAGGCCTGTTGAGTTTAAAGACTCGGATAGATCCAGCAAGTTCGATTAATGGAATTGTGTTTTAAATGATTTTGGATTTCTATGATACACTGATGGTTTTCAAATGGTTTTAAGATGTTTTGGGCTATGATCCGGATGATATGGATTTGATGGTTTTGGGCTAAGGCCTGAGATTTGAGAAAAGGAATTGATTTCGGTTTTCATAAACAGTTTTTATACTCGGAAATGAAATGGTTTTCGAATGAATGCATTGGTTTTACGTGGAGGGTATAAATGTCTTTTCGTATGAAATGTTTTATGAACTTATTATTTATTTTTTGTCCACTCACAATCTTTTTGTTTTTTCGATACCCTCCAGGTTGATGCGATGCAGGCTGTTGTTAGTGAGACGGAGACATCACACACGCGATCCACAGTGATGCTCCAAACTCTAGTTAACTCAAGTTGGTTTTTGGTACGTTGACCTGGGTATCCCTTGTCTGGCTTACGTGTTTCAGAGAGGTTAGACAGGTGTTTAGCCTTCGTGTCGCACGTGGGTTAGACATGAGCATGACTTATCCCTGAATCCCGGGGGATTGGGGGTGGGTCGTGTCATAGAGTCGTTCATGACCTAAGCTGCCCTCTGCAGTACAACCCCTAACTTGACCGTCCAACGGTCTTGACTCTGAAAGTCGCTACACCAAATCCTAATCCACCGACACTCTGTGGTTTCCAACCGTTAGCACACAAGAAAACCCTGCCTTAAACGGGTTTACTAAGCCCTAGACAGGAAGCCAAAACACATCTTACCCATGATTCATTTCCACAAACTCTGCTACTCTTTACCATAACTCTCATATTGATGATGGGATGTTTCCTCGTAGAGACATCATATCCTTCACATGCGCGACACTCTAAGAGCAAATCGTGCTTTGGTTCCAAGCTAACACCCCGCTCTGATACCATTTTGACACATTCCATCCCAATCCCCCCAGGATTAATGTGGGATGTGCCATGCTCTCGTCTGACACCATGTGCCAGACAAGGGATAACCCAAATCTTGATCCTTTCGGGGCTTCCAGAGCGCACCAGGATCTGTGTAGGAATGTGATGTCTCGGTCTCTGCTACAGCCCGCATCGGCGATCAAACTGAAGGGTATTAAAAATCATGCAAAGCTGTGAGTTGACGAAAATAAATAATTTAATAAAACACATTTCAGAAAAGACATTTATACCCTTCACTAAAAAGCATGCATGCATTCGAAAATCAATTAACTCAATCATTCCTCAAATCAAATCAAACTTAATTAAATAATTAAATAATTTATCAATCAAACTTAATTAAATAATTAAAACCAACCATGTGGGAACTCAGCCCAAAACCATAAATCCATGTGGGAACTCAGTCCAAAACCAAGTATGTGGGTCACAACCCAAATCCTTTAACATTAACCAACTAATCCATTAAAATACAGTTTACCAATCTTTAGTATCCCAGATGTCATAATGTTACAATATCAATCTACGCGTGTTACTCGGAAGTCTCAATTCCGAGTCTCCCCAAAGTCCATCTAGGTCAATGACCCTCTTTGGGGGGAGGTTTTACCCTCATGCAATCATGATTCTGAGCCTCTCTACATGAGCCACTATGAGGTCACTCTGTAGGTTGACCCCTCTTAGGAAATGCACCGTGACTACTCTAGTGTCCCTGACATCTAGAGGAGACAATCCACACATAAGGATGGTATATGAAAAACATTACACAAATCATCTCAAAACCTTTCAAAGGGGTCGACGTAGAAATATAGTTTTATCCCTTCTATTTCCATAAAACCATCGTAAATCCATAACTGGGTCTCATGCCCGAAGTATAACTTTCATAAACCATTTCCACATATCATATACGTAAACCACAACTGGGACTCAAGCCCGATATCATAAACCAACTAGGTTTCAAGGCTGATATCATAAACCAACTGGGCATTAAGCCCGATAATATAAACCAATCGGGCCTCTAGCCCGATACCTCATTAAATCAAATGGACTCCAAGTCTGATAGTTCATATTTCCAAATCCGAAATCATTTAGTTTATTCAATCCCTTGAAACCCTAAGCAAGTATAAAAACCTTAGCAAAAGATAAAAGTCCTCGAAATACGTGCATTACCACATTTATATGAAATTAACGAAACACCACAATCTCGTGCACTCAAGGAATTCAAATCATAAATATAAAACATATAAAATAGTTATGCATGCATCATGGTTAGAAAGCAAATGTCCATTCACTACCGTACTTGTTGCGCCTCGATAACCGTGCCATAAGCCTTTTCGGGCTAATCCAACCTTTCCGGGTCATCCAAACATGTCCAAATCACACTCAAAGGTCACTAACCATCTATACAAGTCCTAATAATAAACCCCCAAAACTCCCAGAAAATTCAACGTGTCCTGGACACATTTCCCTAGGCTAAAAATCTTATTTGACCAACCTAACGATCTCCGATCGACTTGAAACCACTGTCATTGGATTCCTATCGTCAAAAATTTTAAATGGTACTGGTCCCACCTCGAGATTCGTGCCTACACACCCCCTACGCTGGTCAAAGTTAAAGTCAACGTTAGTCAACGGTTAATGCTGACGTCATTGCTGATGTCAGCATGATGTCATCCTAACAGCTGTCAGGTCTGACACGTGTCATCATGACAGGTGCCACGTGTCAGCAGCCGGTTGGTCCACATCATAATATGTTAGTGATCCGTGGCACCATCTGATTGGTCCACGTCACTATCATGCCAGAGCTAACTGAGCACTGACAGTGAAATGTGTCAACCTGTGATTGGGCCACCTGACCTGTAACACCCCGGAAATTTGAGGATTTTAATATTATAATTTAATATGTGAATTGACGCTTTTACCTTTGTGTTTGGTATGGCCAAATTGTTGACTTTTTGATTGATGAATTAAATGGACTTTGACCTATGACCGTGACGTAGTTCAGGACGTCACGAGTTCATAGACAGGTGGCACGTCCAATTCGGACGATCAGGGAAAAAGTTATGGCTATCGGAAGTTCAGGGGCATTACCGTAATTTGGGCGTTAGGGGCGAAAATGTTAACTTTTTGTTTGACAACTAATTTTCACGCGACTCAAGGACCGTTAGGTAGGTCTCGACGTCCTGAGTCCGTAGACAGACGGCACGCCGAAAGCGGACTTCGTACGAGGAAGTTATGGTCAGAAACGTGAAATCGGGAGGTTCGTGTCTCGGTTTTCGTGCCAAATATTTTACTCTGGAAATCTGATTGGAGGACTGTCACTCACCCATTGGTTAGATTGGATCAAGCTCCACTAAGCATTTATTTAAGATTTAAACCCCCTTTTAATCACAGCCTTTGATCTGGAAATCTCCAGATCTAATCCTCACCATTTATCTCATTTCTGAGATTCAATCTGGGCCCTTGAATTCTTATGCATGATCTGTTTTAAAACCCATGAGACCATACACCTATGTTTTCATTCTCTCAACCCGGTTAGTACGATTTCCTCTTGGAACCAACTCACCAGCCCTCACCACTCAACCTCACACCCCCAGGCAGCCAACAGCCACCCCCGGACGCTGGACACCACTCCACGGCCACCCTGCACGGCCGGATTTCCCCCAGACCCGAGAAGAAACCCGATCAACCCAAACCACCCAAACCATCCAACCCTTCACACTTGGTTTCGAACCAACGTACGGTTGGGTGCACTGTGACGACAGGACGGCCCAGAACTGAACTGGACGGCTTACGGCGGCGATAGGACGAAAAACCCGTGAGTGCCCGATTTCCTTCCCTACTTCGAAACGTCCGTTTTTGACGTTGGAAATTGTTGGTTGTTGTTATGACACACTCAGGGGACCGAGGCGATCAGGTTGAACCCAGGACCGTGGCTGGAAACTCGACGGCTCGCCGGAGAAGATAACCAGAACCGGCAGCCAACCTTCCCATCGATTTTCAGGTAGTTTATTCAATCTAGAATCTAGTTTCATATGCACAGAACCATAGTTGAGGTTGAGACGAGTCCATAGGAACTAACCTCACCTAAAATGGTGGTCGGAATCACGATCTGTGATCGGGTCGAGCCGTGGGTCTGCGGTGACCCGGTTCTCTGACCCGGTACTGTAGCTGATGACATCATCATGCTGACGTCAGCAGTGACGTCATGATGACGTCATCATGTCAGAAACTGTCAGACCAGGGACCAATGGACTGCTGACACGTGTCCTCTGACACTGTCAGTGATGACGTCATGCTGACGTCAGCAGTATTGTAGCACAGTTGACCAGAGGGTTGACCAGACGCGTGGGGGCGGTGTGAACAGTAATTTTGGTGGGACCACCACCATTCATTAGGTTTCGACGATCCGGATCCAATGGCGGTGGTTTCGGGTCGATCGGAGATCATTAAGTTGGTCAAATGAGGTTTATTGTCTTGGGAAGCGCGTTCAGGCTTCTTTTCCGGACCGGTTTCGGTCTAGGGTTTCATGGTTAAATGTTAGAGGTTTGTATTGACCTTTGCGTATGCTTTGGATATGACAGGGATTGTATAATTGTACCAGAATGAGGGTATACGTTCGATTTTCAGCAGGATTGTACTGTGAGTGGGCCATTTTCTTAAACCCTTGCGTGCATAAATGTTTTCTGGTTTTATTATACTTATTCACATGCTAAAAACAATAATGGTTTTGATGATATGGAAAATATGGTTATGGCACGTTTCACGGTATTTGGGCTTGAGACCCGTCTGATGAAACTTAATGATTGGGTCGGATTTTATCTATGTATATATATGCTTGCATGTGGATATCAATAAAATGTATTTGGTACTGCACTGTATAGATCCATTCATATGATACTGTCTCCTCCAGATGAGGTACCCCAGAGAGGTCACGGACGTCTAGAACGTCCAGCGTCTATGACGCTAAGCATCGGGGATGCTGTACCCGAACGGGGTTCGGGGATTGAACTCGGAATTGAGACCCGAGTGGCACGCGTAGCCTTGTGATAGTGACCTTATTGGACGTCAGGGACGTCAGACATCAGGGATGTCGGGATTGGAGTGTATAGTGCAGCAACTAAAATTATACTTATGGTTTGATTATATGCCTTATGGTTCATATTATATGATTGATGGTTTTAAATACGGTTGCATGCATGTTTGGAAAACGGAGGGGTAAATTATATGTGGGTAAATTATATGTTTTACTTATCAAATGATTTTATAAACTTGAGTTTCGGTCCACTCACCCTTATTGTTTTGATAACCCCTCCAGGTCGTGATACTGAGGTAGAGGAGGAACCTGAGGCTGAGGCATAGATCTACTTCTGCGTACCTGAACCCTTGCTGGGTGGTGTACCCGCAGGTTTATGTTAGAGTCGTGCTCGCAACTTGTAATTTTGGATTTCATCCCTTGTCTGACATCTGTTTAATTCGGATTTGATGTATGACTTTAATTTGATTATTTATGCATTTGAGGTTTTGAGGTCAAAATTGGTATGAATTATTGGCTGTCAGACAGGAGGAGGGCACGTCCCCATATGGTCCCAGAGAGGATCGGGGCGGGTCCTATCAGCTTGGTATCAAAGCACTAGGTTGTGGTCAGTACTAGGTTATGGTCAGCATGCTAGACTAGCGGTTAGTACTAGTTACTTTTCGACTTTTAAGAATATCGTTTTCTGATCTATGCCTCTTGACAGTTGGTTATGCCTCCTAGGAGAATTCCTCATATTCGAACGGACGAGGATCTGGAAAGGGAGATGGAATGCGCGAGCATTGAAAGGGCTCAACGTTTGGGAGCCACTCCTTTCTGCGGGGGATCAAACCCCGAGGATGCTCATGATTGGATCATCAAGTGGGAGAGGATCTTCTCGGTGATGCACTGCCCTCCGGGGGAACGGGTAACTTTGGCGGCCATCTTGCTGGAAGGAGGAGCCTACCAGTGGTGGCACGGCCTCGAAATGTCGGGGTGGTCTGTCCATACCACTACTTGGGAAGCTTTCCGTTCCAGATTTCTGGACCAGTACTACCCACGATCATTTCGCGGGGCACGGGAGGCTGAGTTCCTGAGGCTGGAGCAGGGTAATATGTCCGTTGCGGACTACGAGCAAACTTTCGGAAGACTATCCCGGTTCGCTGCATCATTCGTGAGCACGGAGGAGGACAAATGCCAAAGGTTCGAGCTTGGACTCCGAGGGGAGATCCAGGCAAGTGTGACTGCTGCTACTCATGCTTTTCTGAGAGATTTGGTCGACGCTGCGGTGCGTGTCGAGGCCAGTCTGGCGGCACACCAGACACGACAGCCTTCGGGCGAGGGGCGACGTCAGGATCGCCCACATCGTGGGCCATCAGGCTAGAAGAACAACAAGGGAGGGGGCTACAGAGGAGCACCCTCGTCCTTCAAGGGTGGTGGCTGGTCAGGTCGACGCGGAGGCTCTCAGGGCAGAGGATCTGGATACAACTCTAGGCAGCGCTCATCTTAGAGCGGTGCTTCTGGTGGGTATTCGGACAGGCCAAGGCCAGTAACTTGTTTTTCTTGCGGAGAGGAGGGCCACTATGCCTGTGATTGCCCGCAGTTGTCCAAGAACAACGACGCTGGGGGCTCTAGTGTGGTGCAGAGCGCGGCTTCCCACACTAATGGAGGTCGCGGTCAGGGAGGTGACCGTGGTGCTGGGCGTGGCGCGCGCGGGCGCGGATGGAACGGATGGCCGAGGGCCCAAGTGTTTGCAATGACCTAGCAGCAGGCGAGGACTGCCCCAGGCGTGGTCACAGGTACACTACATATCTTAAACCTTTTTGTACGTGTATTGATGGATGCGGGGGCTACACATTCTTTTATTTCGAAGAGTTGTGCTGTTATTCTTGATTGTGTGGTATCAGCTTTAGATTGCGAAATGGGTGTTGGCACCCCGATGGGCATCGTGTACCTTGTGAATCAGGTGATTCGGAGGTGCCCGGTAAGAATTGAGGATGTGGATTTACCAGCAGACTTAATTATTCTGGATATCCACGACTTCGATATAATCCTAAGGATGGATTGGCTATCGGAGCACGGATCGCTCATCGATTGCTGTAGCAAGCAAGTGATTCTGCGGAGTCCGGGTTTGCCGGAGGTTATCTTTCAGGGGGAACGTGAAGGTTCGCCTCCTGAAGTGATTTCGTCACTTACTGCTACCAAACTTCTACGGAAGGGATGCCAGGGTTATCTGGCTCATGTTGTGTCGGAACAGGTTGATACTCCGGGTATCGACGTGATACCGGTGGTATGTGAGTTTCCGGATGTATTCCTGAAAGACTTACCTGGATTGCCACCATCACGGGAGATCGAGTTTACAATTGAACTACTCCCTGGTACCCGACCTATATCCCAGGCACCATACCAGATGGCGCCGGCCGAGTTACGAGAACTCAAGACTCAATTGCAGGAGTTGGTGGATTTGGGATATGTCCGACCGAGTACTTCACCGTGGGGAGCACCGGTGTTGTTCGTAAAGAAGAAGGAGGGAAGTCTCCGATTGTGCATTGACTATCGACAACTCAACAAGGTGACACTGAGGAACCAGTATCCTCTACCCAGGATCGATGACCTTTTTGACCAGTTGCGGGGAGCACAGTGCTTCTCGAAAATTGATTTGCGGTCTGGGTATCACCAACTGAGGATTTCGGAGGAGGATATTCCGAAAACTGCTTTTCGAACCCGTTACGGACACTACGAGTTCCTTGTTATGCCTTTTGGGTTGACGAATGCTCCATCAGCATTCATGGATTTGATGAACCGGGTCTTTCGACCCTACCTGGATAAGTTCGTGATTGTGTTCATCGATGATATCTTGCTATACTCGAGGAGTGCCCGTGCACATGAGGAACATATACGGTTGGTCTTGGAGAAGCCGAGACATGAACAGTTGTACGCCAAGCTGAGCAAGTGTCAGTTTTGGCTGAGCAGTATTGGTTTTCTGGGACACGTGATATCGACGGATGGGATTTGCGTGGATCCCCAGAAAACAGAAGCGGTGACTAACTGGGCTAGACCGACAACAGTAACGGAGGTGCGGAGTTTTGTCGGATTAGCAGGTTACTACCGAAGATTCGTGGAGGGTTTCTCCAAAATTGCTGCACCATTGACTCGTTTGACTCAGAAGGGAGTAAAGTTTATCTGGGACGAGCAGTGCGATCGGAGTTTTCAAGAGTTGAAAGATCGATTGACCACTGCACCTGTCCTTGCATTGCCGGATGACAGTGGAGAGTTTGTGGCCTTCAGTGATGCATCGCTGCAAGGTTTGGGCTGCGTGTTGATGCAGACTGGCAAGGTTATCGCCTATGCATCCCGGCAGCTGAAGACTCATGAGTTGAACTACCCTACCAATGATTTGGAGTTGGCGGCAGTGGTTCATGCTCTAAAAATCTGGAGACATTATCTGTTCGGTGCAACATGTCGGATATACACCGACCACCAGAGTCTAAAGTACCTATTCACTCAGAAGGAGCTTAACATGAGACAACGGAGATGGTTGGAGCTACTGAAAGATTATGACTGTACGATCGAGTACCATCCGGGTAAGGCCAATGTGGTGGCTGATGCACTCAGTAGGAAATCAGCGGGATCAATTGCACACCTGGGGATGGTGTACCTTCCTTTGCTGGTGGAACTCCGGAAGGCGGGAGTTATTTTGGGTACGGATGAGCATGGAGCTTTGTTGGCCAGCTTCCATGTATGACCTGTACTGATTGATCGGATCATCGAAGAATAACTTCAGGATCTGATACTCTGTATTTACAGGATTGAGGTCGATGCGGATGGGAGACAGGATTTTTCCATCCGGGATGATGGAGCACTGGTGAAGTTGGGCCGTTTGTGTATACCTGCAGTGGCAGAGTTACAGGCCGAGATTCTTGAGGAGGCCCATAGTTCGGCCTATGCTATGCATCCAGGGGGTACAAAGATGTACCGTACCCTCAGGAACCATTATTGGTGGCCAGGAATGAAGAAGGATATTGCTGAATTCGTGAGCAAATGCTTAACCTGTCAGCAGGTTAAGGCGGAACAGCAGAGACCTTATGGGGCCATGCAGCCACTTCCTATTCCCTAGTGGAAGTGGGATCACATCACCATGGACTTCGTCTTTAATTTACCAAGGACTCAGAGTGGAGTTGACGGAGTATGGGTGATCGTGGACCGGTTAACCAAGTCAGCCCATTTTTTGCCAGTTCAAGAGACTTATAAACCTAACCGACTGGCTCAGTTGTTTGTGAAGGAAATCATACGATTGCATGGTATGCCGAAATCGATCGTGTCCGATCGTGATCCGCGTTTCACTTCTAGGTTCTGGCGGAGTTTGCAAGCCACCTTGGGAACAACCCTACGTTTCAGTACTGCTTTCCATCCACAGACCGATAGGCAGTCTGAAAGAACCATTCAGACCCTGGAGGACATGATGAGGTCATGTGTACTACAGTTTCAGGACTCTTGGGATACTCATTTGCCATTGATGGAATTCGCTTACAACAACAGCTATCAGGCAAGCATCGGGATGGCACCTTATGAGGCACTATATGGTCGACAGTGCAGGACACCTATCTGCTGGACGGAGATAGGAGAGCGAGCGGCTGTAGGGCCGGAATTGATGGACTTAACCATGGAAACTGTTCGTGTTATCAAGGAGAGATTGAAGGCGGCACAGGATCGCCAGAAGAGTTATGCCGATCGACGGATTCGAGACTTGGAATTTGAAGTGGGAGATTTTGTCTTCCTGAAGTTATCTTCGTGGAAGGGGATTATCCGATTTGGTCGACGGGGGAAACTGAGTCCACGTTTTATCGGACCATATGAGATCGTGGAGAGAATTGGCAGAGTTGCATACAGATTGGCACTACCTCCAGAACTATCTAGAGTTCACGATGTTTTCCACATATCGATGCTACGGAAGTACGTACGTGATGCTTCTCATGTACTTGGGGAACAACCTGTCGAACTACGGGAGGATTTGAGCTTTGAAGAACAACCAGTACGGATCATGGATCGGAAGGACAAGGTACTACGTCGGAAGACGATTCCTCTCGTAAAGATTCTCTGGAGAAACCAGGATGTGGAAGAAGCCACATGGGAGCCTGAAGCTCAGATGCGAGATCAATTTCCTCATTTGTTTCTTTGAAATTTCGGGACGAAATTTCTTAAGGGGGGAAGGTTGTAACACCCCGGAAATTCGAGGATTTTAATATTATAATTTAATATGTGAATTGACGCTTTTACCCTTGTGTTTGGTATGGCCAAATTTTTGACTTTTTGATTGATGAATTAAATGGACTTTGGCCTATGACCGTGACGTAGTTCGGGACGTCACGAGTTCATAGACAAGTGGCACGTCCAATTCGGACGATCAGGGAAAAGGTTATGGCTATCGGAAGTTCAGGGGCATTACCGTAATTTGGGCGTTAGGGGCGAAAATGTTGACTTTTTTTTGACAACTAATTTTCACGCGACTCAAGGACCGTTAGGTAGGTCTCGAAGTCCTGAGTCCGTAGACAGGCGGCACGCCGAAATCGGACTTCGTACGAGGAAGTTATGGTCAGAAACGTGAAATCGGGAGGTTCGTGTCTCGGTTTTCGTGCCAAATATTTTACTCTGGAAATCTGATTGGAGGACACCTAGTGAGTGACAAGTGTCACTCACCCATTGGTTAGATTGGATCAAGCTCCACTAAGAATTTATTTAAGATTTAAACCCCCTTTTAATCACAGCCTTTGATCTGGAAATCTCCAGATCTAATCCTCACCATTTATCTCATTTCTGAGATTCAATCTGGGCCCTTGAATTCTTATGCATGATCTGTATTAAAACCCATGAGACCATACACCTATGTTTTCATTCTCTCAACCCAGTTAGCACGATTTCCTCTTGGAACCAACTCACCAGCCCTCACCACTCAACCTCACACCCCCAGGCAGCCAACAGCCACCCCCGGATGCCGGCCACCACTCCACGGCCACCCTGCACGGCCGGATTTCCCCCAGACCCGAGAAGAAACCCGATCAACCCAAACCACCCAAACCATCCAACCCTTCACACTTGGTTTCGAACCAACATACGGTTGGGTGCACTGTGACGACAGGACGGCCCAGAACTGAACTGGACGGCGTACGGCGGCGACACAGCGGCGATAGGACGAAAAACCCGTGAGTGCCCGATTTCCTTCCCTACTTCGAAACGTCCGTTTTTTACGTTGGAAATTGTTGGTTGTTTTTATGACACACTCAGGGGACCGAGGCTATCAGGTTGAACCCAGGACCGTGGCTAGAAACTCGACGACTCGCCGGAGAAGATAACTAGAACCGACAGCCAACCTTCCCGTCGATTTTCAGGTAGTTTATTCAATCTAGAATCTAGTTTCATTTGCACAGAACCATAGTTGAGGTTGAGACGAGTCCATAGGAACAAACCTCACCTAAAATGGTGGTCGGAATCACGATCTGTGATCGGGTCGAGCCGTGGGTCTGCGGTGACCCGGTTCTCTGACCCGGTTACTGTAGCTGATGACGTCATCATGCTGACGTCAGCAGTGATGTCATGTTGACGTCATCATGTCAGAAACTGTCAGACCAGGGACCAATGGACTGCTGACACGTGTCCTCTGACACTGATAGTGATGACGTCGTGCTGACGTCAGCAGTATTGTAGCACAGTTGACCAGAGGGTTGACCAGGCGCGTGGGGGCGCGTGTGAACAGTAATTTTGGTGGGACCACCACCATTCTTTAGGTTTCGACGATCCGGATCCAATGGCGGTGGTTTCGGGTCGATCGGAGATCATTAAGTTGGTCAAAATGAGGTTTATTGCCTTGGGAAGCGCGTTCGGGCGGCTTTTCCAACCGGTTTCGGTCTAGGGTTTCATGGTTAAATGTTAGAGGTTTGTATTGACCTTTGCATATGCTTTGGATATGACAGGGATTGTATAATTGTACCAGAACGAGGGTATACGTTCGGTTTTCAGCAGGATTGTACTGTGAGTGGGCCATTTTCTTAAACCCTTGCGTGCATAAATGTTTTCTGGTTTTATTATACTTATTCACATGCTAAAAACAATAATGGTTTTGATGATATGGAAAATATGGTTATGGCACGTTTCACGGTATTTGGGCTTGAGACCCGTCTGATGAAACTTAATGATTGGGTCGGATTTTATCTATGTATATATATGCTTGCATGTGGATATCAATAAAATGTATTTGGTACTGCACTGTATAGATCCATTCATATGATACTGTCTCCTCCGGATGAGGTACCCCGGAGAGGTCACGGACGTCTAGAACGTCCAGCGTCTATGACGCTAAGCATCGGGGATGCTGTACCCGAACGGGGTTCAGGGATTGAACTCGGAATTGAGACCCGAGTGGCACACGTAGCCTTGTGATAGTGACCTTATTGGACGTCAGGGACGTCAGACATCAGGGATGTCGGGATTGGAGTGTATAGTGCAGCAACTAAAATTATACTTATGGTTTGATTATATGCCTTATGGTTCATATTATATGATTGATGGTTTTAAATACGGTTGCATGCATGTTTGGAAAACGGAGGGGTAAATTATATGTTTTACTTATCAAAGGATTTTATAAACTTGAGTTTCGGTCCACTCACCCTTATTGTTTTGATAACCCCTCCAGGTCGTGATACTGAGGTAGAGGAGGAACCTGAGGCTGAGGCATAGATCTACTTCTGCGTACCTGAACCCCTGCTGGGTGGTGTACCCGCAGGTTTATGTTAGAGTCGTGCTCGCAACTTGTAATTTTGGATTTCATCCCTTGTCTGACATCTGTTTAATTCGGATTTGATGTATGACTTTAATTTGATTATTTATGCATTTGAGGTTTTGAGGTCAAAATTGGTATGAATTATTGGCTGTCAGACGGGAGTAGGGCACGTCCCCATATGGTCCCAGAGAGGATCGGGGCGGGTCCTGTCATGGCCTGATAGCCTGACATGATCCTGACGTCATCGTCTTCCTCCTCGCGATGGGTTAGACCCGGATTAGTGTACCGGGTCGAGTAGACCTGTGACTTGACCTGGTTTTAAAACCGCCAAAACTCAACCATTTTTATCCTAATTTGTTCCGACAGACTCGCCTTGATCCCTAGAAGAGTTCCCTAGTCTCAAAAACACTAGAAAGGGTCTTGAAAATACCTTCCCAAGCTCGAATAGTGACGACCCCTACAACCGTGCTTTGCCGTCGATTCCAGCCCTCTCAATCCTCAAAATCGATCCCGAGACACTCCTACAAACCCTAGGAACATGATTTGATCAACCATACAGTGCCACAATCCCTAAAATCCAAACTTCAAATTTGAATTCAAAACCTTACTGTTTCGGGTTTTCCAGCCACCGTCCACGGTCGCCTTCGCCGTTGCTACCGCCGTGATCGTCTTAGTCCACTCTCTCACTTCCCTTCACACCCCATGGACAATGGATGAATTTTGAGGGATATGGGTTTGAGTTTTGGGGTGGGTTGTATGTGTGTGTCGGGTGTAAGGAAACAAAGAAGATGAAGATGAAATATCCAATTGTTTGGGTTTTGGGCCAATCAGATGAGGGACACGTGTCATTCACTGATTGGTCCACCCAGATTCTCAACCCAATCCAAAAATGCAATTTGTCCAATTTCCCCGGTTTGCATAAATAGTACCATTTTCCTTTCGTGACCCGCAACTTTTTCGTCGAACGTCCGATTTCGACGTGACGCTTATCTACGGAATTGTAACGTCCCGATCTATGTAACAGTCCTCGATCCTCGTGTGTAACAACCCGTACCTTCGGGAAGGGTAAAAATGTAATTTTATAAGATTTTTTGTATTAAAGGACGGTTTTGCCCTTGTGAATAGTAGGCCAAAAGTCGACTTTTTGAATTACCGATTGGATGAGTGTTGACCCTTGACCGTGACGTAGTTTAGCACGTCACGAGTCCGTAGACAGGTGGCAGGTTCGATTCGGACAATCGGAGAAAAAGTTATGACGTTCGTAAGATTGAGGGCGTTACCGTAATTTTGATTAAACGAGGAAAATGTTAACTTTTAATGGACTTATAATTTTCACGTAGACCGAGGACCGTTAGATAGGTCTCGACGTCCTGAGTACAACGACAGGCGGCACGCTGTCATCGGACGTCGGATGAAATATTTACGGGTCTGGAAAGTGTGAGGGTAAAATGGTAATTTGTGCTTGGGGGGGTATTTTGGTCATTTCCCTCAACCCAATTAGATCAGCACAAGTGGCATTAATGGATTGGGATATTTTGGTTTAATCCAGTGGATGTTGGACACGTATGGGTGGCTGGATGGTTCTAGGACGATCGATTGTGTGCACGGCCACAAAACGTCCATATTCAAACCGTGCTTTGCCTTTGAACACAGAGAAACAGAGGGTGAGATTTTGGGAGAGATTGATCGACTCAGTGCAAGGGGGAGTGAAGAGTGTTTTGTGAGCGTGACAGAGAGAAGTGTTTGAGCTGGTGATCGTATTTTGGTGGAGAAATCGTGCACGGCGGCACGGTGGTGGTGCGGCGGAGTTCTGAGGAAAACAGGGAGATTGTGAGACAGGAGCGGCTGTTGTGCCGTGTGGTGGACCAAACCAAGGCGGTAGGAGGTTCAGGTGACTGAAGGGAGTCCAACGAGCACCGGGGCACGCGGCGGTGCGCACGGCGGAGCCTGAATCGAAAGGTAAGCCCTTTTCCTCTGTTTTTCCCGTGAGTTTCATTTTGGAAGTCGTGAAGGTAGGATGAGAATCGAGGGGATTGGCGGGTGCAGTGATGTTTAGGGAGACCCTAGGAGTAGTTTAGGACGGTCGCCGTGACGGGGGAGTACACGGCGGAGTTCAGACGACGGCGAGTACTCTGTACTCTGTTTTGGCCGTGAGCTCAAACGGAAAGTCGTGGACTTCAGGGGTGAATCGAAGGTTTCTGTGAGTTGGGGGTGACTTAGTGGGGTCTTAGGAAGAGGCTGGGATCGCCACCGTGAAGGCGGAAGAACTGGGCGGCCGGAAAGGAAAACAGGGGTTGTCTGTGTTTTCTTTCGAGCTTCACTCGTGAAGCTGTAGGTCGAGTCGAACCAAGAGAGTGAGGGGGATGAGTTCGTTGTGACTGGACGAAGCTTTGGGTGAAGGAAGGAAGTGAAATGGTGGCTGGACGACGGAGAATGGCTCTCGCTGGTCCGGGTTGCAGCCCTGGTGCGAACCGGGTTCGATCGAGGTTGGGGATGCACTGTAGCAGGCGCGTGAGTCCCACGCGCAGCCACTTTGGGCGGCGCGTGGAGGCGCGTGGGGAGGAATCCGGCCAAGCTTCCAACATGGGTTTGGTTCTAATTGTCCTAAGGAGTTTATTGGTGTGGTTTTCGGGTGAATCGGACGATGTTAAGGAGTTGTTCGGGAATCCGGACGGTTTAGGGTTTAGGATTAAAATATTAATAAATTCCCGAAAAATGTGGGAAATTAGGGTTAGTATCCTTGATGTGTTTATGACCCTTTTTGGTGCATATTGACAGGACAGGAGGTACCCGAGACAGTCGAGGAACGCACGGAGCGCGAGTGACTCGTTCTGATTTGTGAGTGGACTCTTTCTTTCTTTCGAGCATGCCTAACTGTTTTCTCGATGTTTTATGATATTACGAGTGTTTTTATGCTTTTAAATGATGATTATAAGTGGTTGATATGTTTGCACGTTTTTCGAGACATTTCCGAGATTTTGCACGTTTTTCGAGAAGAAGCTGGTTTTCGGATTTTGATGCCATATTTGCGATTTGACCTATAAATGTTTCCTGATGATGATCAATGGGTTATGAAATATGATTTATGCTTATGTGTGATTTCTGGGTATAAGAATGGATTTCCGGATTTGGGTTCGGAATGACGGTTCTGAACGCCGGAAGGGCTTCGAACCGGGGATTTCGAATTCGAGTTTGGCGATGGATTTTGAATTGGTTTTACACTGGATATGGATTGGATTTGCTGGATCTGGATATTGGGTTTAAAGACCCGGATTGATATTGACGGGGGACGGGCCCGGATTGAGTTTAAAGACTCGGGAGTTTAAAGACTCGGATATTTATGATGTTACCCCCATGGGCCTATTGCGTTTAAAGACTCGGGAGTTTAAAGACTCGGATTTTAGTTAAGGCCTGGTTGAGTTTAAAGACTCAGATAGGTCCAGCAGGTTTGATCAGAAATGATGGTTTGATGCTCATGCTATGATTTCTATATCCGTTTTACAGTGTTTCTGTTTCTTATGGTATTTTACAGTGTTTCTGTTTCTTATGGTATGTTATAGTGTTTCTGTTTCTTATGATGTTTCTTGGTTTATAATTATTTTAATCACTGAGTTAGGCATGTGATTTCCAAAACGGAGGGAACAAAGTGTTCTAGTTTCTTAGCTTTGATCTGAAAATAAACGGTTTTCAAACTTTCATTTTCTTTTAGTCCACTCACATATTTTGGTTTTAAATTTTCCCTCCAGGTCGTGGTGATAGCGCTGGGGTGAACGTTGAGGCAGATATCGAGGCATAGAGCTTCTGACGTTCTTCCGTTGCGAGACTAGCATTGTAGGATTTTTGTGCCATTTTGTAGAACTATGCTCTAACTGACTGTTGTATATATTTTACTCCTTCGTCTTATAGTTATGCTTATAGTTGTATTAAGGTTGTTTTTGGTACTGTAAGTGTGATTGTCAGACGGGAGCAGGGTTCGTCCCGGGTATCGAGGTGATAGTTGGGACGGGTCCTGACATCGTGTATTTGACCACTTGAGTCAAAAGATAACGTTTACCCATTCCTAGGGGTGAAATGTCATTTTATACCAATCATCCGAATTCCCTCAAATAATTCCCGATTAGTCACGATAAATCTTAAGTATCCTTAATTAATCTTAATTGTTCCCTTAAATTTGGGACAGGCTGTTACATGTATATATTAAAAGTCCAATATCTTATGAAAATATGTGTCTTTTATTAAAAAGATGTGTTTTTTTTATTAAGAGATATGTCTCTTATTAAGATATATGTTCCTTATTAAAAGATGTATACTTTATTTAATATATATATATTTATTATTAAAGGATATGTCTCTTATGAAGAGTTGTTAACACATTTATAAATAGAGTTGCCCACAATTCATTTCATTCATTCAAAAACAAATATTCAATTATTCAATATATTTGAGGAGATTGAATATTAGGTCTAAAAAGCATACAATTTTAGAATATTTCAAAAGAGTTTAAAGGTAATAAAACGTTGATCGGTGTGAATATCGCATATAATTGCTATATTCACACAAATATTCAATTTAATTATTCAATTGTGTGAATATAGCAATTATCACACAAATATAGCAATTATATGCCCTACCTGGAAGACGTTTAAATAAAAAAATGTTCAATTTGAATATTTATTGTGGATTAAAGTGCTGCTTCCACAAGAAGTCGATCGGTGTATCCTGGAAGACGTTTACCAAGCAATGTTCTTGAGCACCGGTGAAGAGGCAATTTCATCTTAAGGAAATAAAATCAAGTTCTAGACTCGATCATACCTGTAAAATGTCTCTTACTCATTTCCTTTGTAATTCATTTATTTTATTATAAAGTTTGTTTTATTTCATATTTGTGTGAATATAGCAATTATCAAGGTGTCACACCGTGTTCTTCATGGGCTTGAGTGTGTTCTTCATGGGCTCGAGTGTGTTCTTCATGGGCTCGAGTGTATCCTCATGCATGGTGTAGGTCATTTAAAAGCCTTCGAAGTTCCCTGTCAGTGTGGAGAAAATTTGAGACTTGATGTGATGCCTTTCTTGTCAGGACCCGTCCCAAATATCGCCACGATACCCGGGACGAACCCTGCTCCCGTCTGACAATCACACCTACAGTACCAAAAATAACCTCACTACTACTATAAGCATAACTATCAGACGAAGGAGTAAATATATACAACAGTCAGTCAGAGCATAGTTCTACAAAATGGGCACAAAAATCCTACAATGCTAGTCCCGCAACGGAAGAACGTCGTAAGCTCTATGCGTCGATATCTACCTCAACGTTCACCCTAGCGCTATCACCACGACCTGGAGGGAAAATTTAAAACCAAAAGTGTGAGTGGACTAGAATAACCAAAAGTTTTAAAATCAGTTTATCACTAATTCAAGGTTAAGGAAAAATAAGAATCATGGTTCCCTCCGTTTTGAAAACAGGCATGCCCAACGAAGTACTAAAAAAAAATCAGAACATGAAACATCATAAGAAACAGAAACACTATAAAATATCATAAGAAACAGATAAACTATAAAATATCATAAGAAACAGATACACTATAAAATATCATTTTCCGATCAAATCTGCTGGGTCTATCCGAGTCTTTAAACTCAACCAGGCCTTAAATGTAATCCGAGTCTTTAAACTCCCGAGTCTTTAAACTCAATAGGCCTATGGGGGTAATATCATAAATATCCGAGTCTTTAAACTGCCGAGTCTTTAAACTCAATCCGGGCGCGTCCCCCGTCAAATCAGTATCCGGGTCTTTAAACCCATATCCAGATCCAGCAAATCCAATCCAAATTCAATATACAACCATTTCCAATTCCATAACCAAACTCGAATTCGAAATCCCCGGTTCGAAGCCCTTCCGGCGTTCAGAACCGACATTCCGAACCCAAATCCGGAAATCTACTTTTTAATCCAAAACCCACATTTAATCACAAATTATGTTTCCCAATCCATTTATCAGCATCAGAAATAGTTATAGCTTGCAATCCCCAAATATGGTGCCAAAATTCGAAAACCAGCATTTTCTCGAGATCCCTTCTCCGCCGTCCGGCCACCATTTCATCTCCTCTCTTTTCCTATAGCTTCGTCCAGGCACCAGGAATTCATCCCCCTCACTCTCCTGGTTCGACTCATCCCTCAGCTTCACGACTGAAGCTCGAAAGAAAACACAGACGACCCCCTGTTTTCCTTCCCGGCCGTCCAGTGCTTCCCCCTTCACGGTGGCGATTCCAATCTCTCCCTAAGACCTCACTGAGTCACTCCCAACTCACAGAAACCTTCGACTCACCCCAGAAGTCCACGACTTCCCGTTTGGACTCACGGCCAAAACAGAGTACAGAGTACTCGCCGTCGCCTGAACTCCGCCGTGTACACCCCCGTCACGGCAACCGTCACAAACCACTCCTAGGACCTCCCTAAACATCACTGTACTCACCAATCCCCTCGATTCTCTTCCTACCTTCACGACTTTCAAAATGAAAATCACAGGAAAAACAGAGGAAGAAAACTTACTCTTTGATTCCGTCTCCGCCGTACGCACCGCCGCGTGCCACGGTGTTCGTTGGACTCCCTGCAGCCTCCCGAACTTCACACGGTCGTGGTTTGAGTCACCACACGGCGTAGCCACCACCAAACTCTCACGGTCTCCCTGTTTTCCCATAACTTCGCCGCATCACCACCGTGCCGTCGTGCACGATTCCTCCACCAAAACACGATCACCAGTACAAACACTCCTCTCTGTCACTCTCACAAATCACTCTTCACTCCCCCTGGCACAGAATCGATCAATCCCTCTCAATTTCTCACCCTTTGTTTCTCTGCATTCAAAGGATTGCACGGTTCATTTTTGTGCAAAGTGTGGCCGTGCACACTTGAGTAATCTCTGGAACCATCTAGTGTCCCCCACGTGTCCACCATCCATAGGTCAACACAAAAAATCTCTGCCACTTGCCCTTATCTGATTGGGCTGAGGGAAAAAGACCAAAATACCCCTTATGCACAAATTACCATTTTACCCTCACACTTTCCAGACCCGTAAATATTTCATCCGACGTCCGATAACAGCGTGCCGCCTGTCGTTGTACTCAGGACGTCGAGACCTATCTAACGGTCCTCGGTCTACGTGAAAATCACAAGTCCTCCAAAAAGTCAACATTTTTCCTCATTACTCAAATTTACGGTAACGCCCCCAATCTTCCGAACGTCATAACTTTTTCTCCGATTGTCCGAATCGAACCTGACACCTGTCTACGTACTCGTGACGTCCTAAACTACGTCACGGTCAAGGGTCAACAGTCATCCAATCGGTAATTCAAAAAGTCAACTTTTAGCCTACTATTCACAAGGGCAAAATCGTCCTTTATATACAAAACTTTTACAAAATTACATGTTTACCCTTCCCGAAGGTACGGGTTGTTACAATCTACCCCCCTAAAAAGAATTTCGTCCCCGAAATTCATTGAAACAAATAAGGGTACTGCTCGCGCATTAAGGCCTCGGGTTCCCAAGTAGCTTCTTCCACCTGATGATTCCTCCACAATACTTTAACTAAGGGAACCGTCTTCCGCCGTAAGACCTTATCCTTCCGGTCCAAAATCGCTACTGGTTGCTCTTCAAAACTCAAATCTTCCCTCAGTTCAACTGGTTGTGCTTCCAGAACATGTGAATCATCTCGAATGTACTTCCGAAGCATAGATACATGGAAAAAATTATGTACCTTGTCTAAATCTGCTGGTAAAGCCAATCGATATGCAACAGGACCAATCCGTTCCAAGATCTCATAAGGTCCAATGTAACGAGGACTCAACTTCCCTCGTCTGCCAAACCGTACAATTCCTTTCCAAGGAGATAATTTCAAGAAAACCCAATCGCCTACGGCAAACTCCAAATCTCTGATCCTACGGTCGGCGTAACTCTTCTGTCGGTCCTGAGCTGCCTTCAATCGATCCCTGATCAACGCCACTTTTTCCTGTGTAAGGTCCACCAGTTCAGAAGTAGTCAATCGCCTCTCACCAACCTCAGTCCAGCACAATGGAGTCCGACACTGTCGTCCGTATAAGGCCTCATAAGGAGCCATCCCAATGCTCTCCTGATAACTGTTATTATAGGCGAACTCCATCAAAGGTAAATGAGATTCCCAAGTACCCTGAAACTGCAAGACACAAGCTCGGATCATGTCCTCGAGAATCTGAATAGTCCGTTCAGAATGTCCATCAGTCTGAGGATGAAATGCGGTACTGAAATGCAGCTTTGTCCCAAAAGCTTCCTGTAAACTCTGCCAAAAGCGGGAAGTAAACCTCGGATCTCTATCAGATACAATCGACTCTGGAGTCCCATGCAGCCGAATAATCTCATCTATGAACAACTGTGAAAACTGCGCCAACCTGAAGTTCTCCCGTACTGGCAAGAAATGAGCACACTTCGTAAGTCTATCCACAATAACCCACACACCATCGTGTCCTTTTGGTGTTCTGGGAAGCTTGAATACAAAATCCATAGTCAGGTGATCCCATTTCCATTCGGGAATTGGCAAAGGTTGCATGGCTCCATAAGGTCTCTGCCGCTCGGCTTTTACCTGCTGACAAATCAAGCATCTACTGACATACCCTGCAATCTCACGTTTCATTCCCGACCACCAGTAATGCTCCCGTAGTGTACGATACATCTTGGTCCCACCAGGATGCATCGCATAAGCTGAACATTGAGCCTCATCCAGTATCACTTTCTTCAAAGCTTCATCCTCGGGTACGCACAACCGTCCACCTTTAACCAAGGCTCCATCCTCACGAATCTCAAAGTCCTGTCTCTCTCCAGCCTCGACCTCAATCTGAATGATGCCCAGAATAGGGTCCTCAAACTGAGCATCAATAAATTGATCAATCAAAACAGGTCGCACATGGAAACTCGCTAGGAGTGCTCCCTGATCATCCACAGTCAACTCTTCTCCCAACCTGCGGAGCTCGACCAACAAAGGTAATCGTACTGTCCTCAAATGTGACAAAGAACTAGCTGACTTCCTGCTCAGAGCATCGGCTACCACATTAGCCTTCCCTGGGTGATACTCAATAGTACAGTCATTGTCCTTAAGCAATTCCAACCATCGGCGCTGTCTCAGATTCAGTTCCTTCTACGTGAACAAATACTTTAAACTCTTGTGGTACGTGAAAATCCTGCACCTCTCGCCGTACAAGTAATGCCGCCAAATCTTCAGTGCATGAACCACCGCTGCCAGCTCCAAGTCATGAGTAGGGTAGTTCATCTCATGGGGTTTCAACTGCCGGGAAGCATAAGCAATCACTTTCCCATGCTGCATCAAGACACAGCCCAAACCTTGCAAAGAAGCGTCACTATACACCTCGAACTCCCCACTATCGTCTGGAAGGGCTAACACAGGAGCAGATGTCAACCGCCTTTTAAGCTCCTGGAAACACTGTTCATAGTTCTCGTCCCACTCAAATCGAACTCCCTTCCGAGTCAGCCGTGTCAATGGAGCGGCTAGAATAGAAAAGCCCTCAATAAAGCGCCGATAATAACCTGCCAAACCCAGAAAACTCCTGATCTCCGTCACCGTCTTAGGCTGTTCCCATTTTTCTACCGCCTCAACCTTCTGAGGATCCACTCTGATGCCCTCGGCCCAAATCACATGGCCAAGAAATCCAACACTGGTCAACCAGAACTGACACTTACTCAACTTCGCATACAACTGATGTTCCCTCAATGTCTCAAGCACGAGTCTCAGATGTTTCTCATGTGCCTTCGCACTCTTCGAATACACCAAAATGTCATCAATAAAGACTATCACAAAATGATCCAAATATGACCGGAACACTCGGTTCATAAGGTCCATAAAAGCTGCTGGGGCATTAGTCAAACCAAAAGGCATCACAACAAACTCATAGTGACCGTACCTGGTCCGGAAGGCTGTCTTGGGTACATCCTCCTCTTTAACCCTCAATTGATGATAACCGGAGCGAAGATCAATCTTCGAAAAGTACTGTGCTCCCTTCAATTGGTCAAACAAATCATCAATCCGGGGTAGGGGATACTTATTCCGAATAGTTACCTTATTTAGCTGTCTGTAATCCACACACAATCTCAATCCTCCGTCCTTTTTCTTGACAAACAATACCAGTGCTCCCCAGGTGACATACTCGGTCGAATGAATCCCATATCGACCAACTCTTGCAACCGGGCCTTAAGTTCCCTCAATTCTGCAGGTGCCATACGGTAAGGAGTCTGTGAAATAGGCTGTGTACCTGGAAGAAGATCAATCGTGAACTCGAGATCTCGGTGTGGGGGTAGTCCTGGCAACTCCTCGGGAACAACATCGGGAAACTCCCGTACCACTGGTAGATCCTCCGCCCTCACTGGCGTAGTACGTGTATCCACCACATGAGCTATGTAACCTTGGCACCCCTTACGCAACAACTTGCTAGCCTCAAGTGCCGATATAACTCCAGTAGGAACTGCACGCTGATCCCCCTGAAATGTAGTCTCGGGTAAACCGGGACTCCGGAAAGTCACTCTCCTATCGAAGCACTCGATAGAAGCATGATGTCTCGTCAACCAGTCCATACCCAAAATAACATCAAAATCCTGTAGATCCAAAAGTAACAAATCCGCCATCAACTCAACCTCACCTACCAACACCGGACACTCTCTCAACACCTGAGTCACCACTAACACCTCCCCAGTAGGTGTACTCACCCCTAAGGCACACTCCAAGGTAGACACCTCCCTCTCTGTCACCAGACGACATCTCCGGGCTACAAACGAATGCGTAGCCCCGGGATCGATCAAAGCAAAAACAGTGTGGCCAAGTATGGTAAGTGTAACTGTCACCACTCCCGGTGCGGATCTGGCCTCCTGCTGCGTCATCGTAAAAACTCGCGCCTGAGGTCCCGATGACCTACCGCGCCCTCTGAAACTGCTCGTGGCTCCACCGCCACCCCTAGGTCCTGCTGCCCCCGACACTGAAGCAGTACTCCGCCCAGGTTCTGCTGCACCTCTGCCTGCTCCACCCTCCTGCACTAACAACGGGCACTCCCTCCGAAAGTTTCCGCGCTCTCCACAGTAGTAGCAAGCATCCCTACTGGGTCCACCTGTCTGCCTCCCAGTAGAAGCAACTGAGGTCGCACTCGCCTGAGGAGTCGGCTGTACTCTAGCTCCTCAGAATCCAGAGCCCTGAAAACTGCCTGGTCTGCCATACCGGGCTCCACCAGCCGATGAAGAACCACCAAAATTGCCCCGCTTCGGGGTCCTCTGACTCGATGCTCCCGGAAAAGAAGGCTCTCGGCGCCGCACACTGCCCGAGTACTGTGGCCTAGCCGGCAAACTGGCCTCCACTCTAACCGCAGCATCAGATAACTCACGGAAAGTAGCAAAAGAGCCGGCTGTCACAATGGCTCTAATCTCTCCTCGAAGATCCAACTCAAACTGGCCGCACTTCTCAGCCTCGGTTGCCACAAGTGCAGGAGCAAAACGAGATAGCATCTGGAACCTCTGCTCATACTCAGCAACTGTCAAGTTCCCTTGTTTTAAGTGAAGAAATTCCGCCTCTTTAGCATCCCGAAAAGAACGGGGATAGTACTGATCTAGAAACCGCTCCCGGAACGTCTCCCATGTCACGGTATGTGCATCCCAGCCGGAAAACTCCAGCGTGTACCACCACTCATATGCGGCTCCATCTAACAGAAAAGTAGCCAACAAAACCCGGTCCTCTGGAGGACAGTGCATCACCCCGAAAATACGCTCAAGCCGAGTGATCCATCGGTGAGCTTCCTCTGGATCGGCCCCACCGCTGAACGTAGTAGCCCCAAGCCGCTGGGCTCTCTCAATCGAAGCACTCTCAGTCCCTCTCGCCGCTTCATCTTCAGGTCGTGGAGGGGGTTCACGTCTCGGAGGCATGATCGATCGTACGCTGAAAGAGGCATAGAGTTAGTAAAACAACCTAGACCCAACACAAACCGACAAACCTATGCTCTGATACCAATTGTCAGGACCCGTCCCAAATATCGCCACGATACCCGGGACGAACCCTGCTCCCGTCTGACAATCACACCTACAATACCAAAAATAACCTCACTACTACTATAAGCATAACTATCAGACGAAGGAGTAAATATATACAACAGTCAGTCAGAGCATAGTTCTACAAAATGGGCACAAAAATCCTACAATGTTAGTCTCGCAACGGAAGAACGTCGTAAGCTCTATGCCTCGATATCTGCCTCAACGTTCACCCCAGCGCTATCACCACGACCTGGAGGGAAAATTTAAAACCAAAAGTGTGAGTGGACTAGAATAACCAAAAGTTTTAAAATCAGTTTATCACTAATTCAAGGTTAAGGAAAAATAAGAATCATGGTTCCCTCCGTTTTGAAAACAGGCATGCCCAACGAAGTACTAAAAAAAATCAGAACATGAAACATCATAAGAAAGAGAAACACTATAAAATATCATAAGAAACAGATAAACTATAAAATACCATAAAAAACAGATACACTATAAAATATCATTTTCCGATCAAATCTGCTGGGTCTATCCGAGTCTTTAAACTCAACCAGACCTTAAATGTAATCCGAGTCTTTAAACTCCCGAGTCTTTAAACTCAATAGGCCTAGGGGTAATATCATAAATATCCGAGTCTTTAAACTCAATCCGGGCGCGTCCCCCGTCAAATCAGTATCCGGGTCTTTAAACCCATATCCAGATCCAGCAAATCCAATCCACATTCAATATACAACCATTTCCAATTCCATAACCAAACTCGAATTCGAAATCCCCGGTTCGAAGCCCTTCTGGCGTTCAGAACCGACATTCCGAACCCAAATCCGCAAATCTACTTTTTAATCCAAAACCCACATTTAATCACAAATTATGTTTCCCAATCCATTTATCAGCATCAAAAATAGTTATAGCTTGAAATCCCCAAATATGGTACCAAAATTCGAAAACCAGCTTTTTCTCGAAAAACGTGCAAATCCCGAAAATGTCTCGAAAAACGTGCAAACACATCACCCATATATAAGCATCATTAAGAAGCATAAAAACACATTAATATCATAAAATATCAACAAAAACAGTTAGGCATGCTCGAAAGAAAGAAAAAGTCCACTCACAAATCAGAACGAGTCAATCGCGCTCCGTGCGCTCCTCGACCGTCTCGGGTGCCTCCCGTCCTGTCAATATGCACTAAATAGGGTCACAAACACATCAAGGATACTAACCCTAATTTCCCCAATTTTTTGGAAATTAAATAATGTTTTAATCCTAGACCCTAAACCATCCGGATTCCCGAACCATCCCGTAACTTTGTCCGATCAACTCAAAAATTATACTATTGGATTCCTTAGAACATTTAGAACTGAAACCATGTTGAACACTTGGCCGGATTCCTCCTCACGCGCCACCACGCGCCGCCCAAAGTGGCTGCGCGTAGGCCTCACGCGCCTGCTACAGTACCACCGTCTTCCTCGATCGAACCCGGTTCACACCAGGGCTGCAACCCAGACCGGCGAGATCCCTTCTCCGCCGTCCGGCCACCATTTCATCTCCTCTCTTTTCCTATAGCTTCGTCCAGGCACCAGGAATTCATCCCCCTCACTCTCCTGGTTCGACTCATCCCTCAGCTTCACGACTGAAGCTCGAAAGAAAACACAGACGACCCCCTGTTTTCCTTCCCGGCCGTCCAGTGCTTCCCCCTTCACGGTGGCGATTCCAATCTCTCCCTAAGACCTCACTGAGTCACTCCCAACTCACAGAAACCTTCGATTCACCCCAGAAGTCCACGACTTCCCGTTTGGACTCACGGCCAAAACAGAGTACAGAGTACTCGCCGTCGCCTGAACTCCGCCGTGTACACCCCCGTCACGGCAACCGTCACAAACCACTCCTAGGACCTCCCTAAACATCACTGTACTCACCAATCCCCTCGATTCTCTTCCTACCTTCACGACTTTCAAAATGAAAATCACGGGAAAAACAGAGGAAGAAAACTTACCCTTTGATTCCGTCTCCGCCGTGCGCACCGCCGCGTGCCACGGTGTTCGTTGGACTCCCTGCAGCCTCCTGAACTTCACACGGTCGTGGTTTGAGTCACCACATGGCGTAGCACCACCAAACTCTCACGGTCTCCCTGTTTTCCCCTAACTTCGCCGCACCACCACCGTGCCGTCGTGCACGATTCCTCCACCAAAACACGATCACCAGTACAAACACTCCTCTCTGTCACTCTCACAAATCACTCTTCACTCCCCCTGGCACAGAATCGATCAATCCCTCTCAATTTCCCACCCTTTGTTTCTCTGCATTCAAAGGATTGCACGGTTCATTTTTGTGAAAAGTGTGGCCGTGCACACTTGAGTAATCCCTGGAACCATCTAGTGTCCCCCACGTGTCCACCATCCATAGGTCAACAAAAAAAATCTCTGCCACTTGCCCTTATCTGATTGGGCTGAGGGAAAAAGACCAAAATACCCCTTATGCACAAATTACCATTTTACCCTCACACTTTCCAGACCCGTAAATATTTCATCCGACGTCTGATGACAGCGTGCCGCCTGTCGTTGTACTCAGGATGTCGAGACCTATCTAACGGTCCTCGGTCTACGTGAAAATCACAAGTCCTCCAAAAAGTCAACATTTTTCCTCATTACTCAAATTTACGGTAACGCCCCAAATCTTCCGAACGTCATAACTTTTTCTCCGTTTGTCCGAATCGAACCTGACACCTGTCTACGGACTCGTGACGTCCTAAACTACGTCACGGTCAAGGGTCAACAGTCATTCAATCGGTAATTCAAAAAGTCAACTTTTAGCCTACTATTCACAAGGGCAAAATCGTCCTTTATATACAAAACTTTTACAAAATTACATGTTTACCCTTCCCGAAGGTACGGGTTGTTACAATCTACCCCCCTAAAAAGAATTTCGTCCCCGAAATTCATTGAAACAAATAAGGGTACTGCTCGCGCATTAAGGCCTCAGGTTCCCAAGTAGCTTCTTCCACCTGATGATTCCTCCACAATACTTTAACTAAGGGAACCGTCTTCCGCCGTAAGACCTTATCCTTCCGGTCCAAAATCGCTACTGGTTGGTCTTCAAAACTCAAGTCTTCTCTCAGTTCAACTGGTTGTGCTTCCAGAACATGTGAATCATCTCGAATGTACTTCCGAAGCATAGATACATGGAAAAAATTATGTACCTTGTCTAAATCTGCTGGTAAAGCCAATCGATATGCAACAGGACCAATCCGTTCCAAGATCTCATAAGGTCCAATGTAACGAGGACTCAACTTCCCTCGTCTGCCAAACCGTACAATTCCTTTCCAAGGAGATAATTTCAAGAAAACCCAATCGCCTACGGCACACTCCAAATCTCTGATCCTACGGTCGGCGTAACTCTTCTGTCGGTCCTGAGCTGCCTTCAATCGATCCCTGATCAACACCACTTTTTCCTGTGTAAGGTCCACCAGTTCAGAAGTAGTCAATCGCCTCTCACCAACCTCAGTCCAACACAATGGAGTCCGACACTGTCGTCTGTATAACGCCTCATAAGGAGCCATCCCAATGCTCTCCTGATAACTGTTATTATAGGCGAACTCCATCAAAGGTAAATGAGATTCCCAAGTACCCTGAAACTGCAAGACACAAGCTCGCATCATGTCCTCGAGAATCTGAATAGTCCGCTCAGACTGTCCATCGGTCTGAGGATGAATTGCGGTACTGAAATGCAGCTTTGTCCCAAAAGCTTCCTGTAAACTCTGCCAAAAGCGGGAAGTAAACCTCGGATCTCTATCAGATACAATCGACTCTGGAGTCCCATGCAGCCGAATAATCTCATCTATGAACAACTGTGAAAAATGCGCCAACCTGAAGTTCTCCCGTACTGGCAAGAAATGAGCACACTTCGTAAGTCTATCCACAATAACCCACACACCATCGTGTCCTTTTGGTGTTCTGGGAAGCTTGAATACAAAATCCATAGTCAGGTGATCCCATTTCCATTCGGGAATTGGCAAAGGTTGCATGGCTCCATAAGGTCTCTGCCGCTCGGCTTTTACCTGCTGACAAATCAAGCATCTACTGACATACCCTGCAATCTCACGTTTCATTCCCGACCACCAGTAATGCTCCCGTAATGTACGATACATCTTGGTCCCACCAGGATGCATCGCATAAGCTGAACATTGAGCCTCATCCAGTATCACTTTCTTCAAAGCTTCATCCTCGGGTACGCACAACCGTCCACCTTTAACCAAGGCTCCATCCTCACGAATCTCAAAGTCCTGTCTCTCTCCAGCCTCGACCTCAATCCGAATGATGCCCAGAATAGGGTCCTCAAACTGAGCATCAATAACTTGATCAATCAAAACAGGTCGCACATGGAAACTCGCTAGGAGTGCTCCCTGATCATCCACAGTCAACTCTTCTCCCAACCTGCGGAGCTCGACCAACAAAGGTAATCGTACTGTCCTCAAATGTGACAAAGAACTAGCTGACTTCCTGCTCAGAGCATCGGCTACCACATTAGCCTTCCCTGGGTGATACTCAATAGTACAGTCATTGTCCTTAAGCAATTCCAACCATCGGCGCTGTCTCAGATTCAGTTCCTTCTACGTGAACAAATACTTTAAACTCTTGTGGTACGTGAAAATCCTGCACCTCTCGCCGTACAAGTAATGCCGCCAAATCTTCAGTGCATGAACCACCGCTGCCAGCTCCAAGTCATGAGTAGGGTAGTTCATCTCATGGGGTTTCAACTGCCGGGAAGCATAAGCAATCACTTTCCCATGCTGCATCAAGACACAGCCCAAACCTTGCAAAGAAGCGTCACTATACACCTCGAACTCCCCACTATCGTCTGGAAGGGCTAACACAGGAGCAGATGTCAACCGCCTTTTAAGCTCCTGGAAACACTGTTCATAGTTCTTGTCCCACTCAAATCGAACTCCCTTCCGAGTCAGCCGTGTCAATGGAGCGGCTAGAATAGAAAAGCCCTCAATAAAGCGCCGATAATAACCTGCCAAACCCAGAAAACTCCTGATCTCCGTCACCGTCTTAGGCTGTTCCCATTTTGCTACCGCCTCAACCTTCTGAGGATCCACTCTGATGCCCTCGGCCCAAATCACATGGCCAAGAAATCCAACACTGGTCAACCAGAACTGACACTTACTCAACTTCGCATACAACTGATGTTCCCTCAATGTCTCAAGCACGAGTCTCAGATGTTTCTCATGTGCCTTCGCACTCTTCAAATACACCAAAATGTCATCAATACGATCACAAAATGATCCAAATATGACCGGAACACTTGGTTCATAAGGTCCATAAAAGCTGCTGGGGCATTAGTCAAACCAAAAGGCATCACAACAAACTCATAGTGACCGTACCTGGTCCGGAAGGCTGTCTTGGGTACATCCTCCTCTTTAACCCTCAATTGATGATAACCGGAGCGAAGATCAATCTTCGAAAAGTACTGTGCTCCCTTCAATTGGTCAAACAAATCATCAATCCAGGGTAGGGGATACTTATTCCGAATAGTTACCTTATTTAGCTGTCTGTAATCCACACACAATCTCAATCCTCCGTCCTTTTTCTTGACAAACAATACCAGTGCTCCCCAGGTGACATACTCGGTCGAATGAATCCCATATCGACCAACTCTTGCAACCGGGCCTTAAGTTCCCTCAACTCTGCAGGTGCCATACGGTAAGGAGTCTGTGAAATAGGCTGTGTACCTGGAAGAAGATCAATCGTGAACTCGAGATCTCGGTGTGGGGGTAGTCCTGGCAACTCCTCGGGAACAACATCGGGAAACTCCCGTACCACTGGTAGATCCTCCGCCCTCACTGGCGTAGTACGTGTATCCACCACATGAGCTATGTAACCTTGGCATCCCTTACGCAACAACTTGCTAGCCTCAAGTGCCGATATAACTCCAGTAGGAACTGCACGCTGATCCCCCTGAAATGTAGTCTCGGGTAATCCGGGACTCCGGAAAGTCACTCTCCTATCGAAGCACTTGATAGAAGCATGATGTCTCGTCAACCAGTCCATACCCAAAATAACATCAAAATCCTGTAGATCCAAAAGTAACAAATCCGCCATCAACTCAACCTCACCTACCAACACCGGACACTCTCTCAACACCTGAGTCACCACTAACACCTCCCCAGTAGGTGTACTCACCCCTAAGGCACACTCCAAGGTAGACACCTCCCTCTCTGTCACCAGACGACATCTCCGGGCTACAAACGAATGCGTAGCCCCGGGATCGATCAAAGCAAAAACAGTGTGGCCATGTATGGTAAGTGTACCTGTCACCACTCCCGGTGCGGATCTGGCCTCCTGCTGCGTCATCGTAAAAACTCGCGCCTGAGGTCCCGATGACCTACCGCGCCCTCTGAAACTGCTCGTGGCTCCACCGCCACCCCTAGGTCCTGCTGCCCCCGACACTGAAGCAGTACTCCGCCCAGGTTCTGCTGCACCTCTGCCTGCTCCACCCTCCTGCACTAACAACGGGCACTCCCTCCGAAAGTTTCCGCGCTCTCCACAGTAGTAGCAAGCATCCCTACTGGGTCCACCTGTCTGCCTCCCAGTAGAAGCAACTGAGGTCGCACTCGCCTGAGGAGTCGGCTGTACTCTAGCTCCTCAGAATCCAGAGCCCTGAAAACTGCCTGGTCTGCCATACCGGGCTCCACCAGCCGATGAAGAACCACCAAAATTGCCCCGCTTCGGGGTCCTCTGACTCGATGCTCCCGGAAAAGAAGGCTCTCGGCGCCGCACACTGCCCGAGTACTGTGGCCTAGCCGGCAAACTGGCCTCCACTCTAACCGCAGCATCAGATAACTCACGGAAAGTAGCAAAAGAGCCGGCTGTCACAATGGCTCTAATCTCTCCTCGAAGATCCAACTCAAACTGGCCGCACTTCTCAGCCTCGGTTGCCACAAGTGCAGGAGCAAAACGAGATAGCATCTGGAACCTCTGCTCATACTCAGCAACTGTCAAGTTCCCTTGTTTTAAGTGAAGAAATTCCGCCTCTTTAGCATCCCGAAAAGAACGGGGATAGTACTGATCTAGAAACCGCTCCCGGAACGTCTCCCATGTCACGGTATGTGCATCCCAGCCGGAAAACTCCAGCGTGTACCACCACTCATATGCGGCTCCATCTAACAGAAAAGTAGCCAACAAAACCCGGTCCTCTGGAGGACAGTGCATCACCCCGAAAATACGCTCAAGCCGAGTGATCCATCGGTGAGCTTCCTCTGGATCGGCCCCACCGCTGAACGTAGTAGCCCCAAGCCGCTGGGCTCTCTCAATCGAAGCACTCTCAGTCCCTCTCGCCGCTTCATCTTCAGGTCGTGGAGGGGGTTCACGTCTCGGAGGCATGATCGATCGTACGCTGAAAGAGGCATAGAGTTAGTAAAACAACCTAGACCCAACACAAACCGACAAACCTATGCTCTGATACCAATTGTCAGGACCCGTCCCAAATATCGCCACGATACCCGGGACGAACCCTGCTCCCGTCTGATAATCACACCTACAATACCAAAAATAACCTCACTACTACTATAAGCATAACTATCAGACGAAGGAGTAAATATATACAACAGTCAGTTAGAGCATAGTTCTACAAAATGGGCACAAAAATCCTACAATGTTAGTCCCGCAACGGAAGAACGTCGTAAGCTCTATGCCTCGATATCTGCCTCAACGTTCACCCCAGCGCTATCACCACGACCTGGAGGGAAAATTTAAAACCAAAAGTGTGAGTGGACTAGAATAACCAAAAGTTTTAAAATCAGTTTATCACTAATTCAAGGTTAAGGAAAAATAAGAATCATGGTTCCCTCCGTTTTGAAAACAGGCATGCCCAACGAAGTACTAAAAAAAATCAGAACATGAAACATCATAAGAAACAGAAACACTATAAAATATCATAAGAAACAGATAAACTATAAAATACCATAAAAAACAGATACACTATAAAATATCATTTTCCGATCAAATCTGTTGGGTCTATCCGAGTCTTTAAACTCAACCAGACCTTAAATGTAATCCGAGTCTTTAAACTCCCGAGTCTTTAAACTCAATAGGCCTATAGGGGTAATATCATAAATATCCTAGTCTTTAAACTCAATCCGGGCGCGTCCCCCGTCAAATCAGTATCCGGGTCTTTAAACCCATATCCAGATCCAGCAAATCCAATCCACATTCAATATACAACCATTTCCAATTCCATAACCAAACTCGAATTCGAAATCCCCGGTTCGAAGCCCTTCCGGCGTTCAGAACCGACATTCCGAACCCAAACCCGCAAATCTACTTTTTAATCCAAAACCCACATTTAATCACAAATTATGTTTCCCAATCCATTTATCAGCATCAAAAATAGTTATAGCTTGAAATCCCCAAATATGGTACCAAAATTCGAAAACCAGCTTTTTCTCGAAAAACGTGCAAATCCCGAAAATGTCTCGAAAAACGTGCAAACACATCAACCATATATAAGCATCATTAAGAAGCATAAAAACACATTAATATCATAAACTATCAACAAAAACAGTTAGGCATGCTCGAAAGAAAGAAAAAGTCCACTCACAAATCAGAACGAGTCAATCGCGCTCCGTGCGCTCCTCGACCGTCTCGGGTGCCTCCCGTCCTGTCAATATGCACTAAATAGGGTCACAAACACATCAAGGATACTAACCCTAATTTCCCCAATTTTTCAGAAATTAAATAATGTTTTAATCCTAGACCCTAAACCATCCGGATTCCCGAACCATCCCGTAACTTTGTCCGATCAACTCGAAAATTATACTATTGGATTCCTTAGAACATTTAGAACTGAAACCATGTTGAACACTTGGCCGGATTCCTCCCCACGCGCCTCCACGTGCCGCCCAAAGTGGCTACGTGTGGGCCTCACGCGCCTGCTACAGTACCACCGTCTTCCTCGATCGAACCCGGTTCACACAAGGGCTGCAACCCAGACCGGCGAGGTCCCTTCTCCGCCGTCCGGCCACCATTTCATCTCCTCTATTTTCCTATAGCATCGTCCAGGCACCAGGAATTCATCCCCCTCACTCTCCTGGTTCGACTCATCCCTCAGCTTCACGACTGAAGCTCGAAAGAAAACACAGACGACCCCCTGTTTTCCTTCCCGGCCGTCCAGTGCTTCCCCCTTCACGGTGGCGATTCCAATCTCTCCCTAAGACCTCACTGAGTCACTCCCAACTCACAGAAACCTTCGATTCACCCCAGAAGTCCACGACTTCCCGTTTGGACTCACGGCCAAAACAGAGTACAGAGTACTCGCCGTCGCCTGAACTCCGCCGTGTACACCCCCGTCACGGCAACCGTCACAAGCCACTCCTAGGACCTCCCTAAACATCACTGTACTCACCAATCCCCTCGATTCTCTTCCTACCTTCACGACTTTCAAAATGAAAATCACGGGAAAAACAGAGGAAGAAAACTTACCCTTTGATTCCGTCTCCGCCGTGCGCACCGCCGCGTGCCACGGTGTTCGTTGGACTCCCTGCAGCCTCCTGAACTTCACACGGTCGTGGTTTGAGTCACCACACGGCGTAGCCACCACCAAACTCTCACGGTCTCCCTGTTTTCCCATAACTTCGCCGCACCACCACCGTGCCGTCGTGCACGATTCCTCCACCGAAACACGATCACCAGTACAAACACTCCTCTCTGTCACTCTCACAAATCACTCTTCACTCCCCCTGGCACAGAATCGATCAATCCCTCTCAATTTCTCACCCTTTGTTTCTCTGCATTCAAAGGATTGCACGGTTCAATTTTTGTGCAAAGTGTGGCCGTGCACACTTGAGTAATCCCTGGAACCATCTAGTGTCCCCCACGTGTCCACCATCCATAGGTCAACACAAAAAATCTCTGCCACTTGCCCTTATCTGATTGGGCTGAGGGAAAAAGACCAAAATACCCCTTATGCACAAATTACCATTTTACCCTCACACTTTCCAGACCCGTAAATATTTCATCCGACGTCCGATGACAGCGTGCCGCCTGTCGTTGTACTCAGGACGTCGAGACCTATCTAACGGTCCTCGGTCTACGTGAAAATCACAAGTCCTCCAAAAAGTCAACATTTTTCCTCATTACTCAAATTTACGGTAACGCCCCCAATCTTCCGAACGTCATAACTTTTTCTCCGATTGTCCGAATCGAACCTGTCATCTGTCTACGGACTCGTGACGTCCTAAACTACGTCACGGTCAAGGGTCAACAGTCATCCAATCGGTAATTCAAAAAGTCAACTTTTAGCCTACTATTCACAAGGGCAAAATCGTCCTTTATATACAAAACTTTTACAAAATTACATGTTTACCCTTCCCGAAGGTACGGGTTATTACATTTCTAACCAGTCGCCCATCCGTAAGTGGGAAGGTTGCCATCGCGCCGAATGTGGGAAGTCGATTGATGTTGGGGACTACGCTGATACCAAGTGGCTTTGACATGGCATAGGCGTCGTAACTGCAGGTTGACGCCCTTTCTTACACCATGGAAAATTCCAATTTCAAAACATGTCGCAGTTCCCATTCCAAGTGTTTTAGTTTAACCTCTGAAATCTTGTTGAGTATGTCGTGCTTATCGTGAGTCGTTGTAACGAAAGCGGTGAACTTGTCAGATTGTTTTCTTCTTCAATTTCTTGCTATAGATAAAGAACGATGAACTATGATGAAGTTTTTTGCGAAAACTGGAGAGCATGCATTGAGTATTTCTCAATCCGGCTCTCAATAAAAACACCAATTGTTGATCCAGAAATCACCCAGATTTGAAGAATTCATTTTTTTTTTATCTTTACACATAATAACAAGAAATAAACGAGGTTAAAGTTAAAGCTCAGAAAAAGGGGGTGGTTCAACCAAGACTTCGATACCAAAGTCAGTTTAATCGAGAGAATAAACCAACAAAGTATTAGTATGAATTTAGAATTACCCTTAAAGGCGAATGAAATCCTACTGAAACCTTAAAAATCACTGGAGCGTCTGATTTGTTAAAAAAGATAGTATTTAATAAGTGATTTTATCGGGAGAAATCACTATTATTAATTATATAAATAATAATAATAAATTATTTATATAAAATTATTTATTATTGACATTAATCTAATTAATTAAAATATTTTATTAATAAATATATTAAATTAATATGGAGATCGTATCACGATATTTTGAGAATTATAGACCATATAACAACCTCACAATTTTTCGATGATTTATAATTCCACAGTTAGATTTTTAAATTATAAACTACAATTTAGATTGTGATAATATTTGTGTAGTTGGTCTAGTCAGGTGATTTTGGAGAGTTCATATATTTATATATATAGAGTTGGACCGGCCTGCTTGCCGATTTTAATTACCTTGCTTGCAAGTTTTCCATCTCCGAGCACAGAGAAAGAGAACAGCTACTTCAATTTTGGCAAGTTTTGAATTCGCCTCCAATTATTTCATATGGCTGATCATCGTCAACATCGGTCCAGCCTGTGTATGCACTGTACAGTTATACTTAAGGCTATCAACTACACAAGGCCTCACAAAAAATGGAGCCGGCCTGCTACAAATTCTTGGGCAGAAAATTGAAGAAACCAAAATCCAAAAAGCCCTCTATGGTACTATACCATCCACAAAAACTTTCCAAAAGTATTGCAATGAGTGAAATTAAGTAGTCATCCAGAGACTAGAATGAAGAGAATGAAGCAGCTCCAATTTGTTACATTGGTGCATCCAGTACCACAGAGCACCTCTTACCGCCCGCTACCCTGAAAATATGCATTTGGATTTCCCTTGGCTGGACAATCTCAAAAACCAGTGTCCCCAGCTGAAATCTGGTTTGCTTTAAGGCACTCTGCCCAACCCGATCCCAATTCCACACGACTGTAAGATAGCCTGCGATTGGGACGGGTTTCAACTTCAACAGGCCATGATCTACCAGTTTCATTTCTAAGCATTACGGCGCTGAGGCTCATGAGCCCTGCAGCCATGGCTATGTCTTTGCGAATATTCTGCAATTTGGAGCATCATAATATATCAGAACAAAAAGGAAAAGTCCATATTCCACTTAAATGATTCATTAAGTTTCAAGAAAACTTGTTGAATATATTTTCCATCAACTTCCATACTACTACATTTTATTATAAGATAACATTTTCAGAATATAAAAAATGGCTTAAAAATGATATAAAATTACTCACCAAGCGATATAGTTGAGGCTTCTTAAAAGTTTCCATAAAGCATGGATTCTTGGATTTGAATGAGATGCATCTAGTTGATGTTTCCTTTACATAACCAGCTCTAGGTCGTTTCTTTCCGGACATGACATTGCCTATACATCACCAAATTGAACCAGAGTTAAGTAGAATGTGCCAAAAATTTATAGAACAATTACACATATAAATATTACATAGTGGTAGGAAAGTAAAATAGAGTAAGTCAGTACAACTTACCACTTCCGCCAGCAACATTCGTGTTGTTTTCGCATTCCTCATTGCAGTTTTCGTCTTCAAGGTCAACAATTTCCTCCTTTACGCTAGCTGGATTTCCACTTCTCTCGGGTACCTCTAAATCCTTCTCGCAGGCACTTCTATCATAGATTTCGACCTTAAACTTTGATTTTCCATTATAATGGAAAACCACAAAATCCCCAACTTCTAAATGATGATCCTTTGCAAAACCCTGCCAGCCCCTACCGAAGACCAAGCCAGTCACTCTCTCTTCCAATTCCACAGCCCACATTTTTCCACTAGGGCCTTTAAGGGCACACTTTTGAAGTGATCGTCCATTGAAGTTGTTAATAAATGCGGGTGGTATGCCCTACAAAATTCAATAACCTCTTAAGAATCTAGCTAGTCTCTTTATGACCAAAGTTAGAACTGCATAAATCCTCAACATCAATATTAATACAAAAGAAAAAAGTATCAATCACTTGGAAATCTTTCAAGCATATCTTGTGAATCAATGCAAAGCCTGAAGTTCATTTTCTGACTTTTCTAAGTAACCAAGCACATCTGATTGTGAGTTTCTTCAGGACTGGCCACACCGACTTTTAAAACTATTATATAGGCCGTGAACAGGGTGATAATTTTTAACTTCTCACTTCTCACTCAAATTCATTATTAATCTTGAAAATGAAGCCAGAAATACACACTTATATTGTTCATGACTGTATAAACTTGATCTTTAAAAGTGAAAAAAAAAAGGCAAAGACGTTACCAGATTGGTAGAAAAGTCACCGATTAGGATCTTGAAAAAAGATGGTTTCTTTACTGAACTCTTATCAAATTTCTGTGCCATTCGAACCAACTTTTCGATGATACCTGCAGATCGAGGTCTAAGAAGCAGTTGCTTCAAAATGCTTCAAAGTTGAAAGCTTTCTAGGATTGGTTCTCTGTATAAGCTGTTCAGCCTGCAGGTGTATAAACTCATAACCCAAGCTATCTGGAAAAAAATAGTAGCTTTAACAAAAAGAAAACATCCCTTCTTAGTTATGTTTGAAAATCATAAATCTTTCATATTTATGCGTAATATTAGCATTCATTCAATTTAAGAACTTTCCTTTCTTAGTTATGTTTGAAAATCATAAATATAGCTAATTAAGCCATGATCTCCCGGTTAAATATGGACTTCAAAACTACAAATCTTAATTAAAAATGCATGCAAAAATTGATGAAAATGAATATGAGCTAACGCAGCAATTGCTTGATCTTGAAAATAATTAAGTGAAAATGAATCTATTACCTACCAGATGAGATATATATGGTGAGAGAATTACAGAGAAGTCCCGAACACCAAGTCACCAAGCCATGGCAGGACCTTGAAACATGATTGTTTCTTCATCCTCTGTGGATCGATGATCAGATTCTGTGGCCTTTAAAACAGAGAAGAGACTTCTGGATTTTCGAACTTTTCACACTTTCTTCTGCTGCCAGATGTATAACATGCACACTTGTAATAAAGATCTTCATTTCTAACTTTTTCAGTCTCTTACTCTCTTCTACCGCCATGTGTAATGCAACTTTTTTTTATAAGCATTTGTTGATATTTAGAAAGTAAATACTTAATATCTAATAAATATTTAATTTCATCGACCAAGGAAACTGGACCTCCACTCCTCTCGCAGGCACTTATAACATAGATTTCGACCTTTAAACTTTGATTTCCCATCGTAATGGAAAATAAAAAAATCTCCAACTTGTACCAGATCATCCTTCACAAAACCCTACCAAACCCCACCCAAGAACAAACCATTCACTCTCTCTTCCAATTTCACAGCACACAAGAACAACCCTGCTCTACAAAATGAAAAGTACAGGAAGTTGAAAGCGAACGCTCTGCAATCTGTTACCTAACTCAGGATAACTCCCTCAACAACAGCTATGCTATGGTTCCATTCTCATATAAGTCAACTTTCGTCACCCTGCCCTTGTCCATAGTCCATGAATCTAGACTAAGAAATTCTTGAAGAGGAGACGCCTTCATCATCGGCTGCCACAGCATTGCCTGCTCCGAGTAAAGCAGGTGATCCTATTCCCACATTTCCAAGCAACAACTTCAGAAAGCCTCTTCTTCCCTCATTTTTCCTTTCGTCCAGAGATGCCTTTATGAGAACTGTTTTTGTCACCTTACTCAATGGTGGCAGAGCTGAACTGTGCAAGAGATGTCTCTCAAAAATGTCTTTCCTCAGATAAGCCAAAATTTGACGAATGGGTTCTTGACAAGTTTATTTTCTTTTTCCCAGTTAGATAAAACTCAAGTCTGACACTTACGATCGAATCATAACCCAAGGATACCAAGACTAAATCAGATGAAACTAAAAGATAACATGTCTTACCCAAGTGTGGGTCTCTCCTTCGAGGTGCAGATACAAGACACATTCAATCTCAATCAGCACGTATTTAAAGCTAACCTAAACGAAGTTCATCAAACCATAAAGAAAAAAAAAAATTATACTATTGAAGAGCACCAAAAAAATAAGCGTTTTGCAAAAAAAGTAAAACACCCAATCCTAAGGTCTCAATAAAAATTCTACATTTGGGTAAGGATTCAACCAAAGAAACAATCTTTTCGTAAAAGCAGTAGAAAGAATCCAATTTTTGGGTAAGGAACAATACGTGTGAGCCCTAACATGCAGATAAAAGCACAGTATAATCAGAGGGCAGAGCAGAGATCAAGAAAAGATAAAGAATAAGGGGCGTACCTTATAAACCAGAAAGGGACAGAGCAGAGCAAAATGAAGATGGATCGGAGGGCAGTGAGGCTGACTCTGAGGGTTGAGAGCTTTTTTAACCGAACAGAGAGAGACAAGAGAGAAGGAGGGGAAAATGAATTTCTTGGAAAGCCGCCGATAAAAATCCATAATGGTGAACAGCAAGTAGCCACTGGCATAAAGACACGTAAGCGGTTCCTCTCCAAGATAGTTGTTCATAATTAAGTTTGAATTTTAATCCTCCAGGTTTATTTTTCTTTTTTCTTCATGCAGATATGAAATTCTTTTGTCTTCGTTCAGATATGAAATTCTTTTATTTTGCAGTCTTTCCCTTCTAAGCTCACAAGGGATTTGAATCAAAAGGTAGATGACTGGTTGCCAAATTGCAGCAGAGTGAAATCCGAGGCCCAAAATGTCCATTTTCCTGAAGGTTATTGCGAGTTTGAGTTATATTTCGTACCTTCTGCTGCCTCTATATGAATGATGCTCTTGTTAGAGTGTCATTCTGGTAATATATGATATATCCTTCGCGTCTTGTATGTGAAATCAAACGGCCACATTATCTTTACCACTGATGAGAGTTTACTTAGAGGGGCAGCTCTACTGCCGCCACTGTCACTGTCACTCACAATAATAGCTTTTTTTAAGAGACGTGAAGGGCAGCTTTCTTGCATACTGCTTCCTGAATTGGCAGAATAATAGCAAAATCTCAAAGAATTTACGGCTTGAATTTATTCAGAGAGACATAAAGAAAAAATATTAAAAAGAACTATAAAAGTAGTGATGATATCAAAATGTCAATTTTAACTAAGAACTAAGACAATCCAGCATCACTTGAGGTTGTGGGGATGTCTATTGTGTTGTCTCGTTAAAAAACTTGCATGGAAAAAAACTTTCATGGAAAAACTCAATGGAAAAAAAACATGGTATAGAAAAAAGAGTGCAGTATGTTGCAGTCGAAGAAGATCTGAAAACAATTGTGAGGCTATGCAGTGCAAGGCTAAACATGGAATTTCTTGTTGGTTTCTTCCTCTCATCCCTAGTTTGAAATAGTTACGTTCATCTTAATAACGGCAAACGTCTTCTTTAGTCTATTGTAGCTTTGTTTTGTTTTAAATAAAAAAACCTAAAATACTTTATAACATCTCAAAACCACTCGTAACTATCCAAAATCAAATTAAACGTATCAAAAGATCTGATCTCTTCATGTAAGTAGAGGGACTTCAGAGAATGCTGGGGAACTTGCAGAATGCAACAATCGACTTGTGCACAGAGGGAATTTCCAGAGGCAAGCTTCAACGTCCACTAATAGGTACACTTCCTCACTTGTTCACTCTCTAGCTGATGTATCGAAGCTAGCTCGATTGGATTATGATAGATTAGAATATGAACTCTTCTTTCTTCCCAATTCTGGTGATTAAAACTATGGAAATTGGTTTGATGCTTGTAATGAACTTGGTATTAGAGCTTAGATTTGAGTTGTGCTTGTAATTTTCATGCCTCTAAGATGTAAGCCTCGTGCACGATTTGGTAGTGAGACGAGGATCGTAGCCCCCAAAGGTAGTTATAGTGTGAAAACGAGCTAGATTATCAGTGTAATTAGTAAGTGTCATGTGTGGATGAGAGAGAGCCATGTGGGTCTAGTTAGCATGCGAGCTCAATAGTGGAGTCTCTGAACTTGTTTGCACGTGGGATAATGTATTGATTGTTGTTTTAGTACATTAGTCGTGTGATGCTTATAAGTATTAGACTAGAACTCCTAGAAGCTGGAGGTAAGTTGTGAATTTGAAATGTCAGAATTGGAAATTAGGGCTCTAGAAAAGCTTAAATATGGAAGTGTTATTATAGTTTGACTATTGGAAATGGGTCCAAGGTGGAACCCATGATGTAATTACGAGCCAGTAGTGCTGGTGGTTGAACACATAATTACGTTTGAGTTTGTCTCCTAACAGGTCGAAAACGGTGTTAACCTTGAAAAATATACCCCCAGCCGTGGGCATATAATTTGTTGGAACAACTGAGAGAGAGATTGGATATCTTTCAGAAATTGAACTGTGACCCGAGTCTCATAAGTCGAGTAAGAATTGAGCTTTCAGTTGAGTTAAGGTCATGTGAAACCTCTCGTGATAATACCCTAATAATGTTGTGAATTTATTAAGGGTACTTTGATTGCTCAATTTGATCTTGTGAAAGATTGTGTCGGATGGTAATATTATAATGATTGATATTATGCTTGTGCACCGTGATGAGTTGACTATAAGTGAACACAGCTTGGTTGTATTGTGAACACAGAAGTGCCAATTGGGAATAAAGGAATGATCGATTTAGATAACAATTTGGAACTATGCGTAAGAGTAAAGTATTTCTTCACCCGGAGATAATAAAGTGGGTGAAAAGATTCAGACTATGCAACTTACTGTAGGTTCCTTATTGTCTAACCTTTGTGAACCTTCTGGTAGTACATGAGGCAATATTATTTAACGATGCCCTTCTTCGTCTTTTGGAACTTATAAACATTATGATTGTGGTACGAGTACCTTATCATCATTTTGTGGTTGATATCACTCAAACTTCCCTTGTACAGACCCTTAATGCAATTGAATTCAAATAGTTTTATGCTTGTTGCTTGTGTAGTGCAGTTTTTTCTTAGTATCGCTTTGATATGGTATTTTGCCTTGCTATGCGGTTTAAATGAAGTTTCATTTTTTCTTACGAATGACTCCACTTTACTTTTGAGTTTCGTACATTGTTTCTGGTGCCTTGAGAATTTTCATACTTACAATGATAAAATCTTTCTGCACAAAAATAAGTTTTAACGCTGTCAATTTGTGGCACGCACTATGACGTGTTACATTTTGGATGTCAGTCACATATATTTCACCAAATCAATATGTTAAATCGTCTTTACTGACTTGATTTCTTTATTATATCAAATCACACATTTTTACAATCGGGAGTTGTATTCTCTATTTGATGCTTTTGCCTAAACTACTTTAAACAATAATTTTGGGAATTTCTTCCAACTACTATTTGGACCCTTGAGGGCGTTTCAATTTTCACCAATTCTATCACCCTGTAAAATTAGTAAATACTTTAGGTCCCTTAACTTGATTTTACGTTGTGGCGATCGCTCCTCGTCTCACGTACTTGACTTATTTTGCAAGTTTTTCCTCACCTCTTTTTGGTGATTTACGTGTCCCCGAGTTTGGTACAGAGTTGAAACTTATACATTCTTTCGGATTATCTAATGTTTCCGGGAATAAATTTGTTGGACCGTTGAGATTTAACTTTTATTTAAAATAATCATTTTCGAATTGATGACTTTGACGTTTGGGGCCAGCTGGATTCTTTGTGTTTTAGACAACTAGACGGTATTTTGGTACTTTTGAACTCTTTATATTGTGAAAGCCTTCTAGTGACTTCTAACATTCAATTTTGAATTGAGGGGATTTATTGTTATTAATCCAATATCGTTTTCACTCTTCGTTGTACCTTATACTCTATCCATGAACGGTGCGCTCCTCGTTCTCTTGATTGCCCACCAGAGTGTTGAAAGAATTTGCCTAAGTCTCAGATTAGGGTTTACTCGTGATGATTCAAATTTTTTGATGGCGAGATTAAGAGATTAATTACTAGTAATTATTGACGGTCATTTTGGTCTTTGTGAACTTTTCCTTATGGGTTTTCGATAATCTTTATCGTGCTCTGTTCGCTGATTGGTGATTTCACCCTCGCGTTTAAATTCGACCATCAATCCCAATTCCGGATTTGAACGACCTTTTGGAAACTAGATTTAACCATCACGTGTCACCCGTTTTCAGTGAGCGCACTACTCTTGTGTACATTCGTAGTATATTCTCAGGTTGTACACCTAAGGATTACACGAGTGCGCTGGCTAGAGGATGCTTTAGACCTTCTTTATATTGTGCATCCCTGAGCCTAAAAATTGTAATGGACGACTTTGACGGGAACCGTGGTACATTTCTTGATTTTACATTCAATGACTGCATGGGTGCGTTGACTAGATAACTTCTTTGCATTTTTGCATCTATGAACCTCTGAATCGTAATGAGTGAAGTGATTAAGAATTGTTAGTACATGAATGACAGGGAATGGCCCATTTTAATTGGGTCTAGTATACGATTATCTTTGTCAACCCTATCAACCTAAGGCTTATGATAGAGTTGAGTGGAGTTTTCTACAAGTGGTGTTGTATAAATTTGGTTTTGTTGAGTCCTTTATTCAGTGGATTATGGGTTGTGTTGCTTCTGCCACTTACAATTTTTTGGTCAATGGTGAACCAACTAGTTTTTATCCAGCCCTCGCGGGCTATAGGACAAGGAGACCCCATGTCACCTTTCCTCTTTGTGATGTGTGCTAAGGGGCTTACTGCTCTCATTTGAAAATGTGAGGAGAATGGTCTGCTTAGAGGGATTCGGCTTGTCCCCACTGGTATTGCTCCGACTCATCTTCTTTTTGCTGATGATTCAGTGTTTATGTGTAAGGCCACCCATACTGACTGCTGAGGCCTATTATGTTAAGGAGATTCTGAATACTTATGCTACTGAGTCTGGACAACACATCAACTTTAATAAAAGTGCAGTACTATTAAATGGTGATGTCACTCTGGATACCAAAGAGGCTCTGTCTGGTATTCTTAGGATTCAATGTAATGATGGCTTTAGGAAATATCTAGGGCTGATGGCGGATTTTGGGTCCTCTAAGAAGAATGTATTTGAAGAGACCAGGAATCGTAATGAAGGGCGTATTTAAGGGTGGGCTGAGCAGTTTTTATGACCATGCTGGTAATGAAGTTCTTTTGAAATTTATGGCCATGACCATACTTATATATTCTATGTCATGCTTTCTGCTGCCTGTAGCTATATGTCAAGATATTACCAGGATTATGGCAGATTTCTAGTAGGGGAGTATAAGAAAAAAGACTGAGATTCACTGGGTGCTTGGGACAAATTGTCCATACCAAAACAGGATGAGGGATTGGGTTTCAAGGATTTGATATGTTGTAATGTTGCTATGCTTGCAATAATCAGTTGGAGAGTCTTAACTTGCCTTGACTCTCTTTTAGCCCAAACTCTGAGAGCTAAGTACTTTCCAGATGGGAATATCCTTAGAGCAAAAGAAGTGTGGGGAAGCTCTTGGGGTTGGAAGGAGATTCTTCAAGGTTTTCCCGGTATAAAAAGTTGGGATCCATTGGCGGGTGGAGGATGGAAAACATGTTCACATCCTTTATGCTCCATGGATAAACACATGCATGCTTTTCTTACCTCGTTTCCGACATCCACTTATGCCCCAATTGGTTGCTGATCTAATTGATAGAGAGTGTAGACAGTGGAATACTGAGCTGGTTACCACAATTTCTAGTCAGGATGAGGCTCAAAGTGTTCTAGTCATACCCTTAGCTTTTTGGGATATTCAGACAGATATATTTGGAACTATGTTCAAAGTGGTAAGTATATGATGAAATCAGGGTATCATGTGGCTCTTGATCTCCTCGAAAGTGGGGAATTTAGACAAAAACAGGGGTCCGTGGAAGTGAGTAACACTACCCTTAGAAGGAGCTCTATGATTCCATTGGGTTAGTGAATGTTCCCCCCAAGATCAAGTTTTTCTTGTGGAAGTACTGTAAACAGTATTTGGCGGTACGCGTGAATTGGTCAGAAGTCGAATGTCAGGACCTGACCCTCCTCGGTCAGGACCCGACTCATCTAGCATGATAATGTCCGCTTTAGGCCTCCTTTCCCTTGCCCTCATGGTTTTGTTTTTGGGAGCTCACGATGTAACTTCCCAAGGGGTCACCCATCATAGAATTGCACCAGCCTCAACTTGCTTAACTTTGGAGTTCCAACCGAACTCAAAGCCAATGAGCTCCCAAAATGCCTCATGTCAGATAGGTGTGTGCCTACACCTTTAAGGCACACCATCATTCCCTTCCAAGACCATTCCCCCCTTGCAGGAATGCGGGATCATTCACCATTCCCTCTAGGACACGGGTCTTATAATCCACCCCCCTTAGGGCCCAGTGTCCTCGTTGGCACACTTCCAAGTCGGGGTCTCGCTCTAATACCACTTTGTCAAGAGCCGTCCCAAATCCCCCGGGATTAATGTGGGACGTGCTTGCTCCTAACTTACATCGCGTGTCAGATCAAGGATAATTTTAGCCTCAGCCCACTCGGGGCTTCCAGAGTGCGCCAGGATCGGAGGAGAAGTGTGATGTCTCGGTCTCCGCTACAGCCCGCATCCGTGATCAACCTGAAGGGCATTAAAACTATTGAAAGCTGTGAGTGGACGAAACAAATAATTTATTTTATAAAACACATTTCACAAAAAGACATTTATGCCCTTCACTAAAAAGCATGCATGCATTTGAAAACTATTTATCAAATCAATCATTAGGGCCTTGACCCAAAACCGTAAACCAAAGTATATGGGAATTTAGCCCAAAACCAAATCCACAGGGACTCTGCCCAAATCAAATCACGTGGGCCTCAGTCCAAATCCAATACACATGGGTCTCAGTTCAAAACCATTCTAAGTGAAATACCAATCATAGAACACGGGGTTTCAGTCCCAAACCAATCTTTGTAAAACATCATACATATACATATATGTATATAACCCATCCTCGACATCTCATATGCCCAATCAAGAACCTGTCACGATATATCTACAGTATGCATACTACTCGAGTCTCATCTCCGAGTCTACTCCTAGGATCTACGACGTCTGGGAGGGCTTGTCACCGGACCGTGTCCGAGACTCTCATATTTCTCACTCCTGGGATGTGCTCCCTCTTGGAGTCACTTATCTCAGGTAGTGGGTCGTGACACTCCAAGATCATCGACGTCTGGAGGAGACTATTTATACGGGAGGGTATATACATATGAGTGAAAAACATTCCTCCTTAAAAAATTTCGTCCTCGAAATTCCAATTGATCCAATTCCACAACCAAAATGTGGAATCCAACCATGTCCCAAGTAGGGGGTACTCTCGTATAATCATACACGTCCGACAAAAACACTATACTCGTTGGTACGCACTGTCACTGGAGCTTCCAAAGCTCCAACTCACTCTCGAGAAGCCACACGTCGGCTCGTAAGTGTCACTCGAGACATCGATACTCGTCGATCTCGCCTGTCACTCACTCCGACAGGTCCGATATACTAAGCTGATATCAAAGTCAGCTTTTCAGCCTGATGACCCTTCTCATCTGACAACCCAAATGTATCACTTTGACACTTTCCAACCTTTAGTCGTTAGGCTACAATATGCACTCCCACTAAGGGTCATCACATCCAAGCTGACATTCTGCTCAGCTTCCGATCAGGCAAACATCCTCTAGATCCTGCTGTCACCATGGCACAGATCACAATCGCACATGCCATACTTTAATTTATGGCATTTATCGATCTCGGTACACACATCCATCCTTTCCTCGTTTCTCATACTCAGGTTGACTCTCACTAGAGTCCCATCACTTCATTCCAATCCGCGTCTCATCCACCAAGGCATACCCATTCAGCAGAGGTAATCACATATAACAATCACTAGGGTTCCTCTGGCCCACAAGGCCCTGAGCTCTCAGCTCATATAATCTCTGAACCCTCTCAATCCAATCTACTCGAGCACATAGTATTCGACATCCAATCATCATCTCAATATGCCGGAGCATATTCGATCATAATCCCCGTCGAGCTGTCACTATCAGATCTAATCCGATTGCCATCTCATGTCCATCTAGGGCTCTGTCCATTCGACAAAACATTCATACTCTCGAGGAACTCTCAACCCGACATACCGATTGACCGTGGTTAATCCCATCGTCCAACGTGTACAACACACCAGTGCACCACCATCATATCAATCATTAAGGCACTACTCGGCCCGCTCCAAGACTGCACCCTGGCAACCTCCCACCACTTATAATTCCTTACTCCGACTATGGTTCAATACTCAACTGTTCGTCACGAGCTAGTCTCAATCCATCACAAACACTATGCTCATATCCAATTTGAGGCATCAGCTATTCATCTCTTCCTGATCGATATCCACGTATCGTCCTCTTCTCACATTTATTCCCATATCCAATCTCGATCGTCATGATCGTAATCACAAAACACAATTGAACTCACCTCAATCCATACTTACCTCGATCCCAATTCATCTCGATCCAAACTCACCTCGACCACGGTCCACATCCAACTCGATCCACCGTGGATCCACTGTGGGTCCAACTACCTTGGAAACTCACTCGTCACATCCAGTGACTCTAAATACCATCTGCTCTTCAAGTCATTCAAATTTGACTCACAACCTAGGTGTTCCGTTCTTACACTTTCTTTGAACCTTTTAACTATTGTATCACTCATCATTGACCTATATAAGGAAAGTCTAAGATGATGACGTCAAAATTCATCCGATGTCACCTTGCGGCACCAAAGACCACCTGTATGAGCACTACTACTCTCCTCATCTAAATCACAATTTTTCTTGATTCCGAAGTTCCAACCACGTTGGAAGCATGCTCAACTTTTCCAATTACTGAGCTTACTCTCTACACGAGCATCCTCGTGTCCTATAGGCAAACGGGTGTTAAGTCCACCTTGGACTCACCCTGGTGATTATGTCTCCACAATTAGATTCTTCCTCAAATAAGCTTCTATGACGCTCAAGAAGTATGGTCAACCGCAGTCAACCAAAACCAATTCCCAATGGACTCTCAAGTCCTTAACTCATATCTCACAGCTCACCCATTACTACTCATTCTCTGTTGGGATTCTTCCCAATCACCACTTATCCTCCTCAATCAATATTGGGACTCTACCCAGCACGTCTCAACCTTTACAGGTTCAACTCCCCAGCACACCCTCGTGTCTTACGTCTCGCATCACTAGGGAATTAATCACCCAAGCAGACACGCTCCATACCTCGCACTGAGCCACATGGGATCCTATCTATTCTGCTCAGTGCCCACCAAACTCACGTGTTGCCAATCTAGGGCACTTCTACCATTTCCGTCGGCATACTGCTTTGTACGTCCCGACTCTATGGAATCAACCATTCATCCAAGGATACTCCCACTCGTGTGATTCGTCCAAGGATATCTAGGGCACCTACCATTCATCCAGGTACATCCCACTCATCACAGTCACATCTACAGAGTTAGCGTGGCACACTAGCCAACACCCATAGTCAGCGTCTAATTCTGCGATCGCACTCAGTCGTAACCAACTCGAATCCAGAATCTGTGCTCATACTGTGTGTTACTCACGTACCCTCATATCCTCGTCACGACGGATGAATCTCATTACGTCAGTCGCCACCACAACTTAAGTCTATCCAACTCGATAAGACTCAATCACGTTCATCGATAGCAGCGTCTGCCACAAGCGCGTGCAGACCAATCTCAGAAGTATTCCGCTATCGAGACCCACAAATCCATGCAGTCAACCCACCGCCGGTACCAACCGCTCAATACGCAATATCCCCAAATCGGTCTAGCTCAAGATTCGGTAACAAGTGCTACACATCTGGTAACTTGTCCAATCGATCCCCCACTGGGGTTATCACAAACCCAGCTGCTCACTGTAGCACATCCATCATGACCGATCCATCGCTCTCCACTCTGAAAAGTCGTCATACTCGGATACTGGTACCTGGCGAACCAGTATCAACGATCCGAGGACCCTGTCCTCTCGTAACTCTACCGCTTCCAGCCACTGGGCCCATAAGAAACTGGCCCTCCTCGGTGTCTACCACCGCTCAACCACGACATGCCACGCTACACAATGTCTATACCATGGCGTCCTCTCCCAGTCGACATCCCTGCAGGATTCAACACACTAAAACATGGCCACACACCAAATAGGATTAACGTTCCTATTCCAACCAACCTCAACTAGGGTCATCGTGCACCTGACTGCTCTTAACAACAAAATCTCTGATCTTTGCACTTTTGTCATGGACGACCCTGACATCCGACCTCTATTGATTCCACATTGCTCCAATCCATGTTCGTCATGACCACTCAACGGTCCCAACTCTTAGGTCGTCATACTGTGTCTACTGGTTCATTGGATCCTATCAACCAGTAACACTACGGCTCTAAGCCATTAGATTCACATCCACATCGATCCTCTTAGGATCAAATCTCACTAAAACGCGGAAACTTGTGACAATCGAACCCTAAACCATTGCACCTCGTGCCAAACATAACCTAACCACGGTTCGACTCCACTGAACCCTCATACTCTTACTCTAACTATCAGGTTGATGACGGGCTGTTATCACTGCAGAGACATCACATCCTCGACATGCGCATCACACTGAGAGGAAAACATGCTTTGATACCATTTTGTTAGGACCCTACCCTTCTCGGTCAGGACCCGACTCATCTACCACGATATTGTCCGCTTTGGGCCTCATTGCCCTTGCCCTCACAGTTTCGTTTTCGGGAGCTCACGGTGCAACTTCCCAAGGGGTCACCCATCATGGAATTGCACCATCCTCAACTCGCTTAACTTTGAAGTTCCAATCGAACCCAAAGCCAATGAGCTCCCAAAAGGCATCGTGCTAGATAGGTGTGTGCTTACACCTTTAAGGCACACCACCATTCCCTTCCCAGACCATTCCCCCCTCGCAGGAATGTGGGATCGTTCACCGTTCCCTCCAGAACACGGGTCTTACATCGAATCTTGGTGGATACTATTTGTCCTCGGTGTGGTGAAGCCGACGAATCTCAAGTACACTTATTCTTCCACTGTCACTTTGCCTAACTTTTTTGGCATGGTTATCCTTTACAGCTTGATATGAGGGGAGTAGTGGATGGAGATTTTTCTAGGTGTTGTAAGTTTTTCTCTCAGAATCTTACTTAGTCTGAACATGGGGAATATGCTATTCAGATGTTGAATTTTGGTCTATGGAGGTTATGGAAGTGTCAAAATCGGCGGTATTATAATGATGTCATTATTGATAACGGATCTGCTATCTAGATGATGATGTCTCAGGTGTCTGAGTTCTCTACGGCTAGGCTTGCGAAACCTTCACTCATTCAGGTGGTTCCACAGCTGGTGGTGGTCCATTCTGCAAGCCTCTCTTGGTGACGGGCTCCTGCAGGTTTTGTGAATAGTGAACAATGATAGGGCATTTAATGGTATAGATGGTCAGGGGGCATATGGTTGGGTTCGCCGATCCTCAATGGGAGAGTTCTTTGCTGTGTTGGAGAGGGAGGGGGGGGGGGGGGGGGGGGAAGGAAGGAAGGTGGATTTCCTTGTGATAATGCTTTGCTGGTTGAAGCTTATGCCCTCCGCACCGCTATGATTGTATGTGTAGATTTTGATTGCAAGCGAGTCATCCTAAAGTCAGATTCACATATTCTAGTTCAATATGTTACATCAGGTATTTTCCTCGAGGCTAGTATTAAGGGAGTTATTCATGATATCCTAGACATGCAATCTTTTTCGAGACTGTTCAACTTAGGTACACCACCCGTAAACACAACATTGCAACTCATGAAGTTGCAGCTTGCTATAAGCCTTTAAAATGGGAAGGCCTAGAGCCCCATGGTTATTTAATATCTTAGCTCATGATATAAATGTTTTGATTCGGTTGTTTTAATAAAGTATCTCCCTTGAAAAAAAAAATGGATATGATGAGGAATATAATAAAATATTTAGAATATATTGTGGATTAAAATAAAAAAAAAGAAGCTATTTACATGGAGACAACCCTTCCTGTGTTTGACATTAAGCTCTTTAGAAACGTTGGCCTTCTCCTCCATTTGCTGCCATTCCAAACAACTCCTTTTCACTATTGTAGACTTGTAGTCTATGTCTTCTCATTGCGTACATATAAGGAGAACTTCATGTTTGTATGTGTGTGTGTGTGTGTGTGTGTGTGTGTGTGGGGGGGGGGGGGGGGGGGGGGGGGGGGGGGGAGGAAGGTGGCTTTCCTTGTGATAATGCTTTGCTGGCTGAAGCTTATGCCCTCCGCGCCGCTATGATTGTATGTGTAGATTTTGATTGCAAGCGAGTCATCCTAAAGTCAGATTCACATATTCTAGTTCAATATGTTACATCAGGTATTTGCCTCGAGCCTAGTATTAAGGGAGTTATTTGTCAGGACCCGTCCCAAATATCACCTCGATACCCGGGACGAACCCTGCTCCCGTCTGACAATCACACTTAAAGTACCAAAAGAACCTCAAAATTACCATAAGTATAACTATCAGACAAGGGAGTAAATATAATACAACTGAAAAACAGAGCATAGCGTTATACAACACAGGCACAAAAGTCCTACTAGGCTAATCTTGCAACGGCAGAATGTCGTAAGCTCTATGCCTCGGTTCATGCCTCAACGTTTACACCAGCGCAATCACCACGACCTAGAGGGAAAGTTAAAACCAGAAAGTGTGAGTGGACTAGAAGAAATAAGAGTTTCAAAAACAGTTTAACATCAAACCAGGGTTAAGAAAAAGACAATAAGATTTTTCCCTCCGTTTTAAAATAAAGTATGCATGTCTAACGAAGTATCAGAAAACCACAGCATAAAACAGTATAACAATATGCTAAGATCATATCATAAAAACCAATTCCACATATGTCAAGTCTGATCAAACCTGCTGGGTCTATCCGAGTCTTTAAACTCAAACCAGGCCTTAAATGTAATCCAAGTCTTTAAACTCCTGAGTCTTTAAACTCCATAGGCCTACGGGGGCAATATCGTAAATAACCGAGTCTTTAAACTCCTGAGTCTTTAAACTCAATCTGGGCCCGTCCCCCCGTCAAATATAATCCGGGTCTTTAAACCCAATAACCAGATCCAGCAAATCCAATCCAAAACCAATTCTAAATCCATCTCCAAACCCGAATCCGAAATCACTGGTCTAATGCCCTTCCGGCATCCAGAACCGTCATTCCGAACCCAAATCCGGAAATCCACTTTTCCGACTTTAAAATCAAATCTCGTTTCTCAAAATCCGATTTTTAAAACCAAAACCGTGTTTACCAAAATCATGTCTCATAGTTCATTTGTAACCATCAGAAAACAATTATAATTTGGAAACCCAAAAACTTAGCATCAAAATCAGAAATCTAGCTTTCCTCAAAAAACGTGCGAAAACCCGAAAATGTCTCGAAAAACGTGCAAGCATATCAATCACATATAATCATCATCAACAAGCATAAAAACATACTTAAAATCATAAAACATAAATAAAACAGTTAGGCATGCTCGTAAGAAAAGAAAGAGTCCATTCACGAATCAAAAGGTATCAATCGTGCTCTGTGCGCTCTTCAACCGTCTCAGGCGTCTCTCGTCCTGTCAATAAGCACCAAATAGGGTCACAAATACGCTAACCCTCATTTCCCCAAATTTTTGGGAATTTAAACGTAATTTAAATTTAAACCCTAAACCGTCCGGATCCTCTAACTATCCCGTAACATCATCCGATTTCCCGAAACTTGTCCCAATGGATTCCTTAGAACATTTAGAACCAAAACCATGTTGGAAGTTTGTTCAGAATCCTCCCAACGCGCCCCCACGCGCCGCCCAAAGTGGCTGCGTGTGGACCTCACGCGCTGCTACAGTAGCATCGTCTACCTCGAGTCACCCGGTTCAACTGTACTGAACCGGCGTGACCGGTTCTCTGTAATTCCTCCACCGTTTTCACTCAATCCAATCCTATTAGCTTCGTCCAGTTCCCAACAATCCTTTCCCGTCCTAAAACCTAGAAATCGAAGCCTAAAACCCATCGTCTTCCACCTCGAAACAAACTGCCCGTAAACCCTGTTTTAGTCTCCGGCCACCCAGGCTTTCCCCCGTCACGACGACCATCCTAGACGACTCCTAGGACCTCCCTGAACCTCACATCACTCACCAAAGTCCTCGACTCTAGCCTAAAGTCCACGACTTTTGAAATGAAATAAACGGGAAAAACAGGGGATTCGATGCTTACCGTCGAATCGTCCTCCGCCGTCTGCACCGCCGTGTACCACGGTGTCCGCAGAGTCCTCTGGAATCGTCCTAGCCTCTTATTAGCTTGGTTTGAACCAAAACACGGCACAACCACCACCTCTGTCCCACGACCTCTCTGTTTTCCCTGAAAATCAATCCTCCGACCACCGTGTTTTCGTGCACGATTTCACCCCCAAACTCAGTCACCAACTTCCTCTCTTCTCTCTGTCACTCTCACAACTCACCAAACTCTCACCCACACACTGAATCGATCAAACACTCCACCGCCTCACTCTCTGTTTTCTGTTCTTCAAAGCCAATTAGCACAGTTTGAAATCGTGCAACGTGTGGCCGTGTATATTATACACAATCCTAGAACCCTCTAGGTCACAACCACGTGTCCCACATTCCATGGATCAGAGAACAAAATATCCAAGCCCACTCAGCCACTTGCTCTTATCTGATTCGTCCTAAGAGAAAAAGACCAAAATGCCCATAGGTTTAGAAATTACCATTTTGCCCTTCAACTTTCCAAACCCATAACTATTCTGTCTGTCGTCCGATGACAGCGTGCCGCCTGTCGTTATACTCAGGACGTCGAGACCTATCTAACGGTCCTCGGTCTACGTGAAAATCACAAGTCCACTAAAAAGTCAACATTTTCCTCTATTTAGTCAAAATTACGGTAACACCCTTAATCTTCCGAACGTCATAACTTTTCTCCGATTGTCCAAATCAATCATGCCACCTATCTACGGACTCGTGACGTCCTAAACTACGTCACGGTCAATGGTCAACACTCATCCAACCTGTAAATCAAAAAGTCAACTTTTAACACACTATTCACAAGGGAAAAATCGTCCTTTTTATACAATGGTCAACACTATTCACAATGGTCAACACTCATGAAGTTGCAGCTTGCTATAAGCGTTTTAAATGGGAAGGCCTAGAACCCCATGGTTATTTAATATCTTAGCTCATGATATAAATGTTTCGATTCAGTTGTTTTAATAAAGTATCTCCCTTGAAAAAAAAATGGATATGATGAGGAATATACTAAAATATTTAGAATATATTGTGGATTAAAAAAAAAGAAGCTATTTACATGGAGACAACCCTTCCTGTGTTTGACATTAAGCTCTTTAGAAACGTTGGTCTTCTCCTCCATTTGCTGCCATTCCAAACAGCTCTTTTCACTATTGTAGACTTGTAGTCTATGTCTTCTCATTGCGTACATATAAGGACAACTTCATGTTTAAGAGCCTCCCTAACACTGAGGAGAACTAATTTGCTTCAATGGTTTTGTTTATCGGTTCTATCTCAGGAAGGATATATGCAACAAAGCTTTGCTGTTTTCTTTGTCATATTTCACTAAAATGTTAAGAGCAGATGCAAGATTTCAATTGTTCATGAAACTATTTTTTATTTGGTGAAATATTAGATTGCAGCCCTCGATCTTTCAGATTTAGAGGATAGTGTTTACTGGCTCGCTTCCGTTATACACTTTCTACTCATTATTATCTAGGGACAGATTGCAAGGCAGGGAAACCTGGGCTACAACCCAAGTGACTTCCCAACCAACCACCACCACCCCCCCTCCCCCCTCCAACTAATTCCATAACCTAGTGCTAATTCCATCGCCTAGTGTAGAAAAAATTAACCCAACTCATTATTTCCCTATGTACTAATAATCAGGTCTTAGGTGGTTTGAAGAGAAAGTTGAAGTGTTCAACATTGGATCCTAGTAATAATTTCAAGCATTTTGACATTGGTGGTATATACAGTCTTGCAAGGAAATTTTATTATGAAGATTTCACTACAACTGAGGTGCATGTATTAAATCAACAATTACTCTTTTTATAAGAGTGATATGGATTGTAATCCAACCTTCAAGATCTTGAATCCATTCCCAAATTATTTGAGAGCTTAATTGAAACAAGATTAGCACAAACCTATTACTTAGTTTCTAGATTGATTCATTTGGTATTGACTCTTCATGTTTTCACAGCAACAACAGAACGAGCATTTGCATGTATGAAACTTATCAAAAATCGACTTCGAAACAAGATGGTTGATGAGTTTCTTATTGATTGTATGATAATGCACATTGAAAGAGAATTTGCTGATAATGTCGATAACGAATCAATAATTAGTGATTTTAACTTTATAAAGACCCGGAGAGTGCAACTCATGTAGTTTTATCTGTATTTACATTACCAATTTTTATTTTTAAAAGTTAAATAGTTTCTTTTATGTACTAGATACAATATAAAGGTTGAGGCTCGTTATGTCTCCATAATTATATATATATTATAATAAATGAAATTTGCGTGACCATTTAATTTGAAGAATTTTCTATCTTCTTAATCAGTTTTTGGACATGAAAAATTTGGCCCACCTCATTTTAAATTCCTGGATCCGTCTCTGTTATTATTCATCTATTTTCTACTGCAGTAACTTTTGTACAGAGGTTCTACAGACTTTAGTTTTTTGAATGCGCGGATTCTTTCATGGTTTATGCATTTGATTGCCATGTTATTTACATGTGGAAGAAATAAAACCATCACTCTAAGGAGTTCGTGGTGCTCAACACCAATGACACCGACCCAACGGAGGCACTGGAGAATCTACGACATTGATGGGAATGGGTCCATTTCGATGGAGGAATTGAATAAAGTGCTCAGAAGCTTGGGAGACGAATGTTCGATGGCAGAGTGCCCGAAGTTGATCGGTGGGGTGGATAGTGATGGTGAAGACATTATCAATTTTGAGGAGTTCAAATTGCAATTCAACTTCCTCCATGTGATGTTCTAAGTTTTTGCAATCTCTGCAAGATACTATATATGCAATTCTGGAGGATACTATATATCTTCCTTTTTGTTCTTCTTCTTCATTGGTAGCATTTTTATGATTACACATTTGATCATATTAACATTTTCTTCTTCCTTGTATAACAATCCTATCTAATCAACATTGAAAGTTCAATAATCCATTTAATAAATATTGAAAGTTTAGTTCTTTTTAATCTTCTACGACTTCATCATGCAACGAAGGTCGAGATGTCAATAATTTTGCTTCTTTGTCTAATGGCAATTTTCTCATTTTTCTTTTCAAGGCATGGTCACATCAATTTTTTTTTATATTCCATGTAGAATTGTCATAGTAAAACAGTGATCATAAATTCATCGCGCCATTTTTTTTTTCACCTGTGATATTGTTGGATTTCAGGAAAGCTTCTTCTGCTTGAGGTACCAACTTCTCTCTTACACTCTTAGTTGGAAAAATTGTGGTTAAGATAGATTAGGATTTGAAATAAGTGATCAGCACTTTAGATTTGTAGGGAATGAAGAATATGGATTGATGATCGATCAAGAAAATGGACTAAAGTTTTACTGTTTCATTGATGCACAGAAGGTGTTTGACAAAATGCATATAAGAACAGTTTTTCTGATTTTCTTATGCTCTCACCATTTAGAGAGAGTCACACACGTCCTTAGTGATTCAGTGATGATTTTCAATCATTATCATTCACTCTCCTCTGTACAATTATGTTAGAGAAGAATGACATCATCACACACACACATTACATGATTTCTTGCTTACTAAGAAACACACACATGCCTCACACACATGCTAACACTAACTGATTTTAAACAGGTGGCATGATTCTATTTGAGTGTTTGATCAGCTGCATTGCAGCTTGATCAAACCCGATCCAGGTGCAGCTTACATGCCAACATATATATCTTCACAGTTCACACCCTTGCAATCCTCATCAATAAAATTAATATATAAATCAAGTTGTTTCGGAAAAATCAAAGATTGATTTAGAAGTGAAGGAATGTGATTTATAGTCGTGGAGAGAGGGTGATAAGGACGAGAGAAGAAAAAATTGATACCATAGTTTGATGAATTTGTTTGATGAGAACTCTTTGAAATAAAACAAAATCTTTTAAAATAATTACAAATTAATCAGTAATAAAAATAATACAAAATTCATATGACAACTCCTTGAAAAAAAAAAAGCCTTTAAAATTTTTTGAAACCCAACAGATTTGAAATATATTAAAATGATTTAAACATAACTAAAATCTAAATTAAATACACCCCTTAATGTCCCCCTTTTGTATGGAGTGGATACCTATGAGGTTTTGTTTTGAACATTAATGAGGAACAGACATTAATTGAACACCATGCAATCTTTACTACACCCCACCACTAAATGCAGACAGGGTTGTTTATGTAGGTAGTAAAATCCGATTCGAATAGAAAATGACAAAACTCTGGAGATGGCATACCGAATCAACATCGGTGAGAGCCAGATCTCTGGTTTCGAATAAGGACACTGGTCATTATCGAAGTTAATTAGGACATTTACATGAAGGACATGTGGAATACAAAAATGACACGAAAATTATAGAGCCGCCACGTGGCTTATAATTTTCAAAATATCTAATTTTCCCATAATAATAATATTAACGGATTACAAATACCTGCACATTAAATAATGTATTTCCAACTAAATATATTATTTAATCGGGTTAAACCCTCAATAATATTAATTGTCATTATTCTTAATAATACCCAATTATTAATATTAAATTGCTTTAATTATCATCATAATGAGCAAGTACTATAATTATTAAATAATATCTTTTATTAAAAATATATTATTTATTAATTACAAATTTAACTGACTAATCAGAACGATCCGAGACTCTCAAGATTCTCAAGTCTTCTCTATAAATAGTTTAGACCATTTCATTCTCAAGGTAATTCGTTTTTTTCGCTTCGAAGTATTTATTATTCCTCTCTCAGAGATAAATTAAGTATCAGAGCGTTCTTGGTTGAACAACTCCTCGGGCCTTCATCATTCTTCGTTCGTCATTCATCGACAATGCTTGAAGTTGTTGAACTTTGTTCATCGTTCATAAAAAAAAACTTTTCATGCAGTCATCACATTCAACATGGTTAGTACTCAACGATTCGTTCGATCAGCTGAGGATGGTGTTTTAGTTTCCGCAGCTCAAATTGGGAATGGAGCGAACATTGTGACCTCGAAGGAACACGAAAGTCATGCTCAACGCGTGACTATTGAGGTGCCTATGGAAATACAAGGAACAATTCCAACTTTTGGATTTGGAACCTACCTTGTCCCAACAACTCCTGCACTTGCGTTAGGAGAAGGAGCTAAAGATTTTCAACGAATCGATGGGCGGTTGTTGGGAGAAGCGTCATGGCAGAGTTAGCCCTATGCAAATAGGGATCTGTGGGATTTCCTGGATAGGTGTCATGACATGTTAGGGAAAATTTGGGGACAAGTCGGACTTGATACCGACCAGCAACTGCTAAGGAGTGGGTCTTGACGTGATACGCGCCAGTCGCAAACACCTTGACGCCAACCCCTTAGGACAACTTGCCTCAACAAGCTGAAAGGTTAAGCAAGCAAGTTCAAAATCAATCAGAGCTTCTGTAGGGGCTCTTAGTACAATGAGCATCTCAAGTGCCTGAGAGACACGCTACATCACGTGGAAGGTTAGAGGATATTCTAAGGCACCTAAGGAAAGAGTCAGCTTGATGCCAAACGATGTCTGGTAAAGAGCCCATTGGGAGTATGAGGCAACTCATAGCATGAGTAGGAAAGGAAAGTCAAACTTGCATAACAAAGAGCCCACTTGCATAACAAAGAGCCCACAACGCCCAAGGCCATCAGTGCATGAGCAGCTCAGAGACTGAGTAAGGACATCAGCACGAGTTGAACACTCACATGGGAGTATGAGGCAACTCATAGCTTCCCAAAATACTCCACGACATACTAACCGCCACAACGAGGAAATGGATGAGACATACTCACCCACACAATCTCAGAAATCAAAAACTGAGACTCAAGGAGGTCACTGACGATCGGCGCATAATGGTTCTCCACCTCATCAAGGCACAATGTAGGCTGATAATGTCCATATGATGTTAGATTGACATCTCCACATCCAATGTGATGGTGATTTAGAAGACGATCTACATCGCCAAATTCAGTCATCATCTCCCTTTGTGAGAGATATTAAGGAGGAAACATTCCCTCAATAGTTTGCAACTCCGAGCTTTACTCAGTTCAAAGAAAATTCTGACTGGATAAAGAATATTGATTATTACCGAGGAGACATGGTCCTGCATAGGTACAACGATTCACTCATGTGAAAAGTGTTTGAAGTCTTACTGCAAGGCCAAGCCATGGCGTGGTTCAATCATCTACTCCGGATATCGATCACTTCTTTCGAAGAGCTGGCCCTAACATTTGTGAACTAATACTCATAGCTTCACACAGTCGAAGTGAAAAATGAGCATCTCTTCGCCATTAAGAAGATATCAAAAGTGACCATCCGACATTAAATTCGGAGATACTACAAGGTAAAGTCTCGAATTGTTGGCTGTAGCGATCTTGTTGCCGCAATGACATTTAAACATGGGCTTCCCCGTGATAGCCGGTTCAATGTGACATAATCATTGGAAATGCGCGAAAGTCTCACTAAGATGCTCTCTCTTAAAGAACGACATGTTGGGAGGATGAGAAGAACGTAACCCATGCACAAGATCAAGCTAGAGAAAGCGAAAAACCTTTCAGCAAGGATGAATCCCATAGAAAATTTGTGCATGGGAAGTTTAATAAACACAAGGCATGTCAGACTTCCCAAGTTTTGGCCACGGGAAAACCCAATTTGGAATTATCTCTGCCAGTCCATCAAATTCACAACGAATTAAAGGAAAGCCTTAGTTCAAGAAGCCAAAACCAGTCAAGGGCGATCAAGAGAAAGCGGACAAGACAAAATGGTGTGCCTACCACGAATGTTACGGGCATAACATCAGGAAAAACATATCCTTCGAGAGATATCTCTAGAATCTCATCAAAGAAGGGCATTACACAGCTTACATTAAGGGGAAGGCCACAGATCGACCTAATGACAAAGGATCCAAGGAAACAGTGAGAAAAATGATTCACATCAATACAATTATAGCAGAATCAGAGTTGCTGGAACCAATTCTAAGCAGAAAAAAGGAAGATTCGTGATGCTTTATGACAGAACCCAACCTAGAATCACCATATATAACACATCCAGACCCTACTTTCATCTGATAGGTAACTTAAAATATCGAGTGTACCCTTAAAACCCTGTTTGACAAAGGATACTCGTATACTCATGAGCTCATTTCTTCACTCCGTAAGCAGCCTCGATTTCAATGCAACGAGCCTAGAGGATTTCAAACCAATAAAATGTGTGAGTGGTCGAAAATAAGGGTTTTAAAAATATAGTTTGAAACATATTAATTTCCCTCTATTTTATAAAACTATACATGATCAAGTTTACCGATAAAATAACAATCTCGAAATACGTGTAGTAATCAGAAAACCAGTAATTCCATAAACTTGTCTAACATAAAACCGTATCAAGTACCAACACAAAAGAAAACATGCCAACATAACAATATTAGCCACACTGAACCTATCAGCATACCACACCAACCAACAATCTCAACTGACCCATCCTCGATGTCTGCAAGCTGAATCATCATATCAAGCATGCACTACCTGACAGGACCCGTCCCAATCCCACTGGGACCACCTGGGGACGCGCCCCGCTCCCGTCTGACAACGACTCCAAACATACCAAAATCACCCTTAAATAAAAATTAAATACTCGAATTAAATAAATAACGTGCAACAACATTGTTCAGAGTGATAGCTGTCAGACAAGGGATAGTAGAATAACAAAATGTGAGCACAATAGTTAGAGTACATTATTTGGTGCTCAACCTACCCACTAGGGGTGCACAGGTGCACATCGAATAAACTAAGCCTCTTCCTCCTCCTCCAGATCCTCCTCTAGTTCCGTGTCACGTCCTAGAGGGGTCAGTAAAACATTTAAAGAGTGAGTGGGCCGAAAATAAACAGTTTATAAATCAATTTCATAATAAAGTAAATCATAAGGTTTTACCCCTCAGTTTTTAAAATCTTGTATGCATTGAAAACATAGTATCATAATGAAATCATAACCACCGAATCATAATAATAATCGAAAGGAGAAACTAACTTATTAGTGCACTGTAAAACCCAACCCAAATGATGTCACAATTCTAAGGCTACGTGTTGCCACCCAGGGTCTCACACCCAAGACTCCCCTAGGTACATCAGTGCTCGGTATCCCGGCCACTGCCCGAGGTATACAAACATGCCTTCCTGAGAGTAAGCAACCAAACAAGGGTTAACTCCACTCAGTCAGGGCCCCGTGACTAATCCAGGGTCCACCCGGGCCAACGACCCTCCCTGGAGGAGACAAGATAGACAGGTAGGAAAGTACAGTACAATAATAGTATAGTTTACCATATGTCCCCCAGACATCTCTAAACACAATCCACATATAACCCAGATGGGTCTCATGCCCAAAAAATTATAATAAGAGATATAAACAGTTCATATAGTACTCATCTAAATATTAAGTGGAAATAGGAAAACAGTTTCTGCATGCAAGCCTTTTATAAATCAAACAGCCCACTCACACTCGGTCCTCGCTGCTCAACGACCGCTAAAACCTGTATTAACATATACGAGAGTCACTAAAGGACCCTACTACTCCAATCCTAAAACCCTAGAACAGATCCGTTCTGAAAACATAGCCCGGGCACTATTCCCGAGGCTTTAAACCCCATTTTGACTATCCTAACGATCTCCGATCGACACGAAACCACCACCATTGGATCTATATCGTCGAAACCTTAAAAATGGTACCGGTCCCACCAAAAATATTGTTCATATACACCCCCACGCGCCTGGTCAACGCTGCTACAATGCTGCTGACGTCATCTCTGACACATGTCAGGTGACACGTGGCATGCTCTGGTTGGCCCTTGATCTGACAATCTCTGACATGATGACATCATCATGATGTCAGCAGGGACGTCGGCATGATGACGTCATCAATGCTACAGTGTCGGGTTAACCCATTTCCTGGAACAGGGTCGCCGTTGACCCGCGACTTAACCCGTTTCCACAGTCCATTTTCGGCCACCATTTTCGACGGGGTTTGATGCTAGTGAGTCATCTAGGTCTGGTCTACGGATCTGTATCCTCAAAAGTGGAAAAACAACGATGGAATCTTACTTGGGCTTCGAAGAAGTTCACGGCCAAACTCCGGTCATCTTCTCCTGCTATCCCCTCTGTCTCAGTCGTCCAAACTATTTCCTCTGAGCTCGTCACTGTCCCTAGAGTAGGTCCTAAGCCAAAAAGTCGATCCCTAGACGTTAAAACGGATCCTTCAAAACTGGGAAGGAAAACGATGCTCTCTTGTTTTGGGAGTTACCTCCGCCATGTCACCGTCGTGGCCTTCGTCGTCCGTCCAGTCGTCTTCCTAGGATCTTCACGGTGCTATCCGGAGCTCCGGTCAAGTCGAGAGGGTGATGAGATGTGGTGCGGCTTCCTGGATTCGGTTTCCTCTGTTTTCGGGTATGAGGTTTTCAGGTTTGTTCAGGCAGGGAGGAAGGGAGATGGTTGTTGGTGGTGCACGGTGGGGCTGGAGAAGATGATGGTGGTTCAGATGACGGTCGCCTGGTGGTGTAGGATGGTCGGTCTGGTCGTGTGGGTTGAGAGAAAATCGAAGGGTTTGTTCACGGTGAAGAGAGGATATGTGTGTGTTTGTGTTTCTGTGAGAGAGATGAGGTGAGATCGTGCATGGGAAGGAAAAAGCAGATAAAATGGATGGCTGGGATGGGTTTGAGCAGAAAATAAATGGCTGGGATAAAATGAAAGAAAATTAATTAATAAAGAATGGACCAATAGGCTCATAGGTTTGCTTTATTGGAATAGTGCACACTTGGATGAGTGACACTTTTCACTCATCCACTGGCTTAGTTAAAATTAGGGTTTGCACGGATTCCCATATTAAATTAATATTTAATCGTTTTGTTCTCGTTTCGTAAATTCCGCTAAAACGCTTCTGTGACCATAACTTTTTCATACGAACTCCGATTTCGGCGTGCCGTCTGTCTACGGATTTGTGACATCCCGATCTACGTCATAGTCATAGGTCAAAGTCTAAATTATTTCCCAGATCAAAAGTCAAAGTTTTCCCCCTCAGGGGTAAAATAGTAATTTCACATTAAAATATTAATAATCACGGTTCGGGTCATTACACTACTGGTAGGCCAATATCACTTGGAAAAACAGAGCCTCGCTGTGGACATCCGAGTGCCCGGGAAAGCAGAGCCCAGCTCTGGACGTTGAGGTATCACTTAGGGAAGCAGAGCCTAGCTTTGGATGGTTGGGTGTGGACCGATCCCAAGAAAATAGAGCCGGGCTCTGGATGTCTGGGTACTAGTCCATCTCAAGGAAACAGACCGGCTTAAGCAGGGTCATCCAATCACATCACAGCCACATATATATATATCATACATAGTACTAGTCTTAGGATCTGGAGCCCCCAGCTCGACGCGTCAGACTATTAACCAACAAGCACAATCACATATATACTAAGTAGTCACATAACTATATCATAGACTCATTCCATATCCAGAACCAAGTTTAGAAACTAGAACCAAACTCAAAATCCGAGTCGAAGCCCCAAACACAATTACACCAAAACCCTCGTAAAATGAGCCACTAAAATATTCATAAATTAATAAAAAATCTCAATCCATCACTCACCATCAAAATCATATAAGAAAAACATATCGAGGATAAAACCATTTTCCCAAAACTTAGTAATCAGCCAGAACATAATATCACAATTTCTTGTAAAACGTACAAAGTCGCAATTACTCTAAAACCACCAAAAATCCATAAAACATCATGCATAAATGACCATAAAAAATTCACATAATAAATAATGTAAAATCACATAAAAATGCATGCGCAGAGTTTAGGGAAAATAAAAGTCCACTCACACGTTCCGCAAGCGCAATCAAACTGCATTTCACGCTTTCTTGTAAAATCTGAGAATGTCATCTTACATCAAAAATCACTTCTACGGATCACTAACCATCCCAATTAACCCACACTTGAATCCCATAATTTTATGGGATTTTTAAACAAATTAAAATTACACATAAATCTTCATATAGCCAAAACTGCCCTAAGATGATGTCCGATTGCCTCGAAAATTGCACTGTTAGACTCGTATGATCGGTTAATATAACCTTCATGTCGGATGAACCCCCAAATTATGTGACATGCTCCCCCATGCGCCACAGTGTTCACTATCTTCAACGTAAGGTCTTGACCCGATTTCCTGCAACCAGGTCGTCCTGACCTGCAAACTGGACCCATTAATGTCTTTCTTGTTTTACATCTATTTTTCATGTGTCCTTCACCAATATTCTTCATATCAATCCTAGAAATAAGCCTATGGCATCAAAATTAGGAAAAACACCTTAAAAGTTAGGAGTACATACCTTGACCTTCGATCATGAATACCAGTTCATGCCCACGACGATCCAATGGCCAAACATTAACTATCTTGAACTCAGAACGATCACAGAGACTCCAGGAAGACATGAGACTTCTCAGTTTTGAAGTTCATGTCCTTGAGCCAAAAACCTGATTCTCAAACTCACACATTCACCGTTCTAACCCAGGGTTTCCTACCCCATATCCTAAATATTTTTATATAATTATTCTCCTCTAATCCTCCTGTTCTACTTCTTTTCCTTCTCTCCATCAATTTTTGGCTTCCCCCCTCTCATCTCCTTGTTTCTCTGTCGGTGCAACACCTCTCATGGCTTCAACCATGTCCCCCGAAGACCATAACCACACACACATGTTTATAAACAGAGGGAGAGGTCGATGAAGGAAATATCAGAATAGTCAAGAACTGGACACTTTTCCTGTCAGGACCTATCCTAATCCCTCCGGGATTAACGTGGGACGCGCTTGATCCCGTCTGACACGGAGTGTCGGGCAAGAAAAATTTCTGAATTTAGCCCGCTCGGGGCTTCAGAGTACACCAGGATCTGGAGGAGGAGTGTGATGTCTCGGTCTCTACTACAGCCCGCATCCGCTGTCATCCTGAAGGGCAGTCAAAACATTTAAAAGCTGTGAGTGGACAAAACAAATAATTTTATAAAAACATTTTCACAAAAGACATTTATACCATTCACTAAAAAGCATGCATACATCCCAAAAACCATTTACCAAAACATTCAATAGGGCCTTGGCCAAAAATCGTAAATGAAACCAATCATACGGGCCACTGCCCAAATCCATGTGGGACTCAGCCCAAAACCAGTACATATACCATATATCATATACATAAATCATACTACCAATCATGTCATGGTTTCCAAAGCTACGTGCGTGCTTCCCGGGGTCTCAAATCCCAAGTCTCCCATCCACCCATGTCAATGTCTGCAGATCAATGACCTTCCCTGGGGGTTAAGATCCATTAGCCTTCCTGAGAGTAAGGTACCCAACGAGGGCGACTCCGCTCAGTTAGTGCTCTATTGCTACTCCGGAGTCCACCCAGACCAACAACCCTCCCCGGAGGAGACAATCCATATAAAGGAAGGTATATGAATATATATATATATATATAAACATTCTTAAAACCTTTCGAAGGATTCATGCCCGGTTCTCATAAACCGACATGAACCCGGAAATTCATTTGGGGTCCTCGACCCGAAATCACAAATGTAAACCAAAGGGACCTCGAGCCCAAACTCATGACTCAACTGGGCATCGCACCCGACATCTCAGGGCCAGTCACGATTAAAATCGTAGTGATGTGTGCAACCATCCATCAAGGACCGCTCTCAATCCTAGTATGTCACCATGAACATATCAACCGACGCGACGACCTCTAGATCATGGTGCACCCATCACTGATCGGTATACTAAACCTTCAACACTCCGAAGTCGAGCCTCCAGTGGCTACTCGACAACGGTACATGCATCATGACTTCTCCGGAAGGAACACATCCTAGTCTAGAGGAGAGCGTCGTATCGTCCGTCGATGTGAACACATCACTCGCCGCGACCCCGACCAAGACTCGTAGGTCATCAATAGGGCCACACGCCTGAAACAAAACCAAATGGGTCTCTTGTCCGAGTTTATCCTTTTTAAATCCAAAACCATTTCATTTAAACCAACATAGAAAGCACAAACGCGTATAAACACCATCTAAGGCCAAAACTTTGAAATACGTGCAAATACGTAAACACACACAAATGCACTCATGTCATCACAAAACATGTTCATAAAATCATATAAAACAGTTATGCATGCATCAATTTAGAAAACCAAGGTCCACTCACAGACCATCCGAGCTATCGCCTCGATACGCGTGCCATACAGCTCTCCCGGGCCAATCACCATCACTGGGACCTGCAAACCTGTCCAAATCATAATATAGGGTTAGTAACTACTTAAATAAGCCCTCACTAAAGCCCCATAATTTTTTGGAATTTTTAACTATTTTTAAAGTCGATCCTAAACCTTCGGACACTCCGAAACCTATCGAAACGATGTTCGATCGACACGAAACCAGTCCCAAAATGTTCGTTACATCGAACAGATGATTTCATGTGTTGGAAGCATCCCCAAAAAGTGGGCCACATACCCACACGTGCCGGTAGAAGCCCATGCGGGTGGGAGCCATGCGCCCAGGAACAGGGTCATCCCTGACCTCGCGACGGCTAGTCTGAATCGGCCGGTCGGGTCCATTTTTGCACCCGGTTTGCCTGGACCTGTATGACCAGTCCAAGGCTATATGTCACGATCCGTCCCGGAAGTCGGGATTAAGTTAGTGGTTAATGATGGATTAGCGAAGATAATCGGTGATTAGTGGGATACTTTCGGACGGACGGTGCGAAATGACGTTTTTTCCCCTAGAATGGGAAAATTTTGACTTTTATTTCGGGCGGTCAATTGGACTTGGACCGATGACCGTGACGTAGTTTGGGACGTCACGAGTTTATAGACAGGTGGCACGTCCGATTTTGATGTCCGAGAAAAAAGTTATGATGTTCGGAAGGTCGAGGGCATTTTCGTAAATTGGTTAAAAAGGGGGAAGTTGTTGACTTTTTACGTGGAAAACATTCTTCACGAAATTTGAGAACCGTTAGGTAGGTCTCGATGTCCTGAGTGTAATGACAGGAGGCACGCCATCATCGAACGTCAGACGGTTAAGTTACGGGTCTAGTTAAGTGAAAGGTAAAATGGTAATTTGGACTTTTAGGGGCAAAATGGTCTTTTGGTAGTGTGATTTATGTGAGCAATCCTATGAGGACACCTGGCCTGGATGGATTGGATATTTTCACCAGACTTTAGGAGATGGGGATACGTGGCTTGTAACACCCCGGAAATTCGAGGATTATAATAATGTAATTTAATGTATGAATTGACGTTTTTACCCTTGTGTATGGTATGGTCAAATTGTTGACTTTTTGATTTATGGGTCAGATGGACTTTGACCAATGACCGTGACGTAGTTCGGGACGTCACGAGTCCATAGGCAGGTGGCACATCCAATTTGGACGATAGGGGCGAAAATGTTGAGTTTTCGTGTGACAACTAATTTTCACATGACTCAAGGACCGTTAGTAGGTCTCGACGCCCTAAGTCCGTAGACAGGCGGCACGCCGAAATCGGACTTCGTATGGCTGAGTTACGGGTCTAGAAAGTGAGGGGCAGTTTGGTAATTATTGAACCAAGGGCATTTTGGTCATTTTACCCCTGGTTACTGTAGCAACCGCGGGGGACCATGGGCGGCACCACCATGTGCGGTGGTTCAGTGTGCAATTGTTTATGCAAGTGTGTGCTGGAAAGAAAGGGATGTCTAATGCTTTAGAACGTGGACTGATTCATCCACCTAGCAAAGGCTACATAGTTTAATTCGATCGAAGCATTTTCAAAGACCAAATCTCAGTGGACAGATTGGACTTCCACGAGCCTCTGGGACAGCTTAAGTTGTTTAAAACTGATTAGGAATTGAATGAGTTTCACTATGACGTTGAAAGAACTGAGAATAGATGAGGAACCAGAGAGAAACCATTTCGGAAAAATTTGGAGGGAAATCGGGTTTTCAATTTCTGGTGATTGTTGGACCAAACCAAGGCTTGGTTTAGACTTCTGGGAGTGTTTAGAACACATCCATATCAAAATCGAAGGCAACCAGCCACGAGTGGGCTGGGACAGTGACTGCCGTGTTCAGAGAAATTTCAGAGGTTTGGACGACTACTTCCAGGTGAGTGTTGGTTCAATTGATTGTGTTTTTCAGTTCGTTTTGATCCTATGATGCTTCCTGTAAGGTTAATTTGATTATGGTTTGGAAACCAGTGAGTTGGGGTGATCAACCTGTTTGGATGATCACGGGTCGAATGACCATTTAAGGATTTGATTTGGCAAATTAATGACTCAGAATTTAAATTAGATGATTAAATATCATGTTAGGATCAAATTGGATTGAAATCGAGTAGGCATTGTTGGGTAATCAACCGGGTCAAGCCGCGGGTGGCAGGCCCGTATTACAGACATTCAGGTAAGGAAGGTGACACTGTAGCAGCTACAGTGTCAAGCGCGTGACTTTCACGCGCAGCCACCTTGGGCGGCGCGTGAGGGCGCGTTGGACCTTATCTCTGATCATGATCAACATGACTTTTATTCCTCTTAGCATTCTAAACATTTTTTGTGAATTAACCATGCTGATCTGAGGTAGTTTGGGAGGGTCAGTTTAGGGCCGGTTGTCTCGGGAAACGTGTTGGACGGCTTCCCCGAGCCGGTTTTTATTTCGGACTTTTTGGATAAATGTTTAAGACTTGTAGTGACCCTTACGTGTGATTTGGAATGACAGGAATTGTACAATAATCCTGGTACAGGTCCGTACGCGCAGATTCACCGCGGGATCGTACTGTGAGTGGGCCCGATTTCATTAAACCATTGCATACTTAAATGTTTTCCGATTTACTTATATATTCACATGCTGGAATCATGAAACGGTTTTGATGATATTGAAATTATGGTTATGGCACGTTTCACGGTATTTGGGTTTGAGACCCGTCTGATGAAACTTAAAGATCGGTTTGGATTTTATCTATGTATATATATATGTTTTTCATGTGGATATCAATAAAATGTATTTGGTACTGTACTGTATAGATCCATTCTTATGATACTGTCTCCTCCGGATGTGGTACCCCGGAGTGGTCATGGCGCATTGCCTGCGAGGGGTCATTCTACGGAAGAACCGGACCGTAAAATGACTCAGGAGCAGGATTGCTTATTTGACGTCAGGGACGTCGAGCGTCTAGGACGCTAGGCATTTGAGATGCCGTACCCGGACAGGGTTCGGGGATTGGACTCGGAATTGAGACCCGAGTGGCACGCATAGCCTTGAGACTGTGACCTTATTGGACGTTAGGGACGTCAGGCATCTGGGATGTCAGGATCGGAGCGTATAGTGCAGTAGCTAAAATTATCTTATGATTTTATTACATGCCTTATGGTTCATACTATATGATTTATGGTTTTAAATTCTGATGCATGCATGTTTGGAAAACGGAGGGGTAAATTATATGTTTTACTTATTAAATGGTTTTATAAACTTGAGTTCGGCCCAATCACCCTTATTGTTTTGGTAACCCCTCCAGGCGTTGCTACTGAGGTAGAGGAGGATCCTGAGGAAACTTGAGTTCGGCCCACTCACCCTTATTGTTTTGGTAACCCCTCCAGGCGTTGCTACTGAGGTAGAGGAGGATCCTGAGGCTGAGGCATAGATATACTTCTGCGTACCTGAACCCCTGTTGGGTGGTTTACCCGCAGGTTTATTTTAGAGTCGTGCTCGCAACTTGTAATTTTGGATTTCATCCCTTGTCTGACATCTGTTTAATTCGGATTTGATGTATAACTTTAATTTGGTTATTTATGCATTTGATTATTTGAGGTTAAAATTGGTATGTTTTTGGCTATCAGACGGGAGCAGGGCACGTCCCCTTGTGGTCCCTGTGGGATCGGGACGAGTCCTGTCATGGCTTACCTCTGGTTGGTTATAACAAAAGCGAATGTGTTTGATCGTCTTCTTTAAGAGAAAACAGAGACGGTGAGGGCCATCGTGCACTTGGTTCAATTGTGAATCGTGGGTGAGTTAGTATGATTGAGGAAAGATGAAGAGGAACATATCTGGAGGAGAATGAGGGCCACGGTGGAGCTCGACGGTGGGTCGAGGTACAGACCCAGTGAACCCGAGACGCCCTGTTTTGCAATTGGAAATGGTAATCATGTTCGTCTGCGGTTTGGATCGATTTCATTGATGGGAAGATGATGCTCGAGGTCTAGGGGATCGATTAAGATTTCGCACGATTTTGTAATTTGACTATGGTTTTATTGATTGGATTTCGGGATTTGAAATATGATTTGATTTCAATGATTTGAAAAGGATTTCGGAAAAGTGATTTCGGGCTTGGAGCCCTATTCATGTGATTGAGATTTCAGATTTGGTTTTCGAGATTTGGAAAGGAAGTCTGGATTTGGGTTCGGGACGATGGTTCTGGATGCCGGCTTATGGAATCATCGTTGCGAATTTGACTGTGGATTTTCTGTGGTTTTCACTGATTGGATGTAAAATGGTTTTGGGTTTAAAGACCCGGAAAAAGAGAAAAACCCACTGGATCTGGTTTTGAGTTTAAAGACTCAGAGTGATTGATGGGGGAAGGGCCCTAGATTGATATGTTTTGAGTTTAAAGACTCGGTGTATGTTTTGAGTTTAAAGACTTGATGATTGTGATACCCCCCGAGGCCTGTGATTGTGTTTTGAGTTTAAAGACTCGTTGATATCCCGGGAAGGCCTGGTTATTTGCGCATTGTGTTTTGAGTTTAAAGACTCGGGCGCACTTGAGATCCAGTAACTTGTATGATTGATATTTTCACTGGTTTTTTACAGGTTTCCTAATGTTTTGGGCAGTGGCCCGGATGAATTAGACTTGACGAGTTTTGGGACTGAGTTCCCGGATTTGAGATTGATTTGTGATTTAAGGCTGAGGCCTGAATTTGAATAGCGGATTCGATTCGGGTTTTCAAAGATGGTTTTTGATATGAATGGTTTCATGACTTGGATTTGATATGCATGCATTGGTTTTTAAATGGAGGGTATAATTGTACTTGTTTTATTGAACTGTTTTTGAACTATACTTTATTTTGTCCACTCACAGTCTTTTGTGTTTTCGATACCCTCCAGGTTGTTGCGGCTCAGGCTGTCTGTCGAGAGAGACGGAGACATCACACGTACGATCCACAGTAGACTCTGCGCACTCTGGGAAGTTTGGAGGTTTTTGGACGGTCGGATCGAAAAATCCCTTGTCCGACTTACGTGTCACATGGAGGTTGGACGTTCGTTTAGCCTTCGTGTCATGCGTAAGTTAGACGGGAGCAGGGTTAAGCCCTTAATCCCGGGCGATTAGGGGTGGACCCTGACATATATCTTCATCATTTTTCATCCTTTTTCATCCATTCCAACTCCTATAGTTTCCTAACAACATTTCCTACCTAACCATGTCCTCAAAACCTAGAAACCAAGCCTAAAACCCATTGGTTCTTAAAACCATTTTGAACCAAAACTTCCATTCTAGGTTTAGGGCACTTCTAGGGGTCAAAGCTTCATCCTAAGGGTTCCTATAGGTTACTAGGATCATTATAAAGAGATTGGGAGGATTGGTTTTGGCTAACTTGGCTGGAAATGGAATTCGGTGGGTAGCCACCGAAAACACTCCGGCCGCCATTCCGGGCTTTCTCAGCCGTCCTCAGCCTCCAAAGCCTTCTCCTAGACCTTCTACCAATCCCCTAAACCCATCCTAACCAACATCTAAGCTCCCTAATGTCCAAAACCCGAATTTGAAATTCAAAAACATACAGGGGGTTCAGGTTTACCTTGGACGTGCAATCCACCTCCATCCACGGCGACCCAGCAGCCTGCCACCTCTTTCCTTGGTCCAGCACTCATCCTCAACTCTCTCCTGGCCTCAGACAGATCAGATGGGAAGGGTTTGGATTTGGGTTCACTGGTTTGGGTCGATCGAATGAACACAGGGGGGGTGGTTGCATGTGTTTGTGTAAGGGAAACAATGGATGGGTGACGCTTGTCACTCATCCATTGGGCCTAGGGAACATATCTGGGCCCCACTCAGGACAAAAGTCCACTTTTCCTCGTAAAACATATCGCCATGAATAGTACCTTAAATGTCCGTGAACCGTAACTTTTTCGTCAAAGGTCCGAATTCGATGTGCCGCTTGTCGACGGACTCGTATCGACCCGATCTACATAACGGTCCTCGGCCCTCGGCCATCGGACCTCCTAGGTCAAAAGTCAACCTTTCGCCCTCATTCAGGGGCAAAATCGTAATTTCACCCTGAACGTCCGTTAATGCTCGGCTGATTCTCGATTAGCCCCACTAATCCGTACTTAGTCTTAATTAATCCTTTAAATTTGGGACAGGTCGTTACATGTCCACCTCCAATTAGTTCCCGATACAAAATGACAAAAATGCCTTTCAATCATAATTGCCAAAATACCCCCAAATGTTTCTGACCCGAATTGTCCTCACCTCGTCTCTGATTTGGGCGTCCCATCTATCTAGGAATTTAGGATTCCGAGACCTTCATAACCGTCTTCTCGGAATTCTTAATAGACGTCCCTACCAACATGTCATTATTTTGACTTTTCTATGGACAAATTCGTCCTTTTTCCTACTTTTCCCCGACTTTGCTTTTCTCAAGGGTCTGTGTCGTTATAACCTACCCCCCTTAATGAAATTTCATCCTCAAAAGTTCAGGTCACTAGTTGGGGGAGGTCCCATCAATTCTCCAACAAGAAATAACTTTTGAAAATCACTAACCTATGGAGACACTAGTCAATAATAGCTTTTCCTACATATAAACAAGTACTTGCACTTCTTAGAATATATAATCAAACAATAATAGTAATCAAACCCTCGAATCAAAACAAGAACCACCCTGCTACATTCTTTCATCAAGGTTTGAAAATCATCTATCGAAAACCAACCAACCCCAAAAACTACACGGACCAGTACCTAAGTCATAACCATCAGCGTCATTGATAATCAATCATCAATACCCAGCATCAATCACGATGATTAGACCGCACTACTCATCAGTGCCTAGACATTAATCGCAATATCAGTACTATGTGTAGGCTAACTCAAGAACTGCACTTACGCAACATCCGGACACGTACCCGTATCCATAATCACAAGACCAAATCGCCATTTCCACCATATATAATATCCACTAACGTACAAAAATATCACTCAAAGTATCTCAAAGTATCACAAATCTTTACGTATAAACTGTCCAGGAATGGGACTCAACATCGCTTAGCCATGCCAACAATTACTCAATACATTTAGGTATGTCTGAAATTCAATTACTTCATTTAAACTTTACCTCTGTCAGCCAAACAAAACGAATTACTAATTCATGCTTGCATTATAATAAGCAACAACTCAAGACATAAACTTGCACTTTAATCATATCCATCAAGCTCCCAACAATTTAATCATCGGTCAAGGTGAAAGTCAGCAACCACTTATGTTTCAAATCTTTAGAACCACATACCATGGTACTTGGAACTACATCAACCAAAACAATTTCTCAAAATATTTCATATCATGAATATTGAGAACTTACATACTCATATCGTATATCAACATCACAATGATAATAATATAACCCACACGTTACGACATACCAAGAAACAGATAAAAGTTAACACCACTGTCCTAAGGTCCATACCACAAGTACAATAATCACATACATTCTCATAACTAAGATGAATCTCAGTTTCTATTCAGCTTCCAATTTACTTCTTCAATCTAGACATTACCGAACTTGAGTTCATTCCGAACTCCCATTCATTATGTAAGATCATGAATAGCAGGTTTACTTCCTGAATTCTCGCCAAAGTTCACAATTTCTTAGTCATATTCCATTTATGAATTCTAGATTGATATCTATACCACGACACCACCATCCTTTTTCACCCATAGTGATACGACCCACCCTCAATCCCCTTGGATTAAGGGATAAGCCATGCTCCCGTCAAACTCACATGTGACATGAAGGCTAAACCGTCGTCCAACCTCCATGTAACACGTAAGCCGGACAAGGGATACTAGGCCAATGTACCAAAAACACCTTCCGCTGTCCCAGGGTGCACAAAACATATTGTGGATCGTCTGTGTGATGTCTCCTTCTTTCTCTCACAACAGCCCGCACCGCATCAAAACTTGGAGGGTATCGAAAAATAAAAAACTGTGAGTGGAAAAAAATAAATAATACATTTAGAAAACAGTTTATAAGAAAATCCATTTATACCCTCCACGAAAAACCAATGCATGCATATGAAAACCATTTCATTCCCAAGATATTAAAATCGTTTCTAAAACCATAAATCCGAATCAAGTACGGGTATTCAGCCCAAAATCCATAAAATCCAAATCATCCGAGCCACAACCCAAAACATCTTAAAACTAGTGAAAAACCAACCGAAAATCATAATCAATCAATCTGTTGGATCTCACATATATCAGGTCTTCCCGGGATATCAACGAGTCTTTAAACTCAAAACACAATCAACAGGCCTCGGGGGATATCACAATAACCGAGCATTTAAACTCAAAACATATATCAAGTCTTTAAACTCAAAACATATCAATCCAGGGCCCTCCCCCGTCATCAATCAACCGAGTCTTTAAACTCAAAACCATATCCAGCCATATACTGGGTCTTTAAACCCAAAACCAAGTATCAACGAGTCTTTAAACCCAAAACCAAGTGAAAATCATAGAAAAACCAGAAATCCATCGAAATCCAATTTCCAAAACCAAATCCGAAATCAACAGTTGAAATCCCGTTTTCAAATCTAGAAATCACTTTAAAATCGAAATCATGTTTATCGAAACCACTTTTATCGAAACCACTTTTATGAACGACGCCTCAAGCCCGAAATCACTTTCTAAAATTCATTTAACAATCCTTGAAATCAAATCATAATTCAAATCCAAAATCAAATCATAATTCAAATCCAAAATCAAATCATCGAAATCACATCAAATCGGAGCATAAGATCATATCTCGTAAAACGTGTAGAAACGTAAATATATCAAAATAAGTGCAAAACAGAAATCATAAAGATCATAATCAAAAACATAGAAATCACGTATAGAAAACATATAAAATAGTTATGCATGCATCATAAGTTAGAAAGCAAAGTCCACTCCAAAGTCATTCGTATCGCCACCTCGATATGCGTGCAATTACGCTTTCTCGGCTAATCCCCTATAATCGGACTTCCCAAACCTGTCCAAAGCCCATAATAAGTTCACTGACTACTTAATAAAGCTTCTACTAAAACCCCGTAATTTTTTCGAATTTTTAACTATTTTTAAACGAGCCCTAAAATCTTCGGACATTCCGAAACATATTGAAACGATGTCCGATCGACTCGAAACCAGTCCTAAAATGTTTGTTACATCGATACGATAAAAAGTCATGTTGAAAACTTCCCCAAAAGAAGCCCCACGTGTAACAACCCGTCCCGAGAATTGGGATAAGTAGAGTGATTAAGGTGTGATTAGTAAGGTTAATCAAGGGTTAGGTGGTCCCGAGGGGTCCGGGAACATAGAATGACGATTTTGCCCCTAGGTCGGGCAGAAATGTTGACTTTTATTTCGGGTGGTCAAATGAGAGTTGACCGGTGACCAGGACGTAGTTGAGGACGTTACGAATCCGTAGGCAGGTGGCACGCCCGATTCCGACATCCGAGGAGGAAGTTGTGATGTTCCGAATGTTGAGGGCATAACCGTAATTTGGCGAAATTAGGGGGGAAACGTTGACTTTTTATACGAACGGGTTTTGGTAAGTTGACCTAAGACCGTTAGATAGATCTCGTCGTCCCGAGTTCGATGACAGGCGGCACGTATTCATCGGACGTACGATGTGGGAGTTACAGGTCTAAAAAGGTAGTGGCAAAGTTGGAATTTTGGGTAAAACAGAAGGGCATTTTGGTCTTTTGTGCTCTGGGGTGTGTGCAACAGATAAGGACAGATGAAGGGTTGAGATTGAGCCACATGTGAGTTGAAGGGTAGGATGGTGACACGTGCTAAAGGTGGAGTGGTTTCTGGGGGGTTCCAGTATGGGCACGGTCCAATTATTTGGGTGCAACCGTGCAAGAGTGAGTGTTCTTCGACCCAGATAGAAACAGAGTGAGGCGGTGAGGAAAATTGGGAGGTGATCGTGGATGTTGATGAGTTCTGGTGAGTGAAGAGTGATCAGAAGGAGGTTGAGAGATGCTGGGGTGGTGCTGAGAAGGTTAGAAGTGTGCAGGTGGTGTGTGAGTGAGTTGAGAGCCACGGGAACTTCAGAGAAAAACAGAGAGGAACTGAGGGAGCTGGTGGTGCTGTGGCCGTGTGTAAGTGCGATTGACCTCGAGAGGAGGCTGAGGCGACGTTGTGGACTCCAGGAACCGCGGCGGCGAGCACGGTGGTGGACGGTTGCAGGTAATCCCTCATCCTTGTAAACTTGCCCTGTTTTCCCGTCGAGTTTTGAGTCGAAAGTCGTGAGCCTAGGGGTTGAATTGATGGGTCTATAGTGGTTTAGGGGATTGAGTTGAGTCCTAGGAACCGTCTGGTTGTGTTGCCGTGACGAGAGGTGCACGGTGGTGGTTGGCGCGACGGAGGGACTCTGTGTGCCCTGTTTTTCCGTTTTGTTTCAATCCAAGAGTCGTGATCCCAGGGACTGAGTCGAAGGTTTAGCAGAGTTGGATTAGGTTCAGTGAGGTCCTAGGAAGAGTCTGGGACAGTCACCGTGACGGGGGGTGACCGGAGTGGCTGGGTCGTGAAACAGGGGAGTTCAGGCCGTCTGGTTCGAGCTTGAGTCGACGGTGTAGGGGCCGTGTCGAGTTCTAAGGAGGAGGGGGATGGTTAGCTTAAGGTTGGACGATGAAGATGGTGAAGAAAGGAGGTGAAATGGTGGCTGGACGGTGGAGAACAGGTCTCGCCGGTCCGAGTTGCAGGCTACTGTTGCGAACCGGGTTGGCTCGAGGTTGACGGTGGCACTGTAGCAGGCGCGTGAGGGCCACGCGCAGCCACTTTGGGCGGCGCGTGGGGGCGCGTGCGGCGGTTCTGGGAGAAACGGTCAACATAGTTTTTGGTCTAGGAGTTGTTGTGAGTTCGATGGAGTTGGTTTCGGGTCAATCGGAAGTCGTTTGAGTGTAGTTCCGCGAGGGTGAATGTGTAGGGTCCCGGGGTTTTAAGTCTTCGGTTCGGGGTTTTTTTGAGGGAATTTAGAAGAGTGTTGGTAGATGTATTAGTGACGCAATTTGATGGTGTTTGACAGGATCGGGATTTCCCGAGGAAGCCGAGGAACGGGCTGGACGTTCGGGACGCGAGTAGGGCTCAGTACTGTGAGTGGACCCTTTTCTTAAATTCGAGCATGCATAACTGTTTTTATATACGTGTTTTATGGTTTTACTTATAAATCTATGTTTATTGAATATGAAAGGATGATTTTATGTGTTTGCACGTTTTTCGAGAAAAAGACGATTTTGGCATGCTTTTCGAGAAAAGGGTGATGTTGGAAATGTTTTCGGGATTTCAAGGGATTTTGGAACATGATTTTGAGAATCAAGGTTTTGGTTTTGAAATCGAAATGGACAATTGGAATTCGGTTTTAAAGGATTGAAAAGTGGGTTTCCGGATTTGGGTTCGGAATGACGGTTCTAGATGCTGGGAGAGCATCGGACCAGTGATTTCGGATTCGGGTTTGGATGAGGATTTGGTAAATGGTTTCAAATGGTTTTGGGATTGGATTTGCTGGATCTGGATATTGGGTTTAAAGACCCGGATATATGTGACGGGGGACCGGCCGGATTGGGTTTAAAGACCCGGATTGAGTTTAAAGACTCGGGAGTTTAAAGACTCGGATATATATTGATTTCCCCCGTAGGCCTTGAGTTTAAAGACTCGGGAGTTTAAAGACTCGGATATGATTAAGGCCTGGATTGAGTTTAAAGACTCGGGAGTTTAAAGACTCGGATAGATCCAGCAGGTTTGATCGGGACATTTATGAGTTAATGTTCATGGTTGATGATACAGTTTTCTAATACTCATGTTATGGTTTCTTATGGTATTTTATAGTGTTTCTGTTTCTTATGATGTTTAAGAATGATTCTTTTATTCATGTGTTTATAACTGTTGGTTATGCATGTGGTTTCAAAACGGAGGGTTTAACTCGGTTTTCTTATCAAATGGTCTTTGAACTTTTGTACTTTCTGGTCCACTCACATTTTCTATTTTAATTGCCCTCCAGGTTGGGGAGCTAGCGCGGGGTCTTGACGTCGAGGCAGTGTCCAAGGCATAGAAGTGACGTGTGTGCGTGTAGTTATCGGTTTTATTTTCTTTGTGTGTTCTGTAAATGCTACTTTCGGGACATTGTGTCTAATTACTCCTGCGTTTGACTGGATTTGAGTGAGTTTTACTTGAGTTTTGTGTCGGGGAGTCAGACGGGAGCGGGATTTACCTCGGGTTTCGGGGTGAAACCGGGGTGGGTCCTGACACCACGGGTAACCCAAAGGCGCTGCGCATGAGGCCCACACGTCGGCTACAATCGTGTTCAACCTCCGTTAAACCTGATCTAGACAGGTCCGATTCAGACCGGTCCAATCCGAACCGGTATTCACGGTTTTGCACCCATTTCCAGTCCATTTTCAGTCCTTTTCCTACCATGAGCTTCGTCCAATCCTCTACAATTGATCTAAAGCCTTAAAACATAAATTTTAGGGCGAGATGTTACCTCCTCGATCAAGCAGAAAGCTTCAAATGTCGTCCTCTCTGTTTTCATAACTCCAGTCGCCTCAGGCCTTCCTTGTAAGACCCGTGTCCTGGAGAGAATGGTGAACAATCCTACATTCCTGCGAGGGGGAATGGTCTTGTAACAACCCGTACCTTCAAGAAGGGTACAAAGGTAATTTTGTAAAAGATTTGTATAAAAGGACAATTTTGCCCTTGAGAATAGTGTGTAAAAGTTGAGTTTTTGAATTTCAGGTTGGATGAGTATTGACCATTGACCGTGACGTAGTTTAGGACGTCACGATTCCGTAGACAAGTGGCATGTCCGATTTGGACAATTGGAGAAAAAGTTATTACGTTTGGAAGATTGAGGGCGTTACCGTAATTTTGACTAAAAAGAGGAAAATGTTGACTTTTTAATAGACTTTTGATTTTCACGTAGACCGAGTACCGTTAGATAGGTCTCGACGTCCTGAGTACAACGACAGGTGGCACGCTGTCATCGGATGTCCGACGGAATAGTTATGGGTCTGGAAAGTTGAAGGGCAAAATGGTAATTTTAAACCTAGGGGCATTTTGGTCTTTTTCTCTTAGGACCAATCAGATAAGGGCAAGTGGCATGAGTGGGAGTGGATATTTTGTGCTGATGACCATGGAGAAGGGGACACGTGGATGGACCCTAGAGGTTTCTAGGATTGTCTAAAATACACACGGTCACAAACTGTCCACATTGAACCGTGTATGTTGGTTTGAAAAAAAGAAAACAGAGAGGAGAGGCGGTGAGGATTGTGATCGAATCAGTGAGTGTGTGAGATTTTTGTGAGTTGTGAGAGAAACAGAGAGAAGAGGGGAAGCTGGTGACTTGGTTTGGGAGTGGAAGCGTGCAAGAAACACGGTGGTCGGGGAGTTTGATTTTCAGGGAAAACAGAGAGGGCCGTGGGAACTTGGCGGTGGTTGTGCCTTGTGTTGGTCCAATCCATTTTGAGAGGAGGCTAAGACGGCTGCAGGGGACTCAGTGGACACCGTGGTACACGGCGGCACGAACGGCGGAGGACGAATCGAAGGTGAGACCCAAATCCCCTGTTTTTCCCGTTTTGTTCATTTCGAAAGTCGTGGCTTTTGGGTTAGAGTCGAGGGCTTTGGTGAGTGATGTGAGGTTCAGGAAGGTCTTAGGAGTCGTCTGAGGTTGGTGCCGTGACGGGGGATGACCTGGGTGGCCGGAACCCGAAACAGGGCTATCGGGCAGTTTGATTTCGAGGTTGAAGACGACAAGTTTAGGGCTAGGATTTCTAGGTTTCAGGACTAGAATGGATTGCTGGGAACTGGACAAAGCTTTTAGGATTGAAATGGTGGAAAATCATGGAGGAATTGCAGAGAACCGGTCACGCCGGTTCAGTACAGTCGAACCGGCTAACTCGAGGAAGACGATGATACTGTAGCAGCGTGTGAAGCCCACGCACAACCACTTTGAGCGGCGCGTGAGGGCGCGTGGGGAAGATTCTAAGGAAACTTCCAAGATGGTTTTGATGTAAATGTTATAACGAATCCATTGGGACAAGTTTCGGGAAAATCGGACATTGTTTCGGGATAGTTCTAGAATCCGGACGGTTTAGGGTTTAACTTTAAATTACGTTTAAATTCCTGAAAAATTGGGGAAATTAGGGTTAGCATATTTGACGTATTTGTGACCTTATTTGGTGCCTATTGACAGGACGAGAGACACCTGAGAAGGTCGAAGAGCGCACGGAGCGCGATTGACACTTTTTGACTCGTGAGTGGACTCTTTCCTTTCATATGAGCATGCCTAACTACTTTTATTTATGTTTTATGATTTTAAATATGTTTTATGCTTCTTAATGATGATTATATGTGGTTGCTATACTTGCACGTTTTTTCGAGACATTTTCGAGTTTTTGCACGTTTTTCGAGAAAAAGCTGGATTCTGATTTTGATGCTAAACTTTGGGTTTTCAATCTATAATTGTTTTCTGATGGTGATAAATGGATTTGAGACGTGATTTGATAATTAAGGTTTTGGTTTTAAAATTGGATTTCGAGAAACGAGATTTGGTTTTAAAGTCGGAAAAGTGGAATTCCGGATTTGGATTCGGAATGACGGTTCTGGACGCCGGAAGGGCTTCAGACCGGTGATTTCGGATTCGGGTTTGGATATGGATTTAGAATTTGTTTTCAATTGATTTTGGATTGGATTTGCTAGATCTGGATATTGGGTTTAAAGACCCGGATTCTGATTGACGGGGGACGAGCCCGAATTGAGTTTAAAGACTCGGGAGTTTAAAGACTCGGATTACATTTGAGGCCTGGTTTGAGTTTAAAGACTCGGATAGACCCATCAGGTTTGATCAGACTTGACATTTGTGGATTTGGTTTTTATGGTATGAGCTTAGCGTATTTGTTATACTGTTTTATGTTGTGGTTTTCTGATACTTCGTTAGGCATGCATACTTTATTTTAAAACGGAGGGAAAAATCTTATTGTTTTTCTTAATCCTTGTTTGTTTCTAAATCGTGTTTGAAACTCTTATTTCTTTTAGTCCACTCACACTTTCTGGTTTTTAATTTACCCTCCAGGTCGTGGTGATAATGTTGGGGTGAACGTTGAGGCAGGAACCGAGGCATAGAGCTTACGACGTTCTTCCGTTGCAAGATTAGCCTAGTAGGACTTTTATGCATGTTTTGTATAAACTATGCTCTGTGTTATGATTGTATTATATTTACTCCCTTGTCTGATCGTTATGCTTATGGTTATTTTGAGGTTCTTTTGGTATTTTAAGTGTGATTGTCAGACGGGAGCAGGGTTCGTCCCGGGTATCGAGGTGATATTTGGGACGTGTCCTGACAATGGTAGTGTGCCTTAAAGGTGTAGGTACACACCTATCTAGCACTAGGCCTTTTGGGAGTTCAAGTGGCTTTGGGGGGATTGGAACCTCAAAGTTAAGCGAGTTGAGGCTGGTGCAATTCCATAATGGGTGACCCCCTGGGAAGTTGAACCATGAGCTCCCGAAAACAAAATGGTGAGGGCGAGGCCCAAAGCGGACAATATGGTGCTAGATGAGTCGGGTCCTGGCTGAGGAGGGTCGGGTCCTGACAAACCGTCCTTCCTAGGTAAATCATAGTCACCGGGACTCCCACACCTTTCCAAATCTTAATTGAAGGTTACTAACTACTTAATTAACCTCTCACTAAAGCCCAGTAATTTTCCGGTATTTTTAACTATTTTTAATCCCGATCCGAAACCTTCCGATGCCCCGAACACTATCGAGACGGTGTCCGATCGACACGAAACCAGTCCCAAAATGTTCGTTACATCGAATAGAAGATTTCATCTGTTGAACACTTCCCAAAATTATGGGCCACGCGCCCTCACGCGCCTCAAGAAGGCCCTGTGCACTGTTCATCGTCATCAAGCTTCAGCTGAACCGGTTTTTTACTGTGCAGCCGGTCTGCCTGGACCGGCGTGACCGGTCCGACGGTTTTCCTCCCCTAATTCAGTCTGATTCAACCCCAAATGAATCCTATAATCTCCCTTGCATCTTTACGAATCTAAACATACAAATTAGAACCTTAAAACCTCCTTAGAACCCGTGAACCCGAAAGCCCCTCGCGGTCTCTATTTTTCCAGAAATCACCCATGGCTTCACAGCCATCCAAAGCTTCCCAAAACCATCCTAACACAATCCCATTAACCCCTTAAGCTCATCCTAATCATCTAAAATCAATCATATCGTGCAAAATCAAAATAAAAAGGGAAAATGGTGAAACCGAGTACCTCTCGGGTTTCTCCTCCTATCGCCGCCGTGGACGGTGGTTCAGGCCATCCTTCAACCTTCTCAGTCCTCTCATCACTCCCTGGCCTCTCTGTCATGATCATAGGGTAAGGGTTGGATTGGTTTTGGGTTGCACAGATGAGAGAAAATGGTGAGATCGGGTGGGTTTGTGTTTGAATGAAGAAATGAAGATGCACGGGGAAGATTCATGAATACAATTTGGGTGGCCTGTGGATGGGTGACAAGTGTCAGTCATCCATTGGGCCTCCATAAAATATCTGGGGTCCACTAGAGTCCAAAAGTGAAGTTATCTGGTAATTCGTGCAATAGTGCACTTGAACTTCCGTGAATCGTAACTTCGCCGTCGAACGTCTGAATTCGACGTGCCGCCTGTTTACGGATTCGTATCATCCCGATCTATGTAACGGTCCTCGACCCTCGGCCATCGGACATCCCAGTCCAAAAGTCAACTATTTGCCCCTTTTAACTATAATTACCAAAATGCCCCTAAACTTCCGAACGTCATAATTTTTTCTTCGAATGTCGGAATTGAACGTGCCACCTGTCTATGAACTCATGACGTCACGAATTACGTCACGGTCATCGGTCAAAATCTATTTGACCGCCAGATCAAAAAGTCAACATTTTACCCACGATAGGGGTAAAATGGTCATTTTGCATCGTTCGTCCGATTTCGCTCAACTAATCACGGATTAGCCTCACTAATCATGATTAGTCACTAATATAATCTAGGAATTTGGGACGGGTCGTTACAACCTTCCCTCCTTAATTAATTTCGTCCTCGAAATTTCAACCGACTTAATTCCAATCGTTCTTCCCCCCTTAATTAGTTTCGTTCTTGAAACTACAACTATCTGGATTCCGTAACCACCTCGTGGAAAGTAAAACTGACCTCGCAACACGTGTACACTAGTACACCAACTAACCAGAACAAAACTTGTCTGCAACCAGACGTACCACTAACACTCTCGTTACATTGACTACCCACGACTACGTCGAATAACAGTAGTCATACGTTCCGAATTGACACCACTTGTCAAATCTACAAACTCGTCGACACAAATAACTCGACGGTTCCTTTCTCAATCACCGCTCTATCCTGTAATCTGCTCCCACAGGGAGTCACCAGACCTCACACAATGATCCACGCTGACACCCCCGACAAATCGTCGCCAGTTGACAGTCGCCAGTTGAAAACTGACACTATACACACTTGTGGTTACACCGACCACCAATTTACTCAACCTTTGTAAACACTTACCAACATTTCACTCGACCTGTGTGTAACTGGACCTATCAGAACTACTATGACTCAATGCACACTATCCAATATCCAGTCCACGACCTCAACTAATCTAATGGTATCGGAACTAAGCCGACCACCAACACGTTCACCAACGTACCCATGGTATAACCTATATAACGCCACTAGGCACGACAAGCATGCCCAGTCTCGTACCTCGAACAACGTACATGGTACAAACATCTGTAAGACCCGTGTCCTAGAGGGAACGGTGAACAATCCCATGTTCCTGGGATGGGGGAATGGTCTGGGAAGGGAATGGTGGTGTGCCTTAAAGGTGTAGGCACACACCTATCTAGCATGAGGCCTTTTGGGAGCTCAGTGGCTTTGGGGGGGATTGGAACCCCAAAGTTAAGCGAGTTGAGGCTGGTGCAATTCCAGATGGGTGACCCCCTGGGAAGTTGCACCGTGAGCTCCCGAAAACAAAACCGTGAGGGCGAGGCCCAAAGCGGACAATATCGTGCTAGATGAATCGGGACCTGACAGAAGAGGGTCGGGTCCTGATAATTTGGTATCAGAGCCAGACCCCGACCGGGAAGTGTGCCAGCGAGGACGCTGGGCCCTAAGGGGGGTGGATTGTAAGACCCGTGTCCTGGAGGGAACGGTGAACAATCCCACGTTCCTGCGAGGGGGGAATGGTCTGGGAAGGGAATGGTGGTGTGCCTTAAAGGTATAGGCACACATCTATCTAGCATGAGGCCTTTTGGGAGCTCAGTGGCTTTGGAGGGGATTGGAACCCCAAAGTTAAGCGAGTTGAGGCTGGTGCAATTCCAGATGGGTGACCCCCTGGGAAGTTGCACCGTGAGCTCCCGAAAACAAAACCGTGAGGGTGAGGCCCAAAGCGGACAATATCGTGCTAGATGAATCGGGACCTGACAGAAGAGGGTCGGGTCTTGACACATCTATCTACCAACCTACCACAACAACGACAACCACAACAAAAACAACAACAACACACCCTAGGTCGTAGTCAATCACGTTTCAATAATGGAGTCCATCTGTCCAATCCAATATTAGACAGATCAAAACTCCAACCCATCATCTACTTCCAAATCCGAATCCGAAATCATTATTCCGTAAGCTAGCATTTGGAATAACTATTCCGAACCCAAATCCATAAATCCAATTTCAAGTTCCAAAATCGAATCTTGAATCGTCACCCAGAAATCCGATTCCAAAATCCAAAATCTCGTCCACGTCTACCGAGACGCACCAAAACCGAACCTTTCGGTTACCTGCTCAACCTATTACTACATTACCATCGATTGACTTCATAGGGAAGCCAATCAAAATATACGTACGTCCAAAGCTAACGAAATCCGACCTCATCGGACACCTACTCACCTGAGTAATATACCATACGGGATTTACCTCGAAAAGAAGTTCAGTCCCATCATACTCCACTCAAACATCCAAGTAAGAGTGATAAACTCTCCACCTATCTGGATCATCAAGATCACGATCCAGATCCATTACTAAGTCAACCGACTATAGACGTCACGATTGAGGATCGTCACGACGCCCAAAGTCCTCGACATCAGAATCCCGATCCATCTAGGATCCACACAAGCTCACTCAGCTAACAATCCACAAAGTTTAACTACCAGATTCCAAACCATAGGGTCTTATACCCTCAACGAATCTGCATACTGACACATCGTTCGCCAATCAATTCCCACATCTAAATAGATCAGTCAACGACGAGAAACGCCGAGACTGTGGGTTCTCACTTATTACCTCGTATCGATCCTTGTCATTCCACCTAGGAAAAACCAAGGATGATCCAAGATAACGACAACCAAATCCATCTGACGTGAATGCAAACAAAACTCGCTGCACTCACCACGCCACGTAATCCAACATCGTCTGCCACCAAGAAGAAAATGGGAAATCTCATCACCTAACTTCGATATACTCAACTCCTCCTGATGACCCAAAATAAACCCTGGGTCCACTAACCAATACACGACCAATGTACTGGTGACACAACCAGCATCTACCATCATCTACCATCATCTACCATCACCTACCATGGTAGAACCTGAGAAGTCACCCAAAATGACTTCGAAATACCTATTACCAATGCGGAAAACCCGCACTCCTCACGTCACCTCAATCATAAATTCTCTCGATTCCGAAGTTCAAATCCATATCGGAACCAACACACTTGGACATCAACCACGTGTCCATGACTAAGAGAACTTGTTACCCCATCTCGCCTATCCGTTTATACCATTTCGTCCAATCAAATTTCTCCACAAACAAGTCTACCCGAAACTCAGGAGGTATGGTCAACCACAGTCAACCATAACCAATCCGAAATGGATTCTCAAATCTCCAGCTCATCCGGACATCATCCACATGTCGATAGACAATCAACTCACCTATCCATTTACGACTGTATATGTATAACCAAAAGGATATCAATTCATCATAATCTGATGTACTACTCGACTGAAGGGTCACAACAGACTCCTGCTGTGATATGCAGTCAAATCTCTGTATACCACAGTATCTGACCAATTCTGACCAACTCTGGCCAACACTGCCCAACTGGTCGCTAAACCTCACGACAGATCGAGTCTGACCAACCGGTCACTAATCCCCCATGACTGTACTTGATCCTCACGTCTCAACTACCGATGGAACCTATCCAGTCCATCACTATCCGTGATTCATTCCCGAACCACAGATATCGAACAATTGCTAATCTCGACGGAGTCACATCCCGACTCGTAACTCATCGTCAACACAATCACCGGCACCGGAACCAGTACTAGTACCAGTACCAACGCACTAACCACAATATTAGTATCAACACACAAGCATCAACATCTGCATCTAGTGTGTGAAACAGACAACCCTGGATCTCTGCTCATACCGAACGACGATCCCGTACCTCTGCTCGAATAGGAGAAACTCTGCCTCCCTTGTACCCCACAACTCTGGGTACATTCACCCTGAAAACTCATACGAGAAAAGGAAACGTCCCCTGAACATCCCCGATTCCCAACAACCATAACTACAACCACTCTCGGTAGTAGTGCCTGCTGCAAACTTGTGTAGACCTAACCACCAGACATCTCGATATTCAGACTCCGCATCCAACAGAATCAACCACTCGTACAACTACTCTGTATCCCCGCTCCGGGATTCCATCTACAAGTACCAACCCTGGTAACCTGTCCAACCAACTCTAACCAGTCGTAACTCGACTCGACCAAGGTTGTCTACCAGGTCACCCATGACCTTAGTTGTACCAGCACTCCATTACAACTATGGTAGTACGACAACCGACTAGGTCTAATCGATTACTACAACCCTGACTGCAGAGTACAATCCCATCACTAGAGCTGACATGACTAGACCGACTAACGGCTTCAAACCCGAATAGTCGTCAAAGTCAAACCACTCGCCAACTCACACCTCCGAACCATACAACCCAATGTAGGGTTCCACAATCACTACCTAGGATTCCCTGAACCCAACTGCAGAAAGCAATAAAATCCATGATCTGACCGTCCTCGTGATCTCGACATCGTAAAGACGTTAATCCAATCCTACCATCAGTCCAACTAGGTTTCCTCGAACCCGACTGACCACAACAACATAGCCACTTAACTCAACAATATCCGACCAGCTGATGGTCACAACACCAAACTATCGTCAAACTGATCCCACAGTATTGTGAAAGACAATCCCAACTAACTGTCTCACGATCCAAAACCTTAACGTACTGTTACGTCATCCTTCTGTAGGGTCCCACACTATCATCCACGACAGAACCATGGCAACCCCGTCATCAAGTACCGAACCAAGACAATCCGCGATTCAATCCTACTAACTATCGTACCCGCATCCCAACTATCAGGTTGATAACGAACTGTAACTGTAAGACCCGTGTTCTGGAGGGAACGGTGAACAATCCCACATTCCTGCGAGGGGGAATGGTCTGGGAGAGGATGTTGGTGTGCCTTAAAGGTGTAGGCACACACCTATCTAGCACTAGGCCTTTTGGGAGCTCAAGTGGCTTTGGGGGGGATTGGAACCCCAAAGTTAAGCGAGTTGAGGCTGGTGCAATTCCATGATGGGTAACCCCCTGGGAAGTTGCACCATGAGCTCCCGAAAACAAAACCGTGAGGGCAAGGCCCAAAGCAGACAATATGGTGCTAGATGATTCGAGTCCTGACCGAGGAGGGTCGTGTCCTGACAATTTGGTATCAGAGCCAGACCCCGATCGGGAAGTGTGCCAGCGAGGACGCTGGGCCCTAAGGGGGGTGGATTGTAAGACCCGTGTTCTGGAGGGAACGGTGAACAATCCCACATTCCTGCGAGGGGGAATGGTCTGGGAGAGGATGTTGGTGTGCCTTAAAGGTGTAGGCACACACCTATCTAGCACTAGGCCTTTTGGGAGCTCAAGTGGCTTTGGGGGGGATTGGAACCCCAAAGTTAAGCGAGTTGAGGCTGGTGCAATTCCATGATGGGTAACCCCCTGGGAAGTTGCACCATGAGCTCCCGAAAACAAAACCGTGAGGGCAAGGCCCAAAGCAGACAATATGGTGCTAGATGATTCGAGTCCTGACCGAGGAGGGTCGTGTCCTGACAGTAACCCATTGAGATATCACATCCTCGACCTTCGTACGGAGCATCACGCAAAATACGCTCTGGAATTCAGAATAACATGAGCAACCCTGCTCTGATACCACGTTGACAGGACCCATCCCTATCACCCCGGGATTAACGCGGGACGACCTTGCTCCCGTCTGACACGGAGTGCCAGACAAGGGATATTTCCGACCATTGCCCTCCCGGGCTATCAGAGTACGCTAGGATCCGGAGGAGGTATGTGATATCTCGGTCTCTGCTACAGCCCACAATCGCTGTCAACCTGAAGGGTATTAAAACAGAAAGACTGTGAGTGGACAAAAAGTAATAAGTTTCGTAAAACATTTTATAAAGACCTTTATACCCTTCACTAAAAAGCATGCATGCATAGTAAAACCATTTATCCAATCACACATGTTTAACAACCATATTTAGGGTCTCAGCCCTAAGTTCCGTAAATACAATTCACACGGGCTCCTGCCCAAAACCATTTATAGAAAACCATAACATAGTAAACATATGTGGGATCTCAGCCTAAATCCATTTATCATCATAAAACACAATTTCCCAAACCAATTGAAATCATGTTTATCCATTATATTTCATATCTAGGAACCTGTCACGGTAAAATAGAGCTACGCGCGTACTAACCGGGGTCTCAAACCCAAGTCTCTCCAGGGTCCACCCAGGTCAATGTCTGTAGATCAAAGACCCTCCCTGGAGGTAACGAACCATGCCCATCCTGAGAGTAAGGAACCCAGCTGGGGGGCGACTCCACTCAGTTAGTGCTCCGTGACTACTCTGGGGTCCACCCAGGCCAACGACCCTCCCCGGAGGAGACAATCATATATAAAGGATGGCATATGAAAAACCTTTGAAATCATTCTTTAAACCTTTCAAGGATTCATGCCCAGCCCCCATAAGCCGTCATCAACCATAAAATCCTTTCCAAGGGTTCATGCCGGTTCCCATAAACCGTCATGACCCGTAAATCCATTTCAAGGGTTCATGCCGGTTCCCATAAACTGGCATGAACCATAAAAACCATTTGTAACACATAGTTGGGCCCTAGGCCCGAATCCACATACAAACTGGACCTCCGGTCCGAATCGTAAACCAACTGGGCCTCGTGCCCGATTTAGTAAACTAAATGGACCCTGTGTCCGATTTAGTAAACTAAATGGGCCCCGTGCCCGATATCGTAAACCAACTGGGCCTCCGGCCCGATGCCTTATTAAATCAAATGGACCTCAAGTCCGAGAGTTCGTAGATCAAATGGGTTTCGAATCCGAGTTTACCTTTTCAAATCCAAAACCATTGCATGAAATCATATCCAAAACCACAAGTACGAAAAATCAGTATAAAATCGAAAAACCTCGATTTACGTGTAAGCACGTAAATCGCCTAGAAATGCGTGAAACCATATAAATCACAATCATCCAACTCAACATCATAGAACCACATACATAATCCATATAAAACATTTATGCATGCATCACAGTTTAGAAATCAAGGTCCACTCACAGACCGTCCTATGTCCTATATTGCCGCCTCGATTTATGTGTCGTAAGCCTCACCGGAAAAATCATCATCACCGGGACTCCCAAACCTGTCCAAATCGTAATAGAAGGTTACTAACTACTTAATTAACCTCTCACTAAAGCCTCGTAATTTTTCAGTATTTTTAACCATTTTTAATCCCGATCCGAAACCTTCACATGCCCCGAACACTATCGAGACGGTGTCCGATCGACACGAAACCAGTCCCAAAATGTTCGTTACATCGAATAGAAGATTTCACATGTTGAACACTTCTCCAAATTATGGGCCACACGCCCCAAGAAGGCCCTGTGCACTGTTCATCGTCATCAAGCTTCAATTGAACCGGTTTTTTACTGTGCAGCCAGTTTTCCTGGACCGGCGTGACCGGTCCAGCGGTTTTTCCTCCCCTAATTCAGTCTGATTCAATCCCAAATCAATCCTATAATCTCCCTTGCATCTTTACGAATCTAAACATACAAATTAGAACCTTAAAAACTCCATAGAACCCGTGAACCCGAAAGCCCCTCACAGTCTCTATTTTTCCAGAAATCATCCATGGCTTCACAGCCATCCAAAGCTTCCCAAAACCATCCTAACACACTCCCATTAACCCCTTAAGCTCATCCTAATTATCTAAAATCAATCATATCGTGCAAAATCAAAATAAAAATGGAAAATGGTGAAACCGAGTACCTCTCGGGTTTCTCCTCCTCTCGCCGCCGTGGACGGTGGTTCAGGCCATCCTTCAATCTTCTCACTCCTCTCATCACTCCCTGGCCTCTCTGTCATGATCATAGGGTAAGGGTTGGATTGGTTTTGGGTTGCACAGATGAGAGAAAATGGTGAGATCGGGTGGGTTTGTGATTGAATGAAGAAATGAAGATGCACGGGGAAGATTCATGAATAAAATTTGGGTGGCCTGTGGATGGGTGACAAGTGTCAGTCATCCATTGGGCCTCCATAAAATATATGGGGCCCACTAGAGTCCAAAAGTGAAGTTATCTCGTAATTCGTACAATAGTGCACTTGAACTTCCGTGAACCGTAACTTCACCGTCGAACGTCCGAATTCGACGTGCCGCCTGTCTACGGATTCGTATCGTCCTGATCTACGTAACGGTCCTCGACCCTCGACCATCGGACATCCCAGTCCAAAAGTCAACTATTTGCCCCTTTTAACCATAATTATTAAAATGCCCCTAAACTTTCGAACGTCATAACTTTTTCCTCGAATGTCGGAATTGAACGTGTCACCTATCTATGAACTCGTGACGTCACAAACTACGTCGCGGTCATCGGTGAAAGTCTGTTTGACCGTCTGTTCGAAAAGTCAACGTTTTACCCACGCTATGGGCAAAACGGTCATTTTGCATCGTTCGTCCGATTTCGCTAAACTAATCACGAATTAGCCTCACTAATCATGATTAGTCACTGATCTAATCTAGGAATTTGGGACGGGCCGTTACATTCCTTACAAACCCAAAAAGTTCCTAACAACGTCCAAAACCTCATTATATCAATCCGTTTAAGTCTCACTCATCAAAACTTAAATTTCCATTTTTGAATCCTTGACTTACCAGTCACGGGTTCCACGGCCACCGTCTATGGCAGGCATCATAACCAGGCTCCCTTGTTTCCTTTCAACCTCAGAAACCTCATCCTATGCACCAAATCAGTCAGTAACTATGAAACCATCATGTGCCATTTGAATCTCAACAGGGGAGTTCACGGGTCTTACCCTCTTTTCTTCCGCCACCGTGCATGACGACCCTCTACTGTATCACCACCACATTCATCATCATCTATCCTCTCGTTTTTGTTCACAAATCAGGGGCAAAAGATCACATTGGAGAGTGAGGGGATCAATTGTTTCTCACGGGTCTTCTGTTTTCTTTGTTCTTCCCCACTTGTACACCTGTGCATGCTCTTTGTTTTTAAAACATTTGAGGCGGCTGAGAAAGGTTCCACAGACCTCTAAAGATGGGACAAGTGTCCCAATCTTATTAAACAAGCATCCCAAGGCAGCCAAGTGTTCAAATTCCATTGGGCACAGATCCCAATGCCATCAAATGACAATTTTACCCTTATTTCACAAATTGTCATTTTTTTCCCTAAGATGTTTAGACCAAAACTCGAACCAGCCGACGTTCGATGATAGCTTTCCACCTATCATTGTACTCAAGGGATTGAGACCTACCTAACGATTCTCGAAATACATGAAAAATCCATGTCGTATGAAAAGTCAACAGTTTGCCCATTTTCAACCAAATTACAAAAATACCCATCACCTTCCGAACGTCATAACTTCTTCCTCGAATGTCGGAATTGGACGTGTCACCTGTTTACAAACTCGTGAAGACCCAAACTACGTCACAGTCATCGGCCAATATCCGTTCGACTGTCCGAACTAAAAGTCAACGTTTCGCCCATTCTAGGGGTAAAACTGTCATTTCACACCGTCCGTCCGAAATCACCGACCTAATCACTGATTAACTTTACTAATCCGTCATTAATAACTAATCAAATCTCGAACTCCGGGACAGGTCGTTACACATAGTGACATCGCCAATTCATTTCCTTAATTCCAAGTTTATCACCAACATTCAGAAGTATAAACTATATATAATTAACCACATAAAATTTTCCTTTTCGTTTCCTTTTTCTTGGATCTTCTTCATGGTTTTCTACTCCATCATCTTATCTATCTCAAACCTATACAAATAGTTCCTCAAAGCTCAAATTCCTTCGATAGTCATCCAACTACCACTTCAACACTGATGTTTTGTAACTTCCAAAGTTTTTATACCACCGCACCTTACCATGAGGGCTCTTAGAGTAATGCCAACGGTATCCATTCACCTAATCCTTCCAAAAATTACATAAGGTCCTATATGAACAAGGGTTCCACACAATATCCTTCATACACTTCCCCAAGAATTGGGTAGTCTTTTTGGGCTGATAATATACTTTCTTGAATTCCAATTAAAAACATTCACTGTTATAACTTCAAGTAGTTGACTTGACTTATCAATTGATCTCTAATCCTTCACCAATCTTCTTCATATCAATCCCAGAAACAAGCCTATGGCATCTAAATTAAGAAAAACACCTTAAAAGTCAGGAGTCCATACCTTAACCTTCAGCCATGAATACCAGTTCCTGCCTACGACGATCTGACGACCAAACCTTCACTATCTTAAACTCAAAATGATCACAGAGACTCCAGGAAGATACAAGACTACTCAGTTTCGAAGTTCCTATCCCTGAGCAAAAACTTGATTCTCAAACTCACAAGTTCAACGTTATAATCCAAGGTTTCCCACCCCCTCTCCTCGCGGTTTTCATATAATTATTCTCCATCAATTTCTAGCTTCTCTCTCTCTCTCTCTCTCTCTCTCTCTCTCTCTCTCTCTCTCTCATTCTCATTTCCATGTTTCTCTCTTGGTGCAACACCTTACATGGCTTCCGCCATGTCGCCCGAAGACCACAAACATACATTTATAAACAGAGAGAGAGGTCAGTGGAGGAAATATTAGAATAGTTCAGAACCCAGACACTTGTCCATCCTCAATTGGTTCCTGATACAAAATGACAAAAATTCCTTTCATGCATAGTTACCAAAATACCCCCAAAGGTTTCTGACCCAAATCGACCTCACATGGTCTTTGATTTCGGCGTGTTGCCTGGCTATGAATTCAGGATTCCAGACCCGGTGTGGCCAAGGACCTTATCATCAGTCACCATCAGTTTCTTATCATCTCCCATGTCTCCTATGTCACCATCCCCGGGGTGGCCAAGGACCTTATCATCAGTTTCTTATTGAAAGATAAGGTAGGACTCGATTGGTCGCATGATGATGCTTTAGTTATGTCAATCCAGATTGTGCATGCTCAAATTGATCGGAAGCGTAGAAAATATCTTGAGCCCTGATGTTGTGAGAAAAATGGGCTTAAAGAACCTCAGTACAAAAAGGGTTATCCCGCTTTGATGTTTTAACGGGTCAACAAGTATGATTGTTGGCACCCTCCACCTGGATGTGCACTCTAACCTCATCGTCACATCCCAGACCTTCTACATCATGGACGAGTATTTTCCATACAATGGAATACTGGGAAGTCCTTGGCTTGATAAAATTCTAGCCAGTACGTTAAGCCTTTACCAAAAAATTTGATTCCTAATCTTAAGTGGAGGAATTGGTGAGATCAAAGGCAATTAGGCTATGGCTCGATGGTGCCTCACTGAAAGGTTGAAGGAGGTCAAGGAGACTGAGTTTATTCCCCAGATTAGAACATCTACTAGGGGAAAAATTTCTTTTTCATTTCCTAAATAGCAACCAATTGTGGGTCAAGATCTAGATGTTTATGAGGAACCTCCAACTCCAGAAGGATGGAAACTAGAAAGTGACATCACTCTCATCCAACTTGACCCTCAATATTCTCAGTGACATGCTTGCATTGGAGCACACTTGGACACCATAGAAAAGAAGAGCTCACTGCATTCCTGCATGAAGAAAGGAAAGTTTTTGCTTGGTCTCCATCTGACATGCCTAGAATTGGCGCTGCCATTGCTTGTCACAAGATGCACGTCAATTTAAACCATAATCCAGTCAAGTCGATCAGCGGCAATTTTTCTCCGAAGAAAATTGCTATTTTCCAAGAAGAGATTAAAATGCTACTCGTTGTTGGTTCTATTGAAGAAGTTTTGCACTCTGAATGGCTAGAAATGTCATGCTTTTCAAGAAGAAAGAAGCAAGACGATGGCGGGTGTTTTTTTATTACACTGATCTCAATCTCGCATGCCCAAAGGATAATTATCCCTTGTTGAGAATTGACCTCTTAGTGGATTCCACTACATGAAATGAGCCCATTAGCTTTCTAGATGCATATTCGAGTTATAACCAAATTTTCATGCACGAGAAAGACAAAGACAAGACAGCCTTCGGCTTTGATCGAGGAGTATACTCACCCCTTAGTAATCGTACACGCCACAAAAAGTCTTCACGGTCCCTAAAAATAGCAAATAAGAGATAATCAAAATTAAGATTGAAGAACGCTCTGATGCTTAAATAAGGTTTTAGAGAGGAATAAGAAATACTTCGAAGTGAAAAAACGACTTTCCCTTGAGAATGAAATGAGCTCCGCTATTTATAGGGAAATCTTGAGAGCCTCCAAGTGTTCTGATTGACCAGTTAATTTTGTAATCAATAAATAATATATTTTTAATAAAAATATATTATTTAATAATTATAATAATTGCTTATTATGATGATAATTATAGCAATTTAATATTAATAATAATTGTCCCTTATTAAGAATAATCACAATTAATTCTCGAGGTGAAGATTAATATAATTGAGACTTTTACCTGATTAAATAATATATTCAGCTGGTAAATATATTATTTATTGTGCGAGTGTTTATGAGACGTTAATGTTATTACTAGGGGAAATTTGGACAATTTAGAAATTATGAGCCACATGGCAGCTCCACGATTTTCGGGTGATTTTTAGTTTCATTGTGTACAATTGAGCTCAAGTTTCTGCAATTCCAAGGTACACAACGCCAAAGCAAGTTTACCAATCGACAAGGATGATCAGCAACAACACCACCATAAACAAGAGTTACAATCTGATATGGGAATTTACTGTGGATTTTGACTTCTCTTACCGGCTTAGGTTTCATTTTTGTGAGTTTCAACAAAAAATTACAAGAATTGGGGAACGAATATTTCGAATTAATATTGTAAATCAAATTCCAACTCAATGTGCTGTCATCATCTTATGAAGCAGATGGAATGGGGTTCTAGTTTACAAGGACTATGTTGTATTCATGTATGGCCTTCATAGCACAATTAATCTCTCAATCACACTGCAACCTATCCAAGAAGATTGGTTGGTAAAGTACACCTATGCACTCTTGAATGGTCTCTAAATCTTCAAATACCTAAACTCAAATGCTAATCTTGACAGTACCAGTAACCATGATCCACATGTTATAGTCCCACTATCAAGCCCAAAAAACAGCAATATCAAGTCAAGGTTGAGGCTGCCTATGCTCATCGTTGTCAAAGAAAGTGAAGCACAATGAGTGTTACACCGCGATTCTCTTATCGAACGGCTCCTATGTTCCTATGCTTCGGGATTATTTTGATTTCTGGTGGCGCGGAGCTCGTCTGGAGTCAATTTTAAAACCTCACCATTAATTTGGGAGACGGATTTCCTTGAGTACTCAATTGTATGGGTTGTTTGCCATGGGCCTATCATGGAAGTCCTCGCTCCACTGGTATCGTAATCTAGACTAAAGACTAATCCCAAAACTTGGGATGCGGTATGGGCTTCACTTGGGACTGGAACGTCTCCATTTGGAAAACCAATAGTGGTGACAGCGATGGAGAGATTGATGACAGACGATGGCAGAGCATATGTCTCTGCGGGGGCGGCTTCGGCTTTGCGCGACGGTAGTAGTACCCTAGCGGTAACGACACAGAAGTCTGGTAGTGCAAGACTTGTGGTCGTGGGGCTAGTGGCTTCCGGGCTAGGGAGTCGGCGGCAACCGGTCCCTTTCTATGTGATCACCTCGATGGTCACTTCCTAAGGAGGCTTCCATCTCGTTGAACCTCGTGGTTTGCCTTGTTCTCACCATTATTCAGAAAATTGATGAATAATGGTAAAAGTAAATTTCTTGAGGAAGAAGTAAGGTTTTTTGGATTAAAGAACAGCTTTAATAATTTCTCAAATTAGCTCTCAATGAAATTACAAGTTGTTAATGAAGAAATCATCCAGGTAAATGTGAGTATTTAATCTTTACAAACATAGAAAGCACTCGAGGTTATGCTTGAATTCCAAAATGAAGGGGGCTCAACCAAGAATGCTCAGATACTTAAATCAACTTAATCAAGAGAATAAATTTTAAGGAAATAATTATGAGAATAATTGTTGAGTACCTGAATTATGAGGGGAAGCCCTCTATTTATAGTGGAGACCAAGAGGTCTTCGGAGCTTCTGATTGGTTGAAAGAGTTTACAATTAATAAATATTTCTAGTTACATAATACTTATAATTGACTTTTAATAATAAATTTCTAGTTACGTAATACTTATAATTGACTTTTAATAATAAATAATTAAGTAAGAAGTTATTTATTAAAAGTAGAAAAAACATTTCTAATTAATTAAGTAATCCTTTAAGGAAAAAGTTTTACTTATTAATTGAATCCTCATCAAATAAGTATCTCATGGAGATGTCTTATTTTGATGATATTATTACTTATTATTAATATATTTAGCTAGTAAATATATTAGTAGTATACCCAATAATAATTGTATCATAGATAGCATAGTTATTATTAAAATTATAAGTGATGTGACAATTCCATAATTTTTAATCAAATTATAGTTTCATAGTTTATAGAAGTCAAATAATACTATATACAATAGTTAGTAAGTTCATACATAATATGCGTATTAATATGTATGCATGGATATTTTTAAACATTGTCGATTTTTATATACATTTTAAGATTTATTAAAATATACGTTTTGTTTTTAAATCAAAAGTACTGTACATGTACCTAGCATATAATTCATGTAATTTTCATATAATTTAAAATTATACAATTATAGTTTATGTATTCTATGTGAAGTTTTGATATATTATTGAAGATAATATTATACAACAAAATTAAATAAATAACATTTATGATTTTACTTAAAATTCAATAGACACATGTCAACGTGTGGCGGCGCATGGGACTTACTTGTGTTGTGTGGTGGCATGAGGAGCCTGTGGCGGTGCTCGGGTCTCTTTCCGGCGTGTGACAGCGCATGAACCAAATCTTGGGGCATTTTGAGTCATTTTTGTCCCTTTTTCAGCCGTTAGAGTCCCTTTTTAGGTCTGTTTTAGGCAACTTAAGGGTTTTCTTTAGTTGTTTTTTTTTTTATTGGGGACGTGTTTGTGTTTTTTTTGGGTTAAAGAATTGACAGTTTGAAGTCAAGCCCGGTTTAATAAATTGAAGGTTTAGAGCGAAAATTATAAAATATCTCTATAATATATATTTACATATACAATATTAATAATTTTTTCAAATTTCAATTTTTTTTTATCCTCCTAACAATATACCAAAAAAATTCAAGAATTTAAGCACATCAATCATACATAGAATATATAGTCATTTTTACAATATTATATTTTTAAGAAAAGGTGAAATTTTATCAAAAAATTTAGAGTTAGAGTCTAAATTACTTTATAAGATAAGCTAGATAACTATATATTAATTAGAATAAGTCTTATAATATTTCAAGAATATGAGACCAATTTTTTAATAAAATATTTCTTCAAATTCAATTTAAATATTTTTCAAGATTTTAAATATTCTATTATTTTTTTCTCATAAATTAAGACAAATTTAAAAATTTTAGACTCTCTCTGTTCGTGGGCCCAAGACGATCGCCCTTGCCCCCCTAGATCATGGCTAGGCCTCGTCATTGGACCGGGTCGGGCAAGCCCGGCCCAAAATTTTTGGGCTTGGGCCAGACCGAGCCGGGCTTATTTCATAATTTAAAAAATATCGGGCCGGGTCGGACGTGCTTGATCATAAATATGAAAGCCCATGCCCTTTGTCGGGCCGGGTTTGGGCCGGGCTTTTATCGGGCTTTACGGGTCGGGCCTACTAAGCCCACATGGGCCGGGCCTACTAAGCCCATTTGTACCTACCTAATTGTAAAAAAAAAAATTGAGTTGAGTTTAAATATTATTATCGAATATTGAAATTAGCTAAGGAAGGGTACTATTGGATTTGGAGAATTGACTTAAATTTTTTACCATAAAACCGAGATAAGATAAGGAGGTCGCTAAGAAAGTCGGAGACCTAGTGAGTTTTTTTGAATTTAGGGTTAGGGTTTGATTTGGGCATTGGGCTTTTAAATGACACAAGGTTGAGATTTGGTTGGAGTTTTGGATTTTGGCTATAATAGTAATGACAAAATTGGATTGGGTATCAATTCTTAATTTATAATTATTTTATATTTTCGGGCTTATGGGTCGGGTTTACCTGGGCGGGTCGGGCTGGGCTTACCGGGCTTACCGGGCTTTATCGGACTCGGACCTATCGGGCTTAGCGGGCTTGAATACCCTAAGCTCAAGTCCAGCCCGTCAACATGAGGGCCGAGCCGGCCCACGACCCATATCGGGCCGGGTTGGGCTTTTTGTCATCTGGCCTATCGGGTACCTATAAGCTCGTGGACTTCTGGGCCAAATGATGAGAGGTAACCATGGCCGACCCTGTTTGGAGCTTAGGTTGGCCTTGTACCATCGGGTAATTTTATCCCCGACTAACCAAGTGCGGATTTCTTACTATTACTTACAAGCCCTATATGTACAGGAAATAATAACCTAAAAATTAATTAGATAGATATATAATTTAGTGTATGTTTAATTTTTTTTTACTTAAGTTTGCGCAAGAATTATTTTGATTTCAAAAATAAAACCCTACTAATTAGGAAAAATCAGATTTTCACCATAGAGTACATCATGTTTTATTAAACATAGAACGCTTAGTACACAATTTTCTACAATTTTGATCATATTTGTTAACAAGGTTAACACATATAATTTTTTTGAACTTCAATTTTGTTCGACTTTGATCATATTTATTAATCAACGTTGATTAATTCGGATATATATATTTGGAACTTCAATTTTGGATTTCAAGTGTCAAATTTCAAGAAAAATTGGAAATCTATTTAAACTTAAAAGTAAAAGCGGTTAAGCAATCATAAACCATAATTTTAGGGTCAAATCTCTAATTAACTAATTTTTTAATAGAATGAATAAGTTGACTTTTTGAGAAAAATTAACAGAGAATACTTTATTGCGTGGGGACTATAATAATAATGCAATATTATGCGGTCAGTAATCAGTATAGTGACTCAAATCCGTACAAAACCAAATTATCATTAGAATTTGAGGCAGAGAACATTTTTTATTTATTATTGTCGGTGATGTAGGGAAATTGCTATTAATAATTTAATATTACCAATCAGATGTGAAATTAAGCACATATATCGAGCCTGATAATAAGAAATTCCTAAAATGCTCCCTCTACTTTCGTCACGTTCAAATTTTAGTAGGTAAATGAATTGCCGTTTGAGTGGCCCAGTTTTTTAACAATAATGCTAAATGTATTATCTAAAATTTTATATTTTGTATTTTATGTGGTATTTGATGTGATATTTTATGTTATTAATTTTAATTTTTTATTTGAAGATAATAATAATATAAAGATTATGATGGCTTCAATGATGTTAATTGAACATAGCAGATAATGGTAATTTCAATTATGTTGATGGTAGTTTTAATGGTGGCTTCAATGGAAATGTGCTATAGAGATGGAGGAAGATGATGGATTGTTGGGAAGTGGAGGCGAAAGAAAAATTGAATTTAGGTTTATAATTTTGTATTTTAATTCAATTTTTTTTTATCTTTATATTGTTATTATTATTTTTTTTTTTGATATGAAAATTTGAAGATGATGACATTGAATGCGATATTAAATGTCATATGTGGTGGGATGTAAAATGTGAGATTTTAGGTGGTATTTATAACCTACATTATTAATATTTTAATAATTGATTAATATTTTAATAATTGTTACATCATCATTGTTTATTAAAGTCAAATAATATTCTACTCAGTAGCTAGTGAGCCCGTACATAATATGTGAATTCATTTATACGTACGTATGTTTTGGAATATCATTGATTTTTATATGCATTTTAAGATTTGTTTAAATGTACGTTTTATTTTTAAATCAAACGTAATACATACACGTATTTACTCATATAATTCACATTAAATATATGTAAATTTCATACAATTTTAAATTATTCAAATAAAATTCATGTATTATGTATGCATTTTTAATATACTATTGTTAAATAAATAACATTATAATTTTATTTAAAGTTAATGGACACATCTTAGTACGTGAGACTTATTCAGGGTGCGTGGCGGCACGTAGATTTTGTTCCCAGCATGCGAGATTTATTGTTGGCGCGTGGCGATGTGTGGGACCCTTTTCCGGTGCGTGATGGTGCATGAGCCTAATTTCAGAGTGTTCAGAATTTTTTTTTTTTGTAAGTTTATAAGTTGTTAATTAGAACCCGTTTTAGGTCTTTTTAGGCAACCCATTAGAAGCTTTCTTTAGTTTTCTATTAAGGACATGTCCTTAAACTTTTTTTTTTTTTTTTTTTTGGTTTTTATTAGGAAACCGACAATTTGGAGCTTACGTTGGTATTGTATTATGGGGTGATTTCATCCTCAATGAGTGAACTTTTCTCACTACACTAATTAAAGAAATTTATCGAATAATATGTAAACGTAGCTTATTATTATGTGTCTCACCAGCCTCGAAAAATACGGCAAAGGGATCAATATGCACGACGCATAGATCCACTGAAATATATGAAATCCACATCTAATAAATATTTCAAAGAAATCGTCACGTACGAAAATGTCAGAAATGAAGCAATCAATAAAGAACTCAACTAGTAAATATTTTAATGTAGTTAACTACTACAAATTTTCCGTTGACTACTGATAACTCTCATCGCTTTCTGGCTTCTCCTTTTCAAACTAAATCTCTGCTCCCTGACAAAAATGTGTAGACCGAAAGAAGAAATCAAACTTGAATATCTTTTGATGTTGAAGAGGAAGACTTGTTGCTTCTGCATTCATACTAGACAGCCACCTGACTCATGTGCCTATATATAGATAAGCGAACTCAGCCCTCTTCCTCAAAAACCAGTTCAATCGAAGCTTATATCGAAAAGCTAGCAGTTCCGATCGAAGCTTATCGAAAATGGCCAAACTTGCCGCTATAACCTTGTTCTTCACTTTCCTCACTGTCCTTGTTTTGATGCTTTCATGCCAAGTAACATCTGACGATCATGATGATCATGATAACAACGAAGTTGGTAAGCGATTTATCATTATGCCTTGGAGTTTCGGTTTTTCCTATAAAATAGATTGACTAATTTTGCTGCTCATGCTATTTTTGACGTCGGGCGTAATTTAACTGACTCACACATGTGTACATATTTAAGTAATTATATATGTTGGCATAAGTTGCGCACGCACATAATTTTTATGAAGTTTTTGTTACTAATAATCATACTAGCTCCTTCTAATCTTTGTTGATGTTGTTGTTGGCACGCAGAAGACGAGAGGGGGTTTAATTATGAAGACGGCAGTGAGAAAGGGCCGGCACGATGGGGGGAGCTACGGAAAGAATGGAGTATGTGCAGCAATGGATCAATGCAGTCGCCAATTGATCTCTTAGATGACAGAGTCAAACACGTGTCACATTTGGGGACACTTGAGGGTATCTATAGGCCTTCCAATGCCACCCTCATGAATAGAGGCCATGATATGATGGTAAGCAAAAAGAAACAAATGGGTCCAACAAAAGTACTATATATATTACATCAAAATGAAAACTAAAAAATTTGGGCCATTTGTAATCATTCCCCGCGTGTTTCTTTTCCAGATTCCACTTTCTAGGCATCAGTCATGCATGAACTATAGGAAATGTAAAGGAAATTATTCTTCACGTAGGAGAGATAAACACGCGCGGAGAGATCAACTATAGGAAATGCATGAACTATATGAACTATAGGAAATGTAAAGGAAATGTAAAGGAGATCAACATAACCATTGGAAGCCAAAAGGAAATTATTATCAGATAAATCCTTAATATTCATGTTGGATGATTAATTTGTTTGTGGATGCGCGCAGTTGAAGTGGGAAGCTTATGCGGGTTTTATCCGACTGAATGGGATTTTGTATCAGCTCAAACAATGCCACTGGCACTCATCTTCTGAGCACACCATCAACGGAAAGAATTTTGATTTAGAGCTCCATGTGGTTCATGAGAGCGTAACTGGAAAGATCGCGGTGACCGGAATCTTGTATAAGATTGGAAAACCGGATCCTTTTTTAACATCGGTACGTAATTATAAAATTCCCTATTTTGACGTATTTTTTATTATTTTGACATAATTTATGTACTTACTATGCCTTTGTGTCTAGATGATGCATCATCTAGAAGAACTCTCGGGCACTAGTGAAAAGCAGGAAGTGATTGGCATGGTTGATCCCAAGAAAATAAGAACAAGCAGTACAAATTATTACAGATATATTGGATCACTTACAGTTCCTCCTTGCACACAAAATGTTCTTTGGACCATTCTTGAAGAGGTCAGTTCATTTCCTCCATCTCATTTCCCCAACCAAAATATCAATCACATTTGATTGTGACGTGCTTAAACTGTTTTTTATTTAACTCATCATCAGGTGAGGACTGTCTCAAGAAAACAAGTGAAATTCCTCCGTGTAGCAGTTCATGATGTAAGTTCGATTATTGCTACTTTAAGAGATACGTTTTGACAACTATTTTGTTTTTGTTTTTTATTCATGAAATATAGAGAAAGTGAGTGAGAGAAAGAAGAGAAGAAAGAAAAACGGAAATAAAATCTAATCGAGGGTTAGTGGGATATCTTGTTTTCACAAAAAAAATTAAAATAATAATAATAATAAAATCTAGAAAATGACACTCGTAATTTTGTCCAAAAAAAATTAAAAAAAAAATCTTAAAAAAAAATATTATTCCTTAATTCTTTGCTCATCTCCAATATAAAAATTATAAACTGAACTAAAAATGAAATTAATGATTATCAAAAACCCAAAAACAAACTATAATTTTGTGTACTAAGGTGAAGATATTACAGGAGTCAGACACGAACGCAAGGCCTTTACAACCAAAAAACAGGCGCGTAGTGCAATACTATAAGCCAGCAAACGAGGAAGACGACTGAATAAAGTATCACCTGGCCTCATCACTCATGAATGCAGCAGGTCTTGAAACTGGGAGGAATATTTCATGGTTTTGTCCAAAATAAGGGTACTCTGTGATCCCTATGGTAGTGGGGTTCATGTTTAGCCTTTTTTTGTTAATTTTATTTTATGATATTCTCCATTTCTTCTCAGAGTTTTTTGTTTTCTTTTTCGCGGGGAGCTTTAGATCATGTTAGATTACTGCTATAGTATTGTTACATGAATAATTCATATTCATTTCAGAGTATAAATATTTATGAAGATCAAATAATATCTTCGATCTACAAATAAAACAGAAAGTTTTCCAATATTACACTTTAATTAGGAAATATATGAATTCATATTTATACAGATAATTGCAGAATTTTTCAAAATTATTGAGTTTTATAGATTTATTGATTTTAATAAATTTTTACAAAGTTAAATATGAAATTCTAAAAAATTATATGATACAGTTTTGTAGAATCATACTGAGTTTTATATCTTGTAATAGAGTTTTGCAGAAAATAATATTAAGTTATATAATTTGATATATACTATTGTGGAACCCAAAATCATCCGAAAATTATGGAGCCGCCACACGTCCCGTAATTCCCAAAAATGACCAAATTGCCCTTGGCAAATAACGCTGATCATTTGAAAAACACCCGCACATTAAATAATCTATTTACCAGTTAAATACGTTATTTGATCGGGTTAAAACCTCCGTAATATTGATATTCTCCCCGAGAGTTAATTATCGTTATTCTTAATAATGGATAATTAATATTAATATTAAAATACAAAAAATATCATTACTATCATAATGAGCCATCATTACAATTATTAAATAATATATTTAATAATAATATATTATTTACTAATTAAATATTCAACCGACCAATCAGAACGCTCCAAGGCTCCCAAGATTTTCCTATAAATAGGAAGGCACATTTCAACGATAGCTAATTGTTTGCTGTTTGCAGGAATTGTGAGGACTTTTCCCGACGGGTTCAATCTTTGATTCAACAATTGGTGCTTTCATTGAGAGCTATTGAGTTATATTCAGAAGAAGCTCTCTCATTTGTTCATCGTTCATCTTTCTTCGTTCGTCGTTCATCGACATTGTTCGAAGATTTTGAACGTTTTTCATCACTCATCAAGAATTTGTTCATCGTTCATCTTTCTTCGTTCGTCGTTCATCGACATTGTTCGAAGATTTTGAACGTTGTTCATCACTCATCGAGAATTCTTTCATCGTTCATCTTTCTTCATTCGTCGTTCATCGACATTGTTTGAAGATTTTTGAACGCTTGTTCATCGTTCATCTCCCTTCGTTCGTCGACATTGTTCGAAGATTCTGAACGTTGTTCAAATTATCCATCAAACAGCTTTCCAACTCAACATTCTTCGAATCAGCATGGCTAAGGTTCGTCGATCCGTTCAGTCAGCCGGAGAAGGTGTTTCTGCCTCAACGGCCCAGACGAGGAATGAGGCTCACATAGAAACTCCGGAGAAGCGCCCAACTCAACCCAGGCGTGTGTCCATAGAATCACCCATGGAGACACTTGGAGGGAGGCCAACCTTCAGTTTTGGAGCGTTCCCCTCTCCAGCTAACCAAGTACCCGCGCTAGGGGAAGGAACTTCGGCTTTGCAATAAGAAAACGAGAGGTTGATGGGAAATACATCACGACATGATCAACCCACAACAAACATGGTCCTAAGGGACTTTCTGGACGGGTGTCATGACATCTCAGGGAGAAGTCGTCACCAACCTCCCCAGGACAACTTGGCGCAGCAAGTTGAAGGGTTAAGCAAACAAGTTCAACTTCAGTCAGAGCTCTTACAGCAACTCCTAGCAGAGAGACCAGTCCAAGAGCAGGACAGACATTCCACGTCACGTGGAAAACAGGAGCATGCTCAAAGGCGTCCTGGGAAAGAACCAGTCCACTGCCGAACAATGTCACGAGACACTTCGCTAAACAATTCCAGTGAAGAAAGTCATACTCACCGAGCAAAAAACCCTCAACGCCTAAGGTCATCAGTACGTGAACGGCTAGGAAATAAGCCTGGGGCAACCTCACGGGCAGAGCGCTCACAACACTCCCATGGAGGCAGGGGGCAACTTCGAGCTCTACACAAAAACTCAAAACAATCTGCCCACGGCAGTAAAAGGGAAGACGAAGCCTACTCCCCTGCACGATCTCAGAAATCAAGGGGAGAAGCTCAAAGAGGTTCTCGACGATTAGCACAAATGGACTCATCGCCTCGGCAAGGAGCATTGTGGGCTAATGATGTTCAAAAATTGCTGGACATGCACCTTCGTGCTCAACAAGGTGGCGATCTAGAGGACGATCTACGTCGCCAGATACAGCTTTCTACGCCCTTTATAAGGGATATTGAGGAGGAGCCATTCCCCCAGAGATTCGCAACACCAAACTTCACTCCATTCAAAGGAGCCTCCGACCCGGTAAAACACATAGATCATTATCGAGGAGTCATGATCCCCCACAGGTCTAACGATGCGCTCATGTGCAAAGTTTTTCAAGCTTCCCTTCAAGGCCAAGCCATGACTTGGTTCAATCATCTCCCCCCGAGGTCGATTGAGTCCTTCGAAGAGTTGGCTTTGACATTTGTGAAGGAATACGCACAACTTCGGACAATCGAGGTGAAAGACGACCGTCTTTTCTCTGTCCGAATGAGAGCAAAAGACACTCTGCGACAATACATACGGAGATTTTGTGAGGAGAAATCTCGCATTATCGGCTGTAATGACTTTGTTGCGGCAATGGCATTCAAGCAAGGACTCCCTCGAGACAGCCAGCTTTACGGGGACATCGTCATGAGCAATGCGCGAAGTCTTTCCAAAATACTTTCGCTAGCAGAACGACATGCAAGTTGGGAGGACGAGAAGCGCGCCGCTCATACTCATGGCCATGCTGGGACTAGCGAAAAGGCCTCCAATGAGGATGAACCCCATGGAAAGTCTGCAACTGGAAAGCTCAACAAGCGAAAGGCAGGGCAACACTCCCAAACGCCAGTTATGGGGAAGCCTAACTTGCAGCTATCTTTACCAGCTCATCAGATCCACAATGAAATTAAGAACAAGCCATGGTTTAAGAAGCCAGAGCCAGTCAAAGGCAATCAAGAGAATGCTGATAAAACCAAATGGTGCGCCTATCATGAATGTTATGGGCACAATATCAGCACATGTATATCTTTCGAAAGATATCTCCGAAATCTCCTGAGGGAGGGGCATTGTACAGACTACATCAAGACAAGACTGTAAATCACATGGAGAACAAAGAGTCAAACGAGCCAGCGTCAAAGGTGATCCGCATCAACTAGACGCAAGTCAACATTAGAAAGACATAAAACTCTATGGAGCTTTTCAATTTCGCTTTTCAAGTTGCCTTCAGAATTCAAGTATCAATGAAATGAGATTAACAAATTGATTTGTTCACCATGTACAATTTTCAAAGCTTATTCTCTCTAGTGTAAAAAGCCTTCATGATCGAAGCATCCAAGCCTTCGTCATCGAAGCATCTGAGTTTTCGCCTTGCGAAGCATCTAAGCCTTCGCCATGCGATGACAGGACCCGTCCCTGAAGGACATAGATAACCGTGCCCGGTCCTGCTCCCGTCTGACAAGTCAACTGAAAACTCGAAACTACCCTTCAGCACCTGCCAGACAAGGGATATTTGCGCCTGTGCCCACACATACCTCGACCTCTCGAATAGTCTCGATCATCGCGCCACGACCTGAAGGGTCAATAAAACAGAAAAGGTGTGAGTGGACAAAATAAAGTTTGATAAATACATTTACCAAAACACATTTCTTACCCTCCAGTTTTCACAAACATGCATGCATATCATAAAACACGAGTAATAATAAGAAATCAATTAAATATATTCAGTGGATCAATCAAAACAATTTCCACAAAACCAAGGGACTTATTTCCATATCTTGTTGCTTAGAGTCACGTTTTATCCCTGCAACGCGTGCATATCAATAGGCTCAAGTACCGTTCAAAATCCGAGCATCCGCCGTTGTGAACACATCACAAGCCGGCAATCCAGATCTAGTGAACACATCACTTACCGATCCATATAATCCAGCACATCTGATCTGAGTCAAGCCTCCCCTGGGCTGCAAGACAAAGATCGTGCTACGTGACCTCTTCGGGGTAAACACTTCCATCCCGAAGGCGAGCGTTATCTCCAGGGTGCACTCCGGGGAAAAACATATTTTCTCCCGAAAGCCCTAAATATCCGCAACATATTATCATCACAAAAACCAGTGAAAAACAGTTGCATAAAAATCTAATCACATATCGACACAAGGTCTCAGCCCTAAATTAACCAAAGTCCCGATTTACTTTATAAATCCGAAATCATCAATATCATCATATAATCACATGGAAATACAAATCCAAGCAGAAACATAATTCCATTGGATCCCAACCCCAAAATATCAATTTCACGTAAATCCGTGCAACCGTAAACCCGAGTTGCCACGATCACGTAAATTCATAAAATCAATCACTAACTCATAATCCGAGTCCAAATATCATTTTAAATTTCCTGACTCATATCCCAAGTCAAAACATCATTTTCAATCCGGGCCTAGCCCAAAACATCATTTGCACGTTCCTCGTAGAACGTGCCCGAAAGACTGATTAAAATAATCACAAAATCAAGAGAATACCAAAAATCATCAAATTCATCAAATTCACATGTAACTCCAAATCCGAGTCAAAATCATTATTTACTTGGGTTCTCACGCCCACAATATCATTTTTAACCAATTTCATTATTTCTCGAAAATCGTGCCAGAATATAATAATATAATAATCATAAAATCGAGAAAATCGAGAAATCACCGAATCAAAGCATCAATCATGTCAAATCATAGAAAATCATATAAATAAGCATTTTAAACCATGTATGCATGCATCACAGTTAGAAAACCGAAAGTCCACTCACACACACCGTTCAGAACGGTTCGTTTTCGGGCTGCATGTTTTTCCGTAAATTCTAAAAATCACATCTCCTGCCCAAAATCATTATAAAGGGTTACTAACATCTCAAAATACTTCATATAATTTTCCCCAATTTTTCCGGGATTTAAATACGTACTTTTAACGGAATACAAAACTTCGGATACGTGGAACATTACCGAAACGATATCCGATTTCCTCGAAACCAGCGTCAAAATGTTCGTTACATTGAGAGGATCAAAAGTCATGTTGATCGCCCTTCGAGATTCCCTCTCAAGCGCCCCCACGTGCCGCCGCAAGCGGCTGCGCGTGGAAGCCACGCGCCGGCTACAGTACTGCTACAGTGCTCCCTCTTCACCCGTTTGTCTGTAAAACGGGTTGAAAAACCCGCGAACAGACCCGGTTCAAACTCACCCAATTCGACACCAATTTAATCTGTTCTTTCAACTGATCCCTTCTAATCCCACTCTAATTGAGTTCTGCAAGTTCAATTACTCGAATCATGGTCTAAATCCTCACGACTCTCGATCGATCCTCGACGGGTTTCCAATTCGGGTTCACCGATTCCGTCCCTGATTTTCAAATTAATTCATATAGTAAGCATCGTGAGAGTGTATTGAACGTTTCTACAAGATCAATTCGATGAATTCATACCTCTAACCCGTCGAACCCAAGCTCGATTTTGAGCTGCCATGGAAGCTCAGTTCTTCCTCAATTCGACACTGTTTCACTTCGGTTTTGTTGCAGAAAGGTTCGTATGGATCCCAGAAGTCGAATTGAATCATCAATTTCGATCCTCACCGTTCATAATTACCATTTCGAATTTCCCTATAATTTTTCTGATTTTCGAACTGAATTCCCCCAGTGGCCTCTCTGCCTCACGAATTTCTCTCTCAATTCGGCTCCCTCAATCTCCCAATTACAATAATTACACAAATGAAGCCGAACAATCCACTTAACAGATTGCAATTTGGACAATGATGAGGAAATCCATAATTTAGGGGTTAATGTCTAAAGGTGTATGATTATGTTTCCTTTGATTCCCGTTTCTATGTTAGCAGGGGCATGGAAGGTGACAAAGTGACAGATGTCACAATCTGTTAGCAAGAATCAAGGTCAAAAGACCATTTTACCCTCCGTTCGACAAATTACCATTTTGCCCCTAGCTAATTTCATCCTTAATTCTCTCAATTTTCTCTCATGATCAGTTGTGGAAAGGAAATGATGATGGGAAGAAAACTCTCCCCATATTTGTGTTTGTTCACGGCTCAAATGAGAGAACAAAGAATAAAATATTTGAGTGATGGCTAATGATGATGATTGAACATAATTAAAGATGATTGAATGATTAAAGGATAATAAAACAATATGATGGTGTTTTCCCCAAAACATGGAGCTGATTTATGGCCTTAAATCAAGGGATGGGTGACACTTGTCACTCATCCGGATGTGTTCAATCATCGGGCACTGTTCATATTAAAATAATATTTTAATCCCGGTTCGTTCGGTTAATCGAGTCCGTTTCCGTGACCCTAACTTCGTCGTCGAATCTCCGATTTCGGCATTGTAACAACCCGTCCTGAGAGCCGGAATTAAGATAGTGATTAAGGTGTGATTATTGAGGTTAAGCAGTGGGTAGGTGGTCCCGATGGGTCTATGAGCGTAGAATGACGATTTTGCCCCTGGTACGGGCAAATAGTTGACTTTTAGTTGGGAGGTCGATTTGAGTGTTGATTGGTGACTAGGACGTAGTTTAGGACGTCACGAATCCATAGGCAAGTGGCACGCCCGATTCCGACATCCGAGGAGGAAGTTGTGATGTTCGGAAGGTCGAGGGCATAACTGTAATTTGGGTAAATTAAGGGGAAAAGTTGACTTTTTGAATAATCGAGTTTTGGTAGGTTGACCTAGGATGGTTAGATAGATTCCGTCGTCCTGAGTTCGATGACAGGCGACACGTCTTCATCGGACTTACGAGGCGAGAGTTACGGGTCTAGGAAGTTTTGGTTAAATCGTAAATATGAGTTAAAAAGAAGGGTATTTTGGTCATTGTGGCACATTGGGATTTGTGCACAGAGGAAAGGAATGGACGGCTGGGATTAGGCCATGTGGGAGTGTGTGGAGTGGATTGTGACATGTGGCATGTGTGTAGAGGATTCTGGTGGAATCCTGTATGTGCGCGGTCCCAATTATTTGGGTGCACCTGTGCGTGCCCGTGTGTTGTTCTTCGACACAGACAGAAACAGAGGGTGAGGAATGGGGAGCAATTGATTGACTCAGTGCAAGGGGGGAGTGAAGAGTGCTTGTGAGAGTGACAGGGAGGAGAGTTTGAGTAGGTGGTCGTGTTTTGGTGGCGACATCGTGCACGACGTCACGGAGGTGGCACGGTTGCAGTTTTGGGGAAACAGAGAGGCTGTGATACAAGGGTGGTGACTACGCCGTGTGGTGGCTCAAACCAAGGCAGAGGGAGCTGCAGGAGGCTGCAGGGAGTCCAACGAGCACCGTGGCACGCGACGGTGCGCACGGCGGAGACGCGATCGAAAGGTGAGCTCTTTTGCTCTGTTTTTCCCGTGCAGCTCAATTTGAAAGTCGTGAGGTTGGGCTTAGAGTCGAGAGGAATGGAGGTCAGGGTGAGGTTCAGGAGGGTCCTAGGCGTCGACTAGGATGGTCGCCGTGACGGGGGTGTACACGGCGGAGGTTAGCACGACGGGGGTACCTGTATGCTCTATTTTGCCGTGATGTTCAAACGGCTAGTCGTGATGTTTGGGTAAGAATCGACGGTCAAGGTGAGTCGGGTTAGGCTTAGAAGGGTCCTAGGAAGAGGTTGGTGAAGCCACCATGAAGGGGGAAGTCGTGGGTGGCCGGAAAGGAAAACAGGGGTTTTGAGTTGTCTGGTTTGAGCTTTAGTCGACGGGCTAGGGACAGAGTCGAGGTTAGGAGTGTTGGGGAATCGATAGGGTAGGCCTAGACGATGAGAATGGTGAAGGAAGGGAAGGAATGGAGACGGGACGGTGGAGAACCGCTCTCTGCCGGTTCGAATTACAGACACTGTATCGAACCGGGTTTGTTCGAGGTAGGGGATGCACTGTAGCAGCGCGTGAGGGCCACGCGCAGCCACTTTGGGGGGCGCGTGGGGGCGCGTGCGGCGGCGTATGGAGAAACGGTCAACATGGTTTTTGGTCTAGGAGTTGTGGTGAGTTCAATGGAGTTGGTTTCGGGTCAATCGGAAGTCGTTTGAATGTAGTTCCGCGAGGGTGAAGGTTTAGGGTCCCGGGTTTTAGGTTTTCGATTCGGGGATTTTTGAGGGAATTTAGGTAAACCTTCGTAGACGTGTTAGTGACGTAATTTGACGGTGATTGACAGGATCGGGATTTCCCGAGGAAGCCGAGGAACGGGCTGGACGTTCGGGACGCGAGTAGGGCTCAGTACTGTGAGTGGACCCCTTCTCTAAACTCGAGCATGCATAACTGTTTTCTATAATTGTTTTATGGTTTCAATCATCATTCTATATTTATCGAGTATGTTTTGGTTGGTTTTACATTGTTGCACGTTTTTCGAGAAAATACGATATGTGGCACGTTTTACGAGAAATGTCGATTTCTGAGGAACATGCCAGGGTTTTGGGATTTTTAAAGGATAACTAGTTTGATTGTTTACAAAGGGATTTTGCAACATGATTTGGTGATTAAATGATTTTCGGAAAGTGGACTCCGGATTTGGGTTCGGAATGACGGTTATGGATGCCGGAAGGGCATCGGACCAGTGATTCCGGATTCGGGTTTGGATAGGGACTGGTATATGGTTTTCAAATGGTTTTGGGATTGGATTTGCTGGATCTGGATATTGGGTTTAAAGACCCGGATATATGTGACGGGGGACCGGCCGGATTGGGTTTAAAGACCCGGATTGAGTTTAAAGACTCGGGAGTTTAAAGACTCGGATATATTGATTTTCCCCCGTAGGCCTTGAGTTTAAAGACTCGGGAGTTTAAAGACTCGGGAGTTTAAAGACTCGGATATGATTAAGGCCTGGATTGAGTTTAAAGACTCGGGAGTTTAAAGACTCGGATAGGTCCAGCAGGTTCGATCGAGGAAATGTGGATTTGATACGGTTTCTGATACTCATGCTATGGTTTCTTATGATATGTTATAGTATTTTTGTTTCTTATGATGTTTTATAATGATTATTTTATAACTGTGTTCATAACTGTTGGTTATGCATGTGGTTTCAAAATGGAGGGTTAAACTCGGTTTTCATATAACGTGGTTTTGAACTTTTTGTACTTTCTAGTCCACTCACATTTTCTGTTTTAAATTGCCCTCCAGGTTGTGGAGCTAACGCGGGGTCTTAACGTCGAGGCAGTGTCCGAGGCATCGAAGTGACGTGAGGGATCCTAGAAGAGTTTAAAGGCTTCTGTGTGCGTGTACTTTATCAGTTTTTATTTTTTAGTTCTTTGTATTGTCGTACTATGCTCTGTAAACGTAAACGTCGGAATATTTGTTTAATTACTCCTGCGTCTGACTAGGTTTACGTGAGTTTTACTTGGGTGTTGAGTCGGGGAGTCAGACGGGAGCGGGATCTACCTCGGGTTTCGGGGTGAAACCAGGGTGGGTCCTGACAGGCATGCCGCCTGTCGTTAGATTCGTATCGACGAGACCTACGTAACGGTCCTTGGCCCTCGTCCATCGGACCTCCCGGTTAAAAAGTCAACATTTGACCCCAATTAACCAAAATTACCAAAATGCCCCTCAACATCCGAACATCATAACTTCCTCCTCAAATGTCGGAATCGAACGTGCCACCTGACTATGAACTCGTGACGTCCCGAACTACGTCACAGTCATCGGTCAAAGTCCGTTTGACCGCCCGAACTAAAAGTCAACATTTTGCCCACGCTAGGGGCAAAACGGTCATTTTGCACAATTCGTCCGATTTCACTCAACTAATCCCAGATTAGTCACTCCAAACCATAATTAATTATTATTTAGTCCCAACACTCGGTACGGGTCATTACATGCGAAGCACCTAGGCCTTCGTCATCGAAGCATCCAAGCCTTCGTCATCAAAGCATTCAAGCCTTCGCCTTGCGAAACATCTAAGCCTTCGCCATGCGAAGCACCTAAGCCTTCGTCATCGAAGCATCCAAGCCTTCACCCTGCGAAGCATTCAAGCCTTCATCATCGAAGCATCAAAGCCTTCGGAGTCCTGCAAATTTCTATGCAGCAGGGAGAGCTCATCTCGAGTGGTATCTCGCTCATTTTCTATCAGCATTCTCTCTGCACGGCTCATCTCCAACTCGCCCATTTTGGCTTCCGATGTGAAATTGAGACCTCAAGTTTTCTTAAGTTATCGCAATCTCACATCAACAACATAACTTTCCATTTCCGACTGCCCTTCGCATCAAGATGGCACATTCGCAGGGCCAGAACGGAAAGGTTAGGAAATAAGTTGCTCGGTATGCTTATGGGTTAGGAAAGAAGTTGCTCGGCATGGTTTTTTCTCCCAAGAACCAGTAAGCCCTTGTTTATTGTCCTTCTTCTGAACAATGATCTCCTTCAAGCACAATGGAACGTACAACCACTCCTTGATTGGGATGTCTGAAAGCTTCTCGCCATTCATGGAGAGAGTAGCCGGCTCATGTCCCGAAACTCTAGAAGAACATCTGTCGCCAAGCTCCACGAGAACGTCGCTTGAAAAAGAAATTTGATTGCGAGCCTTCCACTCCATGAAGTCTTCGGGTTTCTCAGATTCCATATCTTTCCCTCGGAATGGACTTAGGCCACGAAAACCGCCATGCTCCCACAGGCAAGTTTGCCGGGTCTCTCAGCACCTTGACGCGTGGCGAGCATGTATGTGGTACTAGCAAGAGTCACAGTAAGTGTGATCCTGCCTACCGATGCTCACTAGTCACGTCAGCAAGTGCACTCGATCACCGCCAAGTCCCCGTCGACTGTTCAGCCAAACTCCGTCCACCACGTGGCACCGGTAGTACACCCGCTCCAACAAAGTTTCTAAACACCTTCGACGGACTCTTGATGCATAGCAAGCATATTTGCGGTACTAGCAAGGGTCACGTTAAATATGAGCCAGCCTCCCAATGCTCGCACGCACCGTCCAAACCGCTCATTTTCCAAGCCGGACGCACTTCCGTAATTTCCCACGCTTTCCAGGAATCTCGAATCCTGTCCAAAAAACAACATGAAAGGTCATTAATGACTCTAAAAACATCATATCAATTTTCCACAATTTTTCGGGAATTTAATAAAAATTTAAAACATAAACTAAACCTTCGGACCCCCGAAAGAGTATCAAAACAGTGTCCGATTAACTCGTACCCAACACTAAGAATGTTCGTTACATTAAGTATAGTAAAACACATGTTGAACACTTCCCCAGAAACACATCCACCCGCTCTCACGCGCCACCACAAGCGGCTGCGCGTGAAAGCCACGCGCGTAGCACAGTAACTGCTACAGTGCGTCTTCTCTGCCCGTTTCTCTGATAAACGGGTCAAGAGCCCTCGATCAGACCCGGAAAAATCTCCATCAATTCGACCTTGATTTCTTCCGTTCTTTCAACTGATCCCCTCTAGTCCAACTAAAATCAAGTTCTGTAAGATCAATTACCTTAATGAACGTCTAAAACTTCACGACTCACGATCAATTTTTGACGGGTCTCCTATTCGGGTTTATCGATTTCGTCCCTGATTTTCAAATTAATTCATACGGTTAGAATCGTGAGAGTATAAGGAATGATTTTACAAGATCAATTTGATAATTCCTTACCTTCAGCTAGTAGAACTCAAGCTCGATTTTTCGAGGATTTTGAAGCTTCTGTTCTTGCTCGATACGGCCTCAATCCTCTCCGTTTTTGATTTGGATCGGTTTGAAATAGTCCCAAAAGACTTAATCCAGTCTAAATTTTGATCCTCAAGACTCACAACTCTGAATTCGAATTTTCACCTCAATTTTCAAAATTTTCGAATTTTGCAAAATCGGTAACCCCTCTGTCCCTCGTGTTTGTTTTCTCCAAATCAGACTCTCCAATCTCTCATTCTCACAACCGAATTGCCCTGCTATTTAACAAAATCAAGGTTTGGACAAAATGATTGAGTTTTCCCTAATTAAGTGTTTTAGGATCCCTAAATCCATGATTTCCTCCATGTTGTCTGGACAAAGCAGCAAAAATCATTGGCAGGTAGCATGAGTCAGCGTCCACCGTTCGCTCGTCTCAAAAGGACCGTTTTGCCCTTCGCTTCCAAAATTACAAAAATGCCCCTCGCCTTCGTAGACCCATAACTTTTGCATCCGATCTCCGATTTCGGCATGCCGCCTGTCTATGGATTCGTATCAACCCGACCTACGTAACAGTCTCTGGCTCTCGTCCTTTGGACCCCCCGGTTCAAAAGTCAACATTTTGCCCATGCTTGGGGGCAAAATGGTCATTTTGCACATTATGTCCGGTTCACACCACTAAACCCAGAATAGTCATTCTAAAACTAAAAATGGACTTTTTACCCTTATAACCAGGGGCAAAATCGTCAAATAAACACTGACTCGATTCTTGAACCCAACAGTAACTAGTAACCCGGTAATATAAGACTCCAAACAATGTACATCCATCCGAATTCCCTGAATACCGAATCGATGTGGGGGCATTTGTGGAACCCAAAATCATCCGAAAATTATGGAGCCGCCACACGTCCCGTAATTCCCAAAAATGACCAAATTGCCCTTGGCAAATAACGCTGATCATTTGAAAAACACCCGCACATTAAATAATCTATTTACCAGTTAAATACGTTATTTGATCGGGTTAAAACCTCCGTAATATTGATATTCTCCCCGAGAGTTAATTATCGTTATTCTTAATAATGGATAATTAATATTAAAATACAACAAATATCATTACTATCATAATGAGCCATCATTACAATTATTAAATAATATATTTAATAATAATATATTATTTACTAATTAAATATTCAACCGACCAATCAGAACGCTCCAAGGCTCCCAAGATTTTCCTATAAATAGGAAGGCACATTTCATTTCCAAGGGACGTTGATTCTTCGTTTCGAAGTATATCCCTTTCCTCTCTCGAAGCTAACTTAGGCATCGGAGTGTTCTTGGTCAAACAACCCCCCCGGGTAAATCGGTCGAGGCAACGATAGCTAATTGTTTGTTGTTTGCAGGAATTGTGAGGACTTTTCGCGACAGGTTCAATCTTTGATTCAACAACTATTATGAAGAATTTTATAATTAAATCATAATAATTTTTTTATTAAAAATTCTCTCATTATTTCTAATACCACATAATTACGAAGTATAAAATTTTTAACAATCAATGACATTAGAAGGCTAGGAGTAGGCATCATGCATGCCTTTGAAGTATTTTTTTTCCTCCTTCATACAACTAATAAATTCATTTAAAGTTTGCATTCGTTAATTACTTATAATTCTTATAGTGAAAAATATATTATAATAAATATCAATATATATGGGGACTTGAATCTTATATATTAAGTCTACTGAAAAATATACAAATTAGAAATAATATTTTTTAAGCCCTCTAAAATTTGTAGAAATCCCAGGGACTGAGGCTAGAGAAATTATAATATTTGTAGATGATAGGATATGCTTCAAAAGAGTTTTGATAACCGTGTCTGGTTCCTATTCCCGTCTGACATCTCGTTTAATGTACCTGAATATTCTGGACACTCAAAATAGAAACCTACGAGACAATGGATATTTATACATATTGAATTGGAATTAGAATCTCAATATGCAAAACAAACAAGATCCGTCCTCACGGGTCACTACCCACAGCGAACCCACTGATCCCTGTCATGTAGTGGAGCCTATCATATGGGCTCCTTCTGAGCCTTAAGCTAATGTTTTGATTCCATTTGGGTCCTGCTCTAATATTCTCATGGTGTCAAGGCTCCATAACCAATTTCTCATAACACAGAAGGTTCCCTAACAACTCATTATTTTGGACAAGCATAACCATCTCCAAATCATAATCAATTATTTAGGAAACTGCACCAACATACTTAGAATTCAATAAGGAACATTTTTCATGTTGGATGTAACTCCAGGGGACGCTGGATGCGCCAGTATGGGACGCCTGGCTCGTTGCAAGTGGCCTTCACGCCTGTGCACCTACTCGCCTGCTTCCTCTAGCGGGTCGATCCGGTTCTCTGTAGTCGGGTCTCGACCTAAGTCGCACAGCCCGCATCCGTTTCCCTTGTTTCTTCATCAACTTGTGCCATTCAACCTTCCACTCTCATCTATAAGATATTAGAAACCCCATGACGTATTCAGAACTGCGATCCATCACTTGGATTGATGGGATAACCGACCGTGACATGGAGGGTCCGCCACCAAGCCCTGTAACTTGCCAATTATACTTTCTAGACCTTGGATTTTACTTGGGCCAACTTTCCAAGCTACGAGAGACAGTTTCCTAGCCCTGATTTTCATTGAATTAACCTCTCATGTTTTTTTTTTCCTCGGGAAGAACTCCCTCACCAAAACTACTATGAATTCAACCCTCATGGTCGTCGATGACCCTCATTGTAACAACCCATCAAAAAATCCTAGATTAGATTAGTGAATAATCACGATTATTGAGGCTAATCGGTCATTAGTTGAGCGAAATCGGATGAACGATGCAAAAGGACCGTTTTGCCCCTAGCATGGGTAAAACGTTGACTTTTCATTCAGGCAGTCAAATGGACTTTGACCGATGACCGTGGCGTAGTTCGTGACGTCACGAGTTCATAGATAGGTGGCACATTCAATTCCGACGTTTGAGGATGAAGTTATGACGTTTGGAAGTTTAAGGGCATTTTGGTAATTTTGGTTAAAAGGGGCAAATGTTGACTTTTTGACCGAGATGTCTAATGGAAGAGGACCAAAGACCGTTACGTATATCGGGATGATACGAATCCATAGACAAGACAGGCTGCATGTCGAATTCGGACGTTCGACAGCGAAGTTACGGTTCACGGGAAGTTCAAGTGCACTATTGCATGAATTACGAAACGAGTTAACTTTTGGATTCTAGTGGGCCCAGATATTTTAAGGAGGCCCAATGGACGAGTGACAAGTGTCACCCATCCACAGGCCATCCTTATATCTTCATGCATCGACCATTTTCCTCATTCAAACTCAAAAGCCGATCTCACCATTTTTCCTCTCCTCTGTGCAACCCAAAACTCATCCAACCCAACCCCAGATGATCAGGACAGAGAGGCCAGAGAGTGAGGGAAGATGTTGGATGTTGGTGGCCGGCCTGGACGGCCAGAACCTCCATGGACGGCGACATGGAGGCAAGGAACCCGAGAGGTACTCGGTTTAACCCCTTTTCCATTTTATTTTGGTTTTACACGATATAGTTGATTCTAGGTGATTAGAATGAGCTTAGGGGGTTATTAGGAACCTATTAAGATGGTTTTGGGAAGCTTTGGACGGCTGTGAAGCCGTGGGGGAATTTTGGAAAAATGGACCGTATGGTTCAAAAATCCAACCTTGAGTTTTATGTGGTTTTGAATAGTTTTAATGATTAGAAATAATTAGGGTTGGAATCGGACCCAAACAGAGGGGTAAAACTTCTGAACCGGTCACGCCGGTTCAGACCGGTCCAGAACCAGAAAACTGGTTCACCTGATGTAGGTGACGATGAACAGTAAATAGGGCCTTCATGGGGCGCGTGAGGGCGCGTGGCCCATAATTTGGGGAAGTGCTCAACATACGAAATCTTCTATTCGATGTAACGAACATTTTGAGACTATTTCGTGTCAATCGGATATTGTTTCGATAGGTTTCGGGGTGTCCGAAGGTTTAGGATCGAGTTTTAAAAATAGTTAGAAAATCGGAAAAATTATGGGACTTCAATGAGAGGTTAATGATGCTATTAGTAACCCTCTACATGAATTTGGACAGGTTTGGGAGTCCAGTGATGGTGATTGACACGGGAGACGATTTATGGCACTCGTATCGAGGCGCGGCTTCGGACGGTCTGTGAGTGGACCTTGATTTCTAAACTGTGATGCATGAATAAATGTTTTATATGGATTATGATTGTGATTCTATGATGTTGAATTGGATGATTGTGAATTATATGGTTTCACGCTTTACGAGGCAATTTACGCGCTTGCACGTAAATCGAGGTTTTCCGATTTTACTCTGATTTTTCCATTCTTATGGTTTTGGGAAATAGTTTAATGAAATGATTTTGGATTTGAAAAGGTAAACTCGGGTTCGAGACCCCTTTGTTCGGAAACCCTCAGACTCGATGTCCCTTTTTGTTACGTTCTCGGGCCATAGGTCCAATTGGTTCTTAAATTGATTTCGGATTTGAAAATATGAAATGGGGCATGAGACCTATTTGATTTAAGAAATCGGGCACAAGGCCCAGTTGGTTTAAGATTCGGACCAGAGGTCCAGTTTGTATGTGGATTTGGGCCTAGGGTCCAGTTATGTGTTATGATGGTGATTTCGGGTCAGGGACCCTAGAAATGGATTTACGGGTCATGACGGTTTATGGGAACCGGCATAAACCCTTGGAAAGGATTTTATGGTTCATGACGGCTTATGGAGGCCGAGCATGAATCCTTGAAAGGTTTCAAGAATGATTTCAAAAGGTTTTTCATATTCCATCCTTTATATATGATTGTCTCCTCCGGGGAGGGTCGTTGGCCTGGATGACCCCCGGAGTAGTCACGGAGTACTGACTGAGTGGAGTCACCCCCCCCCAGTTGGGTTCCTTCCTCTTAGGATGGGCAATGGTTCGTTACCTCCAGGGAGGGTCATTGATCTACGGACTTTGACCTAGGTGGACCCTAGAGAGACTTGGTTTTGAGATCCCGGTTAGCACGCGCGTAGCTTTATTTTACCGTGACAGGTTCTTGGATATGACATATAATGGATAAACATGATTTCAAATAGTTTGGGAAATTGTGTTTTATGAAGATAAATGGATTTGGGCTGAGATCCCACATATGTTTACTATGTTATGGTTTTCTGTAAATGGTTTTGGGCAGGAGCCTGTGTGACTTGTATTTACGGAACTTGGGGCTGTGACCCTAAATATGGTTGTTTAAACATATGTGTTTGGATAAATGGTTTTACTATGCATGCATGCTTTTTAGTGAAGGGTATAAAGGTCTTTTATGAAATATGTTTTTATAAACTCTTGTTTTGTCCACTCACAGTCTTTTATTTTTAATACCCTTCAGGTTGGATACGATGTGGACTATAGCAGAGACCGAGATATCACATACCTCATCTGGATCCTAGCGTACTCTGATAGCCCGGGAGGGCAAAGGTCGGAAATATCCCTTGTCTGATACTTCGTGTCAGACGGGAGCAGGGTCATCCCGCGTTAATCCCGAGGGGATTGGGATGGGTCCTATCAAAGTGGTATCAGAGCGAGGCTGGCTTATCGAAGCTCAGTTAGCTCATATCAGAGCATAGGATTGCTTATAAGAGCACGATTTGCTCTTACGATGTACGCATGCCGAGGATGTGATATCTCAATGGGCTACAATTCGTTATCAACCTGATAGTTGGGATGCCGGTACGATAGTTAGTAGGAATGAATCGTGATACGTCTTGGTTTGGCAGTAGATGCCGGGGTTGCCATAGTTCTGTCGTGGATGACAGTGTGGGACCCTATGAAAGGATGAACATAATTGTACGTTAGCGTTATGATCGTGTGACGGTTATTTGGGATCGTCTTTCACGATGTCGTAGGATTGTTTTGACGATAGTTCGGAATTGTGACCATCCGATGATCGGATTTTGTTTAGTTAAATGGAATTACTGCTCCTGGCAGTTAACAGTTGGATTCGAGGAATCCTATTTGATTTGACGGTAGGATCGGATTGACGTCTTTATGATGTCAAGACCGCGGGGTCGGTCACATTGTGGATTGTATTGCAGTTGGTAGCTTGCAATTGGGTTCAGATTGACCCTAGGGCGTGATTGTGGAACCCTACATTAGGTCGTATGGTTCGGAGATGTGAGTTGGCGAGTGGTTTGACTTTGACGACTATTCGGATTTGAGGCCGTTAGTCGGTCTAGTCATGCCAGCTCTAGTGATGGGACTGCACTCTGCAGTCGGGGTTGTACTTATCGGTTAGACCTAGTTGGTTGTCGTACGACTTTAGTTGTGACGGATTGTTGGTACAACTAGGTTTGTGGACGACCTAGTAGACGACATTGGTTTAGTCGAGTTACTACAGGTTAGAGTTCAGTTGGAAAGGTTACCCGGGTTGGTACTTGTCGATGGAATCCCAGAGTAGGGATACAGAGTAGTTGGTACAGGCGGTTGATTTTCTTGGATGCGGAGTTTGGGTATCGAGATGCTGGTAGTTAGGTCTGCACGAGGTTGTGGTAGACGCTACTATCGATGGACGTAGTCGAGTCTTATCAGGTCGAGTAGACTCAGGTTACCGTGAAGATTGTGACGATGGGATTGTCAGTCGTGACGATGATACGGGGTGCGTGAGTAAAGCATATGTATGAGCAGTAATTATGGATTGGACTCGGTTACGGCTGAGTGCGATAGCAGAATGAAACGGGGACGTTCAGGGGACGTTTCCTTTTCTTGGTTGAGTTGTCAGGTTGACTGTACCCAAAGTTGTTGGGTACGAGGGAGACAGAGTTTCTCCAATCTGAGTATAAGTACGGGATCGTCGCTCGGTATGAGCGAAGATCTAGGGTTGTCTGATTCGCACACTTTGTGTTGATGCTGACAGGTGATGATACGGGTACTAGTGCTGGTACTGGTGCCGGTGATCGTGATGACGTTGAGTCACATCCGTCAAAATGGGCATGTGGTTGGTATCTGTGGTTCGGGAGTGGATCACGGATAGTGATGGACTGGATAGGATCCGACAGTAGTTGAGACTTGTGGTACGAGATACGAGTATTGGACCGTATATGCACATTCATAAATAGTGTACAAGATTTAACCTTGAGTTCCGTGAATCCCACTCGGAATGAGTGTATCTACATAAATGGTGCGAACCGATAGGCGAGATGGTGTACCAAGTTCTCTTGGTTATGGACTCGTGGTTGATGTCCGAGTGTGCTGGTTCCGATATGGTTGGAACTTCGGAATCGCGAAAGGTTGTAATTGAGGTGACACGTGGAATGCGGGTTTTCCGCATTGCCAATGGGGATTTCGAAGTCATTTTGGGTGACTTCTCAGATTCTACCATGATTGATAATGGTAGATGATGTTGATGATGTAGATGTTGTTGGTTGCCACTAGTACACCGATCGTGTATTGGTTGGTGGACCTGTGGTTTGTCTTGGGTCATCAGATGGAGTGAATATATCGAAGTTAGGTGACTGAGATTTCTCATTTTCTGCTTGGTGGCAGACGATGTTAGATTATGTGGCGTGGTGAGTGCATCGAGTTTTGTTTGCATTCACGTAGGATGAGTTTTGATGTCATCGTGTTGGATCATCCTTGATTTTTCCTCCATGGAATGACAAGGATCGATACGAAGTGATTGGGGAGAACCCACAGTCTCGACGTGTCTCGTCGTTGACTGATCTGTTTAGATGTGGGAATTTGTTAAAGAGTGATGTGACTGACGAAGGATTCAAGAGGGTGTAATACCCTATGATCGGATCTCAGGTGCATTGTTAACTGAGTGAGCATGTGTGGATCCTAGATGGATCGAGATTTTGATGTTGAGGACTTTGGACGTCGTGACGATCGGGGATCGTGACGTCTATGGTCGGTTAACGTAGTGATGGATCTGGATCGTGATCTTGATGATCCAGATATGTGGAGAGTTTATCGCTCTTACTTGGATGTTTGAGTTGAGGATGATGGGACTGAACTTCTTTTCGAAGTGAATCCTGTACGATATATTATGCTCAAGTAGGTGTTCGACGAGGTCGGATTTTGTCAGACTTAGAGATGTGTTGATGTTGGGATTGACTTCCTTATGAAGTCAATCGAACTTATTGTGGTAAATCGTTTGAACAGATATCCGATAGGTTCGGTTTTGGTACGTCTCGGTAAATGAGAACGAGATTTTGGGTTTTGGAATCGGATTTTTGGATGACGATTCAGGATTCGATTTTGGGACATGAAAGTGGATTTTATGGATTTGGGAGTGGAATGGTTATTCCAAATGCTAGCTTACGGAATAATGATTTCGGATTCAGATTTGGACATGGCTATGGATATGATCTCTGGGTTTGGATTCGAGATTTCTTACGAAATTGCGGATTCAGATTCGGATTTGGAAGTAGATGATGGGTTGGAGTTTCTATTTATCTAGTCCGGGATTGGACAAATGGACTCCATAGTAGAAACGTGATTGGCTATGACCTAGATGGTTATAAGCTGGTTGATGGGCAGTTGTATGTACCTTGTACGTAGTTCGAGAGATGATTCCGGGCAGACTTATGGTGCCTGGTGACGGTATATAGGTTATACCGTGGGTACGTTGGTGTGCGTATTGGTAGTCGTCTTAGTTTCAATACCATTGGATTAGTCGAGAACGTGGACTGGACGTTGGATACTGTGCACTGGGTCATGGTATTTCTGATGGGTCTAGTTACACACAGGTCGAGTGAAATGCTTTGTTGATAAGTGTTTACTCAAGTTCAGTGAGTTGGTGGTTAGTGTAACCACAAGTGAGTATCGTGTTAGTTTTTTACTGGCGACTGTTAAGTGGTGACAGTTTGTCGAAGGTGTCAGTGTGGATCGGCTAGTGAGGTCTGATGACTCCCGGTGGGAGTAGATTTGACAAGTGGTGTCAATTCAGAACGTATGGCTACTGTCATTCGACGTGGTCGAATGTAGTCAATGTGACGTGTAACACCCCGGAAATTCGAGGATTTCGATATTGTAAATTAATGTATGAATTGACGTTTTTACCCCTGTGAATTGTATTGCCAAAATTGTTGAATTTTTGATTGGTGGGTCAAACGGACTTTGACCGATGACCGTGACGTAGTTCGGGACGTCACGAGTCCACAGGCTGGGGGCACGTCCAATTCGGACGATCAGGGAAAACGTTATGACTATCGGAAGTTCAGGGGCATTACCGTAATTTGGACGATAGGGGCGAAAATGTTGACTTTTCGTTTGACAACTAATTTTCATACGACTCGAGGACCGTTAGGTAGGTCTCGATGCCCTGAGTTCGTAGACAGGCGGCACGCTGAAATCGGACGTCGGATGGCGGAGTTACTGGTCTGGAAAGTGAAGGGCATTATGGTAATTTTTGAACTAGGGGCATTTTGGTCAGTTTACGCCTGGTTACTGTAGCAACCGCGGGGGAACACGAGCTGCACCACCATGTGCGGTGGTTTTGAGTGCCCAATTGAGTATTCAGGTATGTGCTGGAAAGAAAACATTGTTTATAGCTTTAGGGGCATCAGAACATGGTCTGAATCACCCATCCAGCAAGGCCACCATTGTTAATTCGAGAATCATTGCTTTCGGGGGACAAATCTCAGTGGACAGATTGGACTTCCACGAGCTTCTGGGACGGCTCAGTTTGTTTAAACTGAGTAGAATTTGAGTGAGCTTCACTCTGCTGTTGAAGGAACTGAGAATTGGAGAGGAAACCAGAGTGAACCCATTTCGGGAAAAATCGAGATTTGATTTCTGGTGCTTGTTGGACTAAACCAAGGCTTGGTTTAGTCTTCTGGGAGTGTTTGGAACTCAACCGTATCGAATTCAAGGTGAACCAGCCACGAATGAGCTTGGACTAAGGCCACTGTTTCCAGTGAAGTTGCAGAGCTTGGGACGACAACTTCCAGGTACTTTCTGGCACAATTGACCGTTCATTCTAGTTCGTATTAGCCCTAGGATGCTTCCTATTAAGTTAATTTGACTATGGTTTGGAAACCAGGGAGTTATGGTGATCGACCCGTTTGGTTGATCACGGGTTGAAGGTCCAGTTAAGGGACTGTTTTGGCTAATTAATGTCACAGAACCTAAATTAGATGACTAAGGATGATTGTAGGATAAAAAACGATTGAAATCGAGTAGGAATTGATGGGTAAATAACCAGGTAAAGTTGCGGGTGGCAGGCCCGTATTACAGGTATTCGGGTGAGGATGGTGACACTGTAGCTACAGTGTCAAGCGCGTGACTTTCACGCGTAGCCACTTTGGGCGGCGCGTGAGGGTGCGTTGGGTCTTATGTCTGATCACGATTAACATGACTTTTATTCCTCTCATCATTTTGGTCATTTTTGGTGAGTTAACCATCTTGATCTGAGATTGTTAGGAGGGTCAGTTTAGGGGCGGTTGTCTCGGGAAGCGTGTTTGGACGGTTTCCTCGGGTCGGTTTCTATTTCGGACTTTTTGGATAAATGTTAAAAACTTGTAGTGACCCTTACGTCTGAATTGGACTGACAGAAATTGTACGATAATCCCGGAACAGGTCCGTACGCGCAGATTCGCAGCGGGATCGTACTGTGAGTGGGCCCGATTTCATTAAACCCTTGCATGCATAAATTTTTTCTGATTTACTTATATATTCACATGCTGGTTAAGAAACGGTTTTGATGATATTGAAATTATGGTTATGGCACGTTTCACGGTATTTGGGTTTGTGACCCGTCTGATGAAACTTAAAGATTGGTTTTGGATTTTATCTATATATATATATATATGTTTTGCATGTGGATATCGATAAAATGCATTTCGTACTGCACTGTATAGATCCACTCTTGTGATACTGTCTCCTCCGGATGTGGTACCCCGGAGCGGTCACGGCGCATTGCTTGCGAGGGGGTCATTCTACGGAGGAACCGGGCCGTAAAATGACTCAAGAGCAGGATTGCTATAATTTGACATCTGGGACATCGAGCGTCTGGGACGCTAGGTATCTGGGATGCCGTACCCGGACAGGGTTCGGGGATTGGATTCGGGATTGAGACCCTGAGTGGCACTCGTAGCCTTGGGACTGTGACCTTATTGGACGTCAGGGACGTCAGACATCTGGGATTTCAGGATCGGAGTGTATAATGCAGTGGCTAAAATTGTGTTTATGGTTTTATTACATGCCTTATGGTTCATATTATATAGCTTATGGTTTTAAATTCTGATGCATGCATGTTTGGAAAACGGAGGGGTAAATTATATGTTTTACTTATTGAACTGTTTTATAAACTTAAGTTTCGACCCACTCACCCTTAAATGTTTTGGTAACCCCTCCAGGCTGTGCTACTGAGGTAGAGGAGGATCCTGAGGCTGAGGCATAGATCTACTTCTGCTTATCTGAACCTCTGTCGGGTGGTTTGACCCACAGGATTATTTTAGAGTCGTGCTCGAAATTTGTAATTTTGGTTTTCATCCCTTGTCTGACATCTGTTAAATTTGTATTTGATGTATAACTTTAATTTGGTTATTTATGCATTTGAACTTTTGAGGTTAAAATTGGAATGTTATTTTGGGTGTCAGACGGGAGCAGGTCCTGTCACGACGTGAGTGTTAGTGGTACGTCTGGTTGCAGACGAGTAAGTATTGTTTTGGTTAGTTGGTGTACGAGTGTACACGTGTCGTGAAATAAGATCGAATTTGCTTTCCACGTGGTGGATATGGAATTAGGATAGTTGGAGTTTCGAGAACGAAACTAAATTAAGGAGGGAAGATTGGTTGGAATTAGGTCGGTTGGAATTTCGAGGACGAAATTAATTAAGGAGGGAAGGTTGTAACAACCCGTCCCGAAATCCTAGATTAGATTAGTAACTAATCACGATTAGTGAGGCTAATCAGTGATTAGCTGAGCGAAATCGGACGAACGATGCAAAAGGACCGTTTTGCCCCTAGCGTGGGTAAAACGTTGACTTTCATTCGGGAGGTCAAATGGACTTTGACCGATGATCGTGACGTAGTTCGTGACGTCACGAGTTCATAGACAGATGGCACATTCAATTCCGACGTTCGAGGATGAAGTTATGATGTTCGGAAGTTTAAGGGCATTTTGGTAATTTTGGTTAAAACGGGAAAATGTTGTTTTTTTGACCAAGAGGTCCGATGGCTGAGCGTAGAAGACCGCTACATAGATCGGAACGATACGAATCCATAGACAGGCGGCACGCCGAATTCGGACGTTCGACGACGAAGTTACGGTTCACGGAAGTTCAAGTGCACTATTGCACGAATTACGAAATGAGTTAACTTTTAGATTCTAGTGGGCCCAGATATTTTAAGGTGTAACGCCCCGGACGTTCTGGAAATGTAATATTATTAAATATTGAATAAAATGACGTTTTTACCCCTGTGTTTGTGTGGTCAATTTGTTGACTTTTAGTTTTGGAGGTCGAACGGACGTTGGGTGATGACCGTGACGTAGTTCGGGATGTCACGAGTTCATAGACAGGTGGCACGTCCGATTCGGACGCTCGGAGTGAAAGTTATGACGTTCGGAAGTTCGGGGGCATTATCGTAATTTGGGCGTTATAAGGGGAAAAGTTGACTTTTTGTTTGACAATTGATATCCATTTGACTCGAAGACCGTTATGCTCGTCTCGACACCCCGAGTACAATGACAGGCGGCACGCTTGAAACGGACGTCGGACGACCGAGTTACGGGTCACGGAAGTTGGAGGGCAGTTTGGTAATTTTTGCCCTGGGGGCATTTTGGTAATTTCCGCACGGGGTACTGTTCACCACCGTGGAAAACAGAGCAGCGGCCGTGGGTTTGTGCGATCAATTGTTTATGGCTTTAGTGGATTGTTCAGATGTTTGTTTATGTGAATTGAGGTAGTGGGAGCATGACTGAGTGGAGTGAGCAGGTTGCAGGCACGAGATTGAGTTTAATATGGCCATGGTTTCTGTGTTTGTGGGAAGCAGGTTTCAGAGAACCCCAGCTGGTCTCCCACGGGTGCTGGCCTTTTGAATCGAATGTCTGAGTAAGAGAGTGAGGGGGGATTCGGTTGGGTCATTTGGGCATCATTGTGAGGGCTGAGGTTGAGAGAGACGGGAGAAAACAGTTTCGGGTTTTCAGGGGGGAAACTCAGAGTTCAAATCCTACGGGCTCTGAGGCGAAACTAAACACATAGGGAGTCTTCTGGGAGTGTTAGGATCACGACGGTGCTGAAGTTGTTGAGTTTGGAGCCATGTTGCCCGGGAACCCAAGTTCCAGTTTGAAGGAAAAACCAGTGGAGGGAAAAATGGAAGATCAAATTGTGGGGACTTGCGAGCTAAACTAGGGGTCATTCTAGTCTTCTGGGAGCAAGAGGAAACCAACCACGTCAAATTCGAAGGACGACATCCACGAATTGGCCAGGAACGGAGTGCCCTGGTTCTGAGTATTTTCGAGCTTGAGGACGACGACTTCCAGGTAACGGCGAGACCAATTGACGGTACCATTGTGTTCGTATGAATCCCCTTAACCTACTGGTGAAATTAATTTGAGATTGGGGTTAGTTTGGGTGAGTTCCAGAATGTCGATTTGTTCGACTGTTCGAGTTTGAGTTGGGTCGTTTGGGTACTAGTCGAGGTTAACCTTCATTACAGACCTAAAATTAAAGGATTAGGGAAGATAATAGGATCAAAAACGAGAGGAATTGATTGAGAATTGGGCTTGAACTGGTCGGGTTGAGTCGCGGGTATTAGACCCGTTTATCAGTTGATTCGGGTAAGGACGAAGGTACTGTAGCTTGGCGCGTGGCTTTCACGCGCAGCCACTTTGGGCGGCGCGTGACGGCGCGTGTGGCGTCAACTTCGATCACGGTCAACATGAGAATTAATCCTTACAGTTTAAATAACATTTTATCTTTAGAGTTCGAATCGATCGGGAGTCATTCGGGATAATTTCGGGAGTCCGGAAGATTAAGTCTTTAAGTTTATTTTTGCCGAAAAATCCGGAAAAATTCGGAAAAATCCTACGAGTTATTTCGGGATGTTTGTAACCCTTCTTGTACGTTTTCACAGGCCCGGACACTTCCGAAGCTACGGAGGAGCGCGCGGGACGCGATTGACGTGTCCTAAGACAGTGAGTGGACTCTTTGATTTTTTTAATTGGGCATGCATGACTATTTTGCTTATTTATCTCATGGTTTTACATATGATTTTACGATGGTGAGATGATATATCGGTTTTACTTGTTTTCACGTTTTTCGAGATAATTATCGTATTTCACGCATTTCGAGATTTCGGTTTTTGCCTATGCATGCGTGATAACTTTTGATGAAGTATCTGGTTATGAATATGCATGTTTCGGATTTATGATGTTTGATCATATTGTGAAGAAATTTTCTGTTAATTGCATGTGTTGGAATTTACATGTGAATTCGGGCATGAGTCCTGTTACGATGAGAAATGTTTTTGGAATAATGTTGGAAAAAGATTTGTGATGAATCCTGGTTTATTATGTTTAAAAACGGTTTTTGGGTTTAAAGACCCGGCTGATGGTTGGATCTGGTTTTGGGTTTAAAGACCCGGTATGTTGATTCTGGGGGCGGGCCCGAAAATTGAGTTTAAAGACTCAATTATTATGATACCCCCGAGGCCTACTAATCGTGTTTTGAGTTTAAAGACTCGTTGATATCCCGGGAAGGCCTAATGTTGAGTTTAAAGACTCGGATGGATCCAACGGCATAATCATGATTATTGTTTTATGTTTCACTTTATTTGTGCAAATAATGTTTCAAAATGACGGTTTCTGGAATCTGGTATTATTATATGGTTTTACATGAGTTATGACGATCCCTGTAACGTTTTTCTTGTGTTTCGGAGAAAGAGTTTTCAAAAGTTTAATACACAAATTTTGAATATTTGGTTATGCATGCGGATTACAAAACTGGAGGGCGAACCCGATTTCGGAAAAACTGTTTTTCCTGTTAAACTTATGTGTCGGTCCACTCACACCTTGTTGTTTTAAATTCCCTCCAGGTCGTGGTACAAGCGTGGGGGCAAGCGCCGAGGCAGAGGCGAAGGCATAAAGTTTTCCGTTGCGGAGTAGTTAGTTCACAGAGTAGGACTTGTTCTTTAATTTGTTTTGTAATATTGCTCTGTGAAACTGTGGACTTGACGTCCAGTCGCATGTATTTGTTTAATCTCCCTGGTCTGACAATGGGTGTGTTGTAATTTTAACTAGTTTTCCGGTCCTTTGGGTTCGATTGTCAGACGGGAGCAGGATGCTTCCCGATTATCGAGGCGATAATCGGGGTGGGTCCTGTCAATTGGTATCAGAGCCTAGGTTTACGATTCGTGTCCGGCACTCGAGTGTGCCTTGATTATTGTACTAACTTATGCCTCTTTCAGAGAAGGACGACCAGCCATGCCTCCGCGACGCGAACCCCCTCCACGACCTAATGGCGATGCCGAGAGCGCTTCGATCGAGCGAGCCCAGCGTCTTGGGGCTACGGTATTCAGTGGTGGAGCGGATCCCGAGGATGCTCACCGTTGGATTTCTCGGATTGAGCGGATTTTTACTGTGATGCACTGTCCTCTTGAGGAGCGTGTGGTGTTGGCTACATTTCTACTTGATGGATCTGCTTATGAGTGGTGGTACACTCTGGAGTTGTCGGGTTGGGATACCCGTACAGTGACTTGGGAGACCTTTTGTGAACGGTTTCTGGATCAGTATTATCCCCGTTCATTCCGTGATGCTAGGGAGACCGAGTTTCTGCAGCTCCAGCAGGGGAGCATGTCCGTAGCTGAGTATGAACAGAAATTTCAGATGCTAGCTCGTTTTGCTCCTACCTTTGTATCTACTGAGGCTGAGAAATGCCGTAGGTTCGAGCTTGGTCTACGGGGTGAGATACGGGCCATTGTGACGGCCGGAGCTTTTGCTACTCTCAGGGAGTTGTCTGATGCCGCGGTGCGGGTTGAGGCTAGTCTCCCGACACGTCCACAGTATTCTGGTGGTGGACAACGTCGCGGGCGTTAATATTCTGGATCGTATGGTCAGGGAGCCTCGAAGAAAGGACGTTATGGTGGAGCCTCATCTGCAGGCAATGATCGTTATGGCAGGCCTGGTAACTATCAGGGTTCCGGATTCCGAGCGCCTAGGGCGCAGACTGCTCCGCAGGCGAGCGCGACTTCTGTTGCTTCCACGGGACGGCAGAGTGGTGGTTTTGTTCGAGATGCTTCCAGTGTCATCTGTTTCTTCTGTGGCGAGCGGGGCCACTATCGGAGGGACTGTCCATCTTTGCCACAGGGTGGTGGCGCAGGTCGGGGTGGAGCAGAGCAAGGACGGAGCACAGCTGCAGTTTCTGGGACTGGGAGCACTCGAGGAGGTGGTACCGGAGCGGCTAATGGACAGAGGGGCCGGGGCCGTGGGCGAGCAGCTGGACCACAGGCCAGGGCAGCGCCTGGTGTTGTGACAGGTACACTCACGATCTTTGGACATGATGTTTGTGCTTTAATTGATCCCGGAGCTACTCATTCATTTATTTCACGGGACTGTGAGTTGTTGGCGGGTAGAGAGGTGTCCGCACTGGACTGTGACATGGGTGTGAGCACGCCCACCGGAGATGTGTTTGTGGTGAATCAAGTGTTGCGGGAGTGCCCCGTAATGGTAGGTGATGTTGGCCTGGTGGCAGATTTGATACTCTTGGACTTGCATGACTTTGATGTCATCTTGGGTATGGATTGGTTGATGCTCCATCATGCCTCTATCGAATGCGTCGATAAGAGGGTTACCTTTCGGAGCCCGGGGCTACCGGAAACCACTTTTCAGGGAATTCAGCGAGCAACTCCTGTCGGAGTGATTTCTGCCCTGAAGGCAAGTAAGATGTTGAGGAAGGGGTGTCAGGGATACTTAGCCCGAGTGATGGATTCACGAGCTACACCATTGCGGGTGGAGGATATACCGATTGTACGGGAGTTCCCGGATGTCTTTCCGGAGGATCTACCGGGATTGCCACCGCATTGAGATGTTGAGTTCACTATTGATCTGGTTCCAGGTACGCAACCTATTTCTCAGACTCCGTATCGTATGACACCAGCCGAGTTGAAAGAACTGAAGGCGCAGTTACAAGAATTACTTGAGATGGGATTTATACGACCGAGTGTATCCCCCTGGGGAGCTCCGGTGTTGTTTGTGAGGAAAAAGGATGGGAGTTTGAGACTCTGCATCGATTACAGGCAACTGAATAAAGTAACAGTCAGGAACAAATACCCGTTGCCTCGGATCGATGATTTGTTCGATCAGCTGCGAGGAGCGCAGTACTTCTCCAAAATTGATCTACGTTCTGGGTATCATCAATTGCGGGTTAAGGATGAGGATGTACCCAAGACAGCCTTTAGGACCCGTTATGGTCATTATGAGTTCCTGGTGATGCCGTTTGGCTTGACCAACGCACCCACAGCGTTCATGGATTTGATGAACCGAGTGTTGCAGCCTTACTTGGATCACTTTGTCATCGTGTTCATTGACGATATCCTGGTCTACTCGAGGAGTGCGGAAGCGCACGAGGAGCACTTAAGGATGGTACTGGGTACCTTGAGGGAAAACCAGTTGTACGCGAAGCTCAGAAAATGTCAGTTTTGGTTGACGAGCGTGAGTTTCTTGGGGCATGTGATCTCAACGGACGGGATCAGTGTGGATTCTCAGAAAATTGAGGCAGTGGCGAAGTGGGAACAACCGAGGACCGTCACTGAAGTCAGAAGTTTCTTGGGTTTGGCTGGTTACTACAGGAGGTTTGTAGAGGGTTTCTCTACCATTGCTGCCCCGTTGACGCGACTGACGCGGAAGGGAGTCAAGTTTGAGTGGGATGACGATTGTGAGCGTAGTTTTCGGGAGCTAAAGGAAAGGTTGACGTCTGCTCCTATACTGACCCTTCCAGACGACAGTGGGGAATTTGAGGTGTACAGTGATGCATCCTTACAGGGTTTGGGATGTGTACTAATGCAGCATGGGAAAGTGATCGCCTATGCTTCGCGCCAGTTGAAACCGCATGAGCGCAATTATCCGACGCACGATTTGGAGTTAGCTGCTGTTGTGCATGCATTGAAGATTTGGAGACATCACCTGTACGGTGCGACTTGCAGAATATTTACGGACCACAAGAGCCTGAAGTACTTGTTCACTCAGAAGGAGTTGAATGTGAGGCAGCGACGGTGGCTAGAGCTAATTAAGGATTATGATTGCACGATTGAGTACCACCCGGGAAAAGCCAATGTGGTGGCTGATGCTCTAAGCCGGAAGTCAACGCATTCTGTAGCACATCTACGGACGGTTCATTTGCCACTTTTGGTTGAACTCCGTAAGAATAGCATTGATTTGGGTTTGGATGGCCAAGGTGTCTTGCTGGCTAATTTTCATGTGAGACCACTTCTGGTCGATCGGATCGTTGAGGCTCAATCTCAAGATCCTGTCTCATGTGTACTTCGGATTGAAGTGGAAGCCGGTGAACGGCTAGATTTTACAGTCAGGGAGGATGGAGCTTTGCTAAAAGAAGGACGGTTGTGTGTGCCCGGCGTGGAGGCACTGAAGAAGGAGATCTTGGATGAAGCTCATAGTTCGGCCTACGCGATGCATCCTGGTGGGACCAAGATGTATCGTACCTTGCGAGAGCACTACTGGTGGTCGGGGATGAAACGGGAGATTGCCGAGTTTGTTAGCAGGTGTCTGATTTGCCAGCAAGTGAAGGCTGAGAGACAACGACCTTATGGAGCCTTGCAACCACTACCTATTCCGGAATGGAAATGGGATCACTTGACGATGGATTTTGTGTTTGGACTTCCTAGGACACCCAGGGGTCACGATGGAGTTTGGGTGATTGTGGACAGGCTTACGAAATCAGCTCACTTCTTGCCAGTGCGAGAGAACTTCAGGATGACGCAGTTGGCCCAGTTGTTTATTGACGAGATCATCCGTTTGCACGGTACTCCGGAATCAATAGTTTCTGACCGAGACCCAAGATTTACTTCTCGATTTTGGCAGTGTCTGCAGGAAGCATTTGGGACGAAACTTCGTTTCAGTACTGCATTTCATCCTCAGACTGACGGCCAGTCTGAACGGACCATCCAGACTTTGGAGGATATGATGCGAGCTTGCATTTTGCAATTTCAAGACACTTGGGAGTCACATCTGGCCTTGATGGAATTTGCCTACAACAACAGCTATCAAGCGAGCATTGGGATGGCTCCGTACGAAGCCTTGTACGGACGGCAGTGCAGAACTCCGTTGTGTTGGACGGACGTGGGTGAAAGGAGGCTGACTAAATCCGAATTGGTGGAACTGACGACCGAGAAGGTCAAACTCATCAGGAATCGGCTCAAGGCAGCCCAGGACAGACAAAAGAGCTATGTGGACCATCGGATTCGAGATCTGGAGTTTGCGGTCGGAGATCGGGTATTTCTAAAATTGTCCCCTTGGAAGGGTGTAGTGCGATTCGGCAGGCGAGGGAAGTTGAGCCCTCGTTATATTGGACCTTATGAGATTACCGAGAGGATTGGCCCGGTGGCCTACCGGCTGGCACTACCGCCAGAGCTTTCGAAGGTCCACGATGTTTTCCATGTGTCGATGTTGCGGAAATATGTGTTTGACGCGTCTCATATACTGGAGGATCAGCCCATTGAACTTCGAGATGATTTGAGCTTCGAGGAACAACCGGTACAGATTTTGGATCGAAAGGAGAAAGTGCTACGTCGGAAGACCGTTCCTCTGGTGAAGGTTCTCTGGAGGAACCAGAATGTGGAGGAAGCCACATGGGAACCCGAGGCGCAGATGCGAGAACAGATCCCTTACTTGTTTCCTTGAAACTTCGGGACGAAATTTCTTAAGGGGGGAGATTGTAACGCCCCGGACGTTCTGGAAATGTAATATTATTAAATATTGAATAAAATGACGTTTTTACCCCTGTGTTTGTGTGGTCAATTTGTTGACTTTTAGTTTTGGAGGTCGAACGGACGTTGGGTGATGACCGTGACGTAGTTCGGGATGTCACGAGTTCATAGACAGGTGGCACGTCCGATTCGGACGCTCGGAGTGAAAGTTATGACGTTCGGAAGTTCGGGGGCATTACCGTAATTTGGGCGTTATAAGGGGAAAAAGTTGACTTTTTGTTTGACAATTGATATCCATTTGACTCGAAGACCGTTATGCTCGTCTCGACGCCCCGAGTACAATGACAGGCGGCACGCTTGAAACGGACGTCGGACGACCGAGTTACGAGTCACGGAAGTTGGAGGGCAGTTTGGTAATTTTTTCCCTGTGGGCATTTTGGTAATTTCCGCACGGGGTACTGTTCACCACCGTGGAAAACAGAGCAGCGGCCGTGGGTTTGTGCGATCAATTGTTTATGGCTTTAGTGGATTGTTCAGATGTTTGTTTATGTGAATTGAGGTAGTGGGAGCATGACTGAGGGGAGTGAGCAGGTTGCAGGCACGGGATTGAGTTTAATATGGCCATGATTTCTGTGTTTGTGGGAAGCAGGTTTCAGAGAACCCCAGCTGGTCTCCCACGGGTGCTGGCCTTTTGAATCGAATGTCTGAGTAAGAGAGTGAGGGGGGATTCGGTTGGGTCATTTGGGCATCATTGTGAGGGCTGAGGTTGAGAGAGACGGGAGAAAACAGTTTCGGGTTTTCAGGGGGGAAACTCAGAGTTCAAATCCTACGGGCTCTGAGGCGAAACTAAACACATAGGGAGTCTTCTGGGAGTGTTAGGATCACGACGGTGCTGAAGTTGTTGAGTTTGGAGCCATGTTGCCCGGGAACCCAAGTTCCAGTTTGAAGGAAAAACCAGTGGAGGGAAAAATGGAAGATCAAATTGTGGGGACTTGCGAGCTAAACTAGGGGTCATTCTAGTCTTCTGGGAGCAAGAGGAAACCAACCACGTCAAATTCGAAGGACGACATCCACGAATTGGCCAGGAACGGAGTGCCCTGGTTCTGAGTATTTTCGAGCTTGAGGACGACGACTTCCAGGTAACGGCGAGACCAATTGACGGTACCATTGTGTTCGTATGAATCCCCTTAACCTACTGGTGAAATTAATTTGAGATTGGGGTTAGTTTGGGTGAGTTCCAGAATGTCGATTTGTTCGACTGTTCGAGTTTGAGTTGGGTCGTTTGGGTACTAGTCGAGGTTAACCTTCATTACAGACCTAAAATTAAAGGATTAGGGAAGATAATAGGATCAAAAACGAGAGGAATTGATTGAGAATTGGGCTTGAACTGGTCGGGTTGAGTCGCGGGTATTAGACCCGTTTATCAGTTGATTCGGGTAAGGACGAAGGTACTGTAGCTTGGCGCGTGGCTTTCACGCGCAGCCACTTTGGGCGGCGCGTGACGGCGCGTGTGGCGTCAACTTCGATCACGGTCAACATGAGAATTAATCCTTACAGTTTAAATAACATTTTATCTTTAGAGTTCGAATCGATCAGGAGTCATTCGGGATAATTTCGGGAGTCCGGAAGATTAAGTCTTTAAGTTTATTTTTGCCGAAAAATCCGGAAAAATTCGGAAAAATCCTACGAGTTATTTCGGGATGTTTGTAACCCTTCTTGTACGTTTTCACAGGCCCGGACACTTCCGAAGCTACGGAGGAGCGCGCGGGACGCGATTGACGTGTCCTAAGACAGTGAGTGGACTCTTTGATTTTTTTAATTGGGCATGCATGACTATTTTGCTTATTTATCTCATGGTTTTACATATGATTTTACGATGGTGAGATGATATATCGGTTTTACTTGTTTTCACGTTTTTCGAGATAATTATCGTATTTCACGCATTTCGAGATTTCGGTTTTTGCCTATGCATGCGTGATAACTTTTGATGAAGTATCTGGTTATGAATATGCATGTTTCGGATTTATGATGTTTGATCATATTGTGAAGAAATTTTCTGTTAATTGCATGTGTTGGAATTTACATGTGAATTCGGGCATGAGTCCTGTTACGATGAGAAATGTTTTTGGAATAATGTTGGAAAAAGATTTGTGATGAATCCTGGTTTATTATGTTTAAAAACGGTTTTTGGGTTTAAAGACCCGGCTGATGGTTGGATCTGGTTTTGGGTTTAAAGACCCGGTATGTTGATTCTGGGGGCGGGCCCGAAAATTGAGTTTAAAGACTCGATTATTATGATACCCCCGAGGCCTACTAATCGTGTTTTGAGTTTAAAGACTCGTTGATATCCCGGGAAGGCCTAATGTTGAGTTTAAAGACTCGGATGGATCCAACGGCATAATCATGATTATTGTTTTATGTTTCACTTGATTTGTGCAAATAATGTTTCAAAATGACGGTTTTTGGAATCTGGTATTATTATATGGTTTTACATGAGTTATGACGATCCCTGTAACGTTTTTCTTGTGTTTCGGAGAAAGAGTTTTCAAAAGTTTAATACACAAATTTTGAATATTTGGTTATGCATGCGGATTACAAAACTGGAGGGCGAACCCGATTTCGGAAAAACTGTTTTTCCTGTTAAACTTATGTGTCGGTCCACTCACACCTTGTTGTTTTAAATTCCCTCCAGGTCGTGGTACAAGCGTGGGGGCAAGCGCCGAGGCAGAGGCAGAGGCATAAAGTTTTCCGTTGCGGAGTAGTTAGTTCACTGAGTAGGACTTGTTCTTTAATTTGTTTTGTAATATTGCTCTGTGAAACTGTGGACTTGACGTCCAGTCGCATGTATTTGTTTAATCTCCCTGGTCTGACAATGGGTGTGTTGTAATTTTAACTAGTTTTCCGGTCCTTTGGGTTCGATTGTCAGACGGGAGCAGGATGCTTCTCGATTATCGAGGCGATAATCGGGGTGGGTCCTGTCATAAGGAGGCCCAATGGACGGGTGACAAGTGTCACCCATCCATAGGCCATCCTTATATCTTCATGCATCGACCATTTTCCTCATTCAAACTCAAAAGCCGATCTCACCATTTTTCCTCTCCTCTGTGCAACCCAAAACCCTTCCAACCCAACCCCAGATGATCCAGACAGAGAGGCAAGAGAGTGAGGGAAGATGTTGAATGTTGGTGGCCGGCCTGGACGGCCAGAACCGCCGTGGACGGCGGCGTGGAGGCAAGGAACCCGAGAGGTACTCGGTTTAACCCTTTTCCATTTTATTTTGGTTTTACACGATATAGTTGATTCTAGGTGATTAGAGTGAGCTTAGGGGGTTATTAGGAACCTATTAAGATGGTTTTGGGAAGCTTTGGACGGCTATGAAGCCGTGGGGGAATTTTGGAAAAATGGGCCGTATGGTTCAAAAATCAAACCATGAGTTTTATGTGGTTTTGATTAATTTTAATGATTAGAAATGATAGGGAATGAAGAAATAGGAATTATAGGATTAATTAGGGTTGGAATCAGACCAAAACAGAGGGGGAAAACCGCTGAACCGGTCACGCCGGTTCAGACCGGTCCAGAACCAGAAAATCGGTTCACTTGATGTAGGTGACGATGAACAGTACACAGGGCCTTCTTGGGGCGCGTGACCCATAATTTGGGGAAGTGTTCAGCATACGAAATCTTCTATTCAATGTAACAAACATTTTGGGACTAGTTTTGGGTCAATCGGACATCGTTTCGATAGGTTTCGGGGTGTCCAAAGGTTTAGGATCGAGTTTAAAAATAGTTAGAAAATCGGAAAAATTATGGGACTTCAATGAGAGGTTAATGAGGCTATTAGTAACCCTCTAAATGAATTTGGACAGGTTTGGGAGTCCCGGTGATGGTGATTGACCCGGGAGACGATTATGGCATGTTTATCGAGGCGCGGCTTCGGATGGTCTGTAAGTGGACCTTGATTTCTAAACTGTGATGCTTGAATAAATGTTTTATATGGATTATGATTGTGATTCTATGATGTTGAATTGGATGATTGTAAATTATATGATGATTGTGATTCTTGCACGTAAATCAAGATTTTTCGGTTTTACTCTGATTTTCCATTCTTATGGTTTTGGAAATGGTTTAATGAAATGATTTTGGATTTGAAAAGGTAAACTCGGGTTCAAGACCCCTTTGTTCGGAAACCCTCGGAATCGATGTCCCTTTTTGTTACGTTCTCGGGCCATAGGTCCAATTGGTTCTTATATTGATTTCGGATTTAGAAATATGGAATTGGGCATGAGACCCATTTGATTTACGAAATCGGGCACAAGGCCCAGTTGGTTTACGATTCTGACCAGAGGTCCAGTTTTTATGTGGATTCGGGCCTAGGGCCCAGTTATGTGTTATGATGGTGATTTCGAGTCAAGGACCCTAGAAATGGATTTACGGGTCATGACGGTTTATAGGAACCGGCATGAACCCTTGGAAAGGATTTTATGGTTCATGACGACTTATGGGAAGAACACCTTCACCAAAACCACTTTGAATTCCACCCTTATGGTCATCGACGACCCTCAAGACGGTCTTGAATCTTCTCAGGGAGTTGAGGAACATTCCTTCCACCGTAGTCCCATGCCCATCCTCCCATGTACGGTGGAGATGGTCACATTTCTCTGGTTCGATCCTCTCCCACTGAAACTAGTCAGGTCCGTCCTTTTTTAAACGTACCACCCAAAATGGCCACTAATCCCAACCTAAGAGTGACATGTGTCACTCAATTAATAGGGTGTCATAGGAGCTGGTGACTCATCAAATACTTCAAAAATACTAAATTACCCTTAGTGCCTAATTTACCAAAATACTCCTGGAATTTTTAGACTTTTAACTCTTTCGTACGGTTTCTGTTTTTTGCATACCGCCTGTCCACAGACTAAGGACTCCGGGACCTACTCAATGGTACTCACGCAGGGTCCAAAAAGTATCGTGAGCAAAAAGTCAACTATTGACCACATAAGTAAGGGTAAAATATCAATTTCCAAACTAATTTCCAAAACTGCCCTGATTCCCGGGATGGGTCGTTACAGTAGAGCTAGCTAATTTACACTAAAATGCTTGTCATAGAGTTTAAGTTGGGATTTTTAAAGAGTTTAAATGTCACTAAAAGTTTAGACATACGTATTTAATTAGGATTTTTAGAGAGTTGGTAACAGTTTGAAGTTATTCAAGTTATACTTTTATGGAGATTTATAAAGTTATTAAAAATTGCGGTGTATTCAATCATGACATTTTATAACTCTTTAAAAGTTTAGCTATATATTCAACATATCAATTAATAATATTGTTGACTTCAATACATGGAAGAGTTTTATAGAGTTTAACAAATATTTTAGTGTAAATTATGCTTTAGTAAATTTTATGATTTGTCAAGTCTCCCCTCTCGGATTACTACCGACAAGGCTTAAAATATAATTTGTGATTTTTTAATAGACTCAATAAAATTGAAGTCTCCTATAGGAATTATAAGTAATTAAATAAAAAAACTTTACAAGAATTTATTTATTGTTTGAAGAAAAATAAATAAATAATAGAATAAATGAATAAAAAAAATTCAAAAGCATGCATGATACCTTAACGGCCTAGTATCTCAATCTCATTAATCGTTAGAAATTTATATTTTTGTAAATGTTTTTGTAGTATTAGAAATATTTTATTTTAGTTTAGTTATAGAATTTTTAGTAAAACTACAATTATGATTTGATAATAAAATTCTTCAACTAAATATGTATCAAATTATATTACTTAATATTATTTTCTGCAAGACATATCACAAAATATTTTGACTATACAAAACTTTATCATGTAACTCTATATAATTCCGTTATTAATTTTATAAAAATTTATGAAAATTAATAAATCAGTAAAACTTGATCACTTCAAAAAATTATGTAATTATATGTATAAATCTGAATTTAATACCCCTTATAAAACTAGCGTGATTTTATTTTGCCTGTATCTAGCTCCACCCAGGGGTTAGATGGGGAAAAGCTTATCAATATAAAACCTTGTACCTTCCATGGTGTCTCGAGATGGTTGGTTTCAAAATGATTTAGGGGTCGCAGTTTACGGGACTCAAAAAATTTTTGTTTTCTATTATGGAGGGTACCTTTGAATTATTCTAAAATTGTAAGGATATTTTTAGTAGATAAAAAATGATGATAACAAAAGAGAAAATATGTCCCGTTACATAAACAAGAATATATAAATGAGATTATCGATTGTAAAAGGGGTCTACACGTAGTCTTACATAATAATACGAGAAATGAAAACCTAAGAGAAATTAAATTCTTATCAATGCAACAGAAAATTGAAAATTAAATAATCAATTAAAAGGCATTACGCAAATTTATCTGAAATTCTATACCATATATTTATCCAAAAATCCCAAATGTTTGTAGATCATCGAGCCATTTGTCATCTTCATTTGTGACAAAATTAAGGATTAACAAAGGTTTGAATTTTTTTTTTATGTTATTTTTATTACTCGTATGGGAAGCTTGGAGTATATACAGTACTCCCAAGTGTTTATATATAGTTTTTTTTAAAAAAAAAAAAATTATTTGCGACTAATACAATGCCTGTATAATCGCGGTTGGTAGAGATAGACGTCATAGCCGCATGAACATTGACCTACAAAGTAGAAAGTGGAGTTAAATGTGTAAATTAACGATGCTAATCATGATATAATACTTGACTAAATACTAATTAGCTAACCTACAAAACAAACAAAGAGTCGTTTTCTTCCTCCAACTTTGCTTTCTTTTTTAATTTGGTGCTTGTTTTGTTTGGTTAAATTCTTGCATTTTAGATGGAAAAAAAGCTTCTTGATGTCGAAATAAAAATATTAAATTCCCTATTCTTCTAATTGTATACCGTACGTATTAAAATATAATTAAAGGGTTAAGATTTTAATTTTGAACATATCATATCCTTTGTTATAAAAAGGAAGCAAACACGTACCAAATCACAATCGACAAGATAAAAGTCGCTCCTTCAGATGAGATGGATCTTATACGTACGTACAAATTTTCAATCTTAAAGGATGTATATTAATGTAACTTAGTTGTCAATTATACTTAAATATATAGAAATTTGGAGGGATTAAGACGTTGAGAAAAACCCTTCTCCATACTATAAGAAATATTATTGCTACCTTGTTATTAAAATTAGAGTGGAATATTAAAGAAATATTTTCAAGAGCCCCAGATCAAACCACCAAGCGTACACTCAATTATTATTATTATTTTTTTGTGGCAACATTTGACTTGTTAATTGAAAAAAATTGTTGACATATTTTTCAAATTATTGTTAGGATTTTGTTGAACATTTGGTGTACGTGCATCAAATTACGGGGCACATGTTTTCACCATTGCAAAGTGATTTTGAATCACTACCCAAAAAAAAAAAATCACTGTTCTGAAAAAAAGAACAAGATATACTTCGTCGGCTAAATAGGACTTAACCCAAATAAAATTTAGTGGATTATCCCGTTAGCTTGAAAGCTACAGGGCCTCATGACCAAGGATGAAAATATCGGTGGATATCGGCGAAATGTGGCCGATATTTCATTAAAATTAGCCGGCGGCACATAAGAGGGGGGAAAAGATATCTCACGAAATTTCGATCTTTTTTCTTATTTTAAGGAGATAGATCTCATTATTTACTTAAAACGATCGAAATCGGCCTAAATTGGGTGAAAATCGGACGTAAAATAAAATGATCTTAAACCAGTCGGGTCATGCCGCCGGGTTAAAAAAAACCTGAATCGCAGACCTGCGTCTAGATGACTGTTAAGAGTGTTAGTTTGTATACTTTATATTATATTGTTCTTATATTATCAATTAAGTTGGCCTAGCTAAGTTGGTTGTGTACTTTATGCCCTTCCCCTCAACCTAGCTTTGAACCCAACAATGCTCCATTTCTTAAGTTTTTTTATTTTTTATTCGTTTTTTCCAAATTTTTAACAATGTTTGTCATTATTTTTTTTTAATTTTAAATATATTAATTCTTTCCAATTTTTGAACAAAGATTGGCTCTATTTTTTCATCTTTTTTTCCAATTTTAAATATATTTACTCATTTTATAATTTTTCTTCCATTGATTTTTTTTATGCTTATTGTTATGTTTTTAATTATATTAATATTCAATTATAGTAATTCACTTCAATTTATGTTTATATTTAAAATTTTATATTATTAGTCATCGGCATAACCCTATTATATAATATTATTCATCATATATTTATTATATCATAACCATTTTATAGTTTTTATTAGTCCTATATAACCATCATTAGGTACTTAAATTTTTCCCAAAGTTTCATTCCAAATTTCCAACTTTTAGACCGAATTTCCATCATTTTTGTTGACCGTATGAAGGCTAGCAAAGCAATATCGACTGAGATGAAGGATATATTCATCGCTTAGGGCACTCAATCCGCGATAATCGAACAAAACCTAGTAGCTTTGAAATCCGACTAAGATGAAGGCTCAGATGAAGGCTTCAGTGATCTGAAAGTCGCTCATTCAGATGGAATAGATCTTATACGTACGTACAAAATTTTCAATCTTAAAGAGTGTATATTTGTGGAACCCGAAATCATCCGAAAATTATGGACATGCCACGTGGCCCGTAATTCCCAAAAATGACCAATTTGCCCCTGGCAATAACGCTGATCATTTGAAAACACCCGCATATTAAATAATCTATTTACCAGTTAAATATATTATTTGATCGGGTTAAAATCTCCGTAATATCAATATTCTCCCCGAGAGTTAATTGTCGTTATTCTTAATAATAGATAATTAATATTGATGTTAAAATACAATAATTGTCATTACTATCATGACAAACCATCATTGCAATTATTAAATAGTATATTTAATTAATAATATATTTTTTATTAATTAAATATTCAACAGACCAATCAGAACGCTCCAAGGTTCCCAAGATTTTCCTATAAATAGTAAGGCACATTTCATTTCCAAGGTACGTTGATTCTTCGTTTCGAAGTATATCCCTTTCCTCTCTCAAAGCTAACTTAAGCATCGGAGTGTTCTTGGTCGAACAATCCCCCGGGTAAATCGATCGAAGTAACGATAGCTAATTGTTTGCCGTTTGCAGGAATTGTTAGGACTTTTCGCGACGAGTTCAATCTTTGATTCAACAATTGGTGCTTTCATTGAGAGCAATTGAGGAATACTCAGAAGAAGCTCTCTCAATTGTTCATCGTTCATCTTTCTTCGTTCGTCGTTCATCGACATTGTTCGAAGATTTTGAACGTTGTTCATGACTTATCAAGAAATCGTTCATCGTTCATCTTTCTTCGTTCGTCGTTCATCGACATTGTTCGAAGATTTTGAACGTTGTTCAAATCATCCATCAACAAGCTTTCCAATTCAAAATTCTTCGATTCAGCATGGCTAAGGTTCGTCGATCCGTTCAGTCAGCCGGAGAAGATGTTTCTGCCTCAACAGCTCAGACGAGCAATGAGGCTCACATAGAGACTCCGGAGAAGCGCCCAGCTCAACCCAGGCGCGTGTCCATAGAAGCGCCCATTGAGACACTCGAAGGGAGACCAACCTTCAGTTTTGGAGCATTCCCCTCTCCAAACAACCAAATACCCGCGTCAGGGGAAGGAACTTCGGCTCTACAATAGGCAGACAGGAGGTTGATGGGAAATACATCACGACATGATCAGCCCGCAGCAAACAGGGTCCTAAGGGACTTCTTGGATGGGTATCATGACATCTCAAGGAGAGGTCACCCCCAACCCCCCCAGGATATCTTGGTGCAACAAGTTGAAAGGTTGAACAACCAAGTTCAACTTCAGTCAGAGCTTCTGTAGCAACTCCTAGCAGGGAGACCAGTCCAGGAGCAGGACAGACATTCCACGTCACGTGGAAGACAAGAGAATGCCTAAAGACGTCCTGGGAAAGAACAAGTCTTCTGCCAAACAATGTCACGAGATACTTCGCTAAGCGATTATGTAGAAGAAAGTCACGCTTGTCGAGCAAAAAGCCCACAACGCCTAAAGCCATCAGTACGTGAACGGCTAGGAGGTAGGGTTGGGGCAACCTCACGGGCAGAGCTCTCACAACGCTCAAATGGGAGTAGGGGGCAACCTCAGGCTCTATACAAAGACCCAAGATGATCTGCCCACGATAGTGAAGGAGAGGATGAGGCCTACTCCCCTACACGATCCCAGAGATCGAGGGAAAAAGGCCCATGGAGGTTCTCGACTACTGGCACAACGGGACTCATCGCCTCAGCACGGCGCATTGCGGGCTAATGATGTTAAAAAAATACTAGATAGGCACCTTCGTGCTCAGCGAGGTGGCGATCTAGAGGACGATCTATGTCGCCAAATACAGCTCTCTACGCCTTTTTGTAAGGGATATCGAGGAGGAGCCATTCCCCCAGAGGTTCGCAACGCCGAACTTTACTCCATTCAAAGGAGCCTATGACCCGGTAAAACACATAGATTATTACCGAGGAGTCATGGTCCCCCACAAGTCTAACGATGCACTTATGTGCAAAGTTTTTCAAGCTTCTCTTCAAGGCCAAGCCATGACTTGGTTCAATCATCTCCCCCCCGAGGTCAATTGAGTCCTTTGAAAAGTTGGCCCTGGCATTTGTGAAGGAATACGCACAACTTCGGACAATCGAGGTGAAAGATGACCATCTTTTCTCTGTCCGAAAGAGAACAAAAGATACTCTGCGACAATACATACGGAGATTTTGCGAAGAGAAGTCTCTCATTGTCGGCTGTAGTGACCTTGTTGCAGTAATGACATTTAAACAAGGACTCCCTCGAGACAGCTAGCTTTATGGGGACATCGTCATGAGCAATGCGCGAAGTCTCACCAAAATACTTTCGCTAGCAGAGCGACATGAAAGTTGGGAGGACGAGAAGAATTCCACTCAAACTCAAGACCATGCTGGGGCCAGTGAGAAGACCCCCAAAAAAGAGGAGTCCCATGGAAAGTTTACGGCTGGAAAGTCCAACAAGCGTAAAGCGGGACAACCTTCCCAAACACCGGCTGTGGGGAAACCTAACTTGCAGCTATCTTTACCAGTCCATCAGATCCACAATGAAATTAAGGACAAACCATGGTTCAAGAAGCCGAAGCCAGTCAAAGGAGATCAGGAGAAGGCTGATAAAACGAAGTGGTGTGCCTTCCACGAGTGCTCTGGGCACAACATCGGAAAATGCATCTTTCGAGAGATATCTCCGAAATATCATTAAGGAAGGGCATTGCACTGAGTACGTCAAGGGGAAGGCTGTAGATCGACCTACTAACAAGGGACCAAAGGAACCTGCAGCCAAGATGATTCGCATCAACACCATCATGGATGAATCAGAATTGCTAGGAACCACCTCCAAGCAGAAAAAGAGAAAGATACGAGATGCACTTGCCGTCTCTCAAGTCTCTCAAGTTACCACCCCCTAGGTGGCCAACAACCTTGTCGTTGGTTTCTCTTTGAAGGACAAGGAGGGACTTGATTGGCCGCATGATGATGCATTAGTCGTATCAATTCAGATCGCTCATGCTCAAGTTGATCGGATTCACGTGGATGAAGGGAGCGCGTCAAATATCCTCAGCCTGGATGCAGTGCGCAGGATGGGGTTAGAAAGCCTCGCAGTAAAAGGGGTTGTCCCTCTCCGAGGCTTCAATGGGTCAACCAGTATGACCGTAGGTACTCTCCAACTGGATGTACATTCAGACTCCGTTGTCACGACCCAGACCTTTTACATCATGGACGAGTACTCTCTATACAATGGAATCCTCGGAAGGCCATGGCTTCACAAAATCCTCGCAACCACATCAAGCCTTTACCAGAAGATTAGATTCCCTATTCCCGGTGGTGGAATCAAAGAAATCAAGGGTGATCAGACGATGGCTCGACGGTGCCTCACCGAAGGGCTAAAGGAGGTCAAGGCGGCAGAATTCATTCCCCAAGCAGGATCATCCACTGGGGGCAAGCTTTCTTCTTCATCTCCCAAATAGCAACTAATCACGGGTTAAGATCCTTATGTTCACGAGGAACCATCAGCTCCGGAAGGGTGGCAGCTGGAGGATGACGTCATCCTCGTTCAACTTGACCCTCAACATCCTGAGCAAGAGGCCCGTATTGGTGCCCGATTGAGTGATACAGAAAAGGAAGAACTCATAGCCTTCCTGCGTGAGGAGAAAGAAGTTTTTGCTTGGTCTTCGTCTGACATGCCAGGGATTGACCCTACCATCGTTAGCCACAAGCTACACGTCAATCCCCACCACAAGCCGGTCAAGCAGAAAAGACACAATTTTTCACCATAGAAAATTGCTATCATCCAAGAGGAGATTGACAAATTACTCATTGCTGGATCCATTGAAGAAGTTTCACACTCTGAATGGCTAGCAAATGTCGTGCTTGTCAATAAAAAGGAAGCTGGACGGTGGAGAGTTTGTGTTGATTACACCGACCTCAATCTTGCGTGCCCAAAGGATCACTATCCTCTGCCTAGAATCGATCTTTTAGTGGACTCAACTGCAGGGAATGAGCTGCTAAGCTTCCTGGATGCATACTCGGGCTATAATCAGATTTTCATGCATGAAAGAGACAAGGTCAAAACTGCCTTCGTCTTCGACCGAGGTGTGTACTGCTACAAGGTCATGCCATTTGGCCTCAAGAATACAGGAGCAACGTACCAGAGGCTCGTCAATCGGATGTTCAAGGATCTCATCGGAAAAACCATGGAGGTCTATGTGGATGACATCATGATCAAAGGAGAAAAACGAGGGGATCATATCGCCAACTTGTGAGAGACCTTCAACTTGCTGAAGAAGTACAAAATGAAGCTCAACCCTCTGAAATGTACTTTCGGAGTGTCAGCAGGGAATTTCTTGGGATACCTTGTGACTCAGCGTGGGATCGAAGCAAACCCAAAGCAAATCAAGGCAATACTCGAGATGAAATCCCCATTAAGTCTGAAAGAGATTCAAAGTCTCACTGACGAGCAGCAGCATTGAATAGGTTCCTGTCCAAATCAACTGACCGGTGTCGACCTTTCTTCCAAGCAGTAAAGAAGGCATCTAGGGATAAGTGGGATGAAGGTTGTGAGGAAGCATTTCAACATCTCAAGGCCTACTTGACATCTCCACCATTGCTATCAAAACCCAAAGATAACGAGGACCTGTTCCTATATTTGGGGGTTTCAGATGTTGCTGTAAGCTCTGCACTTATCCGGGAAGAAAATGGGATTCAGCTTCCTGTATTTTACACATCCAAAGCCCTCCTTGATGCTGAGACACGATACCCGAAATTTGAAAGGCTGATTCTGGCATTACTAGTTACCACAAAGAAGCTGAGGCCATACTTTCAAGCTCATTGGGTGATCGTCATGACCGAATATCCGCTCCGTTCGTTACTTCATGCACCCGATGCATCGACACGAGTAATGAAATGGGCCATCGAGTTGAGTCAGCATGATTTGTTCTATCGACCACGAACAGCTGTCAAAGGCCAGACCTTAGCGGATTTTGTTGTGGAGTTCACACCAGCGTCACTGGAAGGAGGCAATAAGCTTGGAAAAACCCCCAGGGCCGCCGACACTTCTCTGCCACGGGATCAAGAAGCCAGTTCTTCTTCCCTACAGCCCTCAACTTCCAATCTTCTATGGAAGCTCTTTGTTGACGGTTCCTCGAACCAGAAGGGGACAGGAGAGGGAATTGTCCTTATCACTCTAGATGGCTCAATAATGGAGCAGGCAGTACAGTTCGGGTTCAAAGCCTCTAACAACGAAGAAGAGTATGAGGATTTGATTTGCGGGCTCACACTTGCCAAGGAGTTGGGAATCAAACGCCTCGCTATTCATTCGGATTCGCAATTGATTACTAACCAATCGACCGGTGAATATGCTGCACGTGATGCAAGGATGCTCAGATATAATAACAAGGTCCAGGAAATGCTTACCTTTTTCCCGATTTTTACTTTTCATCAACTTCCACGAGCAGAAAATACGCAAGCAGATGCGTTGGCCAATCTAGCATCATCACTTGACTTTCGTTTCAAGCGCTCAATCCCGATTGAGTATCTCGAGCAGAGGAGTATTGATATGAGGGAGATCGAAGTGAGACAAATTGGTTCATCTCTAAGCTGGCAAGATCCTTTCCTCAACTATCTGGAGCATGGAATATTGCCTGATGAACGATTAGAGGCCCGCAAAGTCTAGATGAAAGCTGTGCGATACTATGTCGACAGGGGCCGACTCTTTCAAAAGAGCTTCACAGGACCAAACTTGTTATGCTTGAGGCATCCAGAAACATTGAAAATTTTGGCGGAGGTTCATGAAGGACATTGTGGAAATCATTCCGGTGGAAGGTCGCTTGCTCAAAAGACGCTTAGTGCAGGATTTTACTGGCCTACTCTACGCCAGGAAGCTCTGCAATATGCCCAGAAGTACGACAAATGTCAAAGGTTCAAGCCTAACCAATTGGCACCACCGCAAGAGTTGCATGCACAGGTAAGCCCTTGGCCATTCATGCAATAGGGACTTGACATCGTTGGACCACTCCCAAGCACTCTAATCCCAAGCAAGAAGTATTTGATTGTCGCCACTGACTACTTCACTAAATGGGTGGAGGCAAAGGCCTTGGCCACCATAACCCAGGCTGATGTCCAAAAATTCATCTGGAACCAGATTATCTGCCGATTTGGGCTCCCCAAGGTCATTCTAACTGACAATGGGACTCAGTTCACTGGCGCTATAATCAACGAGTTCTTTGAGCTTTGGAAGATCAAGCATTTCACTTCAACTGCATATTACCCCCAGGGTAATGGCCAGGCAGAAGCTTCAAACAAGACGATCCTTGACTGTATCAAGAAGCGACTCGATGATAAGAAAGGCTTGTGGGAGGAGGAGTTGGATGGCACGCTCTGGGCATACCGTACCACTCCGCGTCGAGCAACAGGAGAGTCTCCATTCACCCTTGCATACGGCACTGACGCAGTCATTCTTCCACATGTTGTTGTCCCGGCACCCTTCACCGAGCTCGATGATCTAGTAGTCAACTCCATCGCTCTAAGAACTTCACTTGATCTCAGCGAGGAATTAAGAGAGCAAGTGGTGAAGCGTATCTCCAGCTACCAGCAGCAAGTGAGAAGCTCCTATAACAAGAAGGCTCGACTCCGACATTTTCTCCCAGGTGACCTTGTTCTCAAGAAAAAGTTTGCGGCACCCAATCGTCCAGTGTCTCAAAAACTCAAATCCTCATAGGAAGGACCTTACCGAATCTACCAAGTAGGCGGAAAAGGAAGCTATACCTTGGAGAACATGGACGGAAAGTTAGTGAGTGGTTCCATGAACGCTCATCACCTCCGAAAATATTATGTGTAATGCAAAATAGAGCTCAATAATAAGCTAGTCATTGTTTGGTGCCAAATAAAGACTTTATTCCCCCGGGAAGGACTCAAGTCTTCCTTCGGGAAGCATCAAAAACCTTCCACCAGGGAGCACACAAAGCCTTCCTTCTGGAAGCACCTCAAGCCTTCCTCTTAGGAAGCACCCTAAGCCTTCCTCTTGGAAGCTCTCTAAGTCTTCTTCATTGAAGCACTTCAAGCCTTCTCTTAAGAAGCACAAGCCCTTCCCTGAAAGCATCATACCAAAGACTTAATCATCTAAACGTCACAAGTTATTTAGAACTCACTGTTATACACGCATGGTTACAGTAGAGGCATATAAACGAGCTCACACCAATGCATTGACAGGCATTTAAAAGTGTTCGCTTCGACACACAACATATAAGAAAGTTAACACTTTCGTTCCAACAATTTAACTTAAGTGATTCTTCTTATTTATTCATTTGGAGGGTATTTGGAAAATCACATGTCGATTGCTCACACCAGTTGTCCAATACAAAAATGAAAAAGCAATAGCCAACATATACATGTAAAGGCCCTATAGAGGCAAGTCTTCAAACCCCATTGTTTTTCTAAACTCTTCCCACTCTTCTGCTGAAAGTAGGGAAGCATCGTTAAACAATGAATCAACAGTCTCAAGGGCAGCTTCCTTCCCGGTCCCGGTCTCAGGCTCTAGGTCAGGTACCCGAAACAGGCTCAAACTCTTGCTCCAGCTCTCGTTCCCGCTCTTTGGTGGTGACCCCGCTGTAACTTGTCATGTCCAACTTTTGTGCCTCAGTGGGTTTTTGGCACAAAGTTGTTGGGGCATGCGGTGACAGTAAGTGGTCGTGTCTCAGGAGCCTTCTAGCCTTCAGACTCTGGATCTCCACCTCCAAAAGTCTGATTGTTTCTTCTGAGTCCTGCAATTTTCGGTGCACCAAAGTAAGCTCATCCCGAGCGATATCTCGCTCTTTTTTTATCAGCATCGTCTCTACACGGCTCGTCTCCAACTCACCCACTTTGACCTCCAATGTATGGATTCTCCCGACCAAGACTTCGTTGTTCCGTCTAGAGTGGTCTCGGGCTTCTCAAAGGCGTTTGCATTCGCTCTTCATTCGCTCGTTTTCATCTCCCAAACTAGCATTTCCACGAAGCATGTCAACCAATTTGTGAGCCCCTGCTTTCTCAATCCTAAGGTCTCGAACTACCTTATCGTAAGCTCCTTGCGGAACATTTTTTTTTGACTCCCCTCTGCTCGGATGAGGGCACCTATCACACCAGGAGTTTTGGATGACGACCGTGTCTCCCCCACTATTCGAACTGGGCCTTCATCTCTCAACACTTGATGAGCTGGGTAGTAGGAGGTGGGAATCGCCTTCAACTTCTTAAGTTGTTTGGCTGCATCCTCACAGGGATCGTCTGAGGTTTTGCGCTTACTAGATGACTCCGCAGGACCAGAACGGTTGGGTTTCGAAGGAAGCTGATCCTCATGTTTTTTCTCCAAAGAGCCAGTGGGTCCTTGCTTATTGTTCTTCTTTTGAACAATGGGTTTTTTCAACCGCAGCGGAGCACTCAACCACTCCTTGATTAGGATGTCCGAAGGCCTCCCGCCATTCATATCTCTAAGTGGAGAGAGTAGCCAGCTCATGTCATGGAGCTCTGGAGGAATTTTCAGGGCCATGTCGATCTTTTTGAGATCAGGATGACCTCCAAACCCGCTGTACAACTCATCAAACGAGCGGAAGTGCGAGGCAATCCACAAGTCCAGGGAGGCGTGTTTGTCCCACTCACCATCGACTTCGATACAGTTGAGTCTGTATGTGTGGTCATCGAACTCCGTCCTAAAAAATAGCTCCACTTTGGGTACAACTCGAGAAACCCGACCACCGGAAATTCCGTTGTGCGACACCGAATAGTAATGCCAGAATTCATCTTCAGTGAGTCCCAGGCCAAAGAACTTGTTCAGCTTCTCGAAGCACATGATGTGTCGATAAGCATCGACGTCCAGTTGAGCAGGGCTGCTTCCCATTCAACCAATAATCTTGGAGAAGAACTTCGAGAACGGGAACTTGAAACCCCACCCGATAGTCAAAGGGTGGATTTAGTCCACCGACCGCCGACAGGGTTTTTTCCCCTTCCGTGCCTAAGAACCTTCATGGAAGAACATCTATCGCCAAGCTCCAAAAAACGTCGTCTGGAAAAGCAATTTGATTACGAGCCTTCCACTCCTTGAAGTCTTCAGGCTTCTCAAACTCCATATCTTTCCCTCGGAACGGACTTAGGCCACGAGAACCGCCACGCTCCCACAAAGCAAGTTTGCTGGGTCTCTCGGCACCCTGATGCATAGCGAGCATATTCGTGGTACTAGCAAGAGTCACAGTGAATGTGATCTAGCCTACCAATGGTCACTAGTCACGTTCGCAGGTACACGCAGTCACCTCCAAATCCTCGTCGACTATTCCGCCAAATCACCGCCCACCACGTGGCGCCAGTTGAACACCCGCTCCAACAAAGTTTCTAAGCACCCTCGGCGGACTCTTGACGCGTAGCAAGCATTTTTGTGGTACTAGCAAAAGTCACATTGAATGTGTGCCAGCCTACCAATGCTCGCACGCACTGTCCAAATCACTCGTTTTCTAAGCTGCACGCATTCCCGTAATTTTCGACACTTACCAGGAATCTCGAATCCTACCCAAAAACATCATGAAAGGTCAATAATGACCCTATGAATATCATATCAATTTCCCACAATTTTTCGATAATTAAATATTAATTTAAAACATAAACTAAAACTTCGAACCCTCAAAACTATATCGAAACAGTGTCCGATTTCCTCGAAATCAGTGCCAAAATGTTCGTTACATTGAATATAGTAAAATACATGTTGAACACTTCCCCAGCAAACCAACCACGCGCCCTCATGTGCCGCCGTGAGTGGCTGCGCGTGAAAGCCACGCGCGTGAACAGTAAATGCTACAGTGTCATCGTTCCTGCCTGTTTCCCTGTTAAACGGGTCGCGTACCTACGACCAGACCCGAAGCAATCTCAGCCAATTCGATCCGAATTCCTTCGTTCCTTCCACTGGTTTTCATGTATCCAATCCTATTTAGAGATCCTTATGCTCAATTTCATGAGATTGGACCTCAATTCACTCGACTCGAAATGAAAACCCGATGGATCCTTAATCGGGTTCCACCCAATTTTAGGCAATTACTTCAAATTAATCACACAGAAAGTAACCTAAGATCATAATAAACATTAATACCAGGTTAATTGCACTAATATTTACCTCTAACCATTCGATTTCAAGCTCGATTTTTCGAAGCCTTTAAAGCTTCTGTTCTTTCTCAGTATAGCCTCAATCCCCTTTGTTTTCGATGTGGTTCGATTCGAATTGATCCCAGGAGACTTAATCAAGCCTCAATTTTGATCCTCAAGACTCACGAATTCGAATTCGAATTTTCACCACAAATTTTCAAAATTTTCGAAAATCTGCAAAATCAGTGACCCCTCTATCCCTCGTGTTTGTTTTGATCAAATTCAAACCTTTCAATCTCTCATTCTCACAACCGAATTACTCTGTTATTTAACAATGTCAAATTTTGGACAAAATGAATGATTTTTCCCTAATTAAGGGCTTAATGTTCCTAACCCTTGATTTCATCCCTAAAATCAGGTGTAAAACTGAGAGGGAAAGTGACATGAATCTTTGGCTGGTAGCTTGAGTCAGCATTCACCTTTCGTTGAAAGACCGTTTCGCCCTTCGCTCGGAAATTTACAGTTTTACCCCTGGACTACGTAGAGCCGTAAACTTTCACATCCGAGCTCCGTTTTGGACATGCCACCTGTCTACGGACCCGTGACATCCCGAACTACGTCACAGTCATTGGCCAAAGTCCGTCTGACCGTCCGAGTCAAAAGTCAACATTTTGCCCTTACTTTGCAAAATTACCAAAATACCCCTCGACTTTGCTGACCCACAACTTTCGTGTCCGACCTCAGATCGATGCAAGCCGCATGTCTGCGGATTCAGCGCCTCTAGACCTACTCAACAGTCCCTTCGGAAAAACCGAAAAGTGTTCCAATCAAAAAGTCAACTTTTGACCCTTACAACCAGGGGCAAAATCGTCAAAAAGGTGGGGGCTCGATTTTTGAACACCAACAGTAACTGGAAAACCTGGTAATATAAGATTCCGAACAATGTACATCCCTTCAGATTCCCCGAATTCCGAATCGATGTGGGGGCATTTGTGGAACCCGAAATCATCCGAAAATTATGGAGCTGCCACGTGGCCTGTAATTCCCAAAAATGACCAATTTGCCCCTGGCAATAACGCTGATCATTTGAAAACACCCGCATATTAAATAATCTATTTACCAGTTAAATACATTATTTGATCGGGTTAAAATCTCCGTAATATCAATATTCTCCCCGAAAGTTAATTGTCGTTATTCTTAATAATAGATAATTAATATTGACGTTAAAATACAATAATTGTCATTACTATCATGACAAACCATCATTGCAATTATTAAACAGTATATTTAATTAATAATATATTTTTTATTAATTAAATATTCAACCGACCAATCAGAACGCTCCAAGGTTCCCAAGATTTTCCTATAAATAGCAAGACACATTTCATTTCCAAGGTACGTTGATTCTTCGTTTCGAAGTATATCCCTTTCCTCTCTCAAAGCTAACTTAAACATCGGAGTGTTCTTGGTCGAACAACCCTCGGGTAAATCGATCGAAGCAACGATAGCTAATTGTTTGCTGTTTGCAGGAACTGTGAGGACTTTTCGCGATGAGTTCAATCTTTGATTCAACAATATTAATGTAACTTAGTTGTCAATTATACTTAAATATACAGAAATTTAGAGGGATTAAGACGTTGAGATAAACCCTTCTCCATAAGAAATATTATTCCTACCTTGTTATTAAAGTTAGAGTGGAATATTAAAGAAATATTTTCAAGAGCAAGAAGCAGGTTAATGATGGTGCTGTGAGTCTGTGAGCCCTCCGTACGTACGTTCGACAGCCCCAGATCAAACTACCAAGCGTACACTCAATTATTATTATTATTTTTTTTTGGCAACATTTGACTTGTTAATTGAAAAAAATTGTTGACATATTTGTCAAATTATTGTTGGGATTTTGTTGAACATTATGTATGTGCATCAAATTACTCGGCACATGTTTTCGCCATTACGTGAATCGCTACACGAAAAAATCGCCATGCCAAAAAAAAAAAACCGATAAGTATATTTCGTCAGCTAAATAGGTCATAACCCAAATAAAATTTGGTGAGCTATCCCGTTAGCATGAAAGCTATGGGGCCTCATGACAAACTATTTTATCCTAGTGTCAGAAATTAAAAAAAAAAAAAAAACAACGTCGTAGTCCTGATTTTCGCTGGTAATGGTTTCATCGCTTTTGCAAAAGCCTCAGAAAAAAAAACAAACAAATATGTAACCCAAAGCAATATCGATTGAGATGAAGGATTCATCGCTTAGGGCACTCAATCTGCGATAACAGAACAATACCCAGCAGCTTTGAAATCCGACTAAGATGAAGGCTGGGATGAAGGCTTCACTTTATTGTCATAAAGCTCAGCTCTAAAATCCGATCAAAACCTCAATTAGCAACTCAGCTCCTTTCTCGATCGTTTAGGGTCATGTTCTTCCAAAATCCAAATTGTTCTTCAATTTTCTTAGCTCATGCCTTTATTGAACTTCCTCTCTCAAGTTTTCAGGTGAGGATATTATATTATTTTGATTTTGATTTTGTCATCTACAGAATCAGTTGAAGCACAAGTGCGCACTTGTTATTGTGTTGAGCAGCATCATTGGCTTTCCTGCCGGGCTTTGCGCGCTACTTCTTTCAACTATGATTTTCTTCTTCTTTGGAAAAAGTCACCATAACATTTTTGGTCTTAAATAATACTGAAAAATCGTCATCTGATTGAATAAAAAAAGTGTTGTCTATGTGAGTGTCACCTATTTGATTAATATCAAACGACACTTATTAATTAACTATCATCTAAAGTAACATCATACGACAATTTTACTGAAAAACTGTCGTCTATAGGCTCTCAGACGACAATTTCATTGAAATAACATCAGACAACATTTTTTTCAGTAAACTATCATCTAAGTGCCTAATAGACAACTTTTTTTTAATAATGTAGACAACAGTCGTCTGATTACATCATTAGAAACCTTAGATTCTAATATTTAAATTAAGATGAGCCAAACAGATGTCTCAGTGTCTCACTATGAAGATGGTGAAATTCCCTTGAGATGATATGCTAACAAAATTCTAGAATTGGTTGCCAAACAAAAAAACTAAATGAAAGTGAGTTTTAAGAATGATAAATTATATAATCATTATAATCATTAATATGAAGTAAAAATACATGAAGTTAGCACACTAATGAAAGAAGGATTCGAAAACCACTGACATTAATCATTTACGTTAAGGCCAATAAATCAGGTCAGCCTTAATTAACTTTTTGTTACAACTTTTTTATTATTTTGAGTTACGTAAAAACATTACATTTTTTATAAATATTATTTTAATTTTCATATGATTCCTATTATAATTTTAATGTATTTAATTAAATATATGTCCATATTAATTATATATAAATAATCAAATATTAAAATATTAAAAGATTAAAAATATTGAAAATATTATACAATTTTGTTGGGCGAAGAACTCCGCCGAGAACATTGAAAGCATTCATTTTCTCCAGCGAAGGATTTGTCCGGCGAAATTGAAGGTTTGCTCGACGAAGGTTTTATCTTCGTTGGATTAAACTAAATCAAGGTTGTGCGTTGAAGGCTTTTCTTAGCGAGGTGGTTCAACAGGCAAGCATCATTGAGTTTCATCTTTCTCGGTGAATGTGTAATGACTCGTCTTGAAAACCTAAGGTATTTTTGAAAAATAAATTGGAAAATAAATTAGGAATAGATAGATTTACCCCTATTTTTAGTAAAGGCCCAATCACGGAAGTTTTGATTGGACTATTGTGTGACTCTCAAACTTATGAGTTAATAGGCATGCGGCACGCAGAAAACATAGATGGTATGATCAAGTTACGGGTCCAAATACCTAAGGAATTTTAGTAATTTTGGTGTTTGTTTAAAGAAAAGGGGAAAAACAGGGGAACACATGGTGGAAAATGAAGAAGGAACCTCTTTAACTCATCTCTCTGTTTGATTAGCGAAGGTACTCTGGAGAAGTGGAAAATCTGTTATCATACTGGTGTTTGCGTTCTGGAAGGAAGGAATAGTGGGAATGACAGAGGAGGGAAACCGTGATTTTATGAGGGAAACTTCACTTGGCTCCATGGAAGCCTAACATCAAGTTCCCGGCCAGTTGTGTTCCCTAGACCTAGACGGACCGTGACCAGCTTGGGTTCATGGGGGTTGGAAGCATAAAGAGCCGGAATGAGAAGGATGTAGTTGGCCAAAACTTCGAACTTGATTTATGGATAAACTAGGTACTAATTCAATCTCCTAATGATATAATCATGTTTCTGTGATTGATTAGTTACATTCTAATAATTGGAACGTTAAAAATGGACGATAATGGAAGAATATAGAATCGGGTCGTACAACCAAGTCGGGACCTGGTTTAAGTCATAGGGGTCGACCCGCAAGAGCTTGAAGGTGAGAAAAAGTGCAACTGCACCTGTTCACGCTCGGGGGAAAATCTCCGGACATCCACTAGCATGTGGCGGCGCATCTGGTATCTCCTCGGAACCCGATCAACACGACTTCTAATGATTTTGATGTTATGGACCCATTAGGTATAGTTTGTGATAAAATTGGACACCATTTTATTGTAGTTCTAAGTATGTGAAGCGACGATGTCCCTAGTGAAAGTGTGTATGCAACTCCCGGGGTTCAGGGAGTTGAATCATAATTTCCTTGTACGATTATGATGTCAAATTAGGGCTTGGAGGAAGCTGGAACATCGGCTTAGGGCTTGTGAAGAGCTGGGATAGCCAGGCTATCAGATCATGGCTCAGGAAAAAGTAGAAATATAGGCTTATACTTTTTTGTCGGTTTAGTTGGTTGGTGTGGACGGTGACTCCGGGTGGATGAATTATATTTTATTCGTATACCGAGATAATAATTCTACCATGGACATTATACATTCCTTGTATGATAGGCTTTCTTGTTTTATTTATGATGTTCTAAAGATATTTCAGGTACTTTGATTGAGTTGTTAGATGAGAAAATGATCGGACATGGTATCATAGCCCTTTCGGGGGCGGGTCATGTCAGAACGTCTTCTTCCATCGAGGAAAGTGCTAGCCCGACGAGGCTTGCATGATAGAGGACGCCCAACGGGGCGTTGCTGGGTAAATCTTTAGCTCGACGAGTTTCAGAGTTTGCTCGATTGAGCTCTTTCATTGGAAAATGGATATTTTTTTGTAGTGTTTCTACAAATCTCAATCGCAATATATAAAACTGGATATGACGATCAGTGGAAAACTATGTCCTTAACTATATATAATTATATTTATTAGCTGAGTAAAAATGTATGAAAATCAATAAATTTATAAAAGTTGATGACTTCAAAAAATTCTATAATTATCTATATAAACCTGTTCAATATATTCCCCTAAGTAATTTTTAAATAGTGAACTATTTTAATAATAATACAAAATCTTATAATTTATATGTTGAACAATATATGCGCTAGTTGAGAGTTAATCAATTCCATCCGTCGAGCAAACTTTGAAATGAACCACTTTGCATGGCAAACCTTTATAGGGCAAAAATAAATTGTGCGCTACGGCGTTGCTTGGTGAACACACTTGCCGAGCAAAACATGTTGACTACCGTCTTGCCCGGTGAACATTTTCCTCCATCGAGTGAAGGTCTGATCTGACGAGTCCGACGAAGTGTTGCCGAGTTAACCTCTTGCCCGAAGGATATATAAACTTGCTCGACAAAGCTCCTTCTTCGGACAAACCTACATTTCTTGTAGTGTATATCTTTCACGCCATTTCTCAAACGCCGATAAATTGTTTTGTGTTCTATTGAGGCAGTGACATCTCTTATTAAAATATATATTAACTAAGCAGATAGCGGAAAATAAATTGGTTGAAATCCAATTGGTTTTGAGTGCTAACAAAGACATGCGTATGTATAGTGATAATAATAATTAAGCAACTTGGAAATAATTAAACCCAAAAAACGTACAATCATTACCAAATGTCTGCCCTAAAATTTAGCCACCTGACAAATCACTTGTTTGACTTGGGTCATCTCCGCCCTATAGAGGCAAGCAAGTAGGGCCTAACAGTAAATGTTGGGTCCACTGTCATCGAAGGTGGGATGATGGCTTTGCGGTATCCGGCGGAGTCAACCGTCATCAAACCTCACATGAAAACGACATGCAATCCCGTCAGAACAAAGCTCTCATAGGTGAATTGATTGGTGTGGGTTCTATTTCAACGAAGTACCGCGTTGGTCTACAATATCTCCCGATCGTTCTCGGATCCTATTCGAGTCGAGTTCTATTACTCGAGTTACGGGCAGCCGAGGTTCTTGTTCTGCTCCATTGGTTTAACGAGGAGAAGGCGATCGTGCTGGGAAGTGGCTGGAGTCTAGTTCGAGGCTTGAGAGTTTGAGCTTGGAGGTCTGTCGATCGTGGAGAGGACAATGTGAGGGAGAAGTTAAACGGCCGCTTAACCTTACTTTGAAAGTGGTGTTGCGGTTGCAAGGTAGTTGTTCTTCTCTCAAAATCAAAGTGAAGGAGAAGAGAAGATTGGTTGAAGTCTTTCGATGTTTAGGCTTGTTCTCAGTCGAGGAAAACAAAGAAAATGGATAGCAAGGGTGCTCTGTTTCCTTTTGATCCCTTTCTCAAAAACTAAGGTAGTGTTTGGATAAGAGGCAAGTGGGGTTGAGCCTACAAGGCTTAAGTGAACAGTACCAAAAACAAAATCCTAAATGGGCTTCTCATGTTCTTTGAGCCTAAAAGAAAATGTTGGGCATAGTTGCATCTGATCTAGTAACTCACCGAACGAGAGCCGAGCGAAAGATAACTAGAGGTAAATTAGAAATTCGCCCTTTTCAATTTCAATTTTCCAATATGGGGTTTATTAATTCATTCCCCTAAGTAATTTTTAAATAATGAACTATTTTGATGATAATACAGAATCTTATAATTTATTTGGTGAACAATATATATATATATATATGCGCCAGTTGAGAGTTATCCAATTCCATCTCCGTGCATGCCCATGACCCACCCGAACTACTTGCAATTCAAATGAAATGACAATAATTAAGCAATTTGAAACCCAGAAAGATGCAATATTATATATCTTTCATGACATCTATCAAACGCCGAAAAATCGTTTTGTGTTCTATTGAGGCAGTGACATCAATATTTCTCTATATATATACACATGTGTCTATATATATATGCGCTAGAAGCAGATAGTGGAAAATAAATTGGCTGAAATCCAATTGGTTTTGAGTGCTCACATCGATATAAATATATTGTGATAATAATAAATTAAGCAACTTGGAAATAATTAAACCCAAAAACGTACAATAATCACCAAATGTCTGCCCTAAAATTGAGCGCCACTTGACAAATCACTTGTTTGACTTGGGTTCTGTATGATTAACACTGTGAGATATAATCTGTGAGGTTTTGAGGGAGTGTGATCCTTGAGAAAGAAGAAGTGGTGAGAGGAAGAAGAAGATCAAAGGAAGAAGATTGCTAGAGAGAAGTCTGTATTAGATTGATCACACAATGCATTACACGACAATGGAACAGTGCACATACTTATACTCAGTAGTACAAGCCAGTAGATAGCCTAACTAACTAACTGATCTAACAGAATCTACCTAACTTCTACTGTAGGAATTACACGTCATGTATGGAATGAGATTACTCCTAACCCCCCCCCCCCCCCCCCCCCCCCCCCCCCCTCAATTTGATGGCTCCACAGTGAAATTGTAAGAGTGAATCCGAAACATGTCCTCTGGTAAGGCTTTGGTAAATATGTCTGCAACCTGATCAGCAGAGGAGACATGTTGAATGTCCAAGTCCCCTCGAACAACCTTTTCCCTAACAAAGTGATAGTCGATTTCTGTGACGACCCGTCCCGAATTAGCGGGATTAATTAAGAATTAATTTCGGATTAGCCAGACTAATCGGAGATTAGACGAGGATTAGCAAACGTTCGGGCGAAATGACGATTTTGCCCCTGAAATAGGCAAATCGTTGACTTTTCGTGAGTTAAGACACTCTCTTCAGCAAGCAATTGAGTTCTGAATTCTTTAAGGGAGATGGTATTTTCTCGACCCCTAATCACACACCTAAAGGTGTTGTACTCACTAGGGAGGCCTCTCAGGGCTAGGATCACAACATCATCGTCCCCAAAGTGAACCTCATAGGACTCTAACATGTCCCTAGCATTCTTGATTTTCTGCATATACTGTGTCATGTTCTCATCACCTTTCTTTATATTTTGTAGATCAGTTTTCATTTGAAAGATTGAAGCTTTAGTGACAGAAGCAAACCTTTCTCTGAGGCTTGACCACATCTCTTGAGCAGTACAGCACCCTATGACACAAGACATGGCTGTGGAGGAGAGAGTTGTTGTAATCAGTTGCATGAGAGCTTGATTGTGCATCCCCCAGATCTGTATTGCCTCAAGCCGTGCCATATTGTCGCCTTCTGTAGTAGAGGTTAACATCTGAGGACACGAATTAGTGCCATTCACGAATCCCATTAGGCCATGTACATTCAGAAGCAACTCCATCTGGAAATTCCATGTGAGGTAATTGTGATCATCAAGTTTAACACTCACTGAATTTGCAACCGTGGAGATGAGGCCAGTGATGGGTGATTGCAGGATTTGCAGTTGAGATGCTGTGACCATTATGTAGTGGAAAGGGAGATTTCAGGAAGAAAGATTTCAAGAAGACAAGAAAGGGAAGGGATTTTCTTGGAGAAGGAGTTTTATCAAACACTTGGTGTGCAGCTGTTACACAATTTCTGATGTGCTCGATTTGGATTTTCCGGCAACCAATCTTGCAAGATTTAGTCACAATGAACGTGAAGTCTCCTGTTTACAGAATAAGCAAGAAACACAATTGACTAAATCAAGGATTAAGAACAAGGTGTAAACAGAGGAACCAGAGAAGAAGAAGTTGTAAAGTTGTGCAGCGGAAGAGAGAAGAAGGTCAGGCCGTGTAGCACGGCTCTGATACCATGTGAGATATAATCTGTGAGGTTTTGAGGGAGTGTGATCCTTGAGAAAGAAGAAGTGGTGAGAGGAAGAAGAAGATCAAAGGAAGAAGATTGCTAGAGAGAAGTCTGTATTAGATTGATCACACAATGCATTACACGACAATGGAACAGTGCACATACTTATACTCAGTAGTACAAGCCAGTAGATAGCCTAATTAACTAACTGATCTAACAGAATCTACCTAACTTCTACTGTAGGAATTACACGTCACGTATGGAATGAGATTACTCCTAACAAACACTACCATATACTGCTTTCTCTGCTGCGACTGTTGCTGTTGAGTGTGGAGTGTTCCTATTTCTGGCACCACGTACGGTCACTTTTAGTTGATGAATGAGGCAAGATTTGACAGAAATTATATTTCTAAAATTTCTTTTTGGTGGATTAGATTGTGTGGGCATACCACTTACCCTAGCTTGCTTCATAAGGTGGACACTCCATCACACCTAATTTAATTAAATATTGTTAAAATGTCAATCACAAACCCTAGCATCACACCAAATTTAATTAAATATTGCTAAAATGTCAATCACAAACCCTAGCAAGCCTCTATATAAATCCCTAAAACTTTTTCTTCAGTACTCTCACATCGATTTGTCAGTAGCATTTTAATTTGGATAGGTATATCTATATTTATTTATTTATGGTAATTACCTGAGAGTCTGTATTTAAATGAATATATATATATATATATATTGATCTGATTTTGTTTTCTGAATAACAGTAGCTAGGAATATCTAAAAGCTCGATCAACAATGAATTTGGTGGCTGTTGCCCTGATGTTGATGGTGATGGCGAGTTCTTCCTTTGCAGGAAATGAACATGATGGATATGAGTGCGGCCGAAAGCTAGGCGAGGATGGAAACGTCGGTCAAGTCGGCGGATATCCTGGAAGCAGTGTCAACAACCACCATTACATTCCTAGGCAGGACTTCAATAGAAAGGGTGATCGTGATAATGGCGGTGGGTAAACTAATTAATTGTAGTAATTATTACGTAATAATTAGTTGATGTTGTGGTTGTAATTTGTAAGCTAGTACGTGTGGTGTATAAGCTATAGTCAAGTTGATATTAATTAGTTTGAACTGGGTTTTGGGCACGGAATATTGTAAACTCTGAATAAGGCATGCATGCTGTGTGTAATTTTGTATGATCATACAATAACGACTTAACGAATCACGGTATGTTAGTCACTTTTCTTTCACATGTATGATACATCTAGGGACGCGCGGTTCTAGAATCCAAAAAATGGACCAGAAGTAAATGCTAGATATATATTGAAGAAACTCCACGGTATGTAGAATTGAATTTTATTAATAAACATAAAAAGATACACATAATTAAGGAGGAGCGTAATAAGCTAGCCTTACTCCTCAAATGTATTTATATACATAAATAAAAACATGATAAAAAGAAAAGAAAAAATTATAACAAACACCATAATTAAGCATGCAATGCAAGTACAAATTTTCACCTTCTAATTTTGAATTGTACCATTTGAGCCTTAATAACGTCAAAATCATTCATTATCACTGTGTTACTAATAGTATAATAAGTAATGTCTCTTTTAATGTGGATGATCATGCAATCAGCAAGAAATCACCTATCATATTTTAGAGTCGATTCTTGATAATTCTCATTGATGAAAAAATTCATTAAGTTGTTGCTATTGAAACAGAAAGAGTTAATACCAACCGAATGAGTCTAAATAAATCAAACAATAATTATCTGCTAAAATTTTTTCTACTAATGTTTGACATAATTCAGGAAGAGTAGAGATGTTCTTGAAATAAGATTGCATGCATATCCTCCAAATATCTCAACTCTTTCCTCAAAGCCTTCAAATCACATAGAATGAAGGATGACACTTCTCAACAAGTTTATATATTTCCTCAATATTTATTGACTTGAAGGAATTATGAGGATCCAATGATGTGCAAAGAATAAGAAGTTCAACTGTATTATCAGAAAATCTATCATTCAATTTACCCATATGATGTTGAAAAGTACAATATTTCCCCCACCTCACTTACAATTTTGATACCAATAAACAATAAACGTTAGATGTAATTGACTATTATAAAATAGAAAGCATTGAAAACAAAATTCCCTATCTTTGTCAACAAAATATTCAAGCCAAAGGAAATTATTAAATCATTTAATTTGAAATCAACAAAATGTCTTTCCATCTAGTCTACTTGGGTATCTATTCAATTTCGGTTGACATTATCCACTAGTAAAAAATATACCTTTGGAGGCAAAAACAAATCGTCGTAAAAAGCCAAATTTTGCCGGCTAAAGTCTATCGTGGCGAAAATATTTGTCGTGAGCTTTGTCAGTAAAAGCTCGCCAGCAAAGATCTTTCGGGACAAATTCTCAACATTTGCCGCCTAAGAATTTCTTTCCCGGCAAACCTTTCCTGGCAAATTATTTGTCTGGAGAAGTTTTTCGCATCAAATTAGAATTCACCAGGACAGATAATCTCTCCCGGCAAATTAATTTGTCATTGTAGCTATCCTATCCTGGCAAAACATATTTTCCACCATAGCACAGCTATCATGACAAATAAATTTGTCACAATAGAACATCCATAAACATGTAGAAACCTCATACTGGCAAATATCTTCGTCGCGATAGAAGTTCTGTTACGACAAATGTTATTTGTCGCAAAAGCATGTGACAACAAATGTTTTGTAACAATAGGTGTTTTATCATGGCAAATTAGATTTGTCACAAGAGATGTTCTACTTTGTCATCTAAGGCTTATCTCATAACAAAAATATACGCATCAATAGTACTTGATTTATTGGAAAGTCATAACAAAACAATTGTAGAAAAAGTAATATTTACATAAAATGTTGACATACACAAAAGAGGTAATAGCTAAGTTTCTAAATGTCAAATTAGGTTCTACATAAACAAGGAAAAAAAACTACCCTAGGGAGCTTTGACCATTATTCTCAGTGTGTTCATCAGTTGACGGTACTTCAAAAGCAACTTGTCGAATTCTTGATGACAAATCATTCACTTGTTTGAACTCCGAAAATTACCAAGTGAAGTAATTTCCAGCAGCATTTCCTCCCATTAGAAGTTCAATGTACAGCAGTACAGGTCTATTAGGAGTTCAATATTTTCCTGAAAAATGTTGAACTACTGCCTTCAGAAACCTTACCAAAACTTTAGGAGGTTACATATTTAACTTCTATTACCAATCTTCATTCTACCCAATTTTAACCATGACAAAGACATCTACAAACTGAAATTAGGAATTTTATAAAAGAACAATGATGACACTCACAATGTGTGGTTTCAAACAAAGATACTTATATGTGCAAGGTACATAATAAAAATTCACAAGTCGTTACATATATATAACTCACAAGCAAAAGCTGATTTCAGACTTGCAAGGACGAACAGATGTTCAAGGCACTAGAAACAAGTTATATGTAAATCTCAATTCATCTTCCACAAGTGTTCCGTAACGACACTGTAGGACAAGCAGATGTCAAATGGAAAACTGAAAGCGTAAGAAACAAACCTTGAGAGTCAAACAAGGACAAGTAGTACGTTGAGCAATCCCGGATGAAGTGCCTGAACTAGTCCCCTGTCCAACAAATGGGAAAAGAGTGAGAGGCAATGCATGATGAACTTTACCTTCAAATGTTCAATGGAGGGATCAGTGTTAACCTGGATTCAAAGAGAAAGAGAAAGAATAAACTAGTATACGTATAGTTTTCTTGAGGAAGATCCCACAATAAGGAGCTCAAGAATAGACTACAATAAAAGATTTTGTTTCGGTTGTCTATAAAAAGTTATGAAAACAACCTATAACATGTGATGCTAATTTCTGCAAACATCATGTATTAGTAATATTGGATCTTAAGCTCACTTCAAGAATTTTTTTGGATATTTCCAATGGAAAATGATAAGAATGAAACTCTCAATGTAAATCAAGACAAGACAATCACATCTACTAGTAAAATAATTCCTAAGCTTTGCAATCCTCAAGTAGGCAAGAGAAGGGTCTGAAGTACAAAGTATACAAACCATAGAATATATAGATGACACACTTTCATGGTTATAACCTCACCTCTTGAATGACTTTCAATGCAATTGCTTTTGCTTTTGCTTTCGCACTATCGTCCAGTCCGCTATAAATCATTATGGAATCTATATCCCCATAGATTACTTGCCATATAAAATAAAAGTAGCACATCCTTTAAAAGCTAAATCTTTAACGGTCAATTAAGATAACTCAGACGTACATATTATAAAAAGTTTTACTAATTCTAGCATGATATCCAAGAATTACCTCTAAGTTCAAATTGTTTTGAACCAGATCAACTGTACTTTGAAGAATCTCCCTCCCCTGCACAAAAATTACGGGACTGACTCAATACTGAATAGAAGCATTTGATGTAAAATCAAGCATCTGTTTTTACATCAGATGTGACGAATTTGTACTAATCACAATGTAAGATAAGGTACATATTTTCTTACTTGCAGTGTTATGAGCTATGCTAGTGGCTTTGCATAAAATCTCGAGTTGGAAAACCCCAAGCATCCATACATACAGTAGTACCCAACCATTTGCATGAATGTATGTATATATATATAAGGAAATCTATATGTAATTGACATGAGGACCAACAAATTAAAAGGATAATGGATGTCCAGAATTAAGATCTCACCCGTTGTTGAGCCGAGCAGTTAGAAAACTTTGAAACTGATAGCCAAGAAGGTCTTTATATCTTCCTTTTCACAAGGAAAATCTCTAGCGCACTGTAAGTTGCACCATGTTAGGTTTCCTTTTACTTATTAAACAAAAAAGTATTAAGTATCACTCACTACATCCATTAGTAAACAGCCAACCTGGAAAAAGTATAAACACAAAAGAAGGGTATCTGAGAATTATAGATTAGATTCCAAACATGACAGGTTCTAACGTTTGTGCCTGCAACGAGTTCCTAGAAGAGCACAGAACATTTCCCCTTCCAGATTTGCTGGAAGTGGGAGATCCTGTGACAATGTAATCAATACTCATTTAAAAAAAAAAACAGTTACACAAGATTTGATACTAAATCATTTAGTTATCAAGCATCAAAGCTTCACATGGAAATTTAAAGAACAAAAACCTATGAGACTTCCAACCATTACAAGAATGAAGACGTAACAAAGTTGATATGCAAATTGAAGACTTACTTTTAATGCTCTGAATGGATTCATTTACAGGTTGAGTGTTATTCCTTGAATGGATAATTGATCTTAAGTACATAGTTCTCTCATGCAGGTATGTCAGATCGATCAAATGCATATTTCCTCTGTAATATGTCCACAGAACACAGAATAAGCAACAAATTGCAAAAAGAACTTGGAAGTACTGCAAACCTTCAACCCAACTTCACTTGTTTATGAACTTTCAACCACCAACACCGCTCAAAAATCCCTTTCCTCTCAACAACGAATCACCAAAAGCAAGAGAACAGAGTGAAAACCAAGTATAAACCAATTTGAGTTTAATTTATTTTTACAACATAAATTGCTACAGAAAGAAAAATGTCAAACTTTTTAGATTGCATTTCACATTTTTTCTTTGTTTATATATAGTACACAAAAGTTCACAGAATAGGATAGAAAAATATAACCTGTAGACAAGGGTTTTCCTAAAACAATAAAGCAAAGAGGGGAAAAAAAAAGCATTGGCAGGAGCAATCCTTAACATAAGAGGAAATTCAACCCCATAAAGACGTCCAAAAAGAACTCTTTACCATAGTTATTCACATTATTCAACCATAACAGCCTAAAAATTCTTCTATCTCACAATCTTGCTCCATCCCAACAACCCAAAGTTTTGAGAAAACAACACATCTTCCAAGCACTGCCACTTTTCCTCCCTCAAAACAACTTAGGCTTGTCCTTAAAAAATGAATTACAAGATTCTGGGTGCCCAACTCAACAGGGACTCCCTCCATAGACTTATCCACAATGAATACCCACTGGACAGCAGATCATAAAATGATTCAAAACATCAGTCCTTGCACAAATTTCAGAGCATAAGAGCAAGTCTCCAAAATGATTTCCTCCTCTGCACTATGTTACTTGTATTCACCTTCTAATGAGAAATACTCTAAGCTAAAACCTATACAGTAGGAGGTGCTGTGACTTTCACACGAGGGGACTATCATGCTGAAAGTTTAAGGTTTTCATCCCAGTTTCATGCAAGGGAATATCATTGTATTGCATGCTTGGTTGGCATATTAGACTATCTTTTGCACCAAGGTATTAGCATAAATGAAGCACAGTTAAAGCAAATTTTGAATAAATATTTTAGCATCGTGATAATACATTGGTAAGAATTAAGTTTAGGGTTTTTTTCACATGTGTTATCTAAGCATTTAATTCCCTAAACTAATTTGTAATCATAAATAAGAACCAACTCAAAGTTTCCTCTGTCATTTGGCATTGTTATAACCGTTGGTCTGCAGCTTAATACTCTGCTCTGAACGCCAAGTGGCACCAACTAAGCCTTCAACAGGCCTTCCATTGACTCACAGAGATACTAATAAAACTCAAAACCCTTTTCATCTATAACATGTAATCAAGGTAGGACAATCTGGTCAGAAACATCTTCAAACCAATCATTGAAGAAAAATAAAATAAAAGCTCCTTCTTTCAAACTTGAAAGTCCTGCAGTCCTGCACAACTCAATTGGCAACTAAGCCCAGTCCAAAAAACATCTCTAACAAACCTTCATTGGGATTCGGAAATAGTTTCCTCCGAGCACTCCCTCAATCTCCTAGACTGAACCTTACAATAATCTAGTACAAGCTAATGACCAACTTATACCTGACCTTCAAATAATGGATATACTAGAAATCAAGTAGATAGGCTTTCATTAGTGCAAGCATTGACACATTTTGAAAGATGTGAGAGTTGTGAAACCTTCAAATATAGCCAAACAGTCTAACCCCCAGGGTGAACCCCCAACAAAAGGCACCAAACTAGTAGAATGATTTTCTGACCATCTCTAGGGGCCTACATTTCTAATTTTTTTCAAGAGTATCACCTTTTTCAGCCAATTTGTTATATTGGATGGCAGATATCAGTTAGAAGACTATTTCTTCTTTAATATGATGCTGATCTGTTTCGGTTTTGTTTTGGTTTAATGAACTTTGTACTGATAAGAGGGAGTGAATTATAACAGAAAAACAACTTTATTATAAAACACGCACATGTGGAGCTTAGGGAACAAACCAAACCTTACTACAACTGCTTTATCAGTATATCCATCCTTTCGATCACGAAATGAATTTCACATCGTACTCATTGGCTGAAAGACAAAAAGAATATCAAACGAAGTTATTATCAATCCACCAAAACTATGTTTGATGGATCTAAATCCATCAAAAATCATATTATTTAATCACTTACATAGTTCCGCTTCGGTAATATGATGAGCCGCACCACTCTCTCAAGCCCATTTAAAATGAAATAACTATAACACAACAAAGATAAAGAATTAAAACAAGAAAATAATTAACAGAAAAATAACACAACATAGTTCCGCTCGGGACACCAGAAGCTCTGCGCGCCACCGCCCGAAGGGGGTGAACTAATATCCCCTGAGAGCTCGCAACCCCTCTCCTCCTCCCCCTTAATCAACCTCGCAGCCTCTCCCTTTCTTCCTCGCTCAACCTCACTCCCCCTCCGTCTCTCTTCTCGCCCTAAAATTCTGTTTCAAAACTTTAGTCATCACACAGAGATTTTGGCGCTATACAAAAATAGTCCTAAACTAAACCCTAAACGATATCGTTTGGATGTACCTCTGGCGACGAAACCTAATTTCGCCACCTAAGGAATGAAATTTTCCTCCTCTTTAGCGGGGACTAATCCCGCCTTCTTTTTGCCTGGCCAAATATTTTCATTCCAAATTAATTTTTTGGAAAAAAAAATGGTGAGAAAAAAATTTGCCACCATAGATTCCCCTTTGTCGCTTAAAGTTTTGCGCGGAATCCAAAATTTTCCACTCAAGCTTTCACGACAAATATTAAATTTTGTCGTGATAGATTACATTTCCAGGAAAATTTGTGTTTTGCCACAAAAAATTTTGCCGTGAAAGCTATTAATTCTTGTAGTGATCCTATAGAACATATGCTCTTCAAAAATTATCATTCATTAACTGGATATCTAGACATTAGACAACGTAATCCCAAATCATGTTCGAGATAGTTGATATTAAATCTTGATTATCTTTGGTTATTTGAGACTCAACTCTTTCTACTTGCGGCTTGACAATATGATCATACTTGAGACGAGTTTCATCACAAATTGGAGTAGATAAAGACTCTGAAGGTTTGTTGCTTGATATTGATGAACCACTCTTTTTTATATAATAAGAAAGCAAACTCTTTAACTTTGAGTTCTTACAATTTCGATTGTGATATGTTATTAATTAAGAAAACATATTGATGGTAATTAAAAATTCATATAAGCTTACAATTTACATCTATATATATATATATAACAATCTTTACCCAATTAATCAAACATTCAATATCAACAATTAGCAAAAAAAAAAAAAAAACCATTTGCTAACCTTGCTTCCTATATAGATTGGCATGTGAATATAAACCTCGTAGTGATAGCCTTTAATCAATGGCTTAATTATTCATATAAAAGTCCCACTTTCAACATTCAAATTTTCAAGTTTTCAGAATTAAAGAAAATCTCTAATCCTTAAATTCCCAAAATAAAAACTAGTAAAAATGTGAACGGACAAAAAAATCATTTGAAAATATATTTATGAGGAAAACAATCATTTACCCTGTAGTTTTAAAACGTGCATACATAAAGTAAACCGAAACAATCAGATTCCAGATAAAATCAAAATCATAAGATGTGGGATGCACAAAATTTTAAAAGAACAAACAAAGTATGTGGCCTACATTTCCCTATCCCCATTTATAAAATCACTAGTAAAAATGAACACAAACATCAATAGTTAAATATAACCAATCCTTAAATACTCTGGTACCTGTCACGATGATCAATCAGCACCACGTGGAGGCAAACATGGGAACTGCGGCGAAGTGAACCAACTTTGGCATCATCTGAGTCATATCCTCTGGTACAGAGTCAACATGTAGGTGATAACTTAGGAAATTCTCCAATCTGAGCCGTACTAGCATTGCTGAGAATAGACAACATCCGGGTGGTATTCTTGGGAATTATCGACGCCCGAGTGATACTATGTCACAACATCATTGGGAACAGGTCTCCCAAGGATTTACTTACGTTTAGAAAATGCCTTACCGTGACCACCTCGGGAATGAGTCTCCAAAGGATTTACTCATGTTTAGGGGGAAACTATATCACACAAGGATTTACAATGGAAAATAGTTATGGAATAAACCCAAATAATTTCTTTCAAAACAATTCTTTAAGTCCAAATCTAAGTCAAAACGTTTTCAAATCGAGTCTAAGCTCAAAACCCTGTTTCCACAAAACAGTAAAACCTGTGTTCATAATTAATCAAATCCTGGATAAATATTCTCAATTCGTAAAATCACCAAAATACATTGAGAATCATTTATTCAGCATATTGCAATCAATCTCTCGCAATAAAACATTTAGAGCATTTTATAATGTATGCATTAGATTTTATAAAACAAAAGTCTACTACGATTTGTCCAAGCAGCTCAATTCTAAGCAATGCACTCCTCTGAAGTCCCGGGAGTTGTCTGGCTTGTCGAAAACATAATTAAGGGTCACTAATGTCTAGGATAATCTCATATTCAAACCTCTTAAATCCCGGAATAATATACGTAGATAAAAGCTACAGATTAATACGTCTGGCAATCAAAACTACCCCAAAACGATATCCAATCAACTCGAAAGCTGCGTCAAGATGTCTATTACATCGATTACATAAAAACACATTTTTTTGGGACTAGAGGAACTCCGCCACATGCCGCCACGTGTCGGTGGATGGACGGTTGTTGCTCCCCCACACACCACGCGCCCCATGCACTAGGGGTCATCCTCCACCTCTAGCTAGGTCGGCCTGCGGGTCTGCAACCAAGTCCCAACCAGGACTTAAACATAACGACTCAAGAATTCGAGAAAAATGAATATGAAAATTTTTAAAATAGAAATGACGGTTTTGCCCCTTTATGGTCAAATATTGACTTTTTGATCGAGACACTTTTTGGAATTTACATGAGGATCGTTACAAAGGTATCAGAATCATGAATTTGTAGATAGGCAATATGTCGAAATAAAAAATTGAATAAGGTCGATATGGATAAAAAATCAATAGCGGTAATATGGTAATTTTAGAATAAGGGGTATTTCGGTAAATTCATAAGTAGGCTATTCTAGGATTCTCTAGAGTATTCCTTATTTGTTTTTCCCTTCCTTATCCTTTTCCTCCCATCGACCTTGATATGTATATATATATATATATATATGTGTGTGTGTGTGTTTGTGTGTGTGATGTGTGTGGAAGGCAGCTTGGCGGGTGGTGGCCGAAAAGAAAGAAAACGAAAAAGGAAGAGAGAAATGAAAAGGAGAAGAGGAAGAAAGGAAAATAGAGATGAAAGAAAGAAAAACAGAGAAAAAAGAGAAGAAAATGAGGGAGATTGGAGAAGAAAGGAACGTCTCCATAACATGTGAAGTTCAAAGTTTGGTCGTAGGTTGTCGATGTGTTTGAAGTCATCTAGCATCCAAAACAAGATTTTTGGGAAGTTATTTGATCTCCTAGAGTCATCTGAAGCTAGGAAGGATGAAGGATGGACGCAGAAAAGTCCTAGAAATGGACCTAGAACAATGGCTGAAAGATCAACAATTCGAACCATGATCTCGAGGTAAGTTTCCTTGGGTTTGAGTTCATAGATCCTTTTATGGAATCTTTTAGATGAATCTTCACGTTTGAATCACAGGGAGGGGTCAAGAAATATTCAAGTTTAAATCGGGTCAACATCGCGGGCCGAGTGACCTGAAACTAAGAAAACGGGTTGACCCGTCTGGAGGTTGAATATGACCTTATGCAGGCGCACGGGCACCATGCACATGAAACTTTCGCTGGCGCATGAGGATGTATTCGGTGACTCCTCGGGTGACAGTCAACATGAAAATTTTTCATCTTAAAATTCTGAGTTTAATGATACAATTTTCGAATTAATTGGATATCTTTAGGGTATAATTTTAGATGTTTGTTTATATTATGTTTATGTTTTAAATTCAAAGTTTTTTTCCGAAAAATTTGAGGAATTTAAATAATGTTAAATCAAATGATCAATTTTAGTAATGAATAATGATGAATGGAAAATTCACATGAATTAATGAAAAGACGGGTAGTTTGAACAATTCAATGTATTGTATACATCATATAGATACTCTTGATTTGATATGTGGTTTTCCATAAAAAGTGACACATGTAAGCTATGTGTGCTTAACCTCTAAAGACTTTATCCTTCCTAATTGCATGCTCCTTAAGCCAACTTTGAAGCCAAACACTTAGCCTTTTCATTCATCACCCAAGTTACAACCTATCCAAGTACTCGACAATTCATTAAGCTCATACCCTATCATCTGATCTTGTGTTGAGGTTGCATTAAATGATAATCATGGTGAAAATGAGAAGTTCAAAAGTAAGTGCAGTCCAATTCCAAGAAATTAGCTTTCAATGTTCAAAATTTAAAGAAGTGACAAGCAATATAGAAGTGTTAGGAAATCATTGTATGATCTTGGTTCAATTCAAATGACAAGAAAAGAAAAGAAAACTTTTATATATCAAGAAAACAAAAAACATTCAAAAGAAAGAAAGGATTGAACCAAGTGAGCCAAGAATTTAACAATTAGCCATAAACTGGACACAATGATGTGGGCCTCAAGTAAGGATTCAGTTCAGAAATTCGAAGTTCAAGTCATGACTTTTCATGCCTTGGCACAGGTCAGGTTCTTTAAATCCTAACATTTCTTTCTATACTCCAAAAGTTGGGCCATTTTGTGTCAGGTTCGTGTTGTGTCATGAACTCTGTTTTACCCAAATATACCCAACCCGAACTCGACCCGTTTAATAATCATGTCAAGGATTTCGAATCCAAACATGACATGTTAATGATCCAGGTAACCTGTGTAACCCATATAACATGTATAACCCATTTAATAAATAGGTCGTACTGGAAACTCATTTAACCTATGACCCGTTTGAGCCGTGTAATCTATTTAACATGTTTAACATATTTAAACTATAAGATTTAATATGTATTTTATTAGGTAGGTAAATAGGTACATATATGAGTTAGTAATGACACATTTATTAAACGGGTCAATATATAGGTTATTATACAGGTTAACAGGTCAACTCGAAACCTACCTATTTATTAAATGGATTAAAAGGTTATTATACGGGTTAAGAGGTTGACCCGAAATCTACCAGTTTATTTAAACTTGTCATAAAGGGTTGACCCAAAAATGACCCAAAATTTTAATCGTGCGGATTGACCCGGGTAAATCTCATACGGGGTTCGAGTCGTGTATCTAGTCAAATCAAAAATTGTCACCCTTATCCAAAATTTTAGCCCCATGACAACCATTGATGGAAGACCTAGTTGATCTTATGGACAATCATACTAAGGATTAATGTATGTATCTATGTTCTTAAATTTTAATTCCTTTCATGAGATCTTTATTTCCATAAAGTGATGTTCTTCATTAATATTCATATGTGATTAAACTTGAATGCTATAACATGAACTCATTATATATGCTTGAATAAGTGTAAGCCTAGGATTATTATGTGAATTGAGAGTTGCCTCGTGAGGATTAGAGCCAGGGTGAAATCTTTCTGGGGTGCTTAGATGATGTTTTTTTGAAACATGATTGTTTAAAATATTGGCATTGATAGTCATAGTTATGGCATATCTTTTAGTGTTGCAAAGCATGTCTACTGACTTTGTTTCCTCTTAGCATGTTTAATGTATTGTTTCTAATATTGTAGTTGTCTAAGTAAAATGTTTGTGGGTATCATGCTACTACAACCCTCATGAGACAAAACTCCTCCTACTAGGTGAACCTAGAGGTTTAAATTTTCTATCTTAACTAAGATTGAGTCTTTTGTTTTTCTCTATTTTCCTAAAGAACGAACAAAAGGTAGGATTGGGGTATTTGTTCAGTCATTACTTATGCATCATTTTGATACCATCTAATAACCTACTTCTATATCTTTTGAGTGAATTTGTACCATCAATAAGAGAAAATGATTTATCTTGTGAGACTTATACAGATTTGGAAACATATGTTGATTATGAGAAAAATGTAAAAACAATGGCTCAAATCGGAGTTAAAACAAAGGAGTTATTTTATGATTCCGAGCCTTAAAATGAGTCTTGTACATGTCCCTGGATACGTGTGAGGACCTGTTGGGGTGCTATTTTGAAGTACCAAAACCTGCCCTACTGGGTCCAAGACTTGGGTTTGAGGATAAGGCAAGACAAATCCATGTCACTCCTCCTCGAGTTTTGTTGAAGGTCCAGGACATGTTCCTGGACATGTCCAAGCTGAGAACCAGCTAAGGCCCTATCCTTGGACATGTCCTGGACATATCTTGGACCAACGATACTCAATTTTGTCACCTATGTGCCTACTACCCTTTGAGTGCGCCTTCTTCAACAATTGGGCGCTACTAAACTCTCCTTAAACACTCTATCCAAAGACACTCTCAGGGCCTGTTTTGTCATGTTTTCGAGTATGTTCCAGGAAGTTCTCAAAATGCCCATTTATGGTAGTTTGGGGGCCATAAATCGTTCCAGCTATGTTCCTAGTGCCTAAGAAAATTCCAGCTTATTATGTCACATCCAAGAAATCTTGGAAGACTCTAGAACCTGCCTTGGTGTGAAAAAAATAACCAAGAAGATTTTATCAAAGTTTTTGTCGCAAAATGGAATCCTAATTCTAGTTGGGATGCTGTTTGATTCTTAAACTCTAGCTGGAAGTGGGAGTTTAGTCCTAAAATCTAAAGGAATCCTATTCATATTGTTTTCCTAAATTCTAGAGGATTCACACCCCTATTTATAGGAGCCTTAAGTCCACAGCTCAATGTTTCCTTTTTCTGCCCTAATTTTAGCTTAGCAGCAAAATAGCTTAGATTTTAAAGTTTTGTTTTTCCTTGTACTTTTGGAAGAAGGCTTGAGTGTGGAGTTTGGGATGAGCATACTTGTTGTGCCTCAGTCATGACTCAATGTTCTTAGTTCGTCCTTTTCCCCCTTACGATTATTTCGTCGTAATTCTTAATGCAAACTTATATCATGTCTTGTTTTGCCATTATGTATGAGTAGTTTCCATTAGAATTAGGGTTGCTTGAAGCCGAAGCGATGATAGTCATTTAACTTGATTTTGGCTCTTGATTTGTATTGCTATGGGTGCTAAATATGATTGTGATTACTATATTTTCATGTATGTTTAATGCCTATGAGTGTGATCGACTTGTTTGCATAAACTATAAATGAATGATTGCTTGTATGACTGATCATGTGCTTGTGATTGTTAGCATTGAAGGTAGTGGCTTACATACTACCTGTAATTCGATTCATAACACCCTAGTTCTGCAAATCACTTTTGTAGGGATAGTGTAATATCAAATTCTCTTTGTTCTTCATGCATCATATAGATAAATTTTGATAGGCGTTCTAAGGTACACATCATGCCTAGAATATTCTACGTAAGAGAGAATGACATATGTAAAGTGACCCGACATCAGGGCCTCTACATGGGCATCAGGTACAAAAGTTCCATGGTAATCTAAACTTGAAAATCACATTAAAAGCTTAATTGGTTGGTGGTGGATAGTGCACTTTAATTCGCCTTAATTATCTTAGACAACCAACGTTTTACCCTTACTGTATTTTATGTACTTGCAATTGACTTACTTATTTACATTCTAATTTCAAAACATAAATGCCAACCGCCAACACCACCCCCCCGTCCCTTCTGCTGTGTTTTTACTTAGTATGTTGTCTCAAAGCTTGTTCTTGTAAAGTATTGTTTTTGTTTTCTTTGTGTCATTAGTGTCTTGCATATCTAAGTAGTGTTTTGAGTCTTTGATTGAGTTAGTAAGTCTAATTTGAGTGGATAATATACTGAACAAGTCCTTGAGGGATCGACCTTTGCTTTGTTGCTATAATATTCTTCCAATTTTGTGCACTTCTTAAATTTTAACCTAGATAGAATAAGTTATAAATTTGTGCTTGTTTTATTTCCAATCAAGGAGTGAAGAAATTCAACCACCACGGGGGCTCACAATCCTATATGCACCGGTGATAGGAGTATATTTATGGGACATTTTATTTTGTTTTCTTATGCTTTTATTAGCTTGTTTTCTATGTTTTCTTAGTACTTAGATTGTTTTCATGTTTTGCAAGAATTTTGGAAGAAATTTTACAAAAGAAGTTAATTAGTTGTTGTTTTGGAAAATTAAAGGAAAAACTTTGAAACTGTATGTAGATTATGTGTCAACTTCTCAGAATAAACTGGACCTGCTCGGGAAGTACTAGCTGATGGGCCATATATCGTTGGAAAGATATGAAAGTCTAGTTTGTAGGGAATTCTACGGTTTGTGAATTTGAATTTTATAGAAGGATTTATGGGCGTTTTAGTACTGCAAGGCCAAGTTGCGCGAGAATTCAGTATTCCATTTATTTCAGGTTTCTAATCTTGTTCTGGCTTGGAGGACTAGAGGCCAAGCTTGTTAGGGCTATAGAAGGCATACTTTTACTCAAAAATAAATAAATCAATAAATACAAAATAAACAAAAAAAAAAAGAAGATGATGAAGATGAGCAGCCATGATAGAGATACACTTTGAAGAAATGAACATGCACACAAGAGAAACAAATGCTTGTTCTCCCTCATTATGAAAATAACTCAGTCAGCAACAAACGTTTGCACTCCATTATTTGGAGCATTCAATCCCCACATTTACTTGGTAACAGAAACAATGAAGAGTCATAAAGCTCCTTAATAATCAGCTGAAACACTTTCAACAATGAAGGATGAAAAAGAAACTGTTTTCTCATTTTCCTCTATAAAAGACAGCAGCAATTGTTGTCCAAACACACGGAGAGTAGCAGAAATTGTTGTCCAAACACACGGAGAGCAGCAACAAAAAGTCTAAAGGGATTTTGCAGCTTTCTCTTCCTTTTCTGTACAAGACTTGGCAGCGAAGTCAAGAAGAGCGGATGCAACTCTTCTATCTTTTTCACAAGAAGCAAATTTTCCACAATTCTAAGATTGACTGTGGCGTTTGTCGTTCTCTTTTTCACTCTCATATTTGATTATGTATTGCATTTCAAACATAATGAATATGTCTAGTTAATTTTCCTTATAGCTAGGGGTGATTTCAAAATCCCAAACTTGTGTTTAATAAATTGATTTTATTCAGTATTTCTTTACTCATTGGTGAATGTGTTTTACTTATCTTTTTTATAGATAACTTATTCTTGTTTGCTTGTAGGCCAGTAAGCATGCTAGGATTTTATGCTAGAATATAAGAGAGTTTCACCTAATAGTTATGATCTTATATTCATAAGTAGCAACTATCAATGGACGTTGGTATGTTAAGTAAAACTTAGGTTCAACTAAAATGCAGTTCATACATATGTTTGCCTAGATAATGTCTAAATTTTTCATAAAGTTTAATGATCTCTACTTGTTTATTTAACTTGCAGTTCATGATTAAATGACATGTAGAAAATGGGTTGAAAGCGGCACGAAGTTTAATTCAACAAAAATTAGGAAAATAATAGGATTAATTAGTGTTTTTCACAATTGATTATAGATTTTTTCATTCACTAGTTTGTAAAGAAATATCTGGAAATTAATTCATGTGCATATGTTTGGTGTGTGGAGATTGAACCTTTAGCTAGCTTCTCACGTTTCAATCTTACCTTGATTTTTTATTACATGTGCATTAGTTTTGTTAGATTAAATCCAACTCTCACAACTCCCCCAATTTAATTATTTTTTTTTTGTTTTCATTTCTTTTTCTTTCATGTTAGTTACCATGCCCTATAATCCTTAGCATAAAACGATCCGTACTTATCCTATATTACATACTACAACTTTTGCAGGGTATTAAATTGTGATGTGATCAAAATTGTGATGTGATCAGAAGTGGATGTCTGGGAGATAGTCTACACTAGTCGGGGCAATCAAGTAGCTAACACAATTTACGTAAGTTTTTTTTTTGTTGCATATAGATGCTAGTTTTTAATTTTTATAACTATATTTTAATTAATATACATTCGAATGTGTAGGCGGCAATGGATCAAGGCATCCACCAAGCATAGGCTATGCTGCCCCAGCAGTACCACGATGTGCCATTAGACCAGTAGAACAAGATTCTAGGAGGTCGATCGTGATCTTAGAGCGACAATGTAGTAGGCATTCAGGGAAGATCATCCGGGGGGTGATCGACACGATAATTCGAGATATCACTAGTTGCCCTTCGAGTTCTTCCTGAGGAGCCAATCTTGAGGGGGGTCACAGAGCTCAGGCAAAAGCAACTACTATGCTCCCCTAATCGAGAGAAGATGAGCTTGTAAATAAGGATCAGGAGTAGACTAACAATACAACAAATTTTCTTTTAGACAACGGAGAAAATCCGTTGTCTATTCCCCATAAATACCATTGTAACTGCCCCTGATGTCTAAAGTGGGTGTTTAGACAACGGAGAAAAACCGTTGTCTTAAGTGACTTTAGACAACGGTATTTAGAGATACCGCTGTCTAAAGTACCCTTTAGACAACGATATTTATGTACACCATTGTCTAAAGTCACTTTAGACAACGGTATACGTTAAATACCATTGTCTAAAGTACCCCTTAAACAACGGTATTTATGAATATTGTTGTCTAACGTGGCTTTAAACAATGGTTTATATATAAATAACGTTGTATAAAGGGTATTTTACACAACAGTTTATTTTAAAATACCGTTGTCTAAATGATACTTTACACAATGGTTTTTAAAAAAATACTATTGGCTAAAGGGTATTTTACACAACTGTTTATTCAAAATTACCGTTGTCTAAAATGTGTTTTACACAACAATTAATAAAAACAATTACTGTTGTCTAAAGTTCTTTTACACAACAAAAATCATATTAAAATCTTGTATTATAACATAAAATTAATTCATATTAAAATCCTTCGCTAATCCAAATAGAAAATAACAACTTCATATAAATACATAAATGATTAATCAAGTTCACAATGAAGATATGAAGAGTACTCATAGTACATTCTGCATCTTAACTCGATCAAAGCCGATCGAAATCACAATTGTGTATGTTCTAAATAAAATAGTAAGTGTTGCAACAATTCTAAAATCTTGCCACCAAGAAACAAACACACTATATGAGAATCAAAGCTAACATAGTTGTACTTTCACCACTGTTACACCCACTTTGATATTAGATGATCTGCCTATTCCTCTCGCACCTCATCAAGGTCATTAAAGATGTAATGAACCTTCAGTTTATTCACAGACTTTGAATACTATGTAAGAAATATAAACAGATATTAAATTTGGTAATTAAAGACTTGGAAGTTTTCATTCTATAAAACACCAATTGCAAAGAATAACATTAATGTTCAAAACGCTAAATATGTACGTACCTTAGTGATGTATGAAAAATCCGAGTCTCCACAAATCTCTTGTATGTATTTCATTACACAAAAACCACATGTTTTATAATCTGGTTGTGGTGAACCACCTTATATATGAACGTAGAAAATTAATATATAAGTTAATTTTACCTAAACTTACAAGCTCATAGGTAATGTGATAAAATCCATAACATAATACCTTATGCTAGCTATAAAGACAATATAAGAGAAGCACCATCATAGGTTATATATATTTTGAAGAAGAATCATGGCCAAGTGCTTCATTATGGGAAAACTACTTGCAGTAAGACTAGATTTAGATCAGCGACAAGGACTCAAGCTCTTCTCACTTTACCATACACACACATTGACACGACCCATCCCAATCCCCCCGGGATTACCATGGAATGTGTCATGCTCCCGTCTAACAAGAGGTGTCAGACAAGGGATAACCTGTTGCCACTGCCCAACCGGGCTTCCAGAGTGCGTAAGGATCAATGGAGGAGGTGTATGATGTCTCAGTCTCTGCTGCAGTCGCATCCGGAATCAACCTGAAGGGCATTAAAAACAAAAGCTGTGAGTGGACGAAAATAAACAAGTCTGTTTAAAACATTTATAAGACATTTATGCCCCTCAGTAAAAACATATGCATGCACCATCATTTGAAATCATAAATCGTATAGAATGAACCATAAGGCATGTAACAAAACTATCAACATAATTTTAGCCACTGCACTATACACTCCAATCCGACATCCCCGATGTCTGACGTCCCTGACGTCCAATAAGGTCACAATCACAAGGCTACGCGTGCCACTCGGGTCTCAATTCCGAGTTCAATCCCCGAACCCCGTTCGGGTACAGCATCTGCGATGCTTAGCGTCATAGACGCTGGACGTTCTAGACGTCCGTGACTTCTCCTGGATACCTCATCCGGAGGAGACAGTATCATATGGATGGATCTATACAGTGCAGTACCAAATACATTTTATTGATATCCAAATGCAAAGCATATATATATATATACATAGATAAAATCCAAACCAATCTTTAAATTTCATCAGACGGGTCTCAAGCCCAAATATCGTGAAACATGCCATAACCATAATTTCAATATCATCAAAACCATTATAAGTCCAAATAGTTGATTTAAATCCAAAATCATTTATTCGATTCTATTTTAGGGTTCCCGACCCGAATCACATGTATAAATCAACTGGGCCCCTGGCCCGATTTCATAAGTTAATTGGCCCCTGGCCCGAATTCATAAGTCCACTGGGCCCCCGGCCCGAATTCACAAGTTAACTGGGCCCTTGGCCCGATTTTACTTAATCAAGTCCGTAACCGTTTCATGAAATCATATCCAACCACATTTATGGAAATCGGTGCAAATCCAGAAAACCTCGATTTACGTGCAAACACGTCAATCACCTCGAAATGCGTGAAATCATATAAATTCACCGATATCCAAAATAAATCATTTAATCACAATTATAACAATCATGAAACAGTTATGCATGCATCGAATTTATAAAACTAAAGTCCACTCACAGACCGTTTAACCGAGCGCCTCGATACGCGTGCCATAGGCCTTCCCGGGCCACACCACTATCACCGGGACTCCCAATCCTGTCCAAATCACATTAGAGGATCAATAACCTCATCATTAACATCCTATTCAAGTCCCGTATTTTTCCTGAATTTTTAAGTATTTTAAAACTGGATTTAAAACCTTCGGACATCCCGAACAATATTGAAACGGTGTCCGATCGACACGAAACCTACGCTAAAATGTTCGTTACATTGTATAGGACAAAAGTCATGTTGACCTCACCTCAAGATTAGTGCCCAAGCGCCGTCACGCGCCGCCGTGAGTGGCTGCGCGTGAAAGCCACGCGCCTGCTACAGTGACCGCTATAGTCACCATCTTCACCCGTATGTCTGGTAAACGGGTCTGATTACCCGCGATCTGACCCGACCAGATAACCATCAATTCGACCTCGATTCCTTCCGTTTTTTATCCTAAAACAAACATTAACCAATCAATTCCAGTTCTGTGTCATCGATTAACATCAACCATCGATTAATCGTGTTATCAACCCGTGTTCACCAAAACGGGTCGATCACCGTAACTCCACAATTCCTCAACCATTGTCAAATTAACATTCCAGTAAGCTTAATAGGATTAATACGAACCAATTCGCATGATTAATTGAACACGAACTTACCTCAATCACCACGACTCAAGCTTGGATTTTCCGGCCGTCCACCGCGTCCGTCCACAGCCCTAGGAGCTTCAAAGCTTGGCCCAAATGATCTGGATCGACTAGAAATGTCCCAGAGAACTAAATGAATCATCAAATTGCCCTGGGCTGGCCCAGAACCTCAAATTGAAATTTTGAATTTGTTAAACACAGTTTCGGGTTTCAGAACAATCCGCCACCATTTTCACTCTATTCCTTTCATTCTCAAACTCAGAGTCAACCTCTCGACTCACTCTCAATTCTATCGATCCAAATCAGTTCTTAAAAGCACCCAAAGCTGTCCTCAATCCACTGTGTAATGCCCCCTGCACTGACTCGAAAACAATAGAAAAACCAGTGTCCATGTTATGCACTCAATTGCCAGCTCCCCACATGTGCAATCACACAACAAAGCTGCCTCAAAAACAGTCCATTAATTGATAAACAATCCATGGAATCGATCGCACAAAACATCCCATTTCACGGCTGTTTCAATCAAACAGTGCCCCCGTGTGAAAATTACAATTCTGCCCCTGTGCAGAAAATTACCAAAATGCCCCTCACGCATCCAGACCCGTAACTCGGTCATACGGACTCCGATTGATGCGTGCCGCCTGTCTACGGACTCAGAGCATCGAGACCATCCTAACGGTCCTCGGTCCTCGGCCATCGGACCTCCCGGTCAGAAAGTCAACATTTCCCCTTATTTCGTCCAAATTACGAAAATGCACTTGGACTTCCGTACGTCATAACTTTCACCACGAATGTCGGAATCGAACGTGCCACCTGTCTATGAACTCGTGACGTCCCAAACTACGTCACAGTCATTGGTCAATGTCCATTTGACCGTCCGAATAAAAAGTCAACGTTTTGCCCACGCCTAGGGGCAAAACGGTCATTTTCTACAATTCGTTCGAAATCACTCAACTAATCCCAGATTAGTAAATCATAATTAAATATTATTAAATCCCGATATTCGGGACGGGTCGTTACACATCATACATGAAGACTAAGAAAAACGTAGAAAAACAAGCGAGAAAACCATGAAAGCAAAATTCATAAAGAGACTAGTGGCTAGAGAACTCATCTCATACTCAAATTGAGGAGAAAAACTAAGATGATGCAGTTCATAAGAAATACACCATATTAAATGTAACGACCCGTCCTGGAGTTCGAGATTAGAGGGAATTGGGGGTGGGTCGTGTCATTCAATCTTAATCTAATTTAATCCAATCGACATAGAGCAATCAATTTTGATAAAAAAAATTTAGCAAAATAGGATAAAAAGTTTCACGAAAATCCATCCAAACCAGACTGAGCTACGAGTATAAAATGTGACCTAAAAACTTTTAGTTTTTTCATGGAGAATTGAATACAAGCAGACAATATAAAAGAACTTGAGATCCAATACATCCAACCCACATTCGCATATATAACTCCTTTAGAATCAAAAAACAGAAAATGAAACCTTCAATCTGAAGTACTTTTAGAACAACAGAAATCATACCCCATATGCTAGTTATATGACAAAGAAATTAACGTTGAAGGCCAATGACCTCCAATTAAAAAGATAATATAAGAAGAGCATTTGGGATCCAATATCCAAACCACATTCAAATTTGCAACTCATTTAGAATAAAAAAAACAGCAGCTGATACCTTAAATCTGATTTCTATTCAAATAGGAAAAAAATCAAAGCTACTATGATAAATAGAAAAGAAAATCATATCCCAAGGAAAGTCCAAGGCACTCCTTTGCGAGATACTCTACCTGTTTCGGCCTTATACTGTTTGATCCCACTTCAACATAGAAAAATGATTTCTAATTACCTCAAACACAACCAAATTCAAAAAATAATATAATCAAATTCAAAAATAGTAAGAAAGGCCAACTTACGAGTTTACAACACCTCTCCACATCTCATCATTGAACTGATTGTAAAGTGGATCCATGATGTATACATTATTTTTATTTTTCGTCAATAATAGTTAGGATCTAGTGGTTTCTACATAGTTAAATATATATTAGGATAAATTAACTTTATGGTAAAAGAATAATAGCAGCATGACTTACTTTGGATATTTCACTGTTAATAAAAATAAAAGTGAAACTAGATCAATTATTGAAGAAAGCAAAACATAGCATGAAATGAAAAGCATTCTCCGTGTAAAACAAAGTATACATCCAAGAAAACGAAGCATGAAATCAAATAATAAAAGGATAAGTAGTTTATCATACATCCAAGAAAACAAAACATGAAATAAAATGATAAAAGATAAGTAGTTTATCATACATCCAAGAAAACAAAGAAATAAAATGACATGGCCATTTCCATTTATATATGTTGATTACTTTTTAGGTAGTCGATAATTAATCTTATCCAATGAGCTGCACTATTGGTAATAGCTCCCTTATTTATCCGATACCTACAAAGTTAAGCACCATCAAGTAAACAATTTTGTGAATGAAGCTTTAACTAATTGCCAAGGAAAAGTCGACATAAAAGAAACAATTTTGTGAAATGAAGCTTTAAGCTAACTTGAAATATAAGACTCAATCATGAAGAAGCTAGATTTGAAATTAACCTAACTTGAACTAATCCATATGTTAAGAAATTTGACTCACCTTGTGCAACTCGATATCTTCCATCCATACGAATCAAATCTGAATATAAGTGAAACAAAGAAAAGAAACAGCAAGATTAGAGAAGAGAAATGAGTACCTTGATGTTAACCTATGTTGTTATCCCTAATATTTACCTTTGCTGTTATTTCTCTTTATAGAGATATGAAAGTCGCTCTTTTGAAAACTTGCACAAGGACCCTGTAAATGGTAGCAAGAATTGATAAGTTGATTGTTCATGGTAGTGACACGACCCACCCCCAATTCCCCGGGATTAAGGGTTAAGTCATGCTCCCGTCTAACCCACGTGCGACACGAAGGCTAAACACCCGTTCAACCCCCGTGGAACACGCAAGCCAGGTAAGGGATCCCAGGTCTACGTACCAAAAACTAACTTGAGTTAACCAGAGTTCGCAGCATCACTGTGGATCGCGTGTGTGATGTCTCCGTCTCACTAACAACAGCCTGCACCGCATCGACCTGGAGGGTATCGAAAAACAGAAAAGACTGTGAGTGGATAAAAATAAATAATAAGTTCATAAGAAAAGGCATTTAGACCCTCCATGTAAAAGCAATGCATGCATTTGAAATCCAATTCATTTTCAACATAAGAAAACCATTTATTTCCAAGGTAATAAAACCATTTCATTTTCGAGATGATAAAACCGTTAATGAAAACCGAAATTATTTCCTTTTCTCAAATCCCGAGCTCGGCCTAAAACCATCAAAATCCATATCATCCGGGTTATAGCCTAAAACATCTGGAAACCATTGAAAACCATTATTGTTTCACATAAATCCGAAAGCCCTTTGAAATACATTTCCATCAATCGAACATGCTGGATCTATCCGAGTCTTTAAACTCAATATATATCCGAGTCTTTAAACTCAACATGCTTCAATATCAATCCGAGTCTTTAAACTCCCGAGTCTTTAAACTCAATAGGCCTACGGGGAAAAATCACAATATCCGAGCCTTTAAACTCAATTCGAGTCTTTAAACCCAATCACATATCCGGGCCCGCCCCCGTCACATATCATATTTGGGTCTTTAAACCCAATACCAGATCCAGCAAATCCAATCCAAACCATTTTACAATCATTTCCAAATCCATGTCCAAATCCGAAATCACCATTTCGAATCCCAAGCCGAATTCGAAATCATCATTCCGAATTCAAATCCAGAAATCACGTTTATCGAAATCACTTTTCCAAATCCTTTTATAAACCATTGAAATCAAATCATAATTCAAATCCCAAAATCATAGTATCAAAACCATTATCAAATCACGACATAAAAGCATATATCGTAAAACGTGCAATTACGTAAAATTCCTCGAAATACGTGTAAAATCGTAAATCACAGATATCATAATCATAATTATATAAATCACATGTAGAAAACATATAAAAAACATTTATGCATGCATCACAAGTTAGAAAGCAAAGTTCACTCACAAACCATTCCCACTGCCGCTTCGATACGCATGTAATACGCCGTTCCCAGCTAATCCACTATCACCGGACTTCTCGAACCGTCCACGTCGAAGAACCTACCGCCTCCCTTCGTTCTCTGTCTCTGGCCACCACAGACCGTCTTCGGCTACGGTTTTGGTCCCAATCGTCCTCTGGTCACCTTACCGTATATCTCAGGCTTCGACTTCGAGCCCAGTGAGTTCGTCTCACTCGCCACAGCCGTTTCCCGTCCACCACCGTACACGACGGTCCACTACGGTGGCACCACCACGATCCTCATCTTCCCTTCTCTCACTTCCATTCACACTTCACGGGCCAGGGTTTGAGGGAAAGGGATTCACGATCACACACACTCACAACCCCTCAGTTATTCTCTGTTTTTATCTCATATCCATGCAACCAACTTTTAAAACGTATGTGAGGCGGCTGAAACAGGTTCCACAAGCCTCTAGAGATGGGACAAGTGTCCCAATCTCATTAAACAACCATCCCAAGGTAGCCAAGTGTCAAATTATCACTGGGCACAAATCCCAATGCAAACAATGACCAAAATGCCCATGAGGCTAAATTTACCAAAATGCCCCTCAACTTCTGAACGTCATAACTTCCTTTTCGAATGTCGGAATTTGACGTGCCGCCTGTCTATGGACTCGTGACGTCCCGAACTACATCACAATCATCGGCTAGAGTCCGTTTGACCGCCCAAATCAAAATTCAACATTTCGCCCATTCTATGGGCAAAACCGTCATTTCGCACTGTTCGTCCGAAATCACCCAACTAATCACCGATTAATCTCACTAATCCGTCATTAATTACTAATATAATCCCAGTTTTCGGGACGGGTGGTTATAGGTAGTAAGAATTTATATGGTCAGACAATCAATAAGGCTATCCAATTTGTGAGGGATCAGCTTGAACAGAGTGGTTGATGACCTTGTTAAACCTGGAGATACGAAGTAAAAATATGGTAATAAAATGTAACGTATTAATGTGGTCTAGAACCTAGACTTGCTGATTTCTCGATACCAGGGGCTTAATTTTGCAGCATATTTTTCACTTCAAATTCTTTTCTGGTAAGGGTTATTGATACATCAACTCTCCTTTACAAAAAGGAGGAAGATATTAAAAGAGGTGGCCTAGAATTTGAGAACTAGATGTCTACCTTGCCCCTTTACCATGGGCATCTATGCAAACCTCACTTGGTTGGCAACATAAGAAATAAAAGATAGGAATCGACAGATAACTAAATAAAATATAGAGATGTCAAGTTTAAATACCCTACTGAATCCTGATTGACTAAGAAAAACAACCAAAATGGAAGGCATGGAAAAAAGTAGTTGCGATGTCAGTGTCCCCGTAGCTGCCCTTGTGCAAAGCATGGTGAACTGCCCATGACAAGAGTTAGAATTGAGGGGACCAATATGGAAAATGTTTAAAACCTTTAATTATGAAAGGAATATGAAACCTGTTACCCCAAAATTCTACCTCTGTGTGTTTACCGTGGAGAAGAGATGGACCACAAGATTTCAGAGGTGTTGTCACTTCCCACTAAGTCACAATTGCTCCATATTGAAAACTTTGAGAAGGGAAATTTACTTGGAAACATGCCTTTCTTTTTCTATTGGAAGTATCAACTCACCTCCAAGCTCTAGGCTCTTAGCTCCTGGAGGATGATGAACGGACTGGAAATCTTGTGTGTCATTCATCACCAAACAACAAATTCACCATGCTTTGCTTTCGGAACAAAATTGCCCATCTTACCAATTCACAGATTAGAACAGAGAAACAAATTTACAAATTTACAGCTCAGAAACAAAAAACGAAAGAGAAGGCAAATTGACAAAGCAAGATCATTGAAAGTAAATGATAACCAATGAAATTAAAAGTAATGGCTATAAAATGAAGGTACAAAGAAGCATGTGAGGAGCAAATAACATAAAACTAACATTAAAAAAGAAATGAAAAGAAAAGAAAAGAAAAGAAATCTATCAGCTTCTTAAGTAAGCAACAATTTTATGGTCGATTAAGCTAACAAAAGTAATCGCCCTTCCAAGAATACTTATGGCAAACTATGTATGCTATAAATAATCACAGAAATTATGCTCCCCTACTTGGTCATTAAGGTAGTTATTTTTCTACTTCTAGCTAGCAATGTTATTCCTTTTAAGAGCCCCTGGTGTATATCAAAACCTCTGAGGAAACATTTAAATGGGTTCTTTGGTACTATATCTATGAACTAAGTTAATTGCAATTCTTGTGTTATCCAACGGATGACAATAACTGCAAGGAGTTGGATTCCCTGGAAAATGCTGCAATCAACTTTTCCTTCGTTAATTGCTCGGATCCTTGAGACTTGATCACGAATTTATGGAACAAAGTATCGTTTGCTATAGCAAGCATTGCCTCAACAACACTGATTTGCGACTCTTTGAAGCAGATCTGGGATGAAGTTCGTTGTAAGTCTGGGAAGAAAATCGGCTACCGCACGTCTGAGAAGAAATTAAACTGACCTGGAGGGAGACACGATGAGAAGAAGAAAAGAAGAGAAGGCAGAGTACTGGTGCTTTTTGTTTAGGAAGAAGAAGATAAGGTTTTTGGTTGCTTCACGAACTGGCAGCCGCGAGGTTTTTGGTTTCTTCTTAGCAAAAATTTTCAATTCGTACTTTGCGCTTTTACTTTGGTGCGCGCCTCTCTAGGTTTTTAGGTTTAATTGGTAGTTTATTTGCACCATATTTACTCGATCTTAGGACATGCTGAAGAATAAACAACAGGTAAAAAAAATAGAAGCTGCATCAGTAAATTTAATTTTATTGGTGTTAAAGGATACAATAGACAACAGTATCTTATTGCTGATGTTATATATTAGGATTAGACAACATTAGTTTAAATTTACTGTTGTTATATCACATATTAGACAACATCAAATTTAAACTGATGTCTAAACTATATTATACAACAATTTTTAATATATATGTTGTTTATAGGGTGTAGTGTATTACCATATTTCTTGTAGTGTAAATGCGCAAGCGTCGGAGCTAAAAACATGGCCCTCAAGGGCGAAATTGCGCTCATCAAGACCACTTTCAACGAGAGCTTGAAGGCTTCCATGCGTGCGGGATAGATATTCCTCTGCCACAGCCTCAACACCCAGCCTAGCAACCCGCCTAGGACCCCGACCACTTCGACCAACAGCTGACGAGCTGTCAAATACTTAGATATAGGATGTTATAAAATATTAGTTTAGTTTTAATTATGTAAAACGTTAATTTTTAGAAATATTTTTCTTAATTTCATTGGATTCGTTTTATTATTTTAATTATATTCGTTAAAAAATATGTTTATTCTAATTTTATTTATTTATTTATTTATTTTATATGTTATAAAAAAATTAAAATTGAAGGCTTGCTGAACGAAATATGTTGCATGACGAATTAACATATTTCGTCCAGTAACATTACAACAAATTCGGTACTCCACCGAATCCAACCAGTTGAATTCAATGGTATGCCACCGTTTATTTAACACCTTGCCTTGCTAAACATGTAAGTTTGTCGCGCCAAGTATCACAAAATTCGGTGGACTATTGCCGCATTATGAGCAGGTTTTGGTTCAGTGTTGCCGTGTTTTGTCCCTTTGCCCGTCAAACTGAAATATTTCGCCGAGAAACGTTTAAGAATTTTACCCGCCAAGGCTTTGTCTTCGTCGGGGCAAGAAATGTTGACTTTTTGGATTGCTCGACAAACCTTGTGCGACCTTTTTATCTTCTTCGGGCAAGTTTCACTTTGCCCGTCGGAGTCCTTTTTTTCAATGGGCAACATCATGCCTGATGACCGTGGCCTGACAAGGTTTGCCCAATGGAGATTCGCCGGAACTGAGTTTGAGCGAGAATTTCCGTCTTTGCCCAGCAAACATATTTCACAGGGCAAGACCGCTGTTCTTAGTAGTGACTCAGCCTCGTTCTGTGTTCTATTAAGGCAGTGACACTGTTGGAAGCAGATATTGGAAAATAAAGAGGCTGAAATCCAATTGGTTTTTAGTGCTCAAATGGATATACATACTGATGATCATACATGAAGCAACATGGAAATTATTAAACAGAAAAACGTACATTAATTACCAAATGTCTCACCTATAATTGAGCCACTTGACAAATCACTTGTTTGACTTGGGTTTTGTATGATTAACACTACCATATATTGCTCTTTCTCTGCTGCTGCCGCTGAGTGTGGAGTTTTCCTATTTCTAGCACCACACAGACAAGAAACTATTTCGCTTTTGATGAATGAGGCAAGATTTGACACAAATTATATTTTTATAATTTCTTAGTTATGGATTAGATTGCGTGGGCATACCACTTACCCTTGCTTCATAAGGTGGAGACCCGCCATCACACCAAATTTAAATAAATATTGTTAAAATGTTTTTCAAAAACCCTAGCATGGCACTCTATATAAATCCCCTAAAACTTCTTCTTCAGTAATCTCACATGGATCTATCAGTAGCATTTTAATTCGGATAGGTATATCTATATTATTTTGTAATTATACTAGACAATCTTTATTTACGTACATGAATATATATTGATCTAATTTTGTTTTTTGAATAACAGAAGCTAGGAATATCTAAAAGTTCGATCAACAATGAAGTTGGTGGCTGTTACCCTAATGTTGATGGTGATGGTGAGTTCTTCCTTTGCAGCAAATGAACATGACAAAAATCAGTGCGGCCGGCAGCCGGCAGCCGGGCCAGGATGGGACCGTCGGCCAAGTTGGCGAGCATCCTGGAAGCAGTGTCGACAACCACCATCACCTCCCTAGGCAGGATTTCAATAGCAAGGGTGATAACAATAATGGCGGTGGGTAAACTAATAGCAACTACTACGTTGATATTAATTATGTGGTGTATTAGCTATATATAGTCTTGTTGATATCAATTAATTAGTTTGAATTTGGGTTTGGGGCATGGAATGTAATTCTGAATAACGCAGTGTGTAATTTTGTCTGATTAAGTTGTTCGTAGCTAGATGACTATATACAATAATGAATCACGGTGTTTTAGTCACTTTCTTTGATAGACATGCATTATAAATCATGAATAATGTCATGGAGTAAAAAAACAACGATATTTGCGATACTTTCATGAATATATGTGGACTTTAAGGTGCATTTGGTTTTAAAAAATAAACAGGTCATTTGACGTGAGGTGAGTATTTGGTGAGCGAAAAATCAATTTTCCTTCTTTTAGAAAATTGAGTTAGAATTTGGCAAATTTCCAGAGAAAATCTAGAAGGATTTGAGGATCTTAAATGCTGAGTTGAAATTCTGTCTCAAGGGACTAAATTTTTCAAATGATGAGTTGAAACAAGTGAAATTGTAATCTGCATGATTTTTAAAATTGATTTTCACACATCAGATTCATTGTACTCAAATCGATTAATGAGAAGAGGAAGATTCATACATTTGTCTTAAGGAATTAGCTAACAAGCAAATCATCAAACATTTGCTATGCACAAAAGATATATTGTAATTCTCATTAATATTCAATCCAATCTTCATCCTCAATAGCATTCAATCAATCCTAAACTACTCTAAACCTAATCCCAATCGTTTTCAGTGTTTCAGTTAGAAGGATCATACATGAGATCCTAGACAGCAAAGCTCCATCTTCTCTGATTCACGGGGATCAACTCTGTCGAGCTCAAATACCAACTTAGAGCAGATTCATACTTGATCGTGCTTACTAGGGCGTCATCTGTGGAGAAATCACATTACACTGTGATTAAGAGGTTAGTCTCTAAATGGCATCTACGGGTGGAGAGCTACGAGCTCTTTTTTTTTTAATGTAACAAACTATGAGTTTTTGAGTATTAAGATGCGTACCATTTTGCGGGCTCATTATCTCTGGGAGTACGTTGAAGTTGGACTGAATGAAGGAACACAAGGGGATCATGGATAGGAAGCAGTAAGACCAACTCAAGTAGACTACATCCCTAACGCGTGTGCTTTGTGGATGATCTAGACAATAGTGGTGGACTTAATCTTCTCTAGGATCTCGAATGAGGAGAGCTCAAAGGCTACCTAGGATATATTACAAACAGAATATATAGGAGATGTGAAGGTGTCAGGACCTACCCCGGTTCCACCCCGAAAACCGAGGTAAATCCTGCTCTCGTCTGACATCCCGACACACAACTAAAGTAATCTTACGATAAACCACCAAACTACATGCCAGACGCAGGAGAAAATTTAAACAATCCGAAGTCAAAGTTTTATAGAGCATAGTACCAAATACACAGAAAGGAAAACCGATAACAAGGTACACGCACAACAGAAAATCTAAAGCACTCCGGGGTCACTCTCGAAAATTCTACGCCTTCGACCTTGCCTCAACGTCAAACCCCGCGCTAGCTCCACGACCTGGAGGGCAATTTAAAACCAGAAAGTGTGAGTGAACCATAAAGAATAAAAGTTTCAAAAAAACCATTTTATACCAAAACAGGGTTTTAGCCCTCCGTTTTGAAATCATACATGCATTAACCCATTTGCTGAAAACAGTTAGAAATCATACAAGGATCGTCATAAAAAAATTTGCAGAATCATCATAAAAACAGTTATAGAACTCACATCATAAGCATCATAAAACCGTATCATAAAATATAAGTCTCAACCAATCATTATCCGATCAAACCTGCTGGATCTATCCGAGTCTTTAAACTCCCGAGTCTTTAAAATCAATCCAGGCCTCAACAATATCCGAGTATTTAAACTCAATAGCCCTACGGGGGGAATATCAATATATCCGAGTCTTTAAACTCCCGAGTCTTTAAACTCAATCCGGGCTCGTCCCCCGTCAAACATAATATTCGGGTCTTTAAACCCAATAACCAGATCCAGCAAATCCAATCCAAAACCAGTTGAAAATCATTTCTAAATTCACATCCAAACCCGAATTCGAAATCACTGGTCTAATGCCCTTCTGGCATCCAGAACCGTCATTCCGAACTCAAATCCAGAATTGCACTTTTCAACTTTAAAACCAAATTCTGATTCTCGAAATCCGATTCTAAAACTGAAAATCCTTGATCATCGAAATCATGTTCCAAAATCCCTTTATAATCATTAAAACCCTTTATCATTTGAAATCCTGAAACTATAACATCATAATCAAAAAGCAACCTTTTATCGTAAAACGTGCTAAATACGTTATTTTCTCGAAAAACGTGCAATTATGCAAAATCAACAGCAGATATTCAACAATCACCAAATCACATGTAAAACCGTAAAACAAGTATTTAAAAGCAGTTATGCATGCTCGAGTTTAGAGAAGGGGTCCACTCGCAGTCACCGGCACGTCACTCGCGTCCTGTACGTCCCGTACGTTCCTTAGCTTCCTCGGGAAGTCCCGATCCTGTCACAAGTCACCAAAGAACGTCACTAACACGTCTACGAAGACTCTCCTAATTTTCCCCAAAAATCCCCGGGTCCTAAACGTAACGAACCGGAACCCTAAACCTCCAACCTCGCAGAACTACTTCGAATCGACGTCTGATTAACCTGAAACTAATTCCATTATACTCGTTATAACTCCTGGACCAAAAACTATGTTGACCGTTTTCCAAAAAACCGCCGCACGCGCCGTCCAAAGTGGCTGCGTGTGGGCCTCATGCGCCAGCACACGATTACTGTTCATCATCGTCTACCTTGGGCGAACCGGTCTGAACCGGCGCACCTAGTTCTCCGTCGTTCCTGCACCGTTTTCTTCCCTCTCTTCACCAGCCTCTTCGTCCAGTCCTAAGCAACCTAGTCCCCTCACTCTAACACCTCGACACAACCTCCTACCCATCATCTCAAGCTCGAAATCAAACCTCCCCAAAACTCTGTTTCACGATCCGGCCACCCAAGTCTTCCCCCGCCACGGCAACCACCTTAGACGGTTCTTAGGACCTCACTAAAGCTCACCCAACTCACCAAATCCCTCGACTTAGTCCTTAAGTCCACGACTAAGGGTTTGAAAATCACGGCAAAACAGAGCATACGAACGGGGATTAGAAATTACCTGCAGCCGTCCACCACCGTGCTCGCTGCCGCGTTCCCTGGAGTCCACAAAGCCGTCTCAGCTTCTTCTCGAGTCCAATTGGAGCAACACACGGCCACACCACCACCAACTCCCTCAAATCTCTCTGTTTTTCCCGTGAACTCACCCTTCCTCCTCACTCACTCACGATCACACAACCCACTCCAGTTCACTCCTCAACTCTCCCTTAACCTCTATTCACTCTCACCAGCTCACAACACTCACACCTTCCCGGCCATCGACCGATTTCCTCTCAGCCTCACTTTGTCTCTGTTTTTCTCGAATGCACAGTTACACCGCCAATTATTTGGACACGTGAACCCGTCTAGAAGCCACTAGGTCCCTGCCACATGTCACAATCCTCTCAACCCTCTCACAATTGTCCCAATCTCAGCTGTACACCTGTCCCTATCCTGTTGTACAATTCCCAATGTGCAAAAGACTAAAATGCCCTTCCTTTGAGTCCAAATTTACGATAATGCTACTACCTTTCTAGACCTGTATCTCACACGTCCTAACTCCGATGAACACATGTCGCCTGTCGTTGAATTCAGGACGACGAGATCTACCTAACGGTCTTAGGTCAACGTGTCAAAACCCAACCGTAGAAAAAGTCAACTCTTTCCCCCTAGTTTAACCAAATTACGGTAATGCCCCCAACCTTCCGAACATCATAACTTCCTCCTCGGATGTCGGAATCGGGCGTGCCACCTGTCTACGGATTCGTGACGTCCCAAACTACGTCACGGTCATCGGTCAATACCCAATTGACCGTCCGAACTAAAAGTCAACTATTTGCCCAACCAGGGGAAAATTCGTCATTCTACACTAACAGACCTATCGAGACCAACTAACCACCGACAAAACTCACTAATCCTTCACTAATTACCGCCTTAATCGTAATTTTCCAGGACGGGTCCTTACAGAAGGTGAGATCTATAAAACTATTGTAACGACCCCTCCCAAAATTCGAGATTAGATTAGTGGTTAATGACGGAATAATGGACGTAATTAGTGATTAGTTGGGTAATTTCGAACAGACGGTGCGAAATGAAGTTTTTGCCCCTAGAAATGGGCAAAATATTGAATTTTCGTTTGGACGATCAAATGGACTTTAGCCGATGACTATGCGTAGTTCGGAACATCCCAAGTCCGTAGACAGGTGGCACATCCAATTCCGACACTCGAGGAAGAAGTTATGATGTTTGGAAGTTTGAGGCTATTTCAGTAATTTAGTTGAAAGGGACAAATTGTTGAATTTTTATACGACAACTATTTTTCACGTATTTCGAGGACCGTTAGGTATGTAACGACCAGTCCCGGAAGTCGGGATTAGCTTAGTAGTTAATGACGGATTAATAAAGAGAATCGGTGATTAGTTGGACACTTTTAAGATAGTCACTTCAAGCGGCGCGTGTGGGAGCGTGTCACGCCTTTTGGGGAAGTTTCCAACACGACTTTTAAATTATTCGATGTAACGAACATTTTGGCACTGGTTTCGAGTCGATCGGACATCGTCTCGATATGTTTCGGGCTGTCCGAAAGTTTTAGGGCTTGGTTAAAAATAGTTAAAAATACGGGAAAATTATGGGGCTTTACTATGAGTTTTGTGAAGTAGTTGGTGACCTTGGTATGGGTTTTGTACAGGTTCGGGAAAGCCGAGGATAGCGGATTGGCCGGGAACGGCGTAAGTGCGCGCGTATCGAGGCGACGTCGGAATGGTCTATGAGTGGACTTTGCTTTCTAACTCTTGATGCATGCATATATGTTTTAATATGTTTTCATACGTGATTCTATGATATGATCTTGATGGTTTACGGTTTTGCACGTTTTTCGAGGTATTTTACGAAATTTCACGTTTTACGATATTTCGAACGTTCTTGTGATTTCAGAAATGATGTTTCAGCTTTGGTTTTTGAGGTTTGGAAAGGAAGTCTGGATTTGGGTTCAGGACAGTGGTTTCGGATGCCGGCTTACGGAATCATTGTTGCGAATCCGGAGATGGATTTTCTGTGGTTTTCATTGTTGATTGAAAAATGGTTTTGGGTTTAAAGACCCGGAAAAAGAGAAAACCCATTAGATCTGGTTTTGAGTTTAAAGACTCGGATTGATTGATGGGGGGAGGGCCCTGGATTGATATGAGTTTAAAGACTCGGTATATGTTTTGAGTTTAAAGACTCGGTGATTATGATACCCCCGAGGCCTGTGATTGTGTTTTGAGTTTAAAGACTCGGATATCCCGGGAAGGCCTGGCTATTTGCGCATTATGTTTTGAGTTTAAAGACTCGGGCGCACTTGAGATCCAGTAAACTTGTATGATTGATATTTTCAATGGTTTTCCCGATGTTTTGGGCAGTGGCCTGGATGAAGTGGATTTGACAAGTTTTGGGACTGAGTTCCCGGATTTGAGATTGATTAAGATTTGGGGCTGAGGCTTGGATTTGAATAACGGTTTTGATACGGGTTTTCAAATGGTTTTTCAATGATGGTTTTTGATATGAGTGATTTCATGACTTGACTTGATATGCATTCATTGCTTTTTGCGTGGAGGGTATACATGTACTTGTTTTATTAAACTGTTTTTAAACTTATACTTTATTTCTGTCCACTCACAGTCTTTTCGTGTTTTCGATACCCTCCAGGTTGTTGCGGCGCGGGCTGTCAGTCGAGAGAGACGGAGACATCACACGTACGATCCCCAGTAGACTCTGCGCACTCTGGGAAGTTCGAAAGTTTTTGGATGGTCGAATCGAGAATCCCTTGTCCGACTTACGTGTCACATGAAGGTTGGACGTCAGTTTAGCCTTCGTGTCATGCGTAAGTTAGACGGGATCAGGATTTAGCCCTTAATCCCAGGGGATTAGGGGTGGGTCCTGACAAGGTAGGTCTCAAATCCTTGAGTACAACGATAGGCGACACATTATCATCGGACTTCGAACGGCTCGGAGTTTGGTCTAAACGTGCGAGGGGTAGTTTGGTAATTTAGCCTCAAGGGCATTTTGGTCATTGTTTGCATTGGGATTTTTCCCAGTGATAATTGGACACCTGGCTGCCTTAATTGGGCATTTTGGTCATTGTTTGCATTGGTAATCCTTGAGTACATCTCTCACCGCCTCTCACGATTGTCTAATGGTTTTAAACTGGGTTTTGAACGATTTTGGGAGAAACAGAGTAACTGTGTGCCACCGTGACAAACCAACCCCAGACAACCCCTCAAACCTCAACCGCTGGCAGTGAAGTGTGAAGGAGAGATAGAGAGAAAGTTAAGGTGAGTCTCCTGGTGGCCACAACGATGCACGATGGTGGCGGTCGGTGGCAATTTCCGCGAAATACTCTGTTTTCGTTCAAATGGAAATTTCACTTTTAGGGACGAGATGATCATATTGGTTACAAGGAGGATGATTAGGAGGGTCAGACAAGTCGATTAGGACCAAGTTGAGGTTTAGACGTTGTTAATCGATATTGATGATTGGGAATTGTTTCTGGAGGTCCTAGAGACTGTTTGGGATCAAAATGAGGGGAGGAGGTGACCAGAATCACTGCAACTAGACGACGAACAGTGTACAGTTTCTCCTTCGATTTGGGAGGTGAGTTCCAAGCCTCAAATTCATGTTTTAAGGTCTAAAACGGTCGTAGACGATGAGACAAGACTATAGGACTAAGTAGAATAAACAACGGATCGAAAATGACCGAAATATGGGGTCGAACAGCTCACGCCGGTTCTGCTGGAATAAACCAGTTCAGACCCGGCCTGTACTATGCATTGGTTTTTCGTGGAGGGTATAAATGTATTTTCTTATAAACTGTTTTCTAAACGTATTATTTATTTTTGTCCACTCACAGTTTTTGTTTTTCGATAACCTCCAGGTTTAATGCGGTGCAGACTGTTGTTAGAGAGACAGAGACATCACACACGCGATCCACAATAAGTTCTGCGGACTCTGGGACATCAGAAGGTGGTTTTGGGTGCAGTGGCCTGGTATCCCTTGTCCAGCTTACGTGTTACATGGATGTTGGACGACAGTTTAGCCTTCGTGTCACACGTAGGTTAGACGGGAGCATGACTTATCCCTTAATCCCGGGATATTAAGGGTGGGTCGTGTCAAATTGGTATCAGAGCAAGGTTTGTGTGTTCTATGCGAGATTATGGCTTCTAGAATCGTTGAGTCGTCGGCTTGGGTGTTGCAATGCAGATATGGATGTGATGTCTCGACGCGGAACAACCCATCATCAACCTAGATATGCGAGTGATAGCGAGTGATAGTACGATAGTTAGTTGCATAGTTAGTTGCGAGATCCCTAGCGACAGAATTCTGGTTGCTTGATACACGATGGGGTGTGATACTTGTCGGCTTAGGGCCGAAGTGGTTGGTGTGTTTGGCGCAAGCCATGATCGATAGTCGGTTAGCCCTTAGGGTCAGATGGAGAAGATCCGATAGATGGTCGGCTATGTGCCAGGTTGTTTGACACGACGGCTCCCTTGTCCACAGTAGATTCGGTGCACTCCGGAAGTTTCGGGTGCTATTGGACGGTCGAATTGGGAATCCCTTGTCCGACTTATGTGTCCTATGGAGGTTGGACGTCGGTTTAGCCTTCGTGTCATGCGTAAGTTAGACGGGGGCAGGATTTAGCCCTTAATCACGGGGGATTAGGGGTGGGTCCTGTCAACCCGAGCGTAGATTGAGGGTTTTGGCTCGACATGAGCGGCAATTCGGGATTAGTGTGCTGTGAGCCCTAGATCGAAAATGATGTGACATGAGCTGGGATGCTTGTGAATGGTAGGATGGGCACATCGTGAGTTGAGGTTGGGGCCAGTCGTGAGGTGCTGGTGTCTAGTAAGAACCACTAACCGTGTCGGGATATACGATGACCATTGGCAGGTCATGTTTCGGAACGAATGGTCAGAATACTGTTAGGTGGATCAGAGTAGCGCAGCGGAAGCGCGATGGACCTAGGCTTCTGTTCGGAGCAGGCTAGGTTGGTATGGTCGGGTTTGACCATGAGTGAGTTTGGTTTTCATGGATACCACGGGATGCGGTGAAGGAGTCAGCAGATGTTGACTATGTTGGCTTCGGGTGCTATCGAGGATAGTCATGGGTGATGACGAGGCTAGTACTTGGTGATTCCCAGAGATTGGTGATTGAAGACTTTGAGGATAGTGACTGAGGAATCCGAGGTGAGTGATCGTTGATTATGATCCTGAGAGTTGGTGACTTATACTTTAGTGCTGCTCGGAGTTAAACCTCTGAAAGGTTGAAATGCGATAATAAAAAAGAGTGATGATTGACATCCTTCGGATGTACATAAACGGTGACACGACCTACCCCCAATCCCCGAGATTTAGGGATATGTCATGCTCCCGTCTAACTTATGTATGACACTAAGGCTAAACCTTCATCCAACCTACATGTAACACGTAAGCTGGACAAGGGATACCAGGCCAAAGCACCAAAACCACCTTCTGATGTCCCAGAGTGCGCAAAACTTACTGTGGATTGCGTGTGTGATGTCTCCGTCTCTCTAATAACAGCCTGCACCACATCAAACCTGGGGGGTATCGAAAAACCAAAAGACTGTAAGTGGACAAAAATAAAGGAGAAGTTTAGAAAATAGTATATCAGAAAAGACCTTTATACCCTCCATTTAAAATGAATGCATGCATATAAAACCCATTTCATAAAACCATTTCATATTCAAGCTAATATAACCATTTATGAAACCAAAAGCCAGAAACCATTCCATTTTTCTCAAATCCCGGGCCTCAGCCCAAACCATCTGGAAACCATTTGGAAATCTTTATTATTGAAAACCATCCCGAGTCTTTAAACTCAATCCAGACCTCAATATAATCCGAGTCTTTAAACTCCCGAGTCTTTAAACTCAATAGGCCTACAAAGGGAAATTACAATATCCGAGTCTTTAAACTCAATCCGGGTCTTTAAACTCAATCCGGGTCTTTAAACCCAATCACATATCCGGACCCGCCCTCGTCACATATCATATTCGGGTCTTTAAACCTAATTCGAGACCAAGCAAATCCAATTAAAAACCATTTTATCAAATCTGAAATCCATTTCCAAATCCGAATCTGAAATCATCATCTCGAAGCCAAGTCTGCATCTGGAAACATCATTCCGAATCCAAATCCAGAATTCCACTTTTCAAGTTCCAAAATCGAATCCCGAATCATATTTTCGAAATCCGATTTCAAAACCCGAAATCTCGTTTATCGAAATAACTTTTCAAAATCCATTTATAAATCATTGAAATCAAATCATAATTCAAATCCCAAAATCATGGTATCGAAATCATCATCAAATCATAGCATAAAAGCATATCTCGTAAAACGTGCAAATACGTAAATATATCGAAATACGTGCAAAAACGAAATCATAATCAACATAAACATAAATATAGAAATCACGTACAGAAAACATATAAAAACATTTATGCATGCATCATAAGTTATAAAGCAAAGTCCACTCACGGACCATTTGCGTTGCTGCCTCGACACGCGTGCAATACGCCGTTCTCGTCTAATCCACTATCAAAGGACTTCCCGAACCTGTCCAAATCCGATAATAAGGTTATTAACTACTTCATAATGTTTATACTAAAGCCCCGTAAGTTTCTCGAATTTTTAATTATTTTTAACCTAGCCTTTAAACCTTCGGACATCTCGAAACATATCAAAACGATGTTCGATCGACCCGAAACCAGTCCCAAAATGTTCGTTACATTGAATACTTTAAAAGTCGTGTTGCAATCTTCCTCAAAAGCCATGCCACGCACCCACACGCGACGCCCAAAGGGGCTGCGTGTGGGCTTCACGCGCCGGCTGCTGTTCATCTTCAACCTCAGTCGAACCCGGTTTAGACCGGTTCAGTTTAGGACGGTCCAGCCAAACGGCGGTCATGGTTCTCCCTCTTTTTTCCTTCCTTTTCAATCCTATTTGTCTCAATAGCTTCGTCCTAACCTAACCAATTAATCTACTTACTGAAAACATGAAAATCAAGGTGAGAAAGTACCTCCCCGATTGATGAACATCGACCCTTTTTTTTGTCCTCTATATCCGGCCATCACAGACCACCATGGACCACGGTTTTGGTCCCTATAACTCCCTTTTAACTTACAATACATCACCTAATTCACCAAATCGTTAAATAACGCCTAGAAATCCAAGTACCCTTTTCAAACCAAAAGTAGGACAGTCACTGGTTTTCGATCGTACCTTCACCGTCGTGCCCTGACGTGGGTACCAAAAGCATCATCTCACCTTCCTTGCACCTTTCCATGCACACACCATGGCCAGAAGATGAGAATCGAGGGACTTATAGTTCACGGTCAAAGCACGCCCTGCACTCTATTCCTCACGGTTGCAAGACCACCGCCCACGACAGTCGTCATGGTCAAGCAACCATAATCCTTTCACCGTCTCCTCCTTTTTTTTCTTCGCAGATTACGGGCATTGATGAGATTTCAGGGAGGTTTGGGGTTCACGATCACACTCTGTTTCTCAGTTCTTCACTCTGTTTTTGCCCACAATCGTGCAAAACCATTTTTAAAATCTGATGAGAGATATTGAAGAGGTTTCCACAACCTTCCAGTAAGGGACAAGTGTCCAAAAACCATTGGGAACAACTCTCAAGGCAAGCCAAGTGTCATATGATTACTGGGGCACAATTCCCAATGCAACAAATGACCAAAATGCCCCTAAATGACAAATTACCATTTTGCCCCTAGCGTGTTTAGACCAATATCTGAGTCGTTCGAAGTCCGATGATAGCGTGCCTCCTGTTGTTGTACTCAGGGAATCGAGACCTACCTAACGGTCCTCGAAAACGGGAAAACACATGTCGTATAGAAAGTCAACAATTTGCCCATTTTCAACTAAATTACCAAAATCCCCTCGAACTTCCGAACATCATAACTTCTTGTTCGAATGTCGGAATCGGACGTGCCACCTGTCTATGAACTCGTGATATTCCGAACTACGTCACAGTCATCGGCCAAAGTCCATTTGAACGCTCACATCAAAAGTCATCGATTTTCCCATTCTAGGGGCAAAACCGTCATTTCGCACCGTCCGTCTGAAATCACCCAACTAACCACCGATTAATTACACTAATTTGTCATCAACCACTAATCTAATCCTGATTTTCAAGACGGCTCATTATAATCTCCCCCCATATGTAACGACCCGTCCCGGAATTCGGGATTAGATTAGTAACTAATCATGATTAACGGGGTTCATCGGTGATTAGTTGGGTGAAATCGGACGAACGATGCAAAATGACCGTTTTGCCCCTGGTCGTGGGTAAAACGTTGACTTTTAATTCAGGCGGTCAAATGGACTTTGACCCATGATCCTGACGTAGTTTGGGACGTCACGAGTTCATAGGCAGGTGGTATGTTCTATTCCGACATTCGAGGTGAAAGTTATAACGTTCGAAAGTTCAAGGGAATTTTTGTAATTTGACGAAATGGGGAAAATGTTGACTTTTTGACCGGGAGGTCTGATGGCCGAGGACCAATGACTGTTAGGATGATCTCGATGCCCTGAGTCCGTAGACAGGCGGAACGCGTCGATCGGAGTTCAAATGACCAAGTTAAGTGTCTACGATGCGTGAAGGGCATTTTGGTAATTTGGCTGCTGAACTTGGGACAACCGTGTATGGGGGAGATTCTTCAAATAGAGCACGGGTATGGCTTTGTTTATGAAGGAAAATGGTTGGGCTGAATGAAATGAATTGTTAATTGTGAGTGCTTTGGGGTCAGTTGAGATTGTGGGAACACCTTGCCGTGACTGGGACAGATTGCAGGGCACGGGTGTTCGAAACTGGGGACTGAAACCGTGCGGGTGCTGTTGGAAATTGAGAACAGAGCATTGTGAATTGTTTTGAAATTGAGTGGTTTAGAGTAGTGTGTGGGTTACAATTGTTTATGGGATTGCTGGTTAGGGTGAGTACCAGCCGTGCTATGAACTGTGAAAAACACAGTGCACGGGCTATTGTTTTATCCCTTTGAGAAATTGAACAGGGCACTGGTCGGTCTGGGTGGATCGATTGGGTCTGTTGGGTCCATTTCTGAGACGTTGAAAGGGAGAGAGAAGTAGTGAGAACCTGAGTGAGGAATTAGAGAGGAGAAACGGTTGAGCGGGGTGGAAACTGTGCACTGGAACCCGAAGGCGTGTTCGAGCAAATTCAAAATCCAATTTCAAGTTGTAGGTCAACCCAAGCCAATTTGAGGCTCGAAACACTCTTCTGTGACCTCACTTAGTCAATCCAGATCAAGGGGATCGAAGCTCGAAGCCTGGGAAGCCATGGATAGTCACGACTGTGTTTCAGAAAAACCGACCTTGGAGTCGTGGTCCTAGGGGTAAGTTCTTGTGAAATTGGTTGCAAAGTCATCTTCTAAGTAAGTCTACGGTCCTTCCTAACTGATCAATTGAGGAAATGGGGGACTTTGTGGTCATTGGGGTTGATGAACCTTGATTAGAACTTGAGGTCTATTGACTCAGTTTTAGGCCGTGATGATGGAAATGGATGTGCAGACCTTTAATTGAGTTCATTTCGATCTTAATGGAGGGTTCAATTGAGGGAAACTTGTTGATTATCGCAGGGATTTGGCCGGGTCGTCACGCAGGTTAAATGACCCGTTTAGCTGTTAGACGGGTAAGGACGATGAACAATGCATGTCACTGTAGCAGGCGCGTGAGTGTCATGCGCAGTCGCTTGCGGCGGCGCGTGGGTTCGAATTTCGAGGTAAGTCCAACATGACTTTTGTCATACACATTGTAACGAACATTTTAACGTTGGTTTCAAAATTATTGGACACCATTTCGATGTTGTTTCGAGGGTCCGAAGGTCTAGGTTACGTTTTTAATTACCGATTAATTCCCGGAAAATTATGGGAAATTAGTATGTTGTTATTTGAGACCTTAATGACCCTGGAACGTGATTTCGGACAGGATTCGGGTTTTCTGGAAAATTCCGGAAATTACGGGAACGTGTGCGGCGCGGAACCGAGCCTTAAGAACGGTGTGTGAGTGGACGTTGCTTTCAAAATTTAATGCATGCATAAATATTTCTATGATTTCTATGGTTATGATTATGAATGGTGAATGATTTCGATCTCCGTATTTATACGTATTTTTGATATGCACACGAAATTGCACGTATTTTGAGATATGGTTTCCCGTATGTTTTGGATGATGATTTAACGAATGATTTCGTATGCTTTGTGCGTATCATATTTTTAAGATGTTTTGATTGCGGTTGTGAGTATGGTTCACAGTTTTGACACGTATTTCGAGAATGGCACGGATTTGCACGTTTTACGAGATTTCGAGTATGTTGTGATTTGGCCGTGATTTTGGTGATTATGATTGTGGTTTTGATGTCTTGACCTTGAGATTTGAAATATTAGGTGTTTTCAAGGATTTAAAATGGATTTTGAAAATGGTGATTTCGGGCTTGGCGCTCGAGGCATAAAAGTAATTTTTGGATGAACGAGATTTCGGTTTCGGAAGTTTGAAAACGGATTCTTGGTTTGGGTTCGGGATGATGCTTCCGGATGCCGGCTTACAGAATCATTGTTGCGAATTAGAATCCGGGAATAAAAGATGATTTACTAAAGTGATTCGGTAGGAGTATACACGCCCCGTGTTTTAAATGATTTGATTATGTTTTTGTGAAGTAAGATTTGGTGATTTGAATGTGGAAATTCGGACCATGAGTCCTGTTATGAAAAAAATGTGTTTTCAGATTGGATTGGAATTTGGATCACGATGGATCCCGAGTTATTGTGATTTACAAATGTTTTGGGTTTAAAGACCCGTTGAAAACTGTTTGGGGTTTAAAGACTCGGGTGCTATTGTTGGAGCACGTTTTTAGTTTAAAGACTCGGTTAATTGATGACGGGGGCGGGCCCGAAATTGGGTTTAAAGACCCAGATTGAGTTTAAAGACTCGGTTATTGTGATACCCCCGAGGCCTATTGATTATGCTTTGAGTTTAAAGACTCGTTGAAATCCCGGGAAGGCCTGTTTATGCGCATGGTTTTGAGTTTAAAGACTCGGGCGCACTTGATATCCAGCAAAATGTTTGACTTGTGATTTATTGTTAGTTTCTGATGTTTCTGATGTGTGGGGCAGTGGCCCGATTTTATGGTTGATGGTTTTGGATTATGTTGTGTTCTTGGGGTTGATTCATGGTTTGGGGCTGAGGCCGGTGTTTATGATTGCGGGCTAAGACCCGATGGTTGAGAAAGGAAAAATGATTTGAGTTTCATACGGGTTTTCTTTATGTTGAAATTTGATACACTGTTTTTCTTATGTTGAAAATGTTAACCAATTGCGAAATGACTTTTGTGTGCATGCATTGGTTTCACACGGAGGGTAAAAATGTCTTTTTGTAACTGTTTTCATAAACTGATTTATTTTTGTCCACTCACACCTATTGGTTTTTATTGACCCTCCAGGCCGTGGCGCGATGTTCGAGGCCGATCGAGAGGCGGAGGCATGAGTAAGTACGTGTGGCTATCCCTGGTTTGGCAAGTACTGAGGGTAAATTGGGAATTTCAGTCGTCTTGCCAGACGGGAGCAGGACTGGGCACGGTTATCGATGCCCCTTTCGGGGGCGGTCCTGTCACCTTAAAGGAATTTCATCTCTGAAATTCCGAATCTCGTATGTCCGTAACGAACTGGGGGAATCAAATTTATCTCACACTTGAGGTCTTCTACCTGGTGTCCATCACCTGCCAATCGAGCTTATCTTGACAGTTCCTATACTGTCACCAGATCTCTGCCAAGCAAACCAAATCAACCAACATTCGGTCCATCTGGCGATCATCTCAGTCTCACTGAGGTTAACACATTTCTAACTCATACCCCGCGGTACCTCGAGCATCGCACCAGCCGACACTCAAGGCTCAACTACTGCTCGGTATGTCACAACACCAATACTACCAGTTTCATCCATCTCGACTTGTTCCCGAGTCATGCGTACCTCGTACCAACGCCTCAGTACAACGTAACTTCTGCCATCACCAGACACATAACGATCCCAACTGACTCCGTTAGCGATCCACTCTAACCTCACCTGAGTCACAACGTACGCGCTCACACCACTAACTCAACCAATCAGCTCACCGGTGGTTCCCCTAACCACCAACACTGTCAACCTTTGGGAACATCATCCACGTCCCACACTACCTGTCCACCGTGATCACACATCTTAGCGTCAGGATCCCACCAGCCACTCATGGCTCTGAGCATCCAGCTCAAATCAGTACTGACTCCTATCATAACCAATCAGATCACTCGGGATCACCCTGATCTAGCCCACATCTCAGTAACATACCTTGGCACCAAGCCAATCACCAACCTCTCTACCAAAATCACGATGCACATCCAATAGCATCGGAATGGTTCCGACCACTGAATAACCAGTACGTACGCATTTCAAGTACATGAACCAAACACACGCAAAAACAACCTTACAAATTTTTTAGTCTAACAGAGATATTTTAGAATACCTCGATCACAACGATTGTAGAGTACATCTTCAAGCACTTCCAATGACATCATCGTGCATCCCACAACCATCACAGTGTATCTCCGGGGCACACAAAACATCCTCATATCCACACTGATTACCACCTGACTACAAGCCATCACGCTTCAATTCTACAGTCCAACATCCGGCCGATCACCATGCCAGGCCCAACATGTCTTCCGAAGAATACCAATTTAAGTCCATTTTGAGTCTCCCGATCTCCTGGGTCTCCTGACCAACATCAAATCCCAACACATCTCATTTAGTACACAAAGCAGACCCAGCACTAGATCCAAATCCAATGCACATACGTATGTAAAAACATATCACACTCGTCCTGCACAAATTCAACATATTCAAGAGAGCCAACCTGCCCATTACTATGTCTACATCATATCACTTCCGATATCCAGCCACGTTCACTCCTGCAGGACAGAGAAATCTCTTCATCTTCTTCATTTCCAACGTAACCAACCTCTATCTTATCATCCTACTAACATGTCCAAGCTCTGTCTTGCATACGATTCTACTGATCCACCATAACTCAATCCTGAGCCAGAAGCGATCCAATCCCAATCCACTCACTCCTAAGTGGATCCCACTTACTATCTCACTACTTCTTCTACAATTCCCACAAATGATTAGACCACAAAACTCATAATGGTCCACAACCATGACATCACAATTTATCCTACCTTAATCCCACTTGCCACAATCCCATGACACTCGCCACACATGCCAAACATGGCATCACCAAGTACTCTCTCTACTCCTAAATACATCGGGGTTCAAAACTCCTGAAGTCCCATCATACACCACCATGAGTCTCCCTCACCGACTCCAGAGTATCCATCACTCAACAAGTAACACCAACTTGGAATCAGCACAACATCTCATTGTCGCAACCACAACATCTCCTGATTCCGAGATTCCAACCATGTTGAAAGTATATCCATCTTTCCAACCATGGGACTTCATCCCCAACAAGTATACCACCACCGGACCAACCGTCCAAACGTCAACTACTCTACATGACTTAGGAAAATCCACAACTCATTCGGACAACCTTTCCAAGGTTCATCTTCGGGCACTACTACTCTCGGAATCCTCAATCAATGACCACTAACCTCGGACTCCTAAGTTACTATCCGCACCAATCTTAGGGAATCACCCAAGTACTGGCCCCAACATCACCCAAATGTCAACCTCGACATATGTCGACACAGTCCAACACACTCGACATCTCCAACACACGAGGAGGAGTCCACAAAAAACCATCCTCACGAACGGTCAAACCCGACCATACTAGGTCCACCGCGCTTCCACTGCGCTACTCTAGTCAAATTAGCGGCATCCTAACCGTTTGTCCCGAAACATGACCTGCTAATGGTCATCGCACACTACTCTTGAATTTTCGCACATACCGAGCCAAAACCCTAACTCTGCACTCGGGTCGGGGAAACTTACTTCCCTCGCATTCCATCACTCTGAGCACCTCAACGCTCCATAATCTCACTAGACTCGACCAGAGTTATCCACCAAGCCATCCAATCCAGTCGTAAGTCGGCCTAAGCCACAACAACTAACTAACCACAAACCCCAACTCACGGTTTCCCGACTAAGCACTTACTCTGGGTTTCTCACTAAGGTACTCACATTTACCAGACCAGCCATCACTCGGGTTATCGAAACCCACGACATCCACTAGCTCACAACAAGCTCACCACTCGGGTCGTCACACCCGGATAAGAACATCCATTAACGTAATATCTACACAATCGTCAACTAGTGACCATCGCTAGGGGGAATCCCTAAAATCCTAAAAGCAGGTTCCTTTACCCCCGTAACTCAAGGCATCCGGCTACTCGTAGCCGCACAAGTTCAATCTCAACCAAACTGACCAAGTGGTCACAATTCCATGTTATCGTCATCCAATCGCCATCCGGCCCAACATGACGCAGTCATCCAGCTCCACAGGCTGCCATCGAGCCCCACATGTCGACCAGCTAACCATCGATCATATCTCTCACATCTAACTCCCTAGATACTATCTGAGTACCACTTTGGCACACATCCGACTATAAGGTCCAACCAACGAGCATATCCAGTGTCAGGCACGCTATCCTTTCCGGCCCAAAGCTGGCATACATCTTACCACACACCACGTATCGGGCAACGCATCACCCAGTTGCTCGTGCTCTCGCCAATATCTAAGCCACTCATTATCGTACTATTACTCGCTATCACTCACATGTCCGGGTTGATGACGAGCTGTTCTGCGTCGAGACATCACATCCACAGCAACATCACAACACACAAGTCGACGAACCAATTACTCTGGAATCCAAAACCTCGCGCAGAGCGTACAAATCGCGCTCTGACACCAAATTGACACGACCCACCCCCAATCCCTCGATATTAAGGGATAAGTCATGCTCTCGACTAACTTACGTGTGACACGAAGGCTAAACCGTCATCCAACCTCCATGTAACACATAAGCTGGACAAGGGATACCAGGCTAAAGCACCAAAACCACATTCTGATGTCCCAGAGTGCGCAGAACTTACTATGGATTGCGTATATGATGTCTCCGTTTCTCTAATAACAGCCCGCACCGCATCAAACTTGGAGGGTACCGAAAAACCAAAAGACTGTGAGTGAACAAAAATAAAGGATAAGTTTAGAAAACAGTTTATCAGAAAAGACATTTATACCCTCCATTTAAATTGAATGCATGCATATAAAACCCATTTCATAAAACCATTTCATATTCAAGCTAATATAACCATTTATGAAACTAAAAGCCAGAAACCATTCCATTTTTCTCAATCCCGGGCCTCAGCCCAAACCATTTGGAAACCATTATTATTGAAAACCATCAAGAAATCACAAAAATCCAAACATATTGCAAAACACTTTTGAAACCCATTTCAATCAATCGAACCTACTGGATCTATCCGAGTCTTTAAACTCAATATGAATCCGAGTCTTTAAACTTAATCCAGGCCTCAATATAATCCAAGTCTTTAAACTCCCGAGTCTTTAAACTCAATAGGCCTACGGGGGTAATCACAATATCCGAGTCTTTAAACTCACTCTGGGTCTTTAAACCCGATCACATATCCGGGCCCGCCCCCGTCACATATCATATCCGGGTCTTTAAACCAAATACGAGATCCAGCAAATCCAATTAAAAACCATTTTATCAAATCCATAATCTATTTCCAAATCCGAATCTGAAATCATCATCCTGAAGTCAAGTCTGCATCTGGAATCATCATTTCGAATCCAAATCTAGAATTCTACTTTTCAAGTTCCAAAACCGAATCCCGAATCATATTTCTGAAATCCGATTCCAAAGCCCGAAATCTCGTTTATCGAAATCATTTTTCAAAATCCATTTATAAACCATTGAAATTAAATCATAATTCAAATCTCAAAATCGTGGTATCGAAACCATCATCAAATCATAGCATAAAAGCATATCTCATAAAACATGCAAATACGTAAATATATCGAAATACGTGCAAAACCAAAATCATAATCATCAGAAACATAATTATTCAAATCACGTATAGAAAACATATAAAAATATTTATGCATGCATCATAAGTTAGAAAGCAAAGTCCACTCACAGACCATTCGAATCGCCGCCTCGATACGTGTGCAATACGCCGTTCCCGGCTAATCCACTATCAACGGACTTCCCGAACCTGTCCAAATCCCATAATAAGGTTACTAACTACTTCATAATGTTTATACTAAAGCCCCATAAGTTTCCAGAATTTTTAACTATTTTTAACCTAGCCTTTAAACCTTCGGACATCCCGAAATATATCGAAACGATGTCTGATCGACTCGAAACCAGTCCCAAAATTTTCAGTACATCGAATACTTTAAAAGTCATGTTGAAATCTTCCTCAAATGTCAGGCCACACGCCCACACGTGCCGACCAAAGGGGCTGCGCATAGGCCTCACGTGCCGGCTATTGTTCATCTTCAACCTCAGTCGAACCCGGTCCATACTGGTTCAGTTCAGGCTAGTCCAGCCGAACCGGCATTCACGGTTCTCCCTCGTTTTTCCATCTTTTTCAATCCTATTTGTCCCAATAGCTTCATGCTAACCTAACCAATTAATCTACTTACTAAACACGTGAAAATCAAGGTGAGAAAGTACATCCCCGATCGATGAACATCGGACCTTTTTTTCTCCTCTGTGTCTGGCCATCACAGACCACCATGGACCACGATTTTGGTCCCTATATCTCCCTTTTAACTTCCAATACATCAACTAATTCACCAAATCGATGAAAAACGCCTAGAAATCCAAGTACCTTCGCCGTTGTGCCCCGCCATGGGTACCAGAAACATCATCTCACCTTCCTTGCATCTTTCCATTCACACACCATGGTCAGAAGATGAGAATCGAGGGACATAGAGTTCCTGGTCAAAGCACGTGCTACACTCTGTTCCTCACGGTTGCAAGACCACCGCCCACGGCAGTCGTCATGGTCAAGCCACCATAATCCTTTAACCATCTCCTCCCTTTTTTTCTTCGCAGATTATGGGCATTTATGAGATTTCAGGGAGGTTCGGGATTCAAGATCACACTCTGTTTCTCAGTTCTTCACTCTGTTTTTGCCCACAATCATGCAAAACCGTTTTTAAAATTTGATGAGAGACAGTGAAGTGGCTTCCACAGCCTTCCAGCAAGGGACAAGTGTCCCAAAACCTTTGGGCACAACTCCCAAGGTAATCCAAGTGTCATATGATCACTGGGCACAATTCCCAATGCAACAAATGACCAAAATGCCCCTAAATGACAAATTACCATTTTTTCCCTAGCGTGTTTAGACCAATATCCGAGTCGTCGGAAGTTCGATGATAGCGTGCCGCCTATTGTTGTACTCAGGGAATCGAGACCTACCTAAAGGTCCTCGTAAAACGTGAAAAACACATGTCGTATAGAAAGTCAATAATTTGCCCATTTTCGACCAAATTACCAAATCAACCTCAAACCTCCGAACATCATAACTTATTCCTCGTATGTCGGACTTAGACGTGCTACCTATCTATGAACTCGTGATGTTCTGAACTACATCACAGTCATCGGCCAAAGTCCATTCGACGGGCCAAATCAAAAGTCAACGATTTGCCCATTCTAGGGGAAAAACCGTCATTTCGCATCGTCCGTCCAAAATCACCCAACTAACCACCGATTAATTGCACTAATTCGTCATTAACCACTTATCTAATCTCGATTTCTGGGACGGGTCATTACAAAGGTGTTAACCGACAGGTGAGTTGGTCGGTGAGTTGGGTTGTTTACGAACGAGATGGTTGTCTGGGAGAGTTGTGGATTTTCCTAAGACCAATAGAGGAGTTGATGTTCGGTTTGTTAGTCCGGTGGTGAAATCATTGTTGAGGACTGAGTCCGATGATTGAAAAAAGATGGATGTACATCCAACATGGTTGGAATCTCGAAATTAGGAATGTTATGGTTTAGATGATAAGATGTTGTGTGGATTCCGAGTTGGCGTTAGATTTTCGGTAATGGATACTCTGGGGTCGATTTGGGGACTCATTGATGGGACATAAGAAGTTGTGACCCCCCTTATCCGTGGATACGTGTGGTGTGTTCAGGAATCGAGAGAGTACTTGGTGACGCCATGTTTGGCATGTGTGGCAAGTGTAATGGGATTGTGTTACATTGGATTAAGGTAGGATGACTTATGATAACATGGTTGTGGATCATTGTGAGTTCCGTTGTAGGATGACGGAAGGAAGGTAATAAGGAAGAATGAGAAGGAGTGACTATAACTGATCGTTATGAAGTAACAGACGAGAACCCACAATTTAGACGTGTCTCAAGACGTGTGGTATGCTTGATCGTTTTGATTCGATATGGTGGTCTGATCAATTGTGGAAAACGAAGGTGAAGTAGTGAGACAGTAAGTGGGATCCATTTAGGAGTGAGTGTACCGGGATTGGATAGCTTTTGGCTCAGGATCGAGTTATGGTGAATTAGGAGAAGTGTATGCAAGAAAGAGCTTGGATATGTTCGTGAGATGACAAGATAGAGGTTGGATATATTGGACATGCAGTTGTGGAGATTGCTCTGTCCTGCAGGACTGAACTTGGCTGGATATCGGAAGTGATTTAGTGTGGACATAGTGATGGACAGGTTAGATCTCTTGAATATGTTGGATTTGTGAAGGACGAGTGTGGTTTGTTTTTTTTTTTTGGCATATGTATGAGCATTTGGACTTGGATCTAGTGATGGGTCTGCCCTATGTTATGTGATTGGATTAGTCATTCAGATGTTGATCAGGAGACCTAGGAGATCAGGCAATTTGGATGGATTCGAAATTGGTCTTCCTCGGAAGACAGTAGGATTGGACCGATGGACTTCAAAAGTGAAGCGTGATTGGCTTGTAGCCCGGTGGTAATCAGTGTGGATACGAGGATGTGACTTTTTGGTGGTTTGCACCGTGATTGATGCAAATGGACGTGCATCGTGATGATAGAAGTGTTGGTGATCAGCTTGGTGCCGAGGTATGTTGATTGGTTGTCTCGATGATCAGAGTAGTTTCGATGTGTAGTTCTGGTGTAATTAACTGGTGGAGATGTGGGTTGGATCAAGGTGATCCCGAGTGATCTGCTTGGTTTTGGCAGGAGTCAGTATTGAGATGAGCGGGATGCTCAGAGCTATGAGTGGCTGGTGAGACTTGGACGCTGAGATGTGTGATAACGATTGGACAAGTATGTGATAGGGTCCAGTTGCAGACAGTTGAAGTGGGACGTGGTTGGTGCTCCCACAGGTTGATTGTGTCGGTGGTTAATGGAACCACCGGTAAGATGATTGGTTGAGTTAGTGCTATGAACGAGTACATTGTGACTCCGGTGAGGTCAGAGCGGATCGCTGACGGAAGCAGTACAGACCATTGAACGAATAGTGATGCATAGGATTACCGAGGCCGGTAAATACTGTCTTGAGCATTGCTTTGCGAGGTGAGATTTGTGCCTGTTAACGGTAGACTTGCACGATGTACGGAGGAGTTGGTACGCATGACTCGAAAATGGATCGAGAATGTTGTCACTGGTAGTTGTATGTCACCACCTAGAGTTAGTTGAGCCATGAGTGTAGGCTGGTACGATGTTCAAGGTATCGTGGGTACGAGTTGGAAATGTGTTGACCTCGGTAGGAATGTGATGATCACTAGATGGACCAAAAGTTGGTTGAGTCGGTTCGCTTAGCAGAGTTGTGATAGTTGTGGGTATGCTGGTGGTGACAGTTTGGGAACTGTCAGGGTAAACCAGAGGGTCAGGTGTGAGATCAGTTGGATTCCCCCAGTTACTTGCGGATGTACGAGATTCAGAATTTCGGGGGCGAAATTATTTTAAGGGGGAGATTGTAACGACCCGTCCCGGAATTCGAGATTGGATTATTGGTTAATGACAGATTAATGGATGTAATCAGTGATTAGTTGGGTGATTTCAGACGGATGATGCGAAATGACAGTTTTACCCATGGAAATGAGCGAAATGTTGAATTTTCGTTCAGGCGGTCAAATGGACTTTGGCCGATGACTATAACATAGTTCGGGACGTCACGAGTCCGTAGACAGGTGGCACGTCCGATTCTAACACTCGAGGAAGAAGTTATGATGTTCGAAAGTTTGGGGGTATTTTGGTAATTTGGTTGAAAGGGACAAATTATTGACTTTTTATACTACAACTATTTTCCACGTATTTCGAGGACTGTTAGGTAGGTCTCAAATCCTTGAGTACACGACACGCGACACGTTATCATCAGACTTCGAACGGCTCAGATTTTGGTCTAAATATACGAGGGGTAATTTGGTAATTTAGCCTCAAAGGCATTTAGGTCATTGTTTGCATTGGGATTTGTGCCCAGTGATAATTAGACACCTAGCTGCCTCTGGATTGGTGCCAAATCAAATTGGGACACCTGGTCCTCTCCAGATGGTTGTGGAAACATCTCTCACCGCCTCTCAAGATTGTCTCATGGTTTTAAACTAGTTTTTGCACGATTTTGGGAGAAACGGAGTGATTGTGTGCCACCGTGACAAACCAACCCCAGACAACCCCTAAAACCTCAACTGTTGGGCGTGAAGTGTGAAGGAGAGATGGAGAGAAAGTCAAGGTGAGTCTCTTGGTGGCCACGGTGAAGCACAACGGTGGCGATCGGCGGCAATTCCCATGAAATACTACATTTTCGTTTAAATGACAATTTGACTTTTAGGGACGAGATGATCATATTGGTTTCAAGGAGGATGATCAGGAGGGTCAGACAAGTCGATTGGGACCAAGTTCGAGGCTTGTCGTGGTCCAACCGAACCGGCAGTCCCGGTTCAAAGCTATAAACCCCCAATTTTTGGTCCATTTTCGTTCCTTTCAATCCTAAACTATAACACCCCGGAAAATCGAAGGATGTAAACTTGTAAAATAATGTATGAAATGACGTTTTTACCCTTATGAATAGTATGGTCAAATGTTGACTTTTTGCTTGGCCGGTCGGACGGACGTTGGCTGATGACTGTGGCGAAGTTTGGGACGTCACGAGTCCATAGACAGGTGGCACGTCCGATTCCGACGATCAAGGAAGAAGTTATGACATTCGGAAGTTTGAGGGCATTTTTGTAATTAGGTCGAAAAGTGGGAAATTGTTGACTTTTTGCTCGACCACTATTTTTCACGCAATTCGAGGACCGTTAGGTAGGTCTCGATGCCCTGAGTCCGTAGACAGGCGGCACGCTGAAAACGGACCTCGGACAGATGAGTTATGATTCTAGAATGAGGAAGGGCATTTTGGTAATTATGTGAAGGAAGGGCAAAATGGTAATTTCAAAGGTGCAGTTTGAAACAGTCATGAGTGGATCTTTGAGGGAATTGTTTAACAACGTAAGTGACAATTGTCACTAAGAAAGGCTGGATTAGTGGCAGTTTTGGGCTGAATGGAAGCACAAGCATGGTGGGCGTGCTGTGTGTACTGTGAAGAACAGAGCACGGGTGGGAATTGTTTTTTATTTTGGGCCATTTGTGGGAAACACAGACAGAGGAGCTGAGAGATTCCCACGGGTTACTATGATGAGGGGATTGAAAACAGAGAACTAGAAGTCATTGAGAGACCATTTTGGAGAGGAAAAACGGAAACCAGAGAGAAAAACCCAGAAATCGTGAAAACTGGAAAATACGTGGAAATTTCGATGTTTGATTTGTGAGTTGAGAGGAGCTAAATAGAGATTAAAAACAGCTTTCTGAGCTCATTTCGACTTCAACCATACAAAAATCGAAGGAGTTTGATCGTGGTTTGACCAAGAACTGAAGTTCTAGTTTCTGGAAAATTTTGAGGTTGAGGAGGACTACCTACAGGTAAGGATTTGTGAAATTGGTTATGGTATAACGTTTATTTAAGTCTTAAGATACTTTTGTATCAATTAATTAGAAAACTAAGTGTATTTGAGTGAGATTAGAAAGTTAAACCCGTTTGATTTTTCATTAAAGAAATGATGGATTTAGAGCTTGATGTGTGTAATTAAGGATGGAGAACTTAAATTAAGATAGAATGGATGGATTTCAGTGGAAGAATTAAAAGAAATAAGTTGGAATTGTAGGAGATTGAACCAGGTTGTGTCGCGGGTTTGTGACCCGTTTAGCAGTGAGTCGGGTAGAGAAAACGACACCGTAGCTTACTGTGCAGGGTGCGTGGCTTTCACGCGCAGCCACTTTGGGCGGTGCGTGTGGGCACGTGAGTCCATATCTCCGGTCACGGTCAACATGTGATTTGATCCTTTCAATGTAACGAACATTTTGAGTTAAGTTTTGAGTCGATCGGACGTCGTTCGGGTTAGTTTGGAGAGTTCGAAGGTTTAGGATTTTAATTTAATTACATTGAAAAGAAATCCCAAAAATTGGGGAAATTAATATAAGCTTAATAAACGTGTTTGTGACCCAAATTGTGATCTTTGACAGGCCAGAACATTCCCGAGGCAACCGAGGAGCGTACGAGACACGATTGACGCGTTCGAACTTCGTGAGTGGACTTTTGATTTCTAATCAAGCATGCATAACTGTTTTTACTCACTTGTTTTATGTTTCAATATATGATTTTATGATTATATTTATGATATTTCTGCTTTACGTGATTGCACGTTTTCCGATGTGATTTATCATATTTTACGTATTTCGAGACTATGGTTTCTCCGATACTTTGATGATGGTTCGATGAGTGATTTTATACGATTTGTGCATATTAAATTTTAATAATGATTTGATTATGATTTTTGAGTAAGATTCGGGACTTGAACGTGAAATTCGGACATAAGTCCTATTTTGATAAAATGTGATTTCGAATTGGTTTTGGAATTTGGATCACGATGGATCCTGAATTTGTTATGATTTACACATGATTTTGGGTTTAAAGACCCGGTACTATTTCTGGATCTGGTTTTGGGTTTAAAGACCCGGTTAAGTTATGACGGGGGAGGGCCCTTGATTGAGACATGTTGAGTTTAAAGACTCGGTTACTGTGATGACCCTCGAGGCCTATTGATTGTGTTTTGAGTTTAAAGACTCGTTGATATCCCGGGAAGGCCCGATATATGAGTTTAGAGATTCGGATGGATCCAACAGATTTGATTCGTTGATGTTACATTCGGTTTTACATGGTTTTATAGTTATCTACTGTAACGGTTTCCATACAGTTTATATCAGTGTTTTTTGGATACTTAGTTATGCATGCGTGTTTGAAATTGGAGGGTGGACCCTGACTTCTTAAAACTGTTTTCCATAACCATTTGCTTTTGTCCACTCACACTTTTCTGTTTTAATACCCTCCAGGTCGTGGCACAAGTTTTGGGGGCTAACGCCGAGGCAGAGGTAGAGGCATAAAGTTTTCCCGTTGCGTTGTAGTTAGTTCACAGAATAGGGTTTTATTCTTATCTTGTTTTGTAACTATTCACAGTGAAACTGTTAACTTGTTGTCCAGTTGGTTGTACTGTTTAATCTCCCTGATCTGAAAATGTATGTGGTGTAATTTCTGGTTATTTTGGTAATTTGTGATCGGTTTTCAAACGGGAGCAGGATTCTTCCCGATTATCGAGGCGATAATCGGGGTGGGTCCTGTCATAAACTCTATGTCTCAACATTAACCATCTATTCACGACTTAAAATACCTAAAAACTAACCTAAAACATACATTGATAAACCATGGACAAACCGGCCACCTGCAACCTTCCTCCACCGTCGACTCCGGCCGTCCTAGCCCTCGAAATCAATCCCATTTGCCTCACAAGACCACCAGAAGCATAACCCAATCATTAGGCTCGATCAAAAACCAACAAAAACTGAACTTCGAATTTTAAAATAAAATCCTACTGTCTTGGGTTTTCCGGCCACCGTGCGTGTCGGCCCTCGCCGTCAACGCCACCAACAGAGTCTCACATCTCTCACATATTCTCTTTCACAAACAAGTACTACAATGATGTTTGGAGGGGTTGTAGGGGATGGGATGGCTGTTCGGGTCGTTGAAGAAAAACAAAGAAGGTGATATCGATGATCAGGTGAGAGGAAGGAAGGAGGGACGGTGGGGATGAGAGGAAGGATTTGGGATAAATTGCTGAGATTAAAAGATGAGGTAAGTGGGAATTGTAAAATAATAAAAAATATTATTATTTTAATCTGAAAAACCCACCAATAGTGAATGAGATCCATTTTTTGGGGTAAATGACCAATTGGATGAGTGACACTTGTCACTCATCCAAGAGTCCCACACTAAAATTCAACCAATCAGATTTAGCCAAGTGTCCCCGCTTCGTAATGCGTGCATAGTGTAACCGAACTTTCGTGCACCATAACTCTCTCGTTCGAAGTCCGATTTCAACGTTCCGCCTGTCTATGGATTTGTATCGACCTGATCTACGTAACGGTCCTCGGCCCTCGACCATCGGACCTCTCAGGTCAAAAGTTAACTATTTGCCCCTTTTAACCAAATTACAAAAATACCCATGAACTTCCGAACGTCATAACTTCTTCCTCGAACGTTGGAATCGAACGTACCACCTGTCTATGAACTTGTGACGTCCCAAAATACGTCACAGTCATCAGCCAAAGTCCACTTGACCGCCAGAACAAAAAATTCAACGTTTCGCCCATTTCAAGGGTAAAATCGTCATTTTGGGTCGTACTTCCGAAAGCACCCCACTAATCACCGATTAACCTCACTAATCCTTGATTAGTCATGAATCTAATCTCGAAATTCGGGATGGGTCGTTACAACCTTCCATCCTTAATTAATTTCACCCTCGACCACCGATTAACCCCACAACCACCATGTGGAAAACACAATCGACCACACATCAAATGTACACTCGTACACCAACTCACCAGAACAATACTTATTTGTACCCAGACGTTCCACCAACACTCACGTCGCACCGTCCACACTCGACCTCTTCGAGTGAAAGCGATCAAACGTTCCGAGTTGATACCACCCGACAATTCTACCATTTCGTTGACACAATCAACTTGACGGTCCCTTTCTCAATCCCAAATCTATCCTGCTATCTACTCCCACTGGGAGTCACTAATCCCACACAACGATCCACGTTGAAACATCCAACAGACTGTCACCACTTGACAGTCGCCAGTCAACAACTAACATTATACTAACTTGTGGTTACACTAACCACCAACTCACTCAACCTGAGTATATAGTCACCAACATCTCACTCGACCTGTGTGTAACTGGACCCATCGGAAATACCATGACCTAATGCACGGTATCCAATGTTCAGTTCACGTCCTCGACCAATCCAATTTGATTGGAATTGAGCCGACTACCAACACGTTCACCAACGTACCCCTGGTACATCCTATATACCATCACCGGACACCAAAAGTCTGTCCAGTATCGTACCTCGAACAACGTATAAGGTACGTACAACTATCCATCAACTAGTCCACTACAACCTAGGTCGTAGCCAATCACGTTTCTATTCTGGAGTCCATCTGTCCAATCCAAAACTAGAAAGATCGAAAACTCCAACCCATCGTCCATTTCTAGTCCCACGGTCACCTGACCAGCAACACAATGTCTACTCCCAATCACGTAACCCAATACGTACCAATCTGACTCACACCTACCAAGGGGTACCCACTCATGCCAACTGGTATCCAATCTCACTCACGTCTATCGAGATGCACCAATTCCGAACCTATCAGTTATCTGCTTAACGATTAACACATTACATTCGATTGACTTCATAAGGAAGCTAATCCCATCATTCCCACATCTAAGGCTGACCAAATCTGACCTCATCGAAAACCTACTTGCTCGAGTAATACACCATACGGGATTTACCTCGAAAATAAGTTCAGTCCCATCACCTACATAGCCAAAAAGCTAAGACACATCGTAGACACCTCGATTTACGTAACTACAGTTTCATACCGAATTGACTTCAAAAAGAAGACATCCCAACATTCGCATATCCAAAATCTAAGACAGGGCAATAAACTCTCCACCTATCTGGATCATCAAGATCACGATCCAGATCTATCACTGCATCACTCGACCATAAACGTCACGATCCTCGATCGTCACGACGCCCAAGGTCCTCAACATCACAATCCCGATCCATCTAGGATCCACACAAGCTCACTCAGCTATCAATCCGCCTAAAATCTGATCATAGGGTCTTACACCCTATAGAATCCTTGGTCAATCACATCACTCCTCAACCAATTCCCACATCTAAACAGATCAGTCAATGACGAGACATGCCAAGACGGTTGGTTCTCTCCAATTACCTCGTATCGATCCTTGGCATTCCACCTAGGAAAATCAAGGATGATCGACCACGATGACACCAAAATTCATCCTACGTGAATGCAACCAAAACTCGCTGCACTCACCATGCCATGTAAACCAACATCGTCTGCCACCAAGTAGAGAATGAGAAATCTCATTCACCTAACTCCAACATACCCAACTCTTCCTGATGACCCAAGACAAATCGTGGGTCCACCAACCAATACACGATCCATGCACTGGTGACAACAACTACCATCTGCCAATGCAGAACATAAGAAGTCACCCTAAATGACTTCGAAATACCCATACCAATGCGAAAAACCCGCACTCATCTCGTCACCTCAATCACAACCTCTCTCGATTCCGAAGTTCCAACTATATTGGAACCAACGCACTCGGACATCAATCACGTGTCCGTAACCAGTCTAATTCACTACCAAGATCGCCTATTGGGTTTTACTATTTAGGCAAATCCAAAAGGATGTAAATCACTACTACTCGATCCTCACGTCTCAACTACTACTGGATATCATCCAGTCAAACTCTATACAAGATCCACTCCCGGACCACAGATACCGAGCACAAGCCCATCTCGACGGAGTCACATCCCGACTCGTGACTCATCGTCATCACAATCCCTTGCACCAGTACCAGCACTAGTACTAGCACCAACACACTAACATCAACACTAGTATCAGCACACCATGTGCAAAACTGAGAACCCTGGATCTCTGCTCATACCGAGCGACGACCCGGTACCTCTGCTAGTATTGGAGAAACTCTGCCTCCCTCGCACCCAAAAAATCTGGGTACGGTCACCCTGACATCTCACACGAGAAAAGGAAACGTTCCCTAAACGTCATCCGATTCCCAACAACCGTAACCACAACCACTCTCGGTAGTAGTGTCTGCCACAGACTCGTACATACCTAACCAACAGAAATCACTATTGAGACTCCGCATCCAACGGAATCAACCGCCCGTACTAACTACTCCGTATCTCCACTCTGGGATTCTATCGACAAGTACCAACCCTGGTAACCTGTCCAACCAAACTCTAACTAGTCGTAACTCGACTCAACCACTATCGCCTACTAGGTCGCCCATGACCTTAGTTGCACCAACAATCCATCACAACTAAGTAGCACGACAACCAACTAGGTCTAACCGATACTACAACCTCGACTGCAGAGTGCAGTCCCATGACTCAAGCTGACATGACTAGACCGACCAACGGTCTCGACTCCGAAAAGTCATCAAAGTCAAACCACTCGCCATCTCACCTTTCTGAACCATACATCCTACCTTAGGGTTCCACGATCACTACCTAGCATTTCTCTAAACCTAACTGCAGAAGGCAGTAAAATCCACAATCTGACTGACCCAGCGGTCCTGACATCGTATGGACGTCAATCCAATCCTACTGTCAGTTCATCTAGGGTTCCCCGAACCCGGCTGCTCCTAGCAACATTGCCATCTAACTTAACAAAATCCAACCATCTAATAGTCACAACTCCTAACTAGTCGTCAAAACCGATCCTACAACATTGTGGAAGACGATCCCAACTAACCGTCTCATGATCAAAACTTTAAAGTACTGTTACATCCATCCTTTCGTAGGGTCCCACACTGTCATCCACGACAGAACTATGGCAACCCCGACGTCTAATGCCGAACCAAGATGATCTACGATTCAATCCTACTAACTATCATATCACCATCCTAACTATCAGGTTGATAACGAACTGCAGTTCATAGAGACATCACATCTTTGACCTGCACACAGAGTGTCGCGCAAAACGCACTCTGGAGTTCAAAGTAACATGAGCAAACCTGGATCTGATACCACATGTCAGGACCCGCCGTAATCCCCCCGGGATTAACGAGGGAAGCTCCTGATCCCGTCTGACACGAAGTGTCAGACCAGGGAAAATTTGAACCTTTAACTTGAAGGCGTCCAGAGTACGCCAGGATCCGGAGGAGATAAGTGATGTCTCGGTCTCTACTACAGTCCGCACCGTAATCAACCTGAAGGGCATTGAAAACAGAAAGATTGTGAGTGGACGAAAATCAATAAGTTCATTAAAGCACATTTATAAAAGACCTTTATGCCCTTCACTAAAAAGCATGCATGCATAGGAAAACCATTTATCAAACCACATATGTTTCAATAACCAAATCCATACGAACCCCTTCCCAAAACCATTTACAGAAATCTAGAACAATATAAACATATATGGGATCTCAACCCAAACCCATTTATCAACCATAAAACATAATTTCGTAAAGCCAAGAAATCAAGTTTATCCAATTATATTATATACCCAAGCCTGTCACGGTATCTAGAGCTACGCTCGTGTTACCCGGGGTCTCAAAGCCCAAGTCTCCCCAGGGTCCACCCAGGTCAATGTCCGTAGATCAATGACCCTCCCTAGGGGTTATAATCCATAGCCTTTCTGAGAGTAAGGAACCCAACGGGGGCAACTCCACTCAGTCAGTGCTCCGTGACTACTCCGGGGTCCAGCAAGGCCAACGACCCTCCCCGGAGGAGACAATTCATATATATAAGGATGGTATACAAAAAACCATTTGAAATCATTCTTAAAACCTTTCAAGGGTTCATGCCCGGTCCCCATAAACCGTCATGAACCATAAAAACCTTTCGAGGGTTCATGCTAGTTCCCATAAACCGTCATGAACCAGAAATCCATTTATGGGTCCCCGACCCAAAATCACAATCTTAAAACATAATTGGGCCCTAAGCCCGAATCCACATAAAAACTGGGCCTCTGGCCCAAATCATAAACCAACTGAGGCTCGTGCCCAATTTTCTAAACTAAATGGGCCTCATGCTCGATATCGTAAACCAAATGGGTCTCGTGCCCGATACGTAAGTCAACTGGGCTTCGAGCCCGATTAGTAAACCAACTGGGCCTCGAGCTCGATACGTAAATCAACTGGGCCTCCAGCCCGATGTCATGTTAAATCAAATGGACTTCAGGTCCGAGAGTTCATCAATCAAATGGGTCTCATGCCCGGTCCATATTTCCAAATCCGAAATCGATTTAAGAACCAATTGGGCCTTTTGCCCGAGAACGTAACTAAATGGAGTTCGAGTCCGAGGGTTTCCAAAAAAAATGGGTCTCGAGCCCGAGTTTACCTTTTCAAATCCAAAACCATTTCATGAAATCATTTTCAAAACTATAAGTACGGAAAATCAATGCAAAATCATAAACCTCGATTTACGTGCAAACACGTAAATTACCTCGAATAACGTGAAACCATATAATTCACCAGTATCCAAACCAACATCATAGAATCATATTTGTAAACCATATAGAACTTTTATGCATGCATCACAGTTTAGAAATCAAGGTCCACTCATAGACCGTCCTAAGCTGCCGCCTCGATTTACGTGTCGTAAGCCTCACCGGGCTAATCGTCATCACCGGGACTCCCAAACCTGTCCAAATCAATCTAGAGGGTTACTAACTACCTTATTAACCTCTCATTGAAGCCCCGTACTTTTTCTAAATTTTTAACTATTTTTAAAATAGATCCTAAACATTCAGATGTCCCGAACATTATCGAGACGATGTCCGATCGACACAAAACCAGTCTCAAAATGTTTGTTACATCGAATAGATTGAAAATCATGTTGAACACTTCCCCAAAAGGTGCTTCACGTGCCACCACGTGCCGCCCAAAGGGGATGCGCGTGAAGCCCACGCGTCTGCACTGTTCATCTTTTTCAACCTCTGGTTAATCCGATCTAGACCTGTTCGAATCGGTTCAGTCCAACCGAACTGGCGATCCCAATTCAACGCTATAAACCCCCCCTTTTTTGGTCCATTTTTGTTCCTTTCAATCCTAAACTCTATGTCTCAACATTAACCTTCTATTCACGACTTAAAATACCAAAAACTAACCTAAAACATACCTTGATAAACCATGGACGAACTGGCCACCTGCAACCTTCCTCCATCATCGACTTTGGCCATCCTAGCCCTCGAAATCAATCCCATTTGCCTCACAAGACCACTAGAAGCATAACCCAATCATTAGGCTAGATCAAAAACCAACAAAAACTGAAATTCGAATTTTAAAATAAAATCCTACCTTCTCGGGTTTTCCTGCCACCGTGCGTGTCAGCCCTTGCCGTCAACGCCACCATCAGCGTCTCACGTCTCTCACACATTCTCATTCACAACCAAGTCCTAAAATGATGTTTGGAGGGGTTGTAAGGGAGGGGATGGTTGTTCGGGTCTTTGAAGGAAAGCAAAGAAGGTGATATCGATGATCAGGTGAGAGGAAAGAAGGAGGGACGGTGGGGATGAGAGGAAGGATTTGGGATAAATGGCTGAGATTAAAAGATAAGGGAAGTGGGATAAATGACCAATGTGATTCCACTTTTTGGGATAAATGACCAATTGGATGAGTGACACTTGTCACTCATCCAAGGGTCCCACACTAAAATTCAACCAATCAGATTTAGCCAAGTGTCCCCACCTCGTAATGCGTGCATAGTGTAACCGAACTTTCGTGGACCATAACCCTCCCGTTCGAAGTTCGATTTCAGCATGCCACCTATGTAACACCCTGTCCCGTAAACTGAGATTATATTAGTAGTTAACAATAAATTAGTGAAGATAATCGGTGATTAGTTGGATAGTTTCGGACAGACGGTGCGAAAATGACGATTTTGCCTCTAGAATGGCAAAAATGTTGACTTTTCTTTCAAACGGACAAATGGACTTTGACTGATGACCGTGACGTAGTTCGGGACATCACGAGTTCATAGATAGGTGGCACGTCCGATTTTGACATCCGAATAAAAAGTTATGACGTTCGGAAGTTCAAGGGCAATTTAGTAATTTAGTTAAAATGGGGAATTTTGTTGACTTTGCAAACGACATGACATTTTCATGAAATTGGAGGACCGTTAGGAAGGTCTCGATGCCCTGAGTACAATGAAAGGCAGTATGCGTTCGTTGGAGGTCGAACGACAAAGTTATGGTCTAGAAATTTGAGGGGCAAAATGGTAATTTTGCAAGGAAAGGGCATTTTGGTCATTGTGTTGCCTTGGGCATTGTGCCCAGTTAGTACTGGACACTTGGCTGCTTTGGGGTTTTGAGTCCATCAGATTGGGGACAAGTGTCCCACACTGGAAGACTGTGGAACTTTGGTGACCGCCTCACTTTTGTTTACAAATTATGGTGTTGCGCGGGTTCGAGTGTGAGGGAACAGAGGAACAGAGCAAACCATGATTTCTCACCCTGATTTGTCACGTAATCTTCATCTTTTCTTTTACATTATGAACAAGAGTGGAAAAAAGAGGTTGATCTGGGAGGGATGACGACCACAGTGGTGAGGTGAGGTGAGGATTTTGTAAAAACCGTGAGCTTCCTGTAAGTTTGGAAAATGGTGAAGTCTTATTTTAACGGTTATTGACCAAATTAAGTCATTGAAGGATGCTTTCAGGAATGCCAGAAGACTGAGAAACCCTGAGTGGAGACCTGCCATGGCCGGTGGCCGGGAAACTCAACAAGGTATGTTTCAAATTCGAAAATGGCAAGTCTTAAGTTAAAAGTTGTCGATCGATTTGATGACTTGGGTGATGATTTGGAAGCTTAGGTGAGTTCGTAGGAGTTGACACCATGGCCAATGGTGGCCGGAAGTGAGGGAACCGTCAAGTGGTGGACGGCCAGTTCGAAATTTTGATTGAAGGTATGATGTAGTTTGAAAGGTTCTTGTTTTTGATCATGCTATTTGATTAGGAATTAAAAGTTGAACTTAAGGGGATTAATGAGAACTGAAAATGGGATAAAATGAACGCAGAAAGAGGGTGAACTGGCCACGCCGGTTCGGGCTGAACTGAGAACCGGTCGGACCCGGTATACCCGAGGAAGAAGATGACAATGCCTGGCGCGTGAAGCCCACGTGCAACCCTTTTGGGCGGTGCATGTGGGCGCGTGGCTTACCTTTTGAGGATGGTTTCAACACTACTTTTAAATTATTCAATGTAACAAACATTTTGAAGCTGGTTTCGAGTCAATCGGAAGTCGTCTCGATATGTTTCGGGATGTCCGAAGGTTTAATTACTTGTTTAAAAATAGTTAAAAATTTGAGAAAATTACGAGACTTTAGTATAAGCTTAATGAGGTAGTTAGTGACCTCGTTATGGGATTTGGACAGGTTCGGGAAAGCCGAGGGTATCGGAATGGCCAGGATATCGATGCGACGTCGGAATGGTATGTGAGTGGACTTTGCTTTCAAAATTATGATGCATGCATATATGTTTTTATATGTTTTCTATACTTGGTTCTATGATTTGATTTATGATCTTGATGGTTTATGGTTTTGCACGTTTTTGAAGGTATTTACGGATTTGCACGTTTTATGAGCTTTCGTTTTATATCGTCATTTGATCATGGTTTTAATGGTTTGATTTTGGGATATGGAATGTGATTTGATTTCAAGGATTTGAAATGGAATATGGAAAAGTGCTTTCGGGCTTGGAGCCCTGTTTATGAGATTTCGGTTTTGAAACTGGATTTCGGATTTGGTTTTGAGATTTAGAAAGGAAGTCTGGATTTGGGTTCGAGACAGTGGTTCCGGATGCCAGCTTACGGAATCATTGTTGTGAATTCGGAAAAGGAGTTTCCATGGTTTTCACTGTTTTTTGAAAAATGGTTTTGGGTTTAAAGACCCGGAAAAAAGAGAAAAATCCACTGGATCTGGTTTTGAGTTTAAAGACTCGGATTGATTGACGGGGGGAGGGCCCTGGATTGATATGTTTTGAGTTTAAAGACTCGGTATATGTTTTGAGTTTAAAGACTCAGTGATTGTGATACCTCCCGAGGCCTGTGATTGTGTTTTGAGTTTAAAGACTCGTTGATATCCAGGGAAGGCCTGGTTATTTGCGCATGGTTTTGAGTTTAAAGACTCGGGCGCACTTGAGATCCAGTAAACTTGTATGATTGATGTTTTTCACTGGTTTTTCACTGGTTTTGCAATGTTTTGGGCAGTGACCCAGATGAATTGGATTTGATGAGTTTTGGGACTGAGTTCCCGGATTTGAGATTTGAGGTTGAGGCCTGGATTTGAATGATGAATTTGATTCGGGTTTTCGTTGATGGTTTCTGATGTGAAATGGTTTCATGACTTGGATTGATATGCATGCATTGGTTTTTAAATGGAGGGTACAAATGTACTTGTTTTATTGAACTGTTTTTGCACTTATACTTTATTTTTGTCCACTCACAGTCTTTTCGTGTTTTAGATACCCTCTAGGTTGTTGCAGTGCGGGCTGTTAGTCGAGAGGGACGGAGACATCACACGTACGATCCACTGTAGATTTTGGTGCACTCTGAGAAGTTTTTGATGCTTTTGGACGGTCGAATCGGAAATCCCTTGTCTGACTTACGTGTCACATAGAGGTTGGACGTCAGTTTAGCCTTCGTGTCATGCGTAAGTTAGACGGGATCAGGATTTAGCCCATAATCCCGGTGGATTAGGGGTGGGTCCTGACAGCCTGTCTACAGATTCGTATCGACCCGATCTACGTAACGGTCCTCGGCCCTCAGCCATCGGACCTCCCAGGTCAAAAGTCAACTATTAACCCCTTTTAACCAAATTACCAAAATACCGATGAACTTCCGAACGTCATAATTTCTTCCTCGAACGTCAGAATCAAACGTGTCACCTATCTATGAACTCATTATGTCCAGAACTACGTCACAGTCATCGGCGAAAGTGTAACGATCCGTTCCGAATATCGGAATTAAATATTAATTAATTATGATTTAGAATGACTAATCGGGGATTAGTTGAGTGAAATCGGACGAAATGTGCAAAATGACCGTTTTGCCCTTGGGCGTGGGTAAAATGTTGACTTTTTGTTCGGGCGGTCAAATGGACTTTGACCGATGACTGTGACGTAGTTCGGGACGTCACGAGTTCATAGACATGTGGCACGTTCGATTCTGACATTCGAGGAAAAAGTTATGACGTTCGGAAGTTGAGGGGTATTTTGGTAATTTGGCTAAAAATGTGCCAAATGTTGACTTTTGACCCGGGAAGTCCAATGGACGAGGGCCAAGGACCGTTACGTAGGTCTTGTCGATACGAATCCAATGACAGGCGGCACGCCAAAATCGGAGATTCGGCGACGAAGTTCTGGTCACGGGAACGGACTCGATTAACCGAACAAACCCGGATTTCGATTAAAATATTATTTTATTATGAACATTACCCGATGATTGAACACACCTCGATGAGTGACAAGTGTCACCCATCCCTTGATTTAGGGCCTAAAGTCTGATCCATGTTTTGGGGAAAACATGATCATTGTGTTTTATTATTTATTAATTATACTTAATTATTTTTAATCCCCAATTAATCCTCTTTGTCTTCAAACCGTGAACAAATTGAGAACCAGGATTGAGAGAATTGGACTCCCTTCCACAACCATTTCTGAGGGGAAATTTGAGAGCTCATTGAGACTGACTCAGCTGGGGAAAAACGAGGGACAGAGAGAAGCTGGAGAGTGAGAATCGAATTTCAGAAATTTTGGGGGGAAATTCGGATTTGAAACCATGAGCCATGAGGATCGAAATTGAAGCTTCATTTAGCTTCCTGAGGTTGTGACGAGTTGATCCAGATCAAGAACGAAGGGAATTGAGGTCCATTTGAGGTAGAACAGAAGGACTGAGGTTGTTGAAATTTCGAGCTTGAGTCGTGGGATTTGAGTCTTGGATTGATGCAATTGAACTGGGGATTAAGTTCAGGATGATCCCACGATGCTAATGTATGCATCAATTGAAGGAAACAATTGGAAAATTGTGGAGCTTCGAGGATGAACAGTGTTCGAGTGTTCTTCGAATGTTCATCTTTGATTTGCAGGTTTAAGGTATGGTTTTGTGTAATTAACATTACAGAACTCTAATTGAACTTAAATCGAAGCTATTCGAATATTAAATTGTTGACAATGGTGTAGAATTGACAGACATTGAATCGGGTCTGTTCGCGGGCAAAAGGACCAGTTTATCAGTAAAACGGGCGAGGAAGACAGTACTGTAGCAGGCGCGTGGTGGTCACGCGCAGCCACTCACGGCGGCGCGTGAGGGTGCGTACGGCCTTGTTTCAAGGTGAGGTCAACATGACTTTGAATCCTCTCAGTGTAACGAACATTTTGACACTGGTTTCGAGGAAATCGGATATCGTTTCGTTAATGATTTTGGACAGGAATTGTGATTTCCAGAATTTACGGAAAAATGTGCAGCTCGGAAACGGACCGTTTAGACGGTGTGTGTGAGTGGACTTTGTTTTCTAACCGTGATGCATGCATATATGATTTAAAGGCTTTATTATATGATATGATATGCTTTGGCAGGATTGATATTTCAATCCGGTGATTTCTCAATTTTATGGATTATTTTATTGATTTGAAATGTGATTTTAAAGATTTACGTGTAAATGTTATTTTGGGGCGTGAGACCCAGTCGGGAATGCCCTTGACTTGGTTTGAAGTCAAGGAATGATCTTGAATTTGTATGAAGTCAATATTTGATTGAAATGTTTTGGGACGTAATTCCCGAGATGGTTTTTCTTGTGATTGTGAAATGCCCAGACGGTCGGAGATTGGGGAGGGATTACCTAGACGACCGGAGCTTGGGGGATGTGATTGTAGGAGCGTGAGTTGATCCTATGGTAAGCCAGCTTCTCGGATGTGACTGGGCCTGGATGTACCAATCGGATGTGTCTGAGCCTGGGGATGTGTTCGCCCAAATGTGACTGAGCCCGAGGGTGTCTGATCCTGAGAGTGTGGTTGGATATTGGCCTACGCGTAGTGCAGCACTTGTGAGTAGTGCAGATGTGACTGTGTGATAGTTTGTACACTTGTGAGTAGTGCAGATTGATTGGATTGATTTGATTGATTGTGCACTTGTAATTAGTGCTTATTGATATTGATTGTGATGACGTACCGGTATGGAGTACGGGTTTTTGGTCTTTGTGGCCAGGTGATTATGTTTTCACATGTTTTGGCCTGAGGGCCGTGATTTGATGTTTTATAACATGAACTGATTTGGTGAACATGAGTTTTAGGGACCATGGGAACATATGTTTTGATTTTATTGGTCAACTGTTCATACTTGAATGATTTCATACTATTACTCATGTTTTATGATATGCATGCAAGTTTGTGAAAACTGGAGGGTAAGAATGTGTTTTAGCAAATGTTTTTATCAGAGGTCATTTTTGTCCACTCACACCTTTTCTGTTTTGTGACCCTCCAGGTCGTGGTACGACTTTCGGGACTGATCGTCAGGCAGAGGTAGCAGTAGAAATCAGCACAAACATCCCTTGTCTGGTAAGCACTGAAGGGTAGTTTCGGGCCTTTGGATGACTTGTCAGACGGGAGTAGGACCGGGCACGATTTTTGACGTCCAGTTGGGACGGGGTCCTATCAAAGTGGTATCAGAGCATTTGGTTATTGATTTTTGTTGTTACGTCATGCCTCCAAGTTGTGCGTCCCATACACGGTCTGAAGATTCGAGGGACGAGAATAGTGTTAGAGAAGGTCCAGATATTGAGAGAGCTCGACGGTTAGTAGCCACTGTGTTTCGTGGTGATTCGGGCCCAGATGGTGCCGATGATTGGATTACTCGTATGGAAAGGATTTTTGAAGTCATGATATGTCCCCCGGAGGACATGGTGCCCTTAGCCACTTTTCTTTTGGATGGCTATACTTACAGGTGGTGGCATAGTTTACAATTGACTGGATGGGATGCCCGTACCTTGGCATGGGATGCATTCCGAGAGCGATTTTTAGATCAGTTTTACCCTCGCTCATTTCGAAACGCTAAAGAGGTTGAGTTCCTCCAATTGCAGCAAGAGAATCTGTTAGTGGTCGATTATGAACAGCAATTTTTGCACTTATCTAGTTTCGCTCCTCTGTATGTGGCTACTGAGGAGGATAAGTGTCGAAGGTTTGAGCGGGGATTGAAGAATGCGATACGAGGTGTTGTGACTGTAAGCTCGTATTCTACCCTGAGAGAATTATCGGATGTTGCTATTCGAGTGGAGGCTACTATTTTACCTGTTCAAGAACAATCTTTGAGTTCTGGACGACGCCAAGAGCATCAAGATACTGAACAGATAAGTCAGGAAACATCGAAGCGAGTTAGTCTTCGCTCCCTTGTGTCGCGACCCTCGGTGGGTGTGCATTCGAGTGGAACTTCGACCCAGTCGACAGGTAAGCGGCGTGGTGGAGTAAGTCGCCTCAACACTGCCCCCTATCACTTCTGTTGGAAACTTGGGCATTTGCGAAGGAACTGCCCCTATCGACTTGACAATAGTTCAAAGTTTTCTACTTTGTAAATAGTTTGTCTGATACACTTGTGTTGTAATATTGTATCTTGTGTTTTGATTGTGTCGGACTAGTGTTGGTCTGGATGGTTGTTTTTTTATAGCGGTGTGGTTTTTGGATGGGCATGTTGGGCCCAGAATAAACTTGACCCGAGGATGGGTAATCGAATGTGTGACCTTTGGAATTTGGATATTGAATTGGACTCAGAAGGAGTCCGGAAATGGTCTAATAACTGCTGAGAGATTTTATAAAGGATGTGGTTTACCTAGGGGTATTTTGCTAGGTGACCGGATATGCCAGTGGTGGCATTGACGTTGGTCAAGATTGAATTCGGACTCGAGAGGAGTCGAGACATTAGACTTGGACTCAGTAGGAGTCAGGAGTTGGTTTAGGATTGGGGATGAGTCCTGATGTGATATGATCGCTCCGGATGAGCCGGTTATGACTGTGAGTTGATGAGGCAGGTATTCTGACCACAGTTGGTTCGGTTATGATAACCTGTTGGGGTGCCTACATCTACGGATGGGCATGTGTTGACTATCCTAAGAGAAAACTTTGTGGTGTTAGGCTTAGTCGACCAGAGTAGACTTGTGACATAAGTGTTAGTAGTGGACGAGGTTAGTGTGAATCCCGGGAGAACTAGACGTTCTTTCCTGTGGACACATTGATGTGTCATTATGAGAGTTGTGTTTTGGTGAGGTGTTTTAGGTAGCATAGGACAAGGATTGTTGATGCTAACTAAACCCTCAGGAGTTTTACTTTTCCCTACGTGGTTTGGGATCGACCGTATTGATCTATGGGTCGAGTATACTGAGGTCATACTTCTGGAAAGGACGACCATCGGGAATGGTAAATGATGATAAATAGAAAGGCCTATTGTGTGTGACGGTGATAGTCAACAGACTATGAGATTACGACCTAATAGTCGGGTCGGGTATTATTTCGGTACGGCTAGTGAGGTAGCCTATATACTAAGCTGAGAGAGTTAAACTTTTTGATAACGTGAGGATCAGTGGAATCCTGTTATTAAAGAAACTCCATGGGATTGGAGTAATACTTGACATTTGATCATTTGGACTATTGGGGTCCAGTTGTAGGATCATGCTTAGTGTACGATTTACAGTATCGTAAGGATGATGGTCAGGAGGTATTAGTGATTGAGAGGAATCGTCAAGCTGACGGAGTCAGCTTAATGATGACATTGTCAATTTCAGGTGATCAATTTCACTCGAGGTGGTCGAGTGTAATTAGTACTACGTGATTATGTGATGTGACGTCTGAGTGCAGACGAGTTCTGTACTATTTAGTGGGTGTACGGGTGTACACGTAATGTGAAACCAATTTGTTTTCCACGAGGTGGATGTGGAATACAGATAATTGGAATTTCGGGGACGAAATTCTTAAGGGGGGAATGTTGTAACGACCCGTTCAGAATATCGGAATTAAATATTAATTAATTATGATTTAGAATGACTAATCGGGGATTAGTTGAGTGAAATCGGACGAAATGTGCAAATGACCATTTTACCCCTAGGCGTGGGCAAAATGTTGACTTTTAGTTCGAGCAGTCAAACGGACTTTGACCGATGACTGTGACGTAGTTCGGGACGCCACGAGCTCATAGATAGGTGGCACGTTCGATTCCGACATTCGAGGAAAACATTATGACGTTCGGAAGTTGAGGGGTCTTTCGGTAATTTGGCTAAAAATGGGCCAAATGTTGACTTTTGACCCGGGAAGTCCAATGGACGAGGGCCAAGGACCGTTATGTCGGTCTTGTAGATACGAATCCAATGACAGGCGGCATGCCGAAATCGGAGATTGGACGACGAAGTTATGGTCACGGGAACGGACTCGATTAACCGAACAAACCGGGATTTCGATTAAAATATTATCTTATTATGAACAGTACCCAATGATTGAACACACCTGGATGAGTGACAAGTGTCACCCATCCCTTGATTTAGGGCCTAAAGTCTGATCCATGTTTTGGGGAAAACATGATCATTGTGTTTTATTATTTATTAATTATACTTAATTATTTTTAATCCTCCATTAATCCTCTTTGTCTTCAAACCGTGAACAAATTGAGAACCAGAATTGAGAGAATTGGACTCCCTTCCACAATCTGTTCTGAGGGGAAATTTGAGAGCTCATTGAGACTGACTCAGCTGGGGAAAACGAGGGACGGAGAGAAGCTGGAGAGTGAGAATCGAATTTCAGAAATTTTGGGGGGAAATTCGGATTTGAAACCATGAGCCATGAGGATCAAAATTGAAGCTTCATTTAGCTTCCTGAGGTTGTGACGAGTTGATCCAGATCAAGAACGAAGACAATTGAGGTCCATTTGAGGTAGAACAAAAGGACTAAGGTTACAGAAATTTCGAGCTTGAGTCGTGGGATTTGAGTCTTGGATTGATGCAATTGAACTTGGGATTATGTTCATTATAATCCCTCGATGCTAATGGATGCATCAATTGAAGGAAACAATTGGGAAATTGTGGAGCTTCGAGGATGAACAGTGTTCGAGTGTTCTTCGAATGTTCATCTTTGATTTGAAGGTTTATGGTATGGTTTTTTGTAATTAACATTACAGAACTCTAATTGAACTTAAATTGAAGCTAACTGAATGTTCAATTGTTGACAACGGTGTAGAATTGACAGACATTGAATCGGGTCTGTTCGCGGGAAAAAGGACCAGTTTATCAGTAAAACGGGCGAGGAAGACAGTACTGTAGCAGGCGCGTGGTGGTCACGCGCAGCCACTCATGGCAGTGCGTGAGGGCGCGTACCGCCTTGTTTCAAGGTGAGGTCAACATGACTTTGAATCCTCTCAGTGTAACGAACATTTTGACACTGGTTTCGAGGAAATCGGATATCGTTTCGTTAATGTTCCGCGTATCCGAAGTTTTGATTTATGTGTTAAATACGTATTTAAATTCCAGAAAAATTGAGGAAAATTATATGAAGTATTTTGAGATGTTAGTAACCCTCTATAATGATTTTGGGGGATGTGATTGTAGGATCCTGAGTTGATCCTATGGTAAGCCAGCTTCTCGGATGTGACTGAGCCTGGGGATGTGTTGGCCCAGATGTGACTGAGCCCGAGGGTTGAGCCCAGAGGTGTCTGTTCCCGAGAGTGTGGTTGGATATTGGCCTACGCGTAGTGCAGCACTTGTGAGTAGTGCAGATGTGACTGTGTGATAGTTTGTACACTTGTGAGTAGTGCAGATTGATTGGATTGATTTGATTGACTGTGAACTTGTAATTAGTGTTGATTGATGTTGATTGTGATGACGTACCGGTTTGGAGTATTGGTTTTTGGTCTTTATGGCCAGGTGATTATGTTTTCACATGTTTTGGCCTGAGGGCCAGGATTTGATGTTTTATAACATGAACTGATTTGGTGAACATGAGTTTTACGGACCATGGGAACATACGTTTTGATTTTATCGGTCCACTGTTCATACTTGAATGATTTCATACTATTACTCATGTTTCATGATATGCATGCAAGTTTGTGAAACCTGGAGGGTAAGAATGTGTTTTGGCAAACGTTTTTATCAGAGGTCATTTTTGTCCACTCACACCGTTTCTGTTTTGTGACCCTCCAGGCCGTGGTACGACGTTCGGGACTGATCGTGAGGCAGAGGTAGCAGCAGAAATCAGCACAAACATCCCTTGTCTGGCAAGCACTGAAGGTTAGTTTCGGGCCTTTGGTTGACTTGTCAGACGAAAGCAGGACCGGGCACGGTTTTTGACGTCCAGTTGGGACGGGGTCTTGTCAGAAAGTCCATTTGACCGCCAGAACACTCGAAAGGTGGCACACATGTGATCAACAGTAAGTTCTGGCACTCTGGGACATCACACAAGTGATCCACAGTAAGTTCTGGCACTCTGGGACATCGAACAACAGCCCGCCAGAACACTCGAAAGGTGCCAGAACTCTAACTGTTTTCCAAGTTTGATGCGGTGCGGGCTGTTGTTAGAGAGACGGAGACATCACACATGTGATCCACAGTAAGTTCTGGCACTCTGGGACATCGAAATGTGGTTTTGGGTGCAGTGCCTTGGTATCCCTTTTCCGGCTTACGTGTTACATGGAGGTTGGACGACGGTTTAGCCTTCGTGTCACACGTAGGTCAGACGGGAGAATGACTTATCCCTTAATCCCGAGGGATTGAGGGTGTGTCATGTCAACTATAATCACTAAGAAGAGATTAATCTTGATAAGTCTAAGTACGCCTTATGATTGTATTGTGTCTATTCTTGAAGAAATTAAGGATCTAGAAACTGTCAATGTGCAAATTTTTCTAGCCTCTATTCGTGCCTATGATCAGAGACTTGAAATGTACTCAAAAACATTTATTGAGAAAGCATTTTTTGCTCTGAGTACGAATGGAGCATCACACGATAGTCCATGGAGAAACCAAGGAAATGGCAAGCAAAATTACAAAGGAAATATGAACTGGAAAGTGAAGTCATGCAACAATGCAAAGAACAACCATAGATCTAAGAATTCCAAGGCTTATTCTGGAAGGTCATATAACTCTAAGGATCCTTGTAAAACCTACGAAAATTACCCTATGGAGAGTGTTGGCTTAAAATGTTAGGACCTAACCCTCCTCGATCAGGACTCGACTTTAGCACGTTATTGTCCGCTTTGGGCCTCCTTGCCCTCACGGTTTTGTTTTCAGGAGCTCAAGGTGCAAATTCACAGGGGGTCACCCATCATGAAATTGAACCAGCCTCAACTCGCTTAACTTTGGAGTTCCAACCGAAACCAAAGCCACTGAGCTGCCAAAAGACCTCGTGCAAGATAGGTGTGTTCCTACACATTTAAAAAACACCACCAATGTAACGACCCGTCTCTAATTTTAGGGATTAATTAAGACTAATTATGGATTATTGAGGCTAATCGGGGATTAGCCGAGGATAAACGGACATTCAAGGTGAATTACAATTTTCCCCTGAACGAGGGTAAAAAATTGACTTTTGACCCTAGAGGTCTAATGCCCGAGAGCCAAGGACCGTTTCGTAGATCGGGTCGATACGAGTCTGTAGACAGGCGGTACGTCAAAATCGGACGTTCAATGGGAAAGTTATGGTTCACGGAAGGTCCGAGATACTGTTGCACATTTTACGAGACGAGTGGATTTTTGTCCACAGTGGGCCCAAATATTTTGAAACTGGCCCAATGGGTGAGTGACAAGTGTCACCCATCCATTACCCACCAACACAAATACATGCACCCACTATCTCTTTGTTTCATTTGATCAAACCAGCCCGAAAACCTCAAAAACCAATACGCTTCCCCCTTTGATTCTGCGTGAGGCCAGGAGAGTGGCTGAGGGTGAGCAAGGGACCGAGAAAGGCGAGGGAAGTCGGCAGAACCGTCGTGGACGGCGGAAGAGCTCAAGGGGAAAAGGTAAAAACCGAACCTGTTTTTGAAAATTCAAAATTGGGCTATGGACGTTGTTGAGGCCCTGGGTCAATTCTAACGTGTTTTTAAGGTTCAGACGACCCACTTGGGACCGGAATGGAAGGCAGAGATGGCAGGAGTTGGCTGGAATCCTAGCTTTAAGATCAAGCTCCTTGTTCAATCGATCCAAGGTGAGTTTTAGGCCATTTTTCTTCATTCTAGAATCATAGATCAGTTCTAGGGAGGTAGACGAACATGTAGAGATCGAAAGGAGTGAAAATAGTTGAGAAAATGGGGAGAACCGGTCACGCCTGTTCGGTTGGACCGGATCGAACCGGGTTCGGCGAGAGGTTGAAGATGATTGTGCTCGGCACTTGGGCTCCACGTGCAGTGCCTTTGGACGGCGCGTGGGGGCGCATGAAGCACTTTTTGGGAAAGTGTCCAACATGTAATTTCATCTATTCGATGTAACAAAAATTTTGGTACAAGTTTCAGGTCGATCAGACATCGTTTCGATATAGTTCGAGATATCCGAAGGTTTAGGACCGAGTTTAAAATATGATAAAAATCCCGAAAAATAAGGGGGCTTTAATGAGGGATTATTAAAGTATTTAGTAACCCTCTAGTATGATTTGGATAGATTTGGGAGTCCCGGATATGGTGATTGGCTCAAGAAAGGCTTATGGCGCGCGTATCGAGGCGCAGCATGGACGGCCTGTGAGTGGACCTTGCTTTCTAAATTGTGATGCATGCATAAATGTTTTATATGTATTTATAAACATGTTTGAAGATGTCATGATTGCATATGATTTAATTATAATTATTGGACATTTTCGGAGGGAAATGCACCATTGCACATAGTTCGAGATTTTTATTTTATATGATGTTTGGGCTTCAACCAAGTGTACTAAGTGCGTAGGTTTTACACGGTTTATATGTGATTCCAAAGGTTTCACGGAGAGGCATGAATCCGAGGAATTGGTTTACGGTTTTTGTGGATTTCACGGGGATGCGTGAAATTGAGATTCGGGCATAAGTCCCAATTGAAAGACGATTTGAAAGGGGATTTGGAAATATCTTTCGGGCGTATGACCCATTTGATTGGAAACTATCGGACTTGGAGTCCAGTTGATTTAATGAGAAATCGGGCTGGAGGCCCAGTTGAGTTATGTGATTGGGCCGGGGGCCCCGTTGGTTTACGAATTCGAGCTTGAGGCTCAGTTGGTTATGAATTCGGGCTTGAGGCCGAGTTGGTTATGAAATCGGGCATGAGACCCAGTTCTGGTTTATAAATGGGATTTCGGGTCAAGGACCCCAAATGGATTTGGATTTACGATAGTTTATGGAAAACCCGAGCGTGGCCCTTTGAATGGTTTCGAAATGAATTATGAAATGGTTTTCGGTATACCATCCTCATGAACGGATGCCCTCTAGACGTCCCGTATTATCCTGAAGTTGCGGGTTGTCTCCTCCAGACGTCTCGTAGTATCCTGGAGTAGTCACAGGGAATTTCCTGCAAGGGGTCATTGCACGGAGCGACCAGTCTGTATTGTGACTCAGGAGCAGGATTGCTAGAGATTAAAAGCTCCCCCTAGGGAGGGTCATTGATCTGCGGGGCATTGACCTGCGTGGACCCCGGGAAGACTTGGGATTTGAGACCCCGGGTAGCACATGTAGCTTGGAACCGTGACAGTGGAAGTTGGTTGTGACATCTCGGATGTCAGGCATCAGGGATGCCGAGGATCGGTTTTAGGCTGAGACCCATGTGTATTGTTTTGGGCTGAGACCCACTGGTATTATTTTGGGATGAGTCCCACATGGTTGGTTTTCGATAACTGGTTTTCGAATGCATGCATGCTTTTTAGTGATGGGCATAAATGTCTTCTATTTATGTAATTGTTTTTATAAATTATTTCATTCATCCGCTCACAGCTTTTCAAATGGTTTTAATGCCCTTCAGGTTGATCACGGATGCGGGTTGTAGCGGAGACCGAGATATCACATTCCTCCTCCGATCCTGGCGCACTCTAGAAGCCTCGGTGAGCCTTAAGTTGGAATTATCCTTTGTCTGACACTTCGTGTCCAACGAGAGCAGGTACGTACCGCGTTAATCCAGGGGGATTTGGGACGGGTCCTATCAACCAATCCCCTCCCAGACCATTCCCATCGCTAGAATGTGGGATCGTTCATCATTCCCTCCAGGACACGGGTCTTACAATCCACCCCCTTAGGGCCCAGTGTCCTCGCTGGCACAATTTTTGGTCAAGGTTTGGCTCTGATACCATTCTGTCACTACCCGGCCCTTCTAACACAATATTGTCCGCTTTGGGCCCAACTCTCACGGTTTTGTTTTCGAGAGTTCACGTGCAACTTCCCAGTAGGTCATCTATCTTGGGATTACACCAGCCTCAACTCGCTTAACTTTGGAGTTGCCAAGGAATCCAAAGTCAGTAAGCTCCCAAAAGGCCTTTTATTAGATAGATACGTGCCCACACATATAAGACACTTCACGTTTCCCTCCCCGAACAATGTGGGAATGTTCACCAATCTTGCTTTTCCAAGCTCACGGGTCTTACTCACCGTTCTTGCTTGTCAAGCTCACGGGTTTTCTCACCGTTCTTACTTCTCAAGCTCACGGGTTTTGTTCACCGTTCTTACTTCCAAGACCGGGTCTTACAAATTTCTTCCCCCACTATCCACGATTTTGGAAAAATTTCAAAAATATCGACCATTATTGTCAAAATCGACCGATAATGGCTGATATCCCCATCGCACCCACCTTCGTCCACCCATCTCCTTCAGCCAATCTCCTCTAGACTTCTACATCTCTCTTGTTTTTTTACGTTAAGAAAGTATCTTCTCTATCTCTTGGAGTCTCTGGGCTCTACTTGAAGCATGAAGATCGAAGAGTGAAGAGCGAACTGAGATTGGAATAGCGAGACTGGATCGACGGGTTTTGAACTCTTCGTTATTCACGAAGAGCGAACTGAGGATAATGAAGTTTTTTTGCGAACTGAGGATAATGAAGTTTTTTAGGGATATTTTGAATAGATATCCCATAAATCCATAAACAAAAAAACATTTTGACTATCTGGGGGTCTTTGGACTCTTTTTCCCATAGTTTGAATAGATTATAGATATCCCATAAAATTAGAAGAGGAAGATTCAATTTTAGTACAATGCACCTAACCGAGGAGGGTCCTGACATAAAAACAAACCTAAATGTTTTAAGTGCAATAAGATTGGTTACATTGCGAGGAACTGTAGGATGAAGTAGACTTTGAATATGGAAAAACCGGGGTAGAGGATAAGGATGGAGTGATGTTCTATTCATGTCACTCAGCTGCAATACCTAAGGATAGTGGTGTTTGGTATGTGGACAGTGCTTTTAGCAATCGCATGACGTCACACGAGTCTCTACTGATCAATGTGGAAAAATCCATAACTACTAAGGTGAAAATGGACACTAGAGACTTAGTATAAGCCACAGGGCAGGGTTCAGTTCTCACTGACACTCGGAATGGAGAGAAGTAGATTCATGATGTAATGTTAGTTTCTGGTCTAGATGCTAATCTTCTAAGTGTGGGACAGATGGTAGAGCATAGATATTTCCTAAAGTTGGTTAATAGAAGAGTGGAAACCTATGAAGATGATGAGATGCTACAATGTGTAGCTTCTATTTCCATGCTGGGGAACAAATGTTTTCCTCACTTGAGTGCGTGCATCCAGTGGCACAAAGAGCTACTGTGGAAGAAAGTACTTGGCTGTGACAAAAAAATTTTGGACACCTAAATTAGAGTAGCCTACAGACTGTACAATCACATAACATGGTCTATGGATTACTTACCCTAGCAGAGCACATTGAAGTGTGTGAAAGGGTGCATATGAGGACAACATCACATGGAGAGCTTTGGAAATGACAGAGCATGGAGGGCAACCACTCTACTTGAGCTTATACACTCTGAATTGTGTGGACCTATGCAAATAGAAACTATGGGCGTATAACAAGTACTTCATTACCTTCATAGTTGATTACTCTAGAATGTGTTTGGTATATTTTTAGAAACACAAGTGAGGTGCATTTACTATATTCAAAAAGTTTAAAACTACGAGTGAACTTCAAAGTGGATACAAGATAAAAGAACTAAGAAGTGATAGGGAATGTGAGTTTACATCACAAGAATTTCAGCAATTCTGTGACGATGAAGGAATTGGAAGACATCTCACTGTGGCATACTCATCATAGAAGAATGGCATTTCTGAGAGAAAAAATAGGATTATGGTTGAAATGGCCAAGTCCATGTTATAGGACTGTGTGTAAGTAAGTGTGTGTGTGTGTGTGTGTGTGTGTGTGTGTGTGTGTGTGCGCGCGCGCGTGCGTGCGCATCATACTGTAGGCACAGCTGTGAGGTGGCATTCAAGACAAGTGTGAGGCTGTTATTATGCCAGCTTAACAAGACTGCAAAACAAAATGGCATTGCTTGGAGTGCGAGAATGCAAGGTGTCACAACACTACTAGTCTAGATTTAGCTTAATTCCTTTTGAAGCCTTGTCATCATAGTGACATCACATTGTAGCCGTTTTTGAGCTAGTATCTAAGCGAGATTCATTGTACTCAATTCAATTAATGAGAAGAGGAAGATTCACACATTTTTCTTAAGGAATTAGCTAACAATCAAATCATAAAATACTTGGTGTGCACAAAAGATGTAACACCCCGAACTTTTATGAATTGGTAAAGTTGAAATTTTAATGTAAATTGACCATTTTGCCCCTAGTTAGGGGAAATTGTTGACTTTTGACTTGGACCGTATTTTGGACTTTGAACAATGACTATGATGTAGATCGGGACATCACGAGTCCGTAAACAGACAGCACGCCGAAATCGGAGACCAGACGGGAAGGTTATTGTCAAGGACGCGAAATAGTACTATTCATGAAATCCCTAGAAATTCACAGTTGGCAGGTTCTTATTAGATAAGGGCAATCTGGTGGGACTCTTGGATGAGTGACAAGTGTCATTCATCCCATTGGTGAGTTTTCCCATGCATGTGGATCAATTTAGGGTTCCATCTTACCCTCCAGTGCCCACTCATGCCTCCACCTCTCAAATAGCCTCGATCATCGCGCAACGACTTTGAGGGTTAATAAAATAGAAAATGTGTGAGTGGAAAAAACAAACTTTTATAAATACATTTAAAAACACATTCTTACCCTCCAGCTTCACAAACATGCATGCATATCATAAAACACGAGTAAAATACATCCGGCACAAATGTTTATAAATCACAAATGTTTCCATATCCAATCTCCTTAGTCACGTTATCCATTCTACGCATGCAAGTCAAATAAGCTTAAGGACCGCTCAAATCCGAGCACGACGCCATGAACACATCACCAGCCGACGTTCCAGATCGTCGTGAACACATCACTGATCGATCTCCACATAATACCAGCACACCTGAGTCGAGCCTTCCTCGGCTGCACGACACTAGATCGTGCTACGTGACCTCTCTGAGCGAACACATCCCATCCCGGAGACGAGCGTTATCTTTAGGGTGCACTCCGGGGAAACATATTTCCAACCGAAAGCCCTAAATATCTGTAACACATCACCATCATGAAAACCAGTGAAAACAGTTGCGTTTAAAACTAAAACAATTATCAACACAGGGTCTCGGCCCAAAACATCGTTTCCTCAAAATCTGTAAAATCAGAGTCCCGATTAATTTCATAAATCCAATCAAAATCACATCTTCATTGGGTCTCAAGCCCAAAATATCATTTTCATGCAAATCCGTGCAACCGCAACCTAAGTTGCCATCTTCACATAAATCCATAAAATATATCTGAAAAAACATTGCGTAATTCCATCAAATCAATCCCTGACTCATAATCCGAGTCAAAATACCAATCTCAAATCCTAGGCCTTAGCCCAAAACATCAATTGCACATTTTCTCGAAGATCGTGCCCAAAATCAATATAATCATCCATAAAATCGATTAATCATCATATCGAAATATCAATCAAGTCAAATCATGTCAAATCATGTCAAATCACATCTTAAAGCATTTAAAACATATATGCATGCATCACGGTTAGAAACCAAAAGTCCACTCACACACCGCCCAAACTACACACTTCCGAGCTACAAGTTTTTCCGTAATTTCCAAGAATCATTATTCCTGTCAAAAATCATTATCTAGGGTCACTAACACTTCAATATATCTCATATAATTTTTCCCAATTTTTTCGGGATTTAAATACACATTTAAAACGTATATTATAACTTAGGATACACTTAACACTATCGAAACGGTATCTGATTCCCTTGAAACTAGTGCCAAAATGTTCATTACATTGAGAAGATCAAGTTTCATGTTGAACTCACCTTGAGACAAGGCTCCAAGCGCCTTCACGAGCCTCTATTCATCTTCTCTGCCCGTTTCCTGCAATTCAAACCCATTAGCCCGCGAGACAACTCGATTCAATCCCTGTCATGCAACTCGATTTATTTAATTGATTCAGCGAATCATATCGTGTTAACGTTAATTGAAGGTCTATAAATTCAATTTTATGATTCCTTATCTCGAAGGCATTCAACCAAGCCTCAAGATTTCAAGGTCTGTTCATCATTCGATTCTTTCACTGGTCATCAATTCCTCTAAATTGATTCGTCAGGGAGCTTCATAGAAGTCTGATAAACACATTCCAAGTCTCAATTTCCTCCTTCTAACCCCTCAATTACAAAACTCAATCCTTGAATTTCTCCATTCCCGCCATGTGTGTTCTAGGCCAAAAGGATACCCAATTTCTTCGTTTTGGATTGGGTTCAATTCTCCTTGAGCTCGGAAGGCTTAATTCAAGGCTAATTTCAGTATTTGTGGTCTCAAATTCGAATTGTTGGGAATTTGAGTGCTCACGGTTTGAGTTTCGGGTTTGTTGGGATTTCCTTCACAATTCCTCTCCCTTCATCTTTGTTCCCATTATTTCTTTCTCCCCCATCTACTTACCTCTCTATCCCTCTCACAGATCGATCAGAAATGAAGGTTTGATGTCTGATGTTTGAGCAAAGTGCTGCTCTGTTTTTCCTTCGCAAATACACACATACACGTACATATACGTACTCAAACCAAGCATCATCATTATACTTGCCACTAATTAAACTATTAGAGTGACAGAAGTCACACAATTGACATAGTGAGTCACTAATCAGGCTGAATCAGTCATTAACTCGTCCAATTTACCATTCTACCCTTCTTTGAAAATTTACCAAATTGCCCCTCACTATTCAAGGTCCATAACTTTCACATATGAACTCCGATTTCAGCATGTCGTCTGTCTACGGACTCGTGACATCCCAAACTATGTCATAATCATTGGCCAAAGTCTATTTGACCGCCCGAGCCAAAAGTCAACGTTTTTCCTACCTCTAGGGGCAAAACAGTCATTTCGCACTGTCTGTCTGAAATCACTCAACTAATCAACGATTAATCTCACTATCCTTCATTAGTCACTAATAAAATCCAAGAATTCGGGACGGGTCGTTACAAGTGCCCAGCCAGCATTGACATGTCAGTGACGTGGCCCAATTAGTGGCTGCCACGTGGCACTGACATGTTAGTGACGTGGACCAACCAACGTGTAACGACCCGTCCCAAATTCCTAGATTAGATTAGTGACTAATCACGATTAGTGAGGCTAATCAATGATTAGTTAGGCGAAATCGGACGAACGACGCAAAATGACCGTTTTGCCCTTCGGCGTGGCAAAACGTTGACTTTTCGTTCGGGCGGTCAAATGGACTTTGACTGTCAGGACCCACCCCGGTTTCACCCCGAAACCCGAGGTAAATCCCGCTCCCGTCTGACTCCCCGACACAACACCCAAGTAAAACTCAAGCAAACCCAGTCAGACGCAGGAGTCCTTAACTGCATATCCCAACGTTATCGTTTACAGAGCATAGTACGAAAATACAAGGAACTAAAAAAAACGTTAAATTACACGCACTCGGAAGTCTGTAAAACTATTCCGGGATCCCTCACTTCCCTTCTATGCCTCTGACACTGCCTCGACGTCAAGACCCCGCGCTCGCTCCACAACCTGGAGGGCAAGTTAAAACAAAAGTGTGAGTGGACCAGAAAGTACAAAAAGTTCAAAACCACTTTATATGAAAACCGAGTTTAACCCTCCGTTTTGAAACCACATGCATAACCAACAGTTATGAACACAGTTATAAATCAATGCTCATCAAACATCATAAGAAACAGAAACTATATAAAACAGTTAGAAAAATCACAGCATGTGAATCATAAAACCGTATCAGAAACCATAAACATCAATCATCATTTTCCGATCAAACCTGCTGGACCTATCCGAGTCTTTAAACTCCCGAGTCTTTAAACTCAATCCAGGCCTTAATCATATCCGAGTCTTTAAACTCAAGGCCTACGGGGGAAAATCAATATATCCGAGTCTTTAAACTCCCGAGTCTTTAAACTCAATTTGGGTCTTTAAACCCAATCCGGCCGGTCCCCCGTCACAGATATCCGGGTCTTTAAACCCAATAACCAGATCCAGCAAATCCAATCCCAAAACCATTTGAAAACCTTTTCCAAATCCACATCCAAACCTGAATCCGAAATCACTGGTCCGAAGCCCTTTCGGCTTCCAGAACCGCCATTCCGAACCCAAATCCGGAATCCACTTTCCAACTTTAAAACCAAATCTCGAAATCATGTCCCAAAAACCCCTTAAAATCATGGAAATCATTTATCTTTCCAAATCACCCTTTCCTCGTAAAACGTGCTAAAACTGTACTTCCTCGTAAAACGTGCAAACATGTAAAGCCAACAAAATATATTTGAGAAACATGAAACCATAAACAAAACCATAAAACAATTATAGAAAACAGTTATGCATATTCGAGTTTAAAGAAGGGGTCCACTCACAGTACTGAGCCCTACTCGCGTCCCGCACGTCCAGCCCGTTCCTCGGCTTCCTCGGGAAATCCCGATCCTGTTCACAATCACCAAAGTACGTTACCAACACGTTCACGAAAGTTCACCTAAATTCCCTCAAAAATCCCCGAATCGAAAACCTAAAACCCGGGACCCTAAACCTTCACTCTCGCGGAACTACCCTCAAACGACTTCCGATTAACCCGAAACCAACTCCATTGAACTCATCACAACTCCTGGACCAAAAACCATGTTGACCGTTTCTCCCAAAACCGCCGCACGCGCCTCCACGCGCCGCCCAAAGTGGCTGCGCGTGGCCCTCACGCGCCAGCTACAGTGCACCTTCAACCTCACGTCGACCCGGTTCAACACAGTAGGCTGCAGCTTGAACCGGCGTCAACGGTTCTCCGCTGTGCCTGCACCAAAACACCTCCTTCCTTCTCCTATAGCTTCGTCCAACCTTACTCTAAGCATCCCCATCCTCCAATCACCTCGACACATCCCCTACACCGTCGACTCAGACTCGAAACCAGACGGCCCAATTCCTCTGTTTTCCTCTCCGGCCGCCCAGCTAACCTCCCTTCCCGGTGGTAACACCAGACGGTTCCTAGAACCTCAAGGAACCTAACTCGACTCTCCTAGACCTTCGACTCAGTCTCTAGGATCACGATTCTTGGTTTGAACCAAAACGGGAAAACAGGGCATACAGAGTCCCTCCGTCGTGCCAACCTCCACCGTGCACCTCCCGTCACGGCAACTCAACCAAATGACGCCCTGGACTCGACTGAACTCCCTAGACCCCTCTAGACTCTTCGATTCAACCTCTCAGGCCACAACTTTCGATTTGAAGTTCACGGCCAAAACAGAGCATAGACACGGGAAAATAGAAATTACCTGCAACCTATCGCCGTCGTGAGCTCCGCTGGTAGTGGTTGACTCCTCGCAACCCGTACGACACCACCACGGTCTCAGTTGCCCCGTACACGGCCGCCACCGCCACGATTCTCACGACCTCCCTGCTTTTCACCCCTGGTTTTCCCGCAGTTCCCAGCTGCCCAACCACACGACTTCCTCACCTCCCAACCTTCTTACCGTCCCCCTTTCCTTCTCTGGACACCCACACACACTCACAATTCACCAGCTCCCTCAATCAACCCTTCACTGCTCTCAATTTCCTCTCACAATCTCCCTCTGTTTCTGTTTCCTTCTGCGCACAAACACGAACACGGGCACGGGTACACCCCAAAAATAGAACCGTGCACACACCTTAGAATCCCCCAGAACCCACTACACACTTGCCACATGTCGCCATCCCCCACTCTCTCTCACCCATGTGGCCCAATCTCAACCCTTCATCTGCTTCTCTCTCTGCACAAATCCCCAGGTGCAAAAAGACCAAAATACCCTCCAGTTTTACACATTTTTACAGTTTTACCAAAACTTCCTAGACCCGTAACTCTCGCCTCGTAAGTCCGATGAATACATGCCGCCTGTCATCGAACTCAGGACGACGAGAACTACCTAACCATCCTAGGTCAACCTACCAAAACTCGATTATTCAAAAAGTCAACTTTTCCCCCTAATTTACCCAAATTACGGTTATGCCCTCGGCCTTCCGAACATCACAACTTCCTCCTCGGATGTCGGAATCGAACGTACCACATGTCTACGGGTTCATGACGTCCTAAGTTACGTCCTGGTCACTGGTCAATACCCAATTGACCACCCGAAATAAAAGTCAACATTTTTGCCCGGACCAGGGGCAAAATTATCATTCTAGGCTCCCGGACTTTTCAGGACCACCTAACCACTGATTAACCTCACTAATCACACCTTAATCACTCTACTAATCTCGGCTCTCGGAACGGGTTGTTACAATCTACCCCCCTAAAAAGAATTTCGTCCCCGAAATTCCACAGCTAGTTCCCGACACCTAGGGTTTCTTATCTGGTAATCAACACTCGGTCAATAATAACCTCTCCTGGGTTCCCTATCTATCATCTCCACCTTGGTTATTGCACACCATCCCCAACTATGGTTACCACGGTCAACCCTAGCTATGTAACAGCTGCATGGTGTACGCAAGGGAAACTCTATGAACAGCAAACAAAGGTATTTTACAATACCTCATGTGGAGTACCCGATAGAATTCACAGAGCACATCCTCGTGTACGACCACAGATACTTTCCTACTGGCTGGCTCCTCTCTCGGTTGTTACTTCGGCCACTAACGGAATAAATCTACAAAGTCCTAAAGGCAAACTCTAGCTTGTGGGTTCTCTCCTTCAATAACCTCATGTCGATCAGTTATAGTCACTCCTTTCCTATACTTCCCGTTAACCTGCTACGGAACTGACCGTAACACTCCAAGTCCTCTAGGAAAGTTCCTAGACTCTACCCTGGAATCCAACAACCAACCCTAAAAACAGTACAACCAAAAGTACTACAAGTACCTGTCCCCGCATCTGATGTCGACTGATCCTCCTGCTGAGTCATTGAGAACACCCGGGCCTGAGTTCCCGATGCTCTACCACGTCCCCTCGAACTAGTAGTAGCAGTGCCACCACCTCTTCTCGGGCTTGCTGTCCCTGACGCTGTACTCTATCCGGACTCCGCTACTCCTCCACCACCTTCCTGTGGCAACAGTGGACACTCACGTCGGAAATGACCTCGCTCCCCACAGTGGAAACACACATTCCAACCCGGTCCACTGCTCGGTCTCCCTGTAGACGCTACAGATGTCGCACTCGCTTGTGGAGTCGGCGGTGCTCGGTAACCCCAAAATCCTAAACTCTGGAAACTGCCAGGCCTACCAAAACGATCATCGCCCGACGATGACGCTCCATCGAAGTTACCTCTTTTCGGTGTCCGCTGGCTCGAAGCTCCAGGAATAGATGGTTCCCGGCGTCGCACCGGCAAACTGGCCTCAACCCTCACCGCAGCATCCGACAAATCTCGGAGGGTAGCAAATGATCCAGCCGTCACGATGGCTCGAATCTCACCTCGCAGGCCCAGCTCAAATCTACGACACTTCTCGGCTTCAGTGGCCACAAAAGCAGGAGCAAACCGAGACAACATCTGGAACTTCCGTTCATACTCTGCCACTGTCATATTCCCTTGCTGGAGCTGCAGAAACTCCGCCTCCTTGGCATCTCGGAAAGAACGAGGATAATACTGCTAAAGAAACCGTTCCCTGAACGTCTCCCAAGTTACACTATGGGCATCCCAACCGGACAACTCGAGGGTATACCACCACTCATACGCCGCACCATCTAGTAAAAATGTAGCCAACAATACTCGCTCCTCCGGCGGACAATGCATCACCGCAAAAATCCGCTCAAGTCTGGTAATCCACCTCTGGGCTTCCTCAGGATCAGCCCCACCGATAAACGTAGTCGCCCCGAGCCACTGAGCCCGTTCAATCGTGGCACTCTTCGTCTCTCTTACGACTTCTTCAGGTTGTGGAGAGGGTCTACGTCTCGGAGGCATCGTCAACCGCACGCTGAAAGAGGCATAGAAGTAGTCAAACATCTAAAACACAACCTCACAAACCAACAGACCCGACAAACTCGACAAACCTATGCTCTGATACCAATTGTCAGGACCCACCCCGGTTTCACCCCGAAACCCAAGGTAAATCCCGCTCCCGTCTGACTCCCTGACACAACACCCAAGTAAAACTCAAGCAAACCCAGTCAGACGCAGGAGTCCTTAACTGCATATCCCAACGTTATTGTTTACAGAGCATAGTACGAAAATACAAGGAACTAAAAAAAACGTTAAATTACACGCACTCGGAAGTCTGTAAAACTATTCCGGGATCCCTCACGTCCCTTCTATGCCTCTGACACTGCCTCGACGTCAAGACCCCGCGCTCGCTCCACAACCTGGAGGGCAAGTTAAAACAAAAGTGTGAGTGGAACAGAAAGTACAAAAAGTTCAAAACCACTTTATATGAAAACCGAGTTTAACCCTCCGTTTTGAAACCACATGCATAACCAACAGTTATGAACACAGTTATAAATCAATGCTCATCAAACATCATAAGAAACAGAAACACTATAAAACAGTTAGAAAAATCACAGCATGTGAATCATAAAACCGTATCAGAAACCATAAACATCAATCATCATTTTCCGATCAAACCTGCTGGACCTATCCGAGTCTTTAAACTCCCGAGTCTTTAAACTCAATCCAGGCCTTAATCATATCCGAGTCTTTAAACTCAAGGCCTACGGGGGAAAATCAATATATCCGAGTCTTTAAACTCCCGAGTCTTTAAACTCAATCCGGGTCTTTAAACCCAATCCGGCCGGTCCCCCGTCACAGATATCCGGGTCTTTAAACCCAATAACCAGATCCAGCAAATCCAATCCCAAAACCATTTGAAAACCTTTTCCAAATCCACATCCAAACCTGAATCCGAAATCACTGGTCCGAAGCCCTTTCGGCTTCCAGAACCGCCATTCCGAACCCAAATCCGGAATCCACTTTCCAACTTTAAAACCAAATCTCGAAATCATGTCCCAAAAACCCCTTAAAATCATGGAAATCATTTATCTTTCCAAATCACCCTTTCCTCGTAAAACGTGCTAAAACTGTACTTCCTCGTAAAACGTGCAAACATGTAAAGCCAACAAAATATATTCGAGAAACATGAAACCATAAACAAAACCATAAAACAATTATAGAAAACAGTTATGCATGTTCGAGTTTAAAGAAGGGGTCCACTCACAGTACTGAGCCCTACTCGCGTCCCGCACGTCCAGCCCGTTCCTCGGCTTCCTCGGGAAATCCCGATCCTGTTCACAATCACCAAAGTACGTTACCAACACGTTCACGAAAGTTCACCTAAATTCCCTCAAAAATCCCCGAATCGAAAACCTAAAACCCGGGACCCTAAACCTTCACTCTCGCGGAACTACCCTCAAACGACTTCCGATTAACCCGAAACCAACTCCATTGAACTCATCACAACTCCTGGGCCAAAAACCATGTTGACCGTTTCTCCCAGAACTGCCGCACGCGCCTCCACGCTCCGCCCAAAGTGGCTGTGCGTGGCCCTCACGCGCCAGCTACAGTGCACCTTCAACCTCACGTCGACCCGGTTCAACACAGTAGGCTGCAGCTTGAACCGGCGTCAACGGTTCTCCACTGTGCCTGCACCAAAACACCTCCTTCCTTCTCCTATAGCTTCGTCCAACCTTACTCTAAGCATCCCCATCCTCCAATCACCTCGACACATCCCCTACACCGTCGACTCAGACTCGAAACCAGACGGCCCAATTCCTCTGTTTTCCTCTCCGGCCGCCCAGGTAACCTCCCTTCCCGGTGGTAACACCAGACGGTTCCTAGAACCTCAAGGAACCTAACTCGACTCTCCTAGACCTTCGACTCAGTCTCTAGGATCACGATTCTTGGTTTGAACCAAAACGGGAAAACAGGGCATACAGAGTCCCTCCGTCGTGCCAACCTCCACCGTGCACCTCCCGTCACGGCAACTCAACCAAATGACGCCCTGGACTCGACTGAAATCCCTAGACCCCTCTAGACTCTTCGATTCAACCTCTCAGGCCACAACTTCCGATTTGAAGTTCACGGCCAAAACAGAGCATAGACACGGGAAAATAGAAATTACCTGCAACCTATCGCCGTCGTGAGCTCCGCTGGTAGTGGTTGACTCCTCGCAACCCGCACGACACCACCACGGTCTCAGTTGCCCCGTACACGGCCGCCACCGCCACGATTCTCACGACCTCCCTGCTTTTCACCCTTGGTTTTCCCGCAGTTCCCAGCTGCCCAACCACACGACTTCCTCACCTCCCAACCTTCTTACCGTCCCCCTTTCCTTCTCTGGACACCCACACACACTCACAATTCACCAGCTCCCTCAATCAACCCTTCACTGCTCTCAATTTCCTCTCACAATCTCCCTCTGTTTCTGTTTCCTTCTGCGCACAAACACGAACACGGGCACGGGTACACCCCAAAAATAGAACCGTGCACACACCTTAGAATCCCCCAGAACCCACTACACACTTGCCACATGTCGCCATCCCCCACTCTCTCTCACCCATGTGGCCCAATCTCAACCCTTCATCTGCTTCTCTCTCTGCACAAATCCCCAGGTGCAAAATGACCAAAATACCCTCCAGTTTTACACATTTTTACAGTTTTACCAAAACTTCCTAGACCCGTAACTCTCGCCTCGTAAGTCCGATGAATACGTTCCGCCTGTCATCGAACTCAGGACGACGAGAACTACCTAACCATCCTAGGTCAACCTACCAAAACTCGATTATTCAAAAAGTCAACTTTTCCCCCTAATTTACCCAAATTACGGTTATGCCCTCGGCCTTCCGAACATCACAACTTCCTCCTCGGATGTCGGAATCGAACGTACCACATGTCTACGGGTTCATGACGTCCTAAGTTACGTCCTGGTCACTGGTCAATACCCAATTGACCACCCGAAATAAAAGTCAACATTTTTGCCCGGACCAGGGGCAAAATTATCATTCTAGGCTCCCGGACTTTTCAGGACCACCTAACCACTGAATAACCTCATTAATCACACCTTAATCACTCTACTAATCCCGGCTCTCGGAACGGGTTGTTACATTGACCGATGACCGTGACGTAGTTCGTGACGTCACGAGTTCATAGACAGGTGGTACGTTCAATTCCGACGTTCGAGGAAGAAGTTATGACGTTCGGAAATTTAGGGGCATTTTGGTAATTTTGGTTAAATGGAGTCAAATGTTGACTTTTTGACGAAGAGGTCCGATGGCCGAGGGCCGAAGACTGTTACGTAGATAAGGATGATACGAATCCATAGACAGGCGGCACATCGAATTTGGACGTTCGACGGTGAAGTTACGTTTCACGGAAGTTCAAGTGCACTATTGCACGAATTATGAAACGAGTTAACTTTTGGACTTAGTGGGGGCCCAGATATTTAATCCCTGCCCTATGGATGAGTGACAAGGGTCACCCATCCAATGGACACCATATTCCTTCATGCACCGTGCAAGCCATTTCCTTTTTCCCATTTCAAACACACACACCCAAACCCACCTGATCTCACCCTTTTCTCTCCATCTTTGTGCAACCCAAACCCATCCTACCTTCAGCCCATGACGAGGCAGAGGACCAGGGAGCCTTAGGACGTTGCTGGGTGGCCAGAACCGCCGTCCACGGCGGCGAGGGGAGGAAGAACCCGTGAGGTTCACGGTAAGTCCATTTTGATCCATTTTTCCATTTTTGATGTTATGGTTGGTTTTTAATGGTTTTAATGAGTCCATTAGGTTGCTAGGGACATGTTAGGAAGGTTTAAGGAAGCTTGGGATGGCTGGGCAGCCATGGGAGAGTTTTGGAAAACTTGAACCGTTTGGTTCAAAATCGAACCATAGGATTTAGACGTTTTCGGTTGCGTTTAAGGATTGAAATGGATAGAAAACATCAAAATAGGATGAAAGGAACCAAAAAGGAAGAACTAGGATGAAAAATGGGGTGTCTAGGGCTGTGAACCGGTCACGCCGGTCCAGTTGGACCGGCCAAACCAGGTGAACCGGCCATGAACAGTAAAACCGGTCTGCTGGAGGTTGGTGCCGATGAACAGTGTTTTCGACCTTCTTGGGGCGCGTGAGGGAACGTGAACAGTAATTTGGGAAAGTGTCCAACACGGGAAATCTTCTATTCGATGTAACGAAGATTTTGGGACTGGTCTCGCGTCGATCGGACACAGGCTCGATATGTTTTGGGGCATCGGAAGGTTTAGGTTCGGGATTAAAAATAGTTAGAAAATCGGGAAAATTACGGAATTTTGGTAGGAGGTTAATTAAATAGTTAGTAACCTTATATTACGATTTGGACAGGTTTGGGAGTCCCGGTGATGGTGATCGGCTCGGGGAGCCGTATGGCACGCAAATCGAGGCGGTAGCTCGGACGGTCTGTGAGTGGACCTTGTTTTCTAAATTGGTGCATGCATAAATGTTTATTATATGTTTTATTACTTGTTTGATGATGTCATGGGTGCATTTTTATGTGGTTACGTATAAGCACGTATTTCGAGGTTTCAGCCTTATACGGTGCTTATACGGGTCTGTATTTCTTTATTGGTTTTAATGAGATGGTTTTGGATTTCTAAAAGGATAAACTCGGGTATGAGACCCATTTAGTTTTGTCTCGGGCATATGACGCTATTTACGACCTTCGGGTCTAAATTGTGGTCGCGACGGGTGCTATGTGCACGGCGATCGATGATACGACGCTCGCCTCAGGATTGGGATGTGTTCCTTCCGGAGAGGTCACGATGCACGATTCGTGGTCGAGCAGCCTGGGGAGGCTCGACTTCGGAGTGCTGACGGTTCAGGATATCGATCGGGGATGAGTGCACCATGATCTTGTGATGATCGCGTCGGTTGATACGTTCACGGCGACATACCAGGATTGAGGGCGGTCCTGGATGGATGGTTGCACGCATCACTATGATCGGAGTCGTGACTGACCCTTAGATATCGGCCACGGTGCCCAGTTGAGTCATATGTTCGGGCACGAGACCCAGTTGTTTTACACTGATGATTTCGGGTCAGGGACCCTAGATGGATTCCCAGGTTCATGACGGTTTATGGGAATTGGCATGTTACCTCGGTTGTATTATTACGATACATGACGGTTTATGGGAACCGGCATGTTACCTGGTCAGGTTATTACGGTACATGACGGTTTATGGGAACCGGCATATTACCTGATTATGGATATTATGGATCATGACGGTTCAGGGGAACCGGTCATGAATGTTTATGTTATGTATATATATGTTCATCTACCTTACTTTACATGTTCTACTATCTCCTTCGGGGAGGGTCGTTGGCCTGGGTGGACCCCGGAGTAGTCACGGAGCACCGACTGAGTGGAGTCACCCCCCAGTTGGGTTCCTTACTCTCAGGAAGGCTATGGTTGCTATTACCTCGAGTAGGATCAGTGGTCTGCGGACATTGACCTTGACTTTGAGAAGACTCGGATTGAGACCCGGGTAGCACGCGCGTAGCTTTGGATACCGTGACAGGATTGGTTGTGTGACTTATATGTATATATATATGATATATGATATATGATATGTGGTGTGCACAGGTGTGCACAGGATTTGAGCAGTGGCTCGTATACTTGGTTTCTTTATGGTTTGGGGCCGAGTCCCTTATGGATTTGGGCAGTGGCCCGTATGGTCGTTTTCATTGTGGTCTTTTCGACCTTGGTTTATATCTGCTTTGGGCTTAGTCCCACATATGGTTTGTTTTTGGATAAATGGTTTTCGAATGCATGCATGCTTTTTAGTGGAGGGTACAAATGTCTTATGAAATGTTTTTATAAACTTTTGTTTTGTCCACTCACAGTTTTTAATGTTTTGACTGCCCTTCAGGTTGACATCGGATGTGGACTGTAGCAGAGACCGAGATATCACATACCTCCTCCGGATCCTGGCGTACTCTGATAGCCCGGGAGGGCAAAGGTCGGAAATATCCCTTGTCTGACACTTCGTGTCAGACGGGAGCAGGGTCATCCCGCACTAATCTCGGGGGGATTGGGATGGGTCCTGTCACAGCGTATGACACGTGGAACTTGTCAGAGTCTGACATGTGTTAGACATGACACTGTCAGATGACGTCAGCCTGACGTCACTGTTAACTTTGACCATTGATCGCGACTTTGACCCACGTGTGGGCACATTTTTCGAGGTGGGATCAATTCCATTTTAAAGGTTTCGACGATCCTGGATCCAATGGTGGTGGTTTCTGGTCGATCGGAGATCGTTTGATGGGTCAAAAATAGCCTCGGGAAGCATGTTCGATATGTGTTTCCGAGCCAGCATTGTTCCTAGGTTTTAGATATGAGTTTATATAGACCATTAGTGATCCTTGGATGTGTTTTGGACAGGTCAGAGACTGTGATATAGCTTCAGGGCATGTTTTAGACGTTCGATTAAGTAGCAGGACAGTATAGTGAGTGGGTCTTTGGTTTCTAAACTGATTGCATGCATAACTATTTTTCATTACACTATTATATGATTGTGTGTGGATTATTTGGAGTCTTATTTATGGGGTATGTATACGTATTACCTTGTTTTGGGCATGAGACCCATCTGGATTTTATATTATTGATTTTAGGATTCATACAGGGATTTCATTGATACGTACTATTGCACTGTATATATTGACTGTATGGATGAATGTCTCCTCCAGTCATTGGTACCCTAAGGTGGTCACGGAGCATTACATGCGAGGGGTCATGCTACGAAGCGACCGGGCCGTAGGGTAACTTAGGGGCATGATTGCTAGTATTAGCCGTCTGGGATGTCACACCCGGACTGAGTTCGGGGATCGGACTAGTGATTAAGACCCCGGGCGGCACGCGTAACCTTAGGACCGTGACCTTATTAGACATCTGGGATGTCAGGGTTGGGATATACGGTGCAATACGATCATTGTGAATATATTATTATTATATTGTGTGTGATTATATCATGTATGCTTCGGTTATTATTATATATGTTTTGACTCAAATGCATGCATGATTTGAAAACGGAGGGATAAAGCATTATTTTACTATTGATTATAAACGGTTTTGAAATATCCTTCATTTTCGGCCCACTCACACTTTCATTGTTTTCTTGACCCCTACAGGACGTAGCCCAGAGGTAGAGGCGGATCCCGAGGCTGAGACATAGTTATTTTACTGCTGCGTACCTTATACCCGTGTTGGGTAGGTCGAGCACCATTTTGTAAAACTGATATTTGTGCTCGCATTTTGTAGTGCTCTATATCCCTTGTCTGACACTGTTGAACCCGTACTCGGATTTAATTATGTTTGAACTTTATGTTGTGAATTATTTTTTAACTGTTAAGGGTATTTTGATCATTCTCTGGGGTTGTGTCAGACGGGAGCAGAACTCATTCTCGTGTGGTCCCTAGGGGATCAGGATGGGTCCTGTCAAAAGATATAATGTAATTCTCATTCATATTCAATCCAATATTAATCCAAAAAATAGCATTCAATCAATCCTAAACTACTGTAAACCTAAGCCTAATCGTTTTCAGTGTTTGAGTTAGAAGGATCGTACGTGAAATCCTAAGCCGCAAAGCTCCATCTACTCTAATTCACGAGAACCGACTCTGTCGAGCTCAAATATCAATAAGAGGAAGATTTCATTTGTTATTTTTTGACTTTTATTTCAATTCTTCACAATAAAAGTTAGTCCCAAACACATTGCTAGTGAAGAAGGTGTTAATGTTGGTGTAGTGCTATATGAAGAAGTAGAAAGGAAGGGCGATGCTTGGCCTTAATTAACATGATTTGACGGATGATGCTATAGGTGTTAGGGTCATCCCAATGCTAACTTAGAAGACGAAAATCTAAATGAGGCTTCCTAACTCAATAGTAATCATATTAATTTTAAAAAATATATCTAAAAGTATTAAATATTTATAAAATATGCCCACTCATTATTCTCATTCCAAGAAAATGATTAATTTTGATCATTTTTCACCAAAGCTTTTAATCATTTTGTGTTTGAGGTTTGATGTTATATCGTTAGTTAATTGCAGAAAAAACGATTCAATCGAGTGAAGAAAGATACAAAAAGAAAAAACCAAATACGTACAGGGAGATTAGAAGATAAGAAATTAAAGAAGTTGACCAAAAAAAAAAATAGGGTAAGAAGGTTAAAAGTGGGCTGGTTACTTCTACGAGGACTTTTCTTATAGATATATGAGGCATTTTTCCCATGATATATATTAGGCATTTCACTTTCTATGAGCGCACATAATTTTATATTTAAAATTTTTTTATTGTAGCAGATATAAATTGTTAAATGAGGCATTTGCTCAAGTTGAGGCCTAAGGCCCAATTCTTGTTCACCTTGGATTTGGGCAGCTCTATTAAGGTGTAAGGCTAGTCATGGGTGAAATCGTATCGGATTTGTAACATCTCAAGAATAATAGCCAGGTGAGCAACTTAAGCCTTCTTCAGTAAGATGCAGACATCAAAACCAAAGTTAGCTTAACATTAATTTGCTTCTTTCATAATTAACATTGTCTTGTTCTAAGAATTTTCCCTATTACACTATAATTGTGTTTTCTTAATATTGCCATACACCAGGGAGCCATAGTTGGTTGCTGTTTGAATGATTCATGGCCTTCGAGTGAAATGAGTATGAATATTTATCGTTTACGTGTATCTGTGCTATAAGAAATAGAATAAGGAGTCATTGAATTGGGTTCTTATGATAGAATGAATAGAGAGAATGGAGCTTTTTGTTTTCCTTTGTACTGATTTTTTAATTACTTTGTTATTCGAAAAGGAATTGGAGTACATTAAAGGCAGCTGACCAAATATTGTTTGGGATTGTCTTTACAGAACCTAAAGAAATGGAACAATAATGAAGAAGATGAAGACGCGCGCTATTAAGAAAATGCGAAAATAAATAGAGCCAAATCAGGACAATGGCTTAAGTCTGCATATTGAGAAGGTTTTATTGGCACGGGAAGCTTATGGATTACATTTGTTGCAAATGCCATTTATTACGACAATAGAGAAACGTTGCAAATGAGTCCAATTTTTTGCATCGTCTCAATGCACAACATTTGAACCAAGCTGCAAAATGGCAATTTGCAACGTTTTTTGTTGTTGAAAATTAGCATTTTTCTTGTAGCGTAAAGTAGAGACGGCGATAAAAATTGGAGATGAGGTTTTTGGCAAGATCGGTGAAGAAGGATGATTGGGCGAGATAAGTACTCTCTATTGTTGTCAATTAACCTAATTATCATCACAATAATCAAAATTAATTTGTAATTTGAAAACCCAAATTGATATCATAGATTCATAATAAGTGATCTTAATAAGTGAATGGACAAAACCAAAAATCTCAGCCAGCACTGACCTCTTTTACAAAATCTTTACAACCCACTTTCATGCTTTGTTAAACAATTATCTCAGACTCATCAAGGAAAATCGAGATCATCATCTTCTATAAATTGGAAATTTTTCACCAAAAAGATGGACACTTCAAAAGACTATATATACAATTAAGAATCTCTTAATTAATCATCATTCTTTTATATGTCTCCCTCCCTCGGTCCTTCTGTCCTTTCTTTCTCTCTACATGCACCGATATGATTCTTTCTCTATGTGCGGTTGCGCTTTTTTTCTTCACATTGTCCCACTTCTGTCGCGATCAGTCACAGAAGAAGATTTCATTTCTTATTTTTGGACTTTTATTTCAATTCTCCGCAATAAAAGTTAGTCCCAAACACATTGCTAGTAAAGAAGGTTCTAATGTTGATATAGTGTTATATGAAGAAGTAGAAAGTGAGGAGGAGATGCCTTCATGGAGAGGGCAATGTTTCGCCTTAAAAGTAGACTTGACTTGACAAATGAAGCTATTGGTGTAGGGCTATAAATAGATGAAGTCGTGTCAGGTTCATGTCGTGTCATAATCTCTATTTTACCCAAATATGTCTACCACGACTTCGAGTATTTAATAATCATGTCATGAATGTCCAATCCGAACTTTGTCTCTTAATGAACCAGATAATCCTTTTAACTTATTTAATAAACATTTCATATTCGAAACTCAATTAACCTCTTACCTATTTAATCTATTTAAATTATTTGGCCTTCAAATTTTATGAATTTATGTCACAAGTCCTAAAACATTAATATATACTACAAAATACCATCAATATGTAATAATTTCATCCCCAAATCACTTTAAAATCATAAATATTTAATAAGTGTATAGATTGGTAAAGTGGTAGATATATAGTATACTAACTAATAAGTTTTTTAAACAAGTTAATATGTCATTATACGGGTTAATATGCTAGTTGGCTAAAAACTCGCCCGTTTATTAAATGCATCACAACAGGATGACCTAAAAATTATCCAAAATTTAATTGTGCGAGTAAACCCAGATAAATTTTGTGCGAGTTTTGAGTCATATCAAAAATTTATACCCTATACAAGTGTTCGAAAAAGTCGAGATAAATTTACAAAAAATGATGGAGGAGATGATGTTGAAAAAAACGATGGAGACTAGAATGATGGTTGGGATAATGACTGGGAAAATAAACATGCATCCCAAACATGTGGGCACTTGAGGCCATTTATTGAGGAGATAGAGTTTACTCATGCAAACCAGTATTTTGATCATGGATGTAGAAAAGGCGAAGTAGAAATTGGCGGTGATAGAAAAGGCTAAATTAGGAGACGCAACATACATGAAGAACAGGAAAACCCATCTTCCGATGATTTTATGGCTATTAGATAACCGTTCCCCTCAAATTCCATCTGGTTATGGAGACTACACAGTTCCTTATCTCAATAAGGTCATTAGTTAGTTGGATAAATCCTAACCACCCTATCTGACAGGACCCGCCCCCAATCCCCCTGGATTAAGGGCTAAATCCTGCTCCCGTCTAACTTACGCATGACACGAAGGCTAAACAGACGTCCAACCTTCATGTGACACGTAAGTCGGACAAGGGGTTCTCGATCCAACCATCCTAAAACTATCTGGACTTCCCAGAGTGCGCCCAACTACTGTGGGTCGCGGGTGTGATGTCTCCGTCTCTCTCGACCAACAGCCCGCACCGCAACAACCTGGAGGGTATCGAAAACACAAAAGGCTGTGAGTGGACAAAAATAAAGAATAAGTTCAAAAACAGCTATCAGAAAAACATAATTACATTTTACCCTCCACGCGAAAACCAATGCATGCATATCAAGTCATGTCATGAAACCATTCATATCAAAACCATCAATGAAAACCATTATCGGAAACCCGAATCAAAATCGTTATTCAAATCCACGCCTCAGCCTCAAATCACAAAGCAATCTCAAATACGGGGACTCAGTCCCAAACTCATCAAATCCAATTCCTCCGGGCCACTGCCCAAAAGATCGGAAAACCAGTGAAAAACATTAATCATGCGAGTTTGCTGGATCTCAAGTGCGCCCGAGTCTTTAAACTCAAAACCATGTGCAATAATCAGGTCTTCCCGGGACATCAACGAGTTTTTAAACTCAAAACACAATCACAGGCCTCGGGGGGTATCACAATAACCGAGTCTTCAAACTCAAAACATATACCGAGTCTTTAAACTCAAAACATATCAATCCAGGGCCCTCCCCCCGCCAATCAACAGAGTCTTTAAACTCAAAACCAGATGCAGCGGTTTTTCTTTTCTTTTCCGCGTCTTCAAACCCAAAACCATTTTTCAAGCAATAGTGAAAACCATCGAAAATTTATCCGAATTCGCAACAATGATTTCGTAAGCCGGCATCCGGAACCACAATCCCGAACCCAAATCCGGATTTCCTTTCCGAGTTTCAAAACCAAATCCGAAATCTCATAAATCACTTTTCCGAACTCCATTTCAAATCATTGAAATCAAATCATATTTCAAATCCCGAAATCAAATCATTAAAACCATAATCGAATCGCAACATAATCGAAATCTCATAAATACCTCGAAATACGTGCAAAACCGAAAAGCATCAAGATCATAATCAAAATCATGGAATCACATGTAAAAACATATAAAAACATATATGCATGCATCATAAGTTTGAAGGCAAAGTCCACTCACAGACCATTCCGACGTCGCCTCGATACGCGCGCACTTACATCGTTCACGGCCATTCCGCTATCCTCGGCTTTCCTGAATCTATCCAAATCCCACACTAAGGTCACTAACTACTTCACAATGGTCATACTAAAGCCCCATAATTTTCCCGTATTTTTAACTAATTTTAACCGAGGCCTAAAACCTTCGGACATCCCGAAACATATCGAGACGATGTCCGATCGACTCGAAACCAGTCCTAAAATGTTCGTTACATCGAATACTTTAAAAGTCGTGTTGAAACCTTCCTCAAATTCAGTGTCACGCACTGCCCAAAAGGGTTGCGCGTGGGCCTCACGCGTCATACACTGTTCATCTTCAACCTCTGTTAAGCCCGATTTAGACCGGTTCGACCGAACCGGCGCAGGTGGTTCTCCCATTTTCCAGTCCCTTTTTTGCTCCATTTCTAGTCCTAATTTATCCCTTATGTTCGTCTTTCCATCAACTATTCATTTAGGACTTTAAAACATGAAAATAAACTTAACATCTTACCTTAAAAATCGAAAACTGAACCGGCCGTCCTTCCCTCCATCCGGTTTCCACGATTTTGGCCACTTCCATCAGTCCTTGTAGTCTCAAACGGTTTGTACAACATTTCTGAATATAATCAAGGATTTCAAACCATTCAACAGCCCTTAAAACCAAAATTCCATAAGTACACTTCAAACCTTACCAGTTATGGTATCACCGGCCACCACCCAAGGCTGTCATCCACGGTGGCATCACCAGGGTCATCTTATCACTCTTGTCCTCTGCCCTTCACACACCAAAGCCTAGAGTTGAGGATCGAAAGAGTTTAGCTGGGTTGTTTCATGGTTCCAATTTCCTATTTTTCCACATTCTCGGCCCACCAACCTTTTGCCCTTATTCTAACAAAATTACCAAAGTACCCTCGAACTTCCGAACATCATAACTTTTCCCTCGAATGTCGGAATTGGACATGCCACCTGTCTATGAACTCGTGATGTCCCGAACTACGTCACAGTCATCAGTCAAAGTCCATTTGGACCGTCTGATCGAAAAGTCAACATTTTGCCCAATTATAGGGGCAAAATCGTCATTTTGCACTGTCTGTCCGGACGCATCCAACTAATCACTGATTATCTTCACTAATCTGTCATTAACGCTTAATCAAATCCTGATTTCTAGAACGGGTTATTACAATCTACCCCCCTTAAAGAATTTCGTCCCCGAAATTCTGATCTCGTACGGTCTCAACTTATTGGAGAAAATCCAACTGATCTTACACCTGGGTCTCCTACCCAGTGTCCAACACCTGCCCATCCAACTTATCCTGACAGTTCCCAAACTGTCACCTCAAGTGGGTCAAACGAACCAACTTATCTGACTTTCAGTCCTTTTGACGATTATCTCATTCTTACTGAGGTTAAAACACATCAACTCGTAACTGCGGTATTCTAACGTCACACCAGCCGACCCTCACGGATCCAATACCTGTAGGTGCGCCACAGCAACGCTGCTACCAGTCACAACAATCTCAGACTCCTTCTTAAGTCCAACGCACCTTGTACCCACACCTCAATACATCGTGCGAGTTATCGTCAGCAGGCAGGAATCTCACCTCGCAACCAATTCTCAAGAGAACATCTACCTAACCCGATACTTCTGTTCGTCAATATCCATTTAACGATCCCTACTACTTCCATCAGCGATCCGCGCCGACCACACAGAAGTTCACAACCATTTCACCAGTGGTTCCACTAACCACTAACACTATCAACCGGTGGAAACTTCATCCACGTCCTACCCCACCTGTCAGCAACTGGACCCTATCATGTACCTGTCACACATCTCAATGTCAGGGTCCCACTAGCCACTTAACGCTCGGAGCATCTAGCTCAAAACAACACTGAAGCCTGCAATAACCAATCAACCACTCGGGATCACCCTAATTCGGCCCACATGGTCTGTACTAATCCAGTCATCACACGTCAGTCTACCTTAATCCAACTTAATACAATCCTGTGATACTCACCACACCCGCCAAGCATGGCGTCACAAAGTACTCTCTCTCCTCCCGAACACATCCACTTATGTCCATGATTTAAAGGGTGTCACAAATCCTGACGTCCCAACAGTGAGTCTCCCAACTCAACTCCAGAGTACCTACCACACAACCTAATCACTACCTCGTAACCAGACACAATATATCATCGTCTCAAGCTCAACATCTCCTAATTCCGAAATTCCAACTACGATTCTTCATCCTCGACTATACCACCTCCGGACTACCTGTCCAAACATCTGTTTACTTACTAAACTGAGGCAGTCCACATCTCCTACGGATCATACCCGTGTATCCAGGATCAAGTCAACTTATAGACCACTCACCTGTTTGTTATCCCCGTTTATGCTCATCCAAACGGGCATCAATCATCACTCCTTCTGATGATCGCATTCCAACCTTTCCAAGGTTTAACTCCGGACACCTACTAGAACACCAATCACCAACTCTCGAAATCTCCAATCGTTGACCTCAGACTCCCCAAGTACTACCCTCGAAGTCGCCACTCACTAAATGCCATCCTCGGCACCAGCTGACAGATGCCATCATGTCAGGGAAAAGTCTACTAAAACTAACCTCACAAGCGGTCAACCCCGACCAAACAACCCTAGCCTACACCAGCTCGAAGCGTAAGTCCACCGCGCTTCCGCTGCGCCACTCAACTAACGGCATCCTGACTGTTCGTCCCGAAACATGACCAACCAATGGTCATCAAATCTCCCGGCTCGATTAGTGGTTCCTTCCAGACACCGTCACCTCACAACTGGCCACAACCTCGACTCGATGTGCCCATCTGATCGTTCACAAGCATCCCAACTTGTGGCATATCCTCACTACTCCAAGACACCCAATTCATCAGTCCCGAACCTCTGCTCTTTTCGAGCCAAATCCTTGAACTTCGCTCGAGTCGGGGAAACTAACCTCCCTCGTAGTCCAACCCTGAGTAACCCAACACCGGGCGCGTCCAGAATCGTCCACCAACCATTCACTACCTCGGCTGCACCTAGCAGCACCAACTCCAACCCGGTCGTAAGTCGGCCCAACCATCAAAACTTCCGAACCAAAAAACCCTAATTCACGATGTCCAGACTAAGCACTTTCCTTGGGGTTTCTCACTCAGGTACTCACAATCCAAACCAGTCATCCCTCTGGGTTCCTCAAATCATCCTCATCGTACGGGTTATCCAATCCCGAGACAGCCACTAGAGCATCACAACCTTACCGCTCGGATCGTCACACCGGACTAAGACCATTCTTCTAATCCTCAAAATAGTGTCCTATACCCCGTCACTCAAGGCATCCGGTTATGCATAGTCACTCAAGTCCAAACTCAAACAATCTAACCAAATGGTCACAAACCCATACTATCGTTATCCAATTGCCATCCGGCCCAACAGGCCACTATCAACCGGCCTCCTCACCCCATGCGTACCATCAGCTCACAACAGACTACTATCATGCCCCACATGCCGACCAACCTACTCAACCGTAGCTCACTGCTATCATCCCGGTTAATCCTGCTAGCGTATCTCCAACCCTATGCTCCAACCATCAAGCAAGACCAGCGCCAATGCACTAACTGTTCCGGCCCTAAGCCGACGTACATCATACCTCGTACCGCATATCGAATGACTATCATCCTGACACTAACAATCGCTGCTAACAAACCACAACGAACGTACTATCACTATCGCATCCAGGTTGCTGACTGGCTTTTCCGCGTCGGGATATCACCTCCACAGTAGTATCACACTACCCAAGTGGACGATCCAAGGACTCTAGGAACCAAACCTCTCGTAGAACACACGAAACCTCGCTCAGAGCGCCCAAAACCTGGCTCTGATACCAATTGACAGGACTCACCCCAAATCCCCCTGGATTAAGGGCTAAATCCTACTCCCGTCTAACTTATGCATGACACTAAGGCTAAACAGACGTCCAACCTCCATGTGACACGTAAGTCGGACAAGGGATTCTCGATCCAACCATCCTAAAACTATCCGGACTTCCCAGAGTGTGCCCAACTACTGTGGGTCGCGGGTGTGATATCTCCATCTCTCTCGACCAACAGCCCGCACCGCAACAACCTAAAGGGTATCGAAAACACAAAAGACTGTGAGTGGACAAAAATAAAGAATAAGTTCAAAAACAGTTATCAGAAAAACATAATTACTTTTTTACCCTCCACGCGAAAACCAATGCATGCATATCAAGTCATGTCATGAAACCATTCATATCAAAACCATCAATGAAAACCATTATCGGAAACCCGAATCAAAATCGCTATTCAAATCCAGGCCTCAGCCTCAAATCACAAAGAAATCTCAAATACGGGGACTCAGTTCCAAACTCATCAAATCCAATTTCTCCGGACCACTGCCCAAAACATTGGAAAAACTAGTGAAAAACATTAATCATGCGAGTTTGTTGGATCTCAAGTGCGCCCGAGTCTTTAAACTCAAAACCATGCGCAATAATCAAGCCCTCCCGGGATATCAACGAGTCTTTAAACTCAAAACACAATCACAGGCCTCGGGGGGTATCACAATAACTGAGTCTTTAAACTCAAACTATATACCGAGTCTTTAAACTCAAAACATATCAATCCAGGGCCCTCCCCTCGCCAATCAACCGAGTCTTTAAACTCAAAACCAGATCTAGCGGTTTTTCTTTTCTTTTCTTGGTCTTTAAACCCAAAACCATTTTTCAAGCAACAGTGAAAACCATCGAAAATCCTTATCCGAATTCGCAACAATGATTCCTTAAGCCGGCATCCGGAACCACCATCCCGAACCAAAATCCGAATTTCCTTTCCATGTTTCAAAACCAAATCTGAAATCTCATAAATCACTTTTCCGAAATCCATTTCAAATCATTGAAATCAAATCATATTTCAAATCTCGAAATCAAATCATTAAAACCATAATCGAATCGCAACATAATCGAAATCTCATAAATACCTCGAAATACTTGCAAAACTGAAAAGCATCAAGATCATAATCAAAATCATGGAATCACATGTAAAAACATATAAAAACATATATGCATGCATCATAAGTTTGAAAGCAAAGTCCACTCACAGACCATTCCGATGTCGCCTCGATACGCATGCACTTAAGTTGTTCCCGGTCATTCCTCTATCCTCGGCTTTCCTGAACCTGTCCAAATCCCACACTAAGGTCACGAACTACTTCACAATGGTCATACTAAAGCCCCATAATTTTGTCATATTTTTAACTAATTTTAATTGAGGCCTAAAACCTTCGGACATCCCGAAACATATCGAGACGATGTTCAATCGACTCGAAACCAGTCCTAAAATGTTCGTTACATCGAATACTTTAAAATTCGTGTTGAAACCTTCCTCAAATTTTATGTCATGCACCCATACTCGCCGCCCAAAGAGGCTACGCGTGGGCCTCACGCGCCATACACGATTCATCTTCAACCTCTTTAAGCCCGGTTCAGACCGGTTCGAACCGGCGCAGGCGGTTCTCCCTTTTTCCAGTCCCGTTTTTGCTCCGTTTCTAGTCCTAATTTATCCCTTAAGTTCGTCTTTACATCAACTATTCATTTAGGACTTTAAAACATGAAAATCAACTTAACATCTTACCTAAAAAATCGAAAAACAGAACCGGTCGTCCTTCCCTCCATCCGGTTTCCACGATTTTAGTCACTTCCATCAGTCCTTGTAGTCTCAAACGGTTTGTACAACATTTCTGAATATAATCAAGGATTTCAAACCATTCAACAGCCCTTAAAACCGAAATTACATAAGTACACTTCAAACCTTAACAGTTATGGTATCATCGGCCACCACCCACGGCTGTCCTCCACAGTGGCAGCACCAGGGTCATCTCATCATTCTTGTTGTAACAACCCGTCCCGAGAGCCGGGATTAGCAAAGTCATTAGTAACAGATTAGTGAGCTTAATCGTGTTTAGTTGGTTACGTTTGGCTCGTTACTGTAAAATGACAAATTTGCCCCTAGTTTGGGCAAAAAGTTGACTTTTAGTTCGGGCGATCAATTGGACATTGACCGATGACCGTGACGTAGTTTGGGACGTCACGAGTCCGTAGACAGGTGGCATGCCCGATTCCGACATCGGAGGAGGAAGTTATGATGTTCGGAAGGTTGATGGCATTATCGTAATTTGGTTAAAATAGGGGAAAAGTTGATTTTTTGTATGACAGGGTTTTTGTACATGGACCTAGGACCGTTAGGTAGGTCTCGTTGTCGTGAGTTCAACGACAGGTGGCATGCCTTCATCGGACATTGGACGGGCGAGATACGGGTCTAGAACGGCAAGGGCAAAATGGTAATTTTGACTCACAAGTAGGGGCATTTTGGTCTTTTTGCACATTGGGAATTATGCAATCTGATAAGGCCAAGTGTACAGGTGCAAGTGGATATTTGTGAGAGGGGCTATAGGATTGTGACAGGTGACATTGGACTAGAGGTTTCTACAAGTTTGCACGGTTCAAATTAAAATTGGGTGAGTCGTGTTTGTGTTTGTTCGAAGAGGAAAACAGAGACTAAGCTGAGGGTGAGAAATCGAGTGATGGTCGGGAGTGTGTGCTCTGGTGAGTGAGGGAGTGAGAGCAAAGCGATTTTAAGACCTGGTGAGTGAGTTGTGAGTGGAACTCGTGGCAGAGTTGTTGTGTGTGTGAGGGTGAGCTCACGGGAAAACCAGAGAACAAAGAGGGAGTTTGGTGGTAGTGCGAAGCTCAGTGATCAAGTTGATTAAATTGGACTCAAGGGGAAGCTTGGACGGCTCTGTGGACTCCAGGGAACGCGGCGGCGATCGACAGGCAGGTAATTTCCCCATTTGTTTTCGATGTTCTGTTTTGCCGTGAATCTCAAATCGATAGTCGTGGCTTTTAGGGATGAGTCGAGGAGTCTGGTGAGGTCTAGGGGACTCAGTAGGGTCCTAGGAAGCTGCTGGTTGTCCATCCGTGAAGGGCAAGTGTACGGGTGGCCGGGAGTGCAAACAGGGGATTTGAACGGGTTCTGTTTCGAGTTTGGGACGATGGTTTAGAGGCTTTGTTGTCGTGTTTGGCTGAGGGGAATGGATTTCTGGGATCAGGACGAAGAGAACGGTGGAAAGAGGAAGGGAAATGGTGGACGGATGATAGAGAACCGATCACACCGGTTCGGTTTGGCTGAACCGGTCTGGACCGTTTGGACGAAGGTTGAAGACGATGAACAGTGCAGGCGCGTGAGGCCCACGCACAGCCACTTTGGGCGGCGCGTGGAGGCGCGTGCGGTGGTTTCTAGGGAAATTTCCAACAAGGTTTTTGGTCTAATTGTTGTAACGAATCTTTTGGGATAGGTTTCGGGACAATCGGACGTCGTTTCGGGTTAGTTCTGGGAGATCGAAGGTCTAGGGTCCCGTTTAAAGTACGCTTAGAAGTTCGGGGAAGTTATGGGATTTGAGTAGGACTTTTGTGAAGTAGTTAGTAACCTCATTATGGGATTTGGACAGGTTCGGGGAAGACAAGGATAGCGGAATGGCCAGGAACGACGTAAGTGTGCGCATATCGAGGCGACGACGGAAAGGTCTGTGAGAGGACTTTGCTTTCTAACTCTTGATGCATGCATATATGTTTTTATATGTTTTCTATACTTGATTCTATGATTTGATTTATGATTGTGATGGTTTGTGGTTTTTGCACGTTTTTCGAGGAACTTACGGTATTTCACATTTTACGAGATTTGGTGGATATTGTGATTTGAACCTAGTTTTAATGATTTGTTTTCTGGATTTGAAATACGATTTGATTTCAAAGAAAGTAAAAGGATTTTGGAAAGTGTTTTCGGGCTTGAAGCCTAGTGTAAAAAGTGGTTTTGAGAAACGTGATTTCGGGTTTTGGAATCGGATTTCCGGATGACGATTCGGGATTCAATTCAGGACTTGAAATGGATTTCCGGGTTTGGGTTCAGAATGGTTATTCCGGATGCCGACTTACGGAATGATGGTTGCGGACTCGGATCTGGGAAAGGAGATGGATATGATTCTGGATTTGGATTCGGAATGACGGTTCTGGATGCCGGAAGGGCTTCGAACCAGTGGTTTTGGATTCGAGTTTGGATATGGATTTAAAAATGGTTTTCAAACTGTTTTGGATTGGATTTTCTGGATCTGGTTATTTGGTTTAAAGACCCGAATATTATGTTTGACGGGGGACGAGCCCGGATTGGGTTTAAAGACCCGGATTGAGTTTAAAGACTCGGAGTTTAAAGACTCAGATATTGATATTTCCCCCGTAGGCCTGTTGAGTTTAAAGACTCGGACTATTGAGGCCTGGATTGAGTTTTAAGACTCGGGAGTTTAAAGATTCGGATAGATCCAACAGGTTCGGTGAATGGGAAAATGAGAAGGTTTTCCGATGTTTTGGGCAGTGGCCCGGATGAAATGGTTTTCTGAGGTTTTGGGCTGAGGCCCGGGATTTGAGAAAAGGAAAATGTGTTTGGTTTTCATAAACGGTTTTATGACATGAATTTGATATGCATGCATTGGTTTTGAAACGGAGGGTATAAATGTCATTGATTTATGAAATGTTTTTGAACTTAAACTTTCTTTTTGTCCACTCACAGTCTTTTCGTGTTTTCGATACCCTCCAGGTTGTTGCGGCGCGGGCTGTTGGTGGAGAGAGACGGAGACATCACACGCACGATCCACAGTAGACTTTGCGCACTCTGGGAAGTTCGGAAGTTTTTGGACGGTCGGATCAAGAATCCCTTGTCCGACTTACGTGTCACATGAAGGTTGGACGTCAGTTTAGCCTTTGTGTCATGCGTAAGTTAGACGGGATCGGGATTTAGCCCTTAATCCCGGGGGATTAGGGGTGGGTCCTGACACTTGTCCTCTGCCCTTCACACACCAAAGCCTAGAGTTGAGGATCGAAAGAGTTTAGCTGGGTTGTGTCATGGTTCCACTTTCCTGCTTTTCCACATTCTAGGGCCGCCATCCCACGGCAGCCGACACGGCCACACCACCACCACCTCCTCAGTCCCCTCATTTAATCCATTTACTCACAATGAGCAGAAGAGAACATTTGTGGGCAATTGGGTCCACGATCACACCCTCACATCCCTCTGTTTTCCTTTGTTCTTCACCGTGCACACACAATTGTTGAAATGGGTTAAAGGCAGTGAAAGATGGTTCTAAGGCCATCTAGAGAAGCTCCCGCGTCAAACTTCCTATGGGCACCATTTCAGATCAACAGCCAAGTGTCCATCTCTGAGTGGGCACGGCTCCCAAATCAGGAAATGTCCAGAATGCCCCTCAAGGATAAATTACTATTTTGCCCTTCGTAATCTCTGACCCGTAACTCTATTTCCCAAACTCCAAATGACACATGCCGCCTGTCGTCGGAATCAGGGACTCAAGACCTATCTAACAGTCCTCGAGTTACGTGAAAATGACGTGTTCAAAAAAAGTCAACCTTTTGCCCCTATTCTAACAAAATTACCAAAGTACCCTCGAACTTCCGAACATCATAACTTTTCCCTCGAATGTCGGAATTGGACGTGCCACCTGTCTATGAACTCGTGATGTCCCGAACTACGTCACGGTCAACGGTCAAAGTCCATTGGACCGTCTGATCGAAAAGTCAACATTTTGCCCAATTCCAAGGGCAAAATCGTCACTTTGCACTGTCCGTTCGGAAGCATCCAACTAATCACCAATTATCTTCACTAATCCATCATTAACACTTAATCAAATCCCGATTTCTAGAACGGGTCGTTACACTATCTATGGAGGCAGACTAGGGAGGCCAAAATAGATATATGAATGGTATATCCAACATTGCATTTCCACTTCGTCAAGTACCATCACTTGGAAAAATTATTATGTCATGGTGGATGGAGGTGGACACAATTTTGAATCAAACAACGATCAACTTGTTTTTTAATGCAATTTAACGTGCAAAGTAATCTTGGTGAAAAATTATCAAAAAAAATAATGTTTTAATTTATCTTAAATTTTAAATTTTTATATTGTTAACCATCATCGGTGCATATTGTATCATGTTATATATCATATAGTTATATAGTCATTTTATGATTTTTATTTGTTTTATAAGATTAGAGATCATATAGACATTCATATGTATCAAATAAGGATGTTTAGTCATTCATATGTAACAAATAAAGCAACAATTTCTATAACAGTTAAGACCCTCATAAAGAACCGTACATTTAGTTGATAGATATGAACGGATAAATGACCTCCAATTTTATTGATTTTTTGGCATAATTTATGTTAAATTGGTGACTTAGGTATTGAATAGTTTTGAATAGGTGGCTGAACGGGTGCTAATTGGCGTGCTGGGCGGGCTACTGGTCATGCCTATAGGAGATAGATATCCCACTCGCACGTATCACTTTAAGCATCGGTTAGAGTGTGGACTGGACACTCACATAGCTGGCCTTGACATTCGCGTTCTTAGGCTTGATGTTTGAGTTCTTGGATTTGACATTCGATGACTCGCTCTGGAGGTTCTTATATAGTTTGTTTGCATCTCCTTGAGCCTCTCTCGACGCTCGCTGGCTTCCCAAGAAGAATCCAACGAGCCACTCTCGAACTCACGAACTATCACATCTACTGCCCCGCCTACATAAAAATGATTTGAGAATGCTTGAAAGAGGGTTTGAGAATGCTCATTCCATCCATTTTATATAGGCAATTTCCATATCAAATTTCTATACAAAATAAATTTCATATCAAATTTCCATAACTAGTCAACACGCACTTCTTTTTCGACGAACATAAGCATTACGTAATTATGTTTTTTCACGCCAAATGCTTGCCCCATAAAACAGACTTGTCCTACCAATTATTTCGCCGCACAAGGATTAAAAAATCTACGTGGGAAATTTTTTTCATTCCGCGCCAAAACCTTGCCCACACACTAAGCTTGCCCTACGAAATCCTTCATTGGGCAAGATAGGATAGGCCTATGCCCAGCGAGCTGTAATTTTCACTGACCAAAGTGAATTTTGGCAACAAAATACACTTCGTCAGGCAAGACCTGCTTTCATGAAGTGACATCACTGGACAATATTATTTTTTGTATTGATGGATGGAGGTACAGATGATTTTGAGTGTGGTAAACACTTTACTTTTTTTAGTGCAATTTAACTAGTAAAGTATCCGTGCTGCAAATTTATCACTCAACTATGTTTTAATTTATCTCTATGTTTATGATTTTATATTATTAATTATCGATTCATATTGTATCATGTTATATACGATGTTTAAAACAATGTTAGGCGCTCCTAACACAATGAGGAGGCACTTAGAGCCTAGGTTGTTAGACGGGACCAATGTGGGAGTCAAAACGGTTTTTATTTATTATAATTTTAACAGGTAGTATTCTCTTCCTCTCTCCCTTCCTCTCATCTCTTTTGTCTTTCCCTTTCCGCTCTGCCTAATCTGTATTCTGTTCCTCTCTCTCCTTCTCCCTTTCCTTCTCCCTCATCCTTCTTCATTTCCTCTCTCCCTCTCCCTCATCTTTCTTTCGTTCCTCTCTTTCCTTAAGAGTCATGATGGAGCCATTCTAAAATCCCCTCCACCTTAACTTTTGTGCCAAATTCAAAATTTTTTGAATTGAGAACTGAGCCTACCTCAACCACCTAACCGCCCATTTTTCCTCGCCCATCCAACCGCCTTGGCGTAACCTAGGGGCTGCTTAATGCTAGTTTGACTAGCTTTACCAACTTTTCTATAATTGGGCAGCTCTTCATCCTGAACGCTTCAACAACTTAGGATGCCATTTTAAACATTGGTTATATATTATATAGTTATTATATCAAAGCCATTTTATGATTTCATAAGTCTTATATAAGTATTATTGGGTGTTTAAATTTTTCCTAAAGTTTTACAAAAAAATTCAAAGATTTGACAACTTTCAAACATTTTTATTAGTCTTATATGCAAAAACTATCATCACCTACGGTCCAGCGCTCCAGCGCTTTGCCAACCTAGTAGCAAGATGCTTGTATTGCTCTTTTAAAATGTCAGGACCCACCCCGATTATCACCCCAATAACCGAGGTGAATCCTGCTCCCGTCTGACAACCCAGCACGAAAGACCGAAACAACCTCACGAAAACCACAATTTACATTGTCAGACGAAGGAGAATTTAAAATATCCAAGAGTCAATCGTTACACAGAGCATAGTACAAAACAAAACAAGCCCTACTGTAAGCTAAGCGCGCAACGGATGACTTTATGCCTCGACTTCTGCCTCAACGGTAGCCCCAACGCTCGCACCACGACCTGGAGGGTGTCAAAAACATTAAAAATGTGAGTGGACTAAAAATAAGGAGTTATAAAACCGTTTACAAAAATAAACCAGGGTTACACCCTCCGTTTTGAAAACATGCATGCATAACCAAGTAACTTAAAATAACAGTGGTATGAAAGGAACAATATGCAGAATTCATCAGAAATCAAAACCAAAGTTCAGGCACTCGGCCTTAAAGCCATAGAACCAAGTTATTCGGGTCACAGCCCAAAACATTCGAAAACCAGTGAAAAACATCAATCATACACATTTACTGGATCTCAAGTGCGCCCGAATCTTTAAACTCAAAACACAATGCGCAATAGCCAGGCCTTCTCGGGATATCAACGAGTCTTTAAACTCAAAACACAATCACAGGCCTCGGGGGGTATCATATCCGAGTCTTTAAACTCAAAACATATACCGAGTCTTTAAACTCAACCACATCAGTCCAGGGCCCTCCCCCCCCCCCTGTAAATCAATCCGAGTCTTTAAACTCAGAACCAGATCCAGTAGGTTTTTCGAGTCTTTAAACTCAAAACCATTTTTCATGTATAAGAAAAACCATCAAAATCCGAAAACCATAGCTAAACCAGAAATCTTCAGAAACCGACATGTCATTTGATAAAAAGGGAACTTCCTCCCGAATTTCATTTCCAACCTCAAATCATTCCACAAATCTTAATAAAACAGAATGCGTATAAAACATATTCATTCATCCGAAACCATACTCAAAAGCATCAAAGAAATCATATTCTCGAAGTACGTGCAAATCCGATCACTCGTCTTAAAAATCGTGAAATCAAGTAAAGCAAGCATATAAATCATAGGCATAAATCAATATATCAAAAGCATAAAAGCATAGTCGAAACATAAATAATATAAGTAAAAACACTTATGCATGCTCAGTTAGAAAAAAAACAGTCCACTCACATAAATAATATAAGTAAAAACACTTATGCATGCTCAGCTAATCCAACACTAATCACTTTGCTAATCCAGGCTCTTGGGACGGGTCGTTACAATCTACCCTCCTTAAAAGAATTTCATCCCGAAATTCCGCACCTCGTACCTCCCACCTGGGGTCTCTTATGCAACAACACCTACTCTTGACAGGTTCCAACCTATCATCTCCACCTTGGGTATATCACAACACTCTTACCACCAGTTCAAAACTTCTAACACTCTCAAGTCAAACGTACCTGCACCTCGTACTACCAACTAGAACTTCATGGTGTACGCAAGGGAAACTCTACGAAAGAAACAAAGGTATTTTAGAATACCTCATTGTAAAGTACCCGAACAGAGTTCATAGAGTACATCCTCACGTACAACCACCTACAAACCAACTCAAAGTTCTAAACCAGACGCCCAGTCTCTCGGTCGACAAAAACTACGAATCGAAGGTAGACCACTCAAACCAAAAGGAAATCCTACCGACCGACTTACCTTCACGTCCCTCAACTGCTCCGACGACCCTGTCGGACTAACCAACAAAGTCCTAAAGGCATTTCCTACATTGTGTGTAACGACCCGTCCCAAAAATTAGGGCTAAGACAGTGATTAAGGTGAGATTAGTGAGCTTAATCGGGGGTTAGTTGGTCCCGATAAGGTCGTTAGCCTAGAATGACGATTTTGCCCCTAGTTTGGGCAAAAAGTTAACTTTTAGTTCGGGCGGTCCATTGGGTTTTGACTGATGACCAGGACGTATTTTAGGACGTCACGAATCCGTAGACAGGTGGAACGCCCGATTCCGACATCCGAAGAGGAAGTTATGATGTTCGGAAGGTTGAGGGCATAACCGTAATTTGGCTTAAGTAGGGGGAAAGTTGACTTTTCGTACAATCGGGTTTTGACTTGTTGACCTAGGACCGTTAGATAGATCTCGTCGTCCTGAATTCAACGACAGACGGCACGTAGTCATCGGAGTTAGGATGTGTGAGTTACGGGTCTAGGAAAGTAAGGGTAAAATCATAATTTTGGGTTCAAGAAGGGGCATTTTGGTCTTTTGCACTTTGGGATTTGTGCAACAGAGAGGGACAAATGGATGGCTGAGATTGAGCCACTTGGGAGAGGAAGAGGGAGGATGGTGACACATGTAGGTTGTCTGGTTGGTTCTAGTGAGTGCACGGTCCAATTATTTGGGGTGTAACCGTGTGTACTGTGTGTGTGTGTGTGTGTGTGTGTGTGTGTGTGTGTGTGTGTGTGTGTGTGTGTGTGTGTGTGTGTGTGTTCGAAGAACAGAAAACAGAGGGGGAGATTGAGAGAAAAATTGAGAGGTGATCGTGGGTGTTGGTGTGTGACTCAGAGAGTGAGAGGGAGACAGTGAAGAGGTTTGGAGGTGCGGTGGTTGTGTGTGGGTGAGTGGTGAGCCACGGGAAACCAGGGGGAAAACAGAGAACAGAGAGGCGTTTTGGGTGGTGGTGCTGCCGTGTTCGATCAATAGAGGCCGGTGGAGGTGTCCAGAGGCTGGAGGTGGACGGGAGGAGTTGTGTCCTCACGGCTGAGCTCACGACGGCGACAGGAGGGCAGGTAATTCCTTAACTTTTCTTCTATGCTCTATTTTGCCGTCGAGTTTCAAATCTCAAGTCGTGGACTTAGGGAGTGAGTCGAGGGACTTGGTGAGTTGGGTGAGTATCAGTGAGGTCTTAGGAAGCTCTGGGTGTCGAAGCCGTGAAGGGGGAAGACCTGGTTGGCCGGGAGGAAGAACAGGGGACTAGTTCGGGTTTTTGTTCGAGTTTGAGTCGACAGGTTTTAGGTCGAGCCGAGGTGTTTGAGTGAGGGGACTGGATTGCTGAGGATTGGACGATGAAGATGGTGAAGAAAGGAGCAGTTTTGGTGGCAGGACGGTGGAGAACCAGGCACGCCGGTTCGAGTTGCAGGGACTGGTTCGAACCGGGTCGACCAGAGGTTGCTGGTGGCACTGTAGCTGGCGCGAGAGGGCCACGCGCAACCACTTTGGGTGGCGCATGGAGGCGCGTGAGGCGGCGGTTGGGAAAATGGTCAACATGATTTTTGGTCTTTTTGTTGTGACGAGTCTAATGGAATTGGTTTCGGGTTGATCGGACGTCGATTCAATGTAGTTCCGCGAGGGTGAAGGTTTAGGGTTTAGGTTCGTTACGTTTAGGACCCGAGGATTTTTGGGTAAAATTAGGAGAGTCTTGGTGGAAGTGTTAGTGACGTACATTGGTGACTCGTGACAGGATCGGGGTTGCCCGAGGAAGCTGAGGAACGTACGAGAAGTTCGGGACGCGATTGAGGGCTTGGTACTGTGAGTGGACCCCTTCTCTAAACTCGAGCATGCATAACTGTTTTTCTATAATTGTTTTATGGTTTTAATTATGATTCTATGTTTATCGGATATGCTTAGTTGATTTTACATAATTGCACGTTTTTCGAGGAAGTTCGGTTTTCAGCACGTTTTACGAGGAAAAGTGTGATTTCTGAATACGATGCTGTGGTTTTGGGATTTCAATGGATAAGTGGTTTGAATGTTCATAAAGGGATTTTGAAACATGATTTGGTGATTACAGGGTTTCAGTTTTGAAATCGGATTTCGGTAAACGAGGTTTGGTTTTAAAGTTGAAGAGTGGAATTCCGGATTTGGGTTCGGAATAACGGTTCTGGATGCCGGAAGGGCATCGGACCAGTGATTTCGGATTCAGTTTTGGATATGGTTTTCGAAATGGTTTTCAAACGGTTTTGGATTGGATTTACTGGATCTGGTTATTGGGTTTAAAGACCCGGATTATATTTGACGGGGGACGGGCCCAGATTGGGTTTAAAGACCCTGATTGAGTTTAAAGACTCGGGAGTTTAAAGACTCAGATATATTGATATTTCCCCCGTAGGCCAGTTGAGTTTAAAGACTCGGGAGTTTAATGACTCTGATATTATTGAGGCCTGGATTGAGTTTAAAGACTCGGGAGTTTAAAGACTCGGATAGATCCAGCAGGTTTGATCGGAGAATAATGACTCGGTATTTATGTTTTATGATACGGTTTTATGACGCTGATGATATGATTTCTATAACTGTTTTTATATTGTTTCTGTAAATGTTTTTATAGTGAGGGTTATGTGATTTATAACTGTTTTTAGTAACTGGGTTATGCATGTGATCTCAAAACGGAGGGCCAAACCCGATTTTCTCATAAAATGGTTTTGGAAACTTTTCTTTTATTTATGGTCCACTCACACTTTTCTGGTTTTAAATTGTCCTCCAGGTCGTGGAGCTAAAGTGGGGTTTCGGCGTCGAGGCAGTGTCGGAGGCATAGAAGTTACGAGAGCGACCCCGGAGTGTTTTAATTTTTCCGTGTGCGTGTATCCGGTTATCGGTTTTTCTTTCTTTTGTATTTAGTACAATGCTCTGTAAAAAATTGACTTCGAGATATGTAAAGTTTCTCCTGCGTCTGACTGTATTACTTTAGTAGTTTACGTTAGTGTTGTGTTGGGGTGTCGGGGTGTCAGACGGGAGCAGGATTTACCTCGGTTTTCAGGGTGAAACCGGGGTGGGTCCTGACATTGTGGGCTCTCTCAATAACCTCATATCGATCAGTTATAGTCACTCCTTTCCAGTTCCTTCCGTCATCCTTCAACGGAAACTCACCGAAATCCTAAATCTCGTCACTCCAAGTCACCTAGGGGACAAAAATATGTACAACACGGCCAGGGATAATAAAAGTACCTGTCACTGCACCGGGTGCTGACTGAGCCTCCTGTTGAGTCATCGCAAACACTCAGGCCTGGGATCCTGAAGTTCGGACACGTCCCCTCGAACCACTAGTGGCACAACCAGCTCCTCTAGTGCCTGCTATCCCTGATACTGAGGACGTGCTCCGTCGTGGCTCCGTTGTACCTCGAACTGCACCTCCCCTAGTAGTAAGGACGGACACTCCCTTCGGTAGTGGCCCCGCTCTCCACAGTAGAAACAGATGACACTAGAAACATCCCGAATGGGTCCTCCACTCGGTCTAACTGTGGACGCAACAGATATCGCACTAGCTTGCGGAGTCGGCTGTGCTCGATGCCCATGAAACCCTGAACTCTGGAAACTACCAAGTCTGCCAAAACGGTCATCTCCCGCGGATGACATTCCACCGTAATTGTCCCTCTTCGGGGTCCTCTGGCTCGAAGTTCCGAAAAAAGGATGCTCTCGGCGTCGTACCGGCAAACTAGCTTCCACCTTGACTGCAGCATTTGACAACTCTCGGAGGGTCGCAAACGATCCAGCCGTCACTATGGCCCGAATCTCGCCTCGCAGGCCCAACTCAAACCTACGGCACTTCTCGGCTTCAGTGGCCACAAACGCAGGAGCAAAACGAGACAACATCTGAAACTTCTGTTCGTACTCAGCCACACTCATACTTCCCTGCTGGAGTTGCAGAAACTCAGCCTCCTTGGCATCGCGGAAAGAACGAGGGTAGTACTGATACAGAAACAGCTCCCTAAACGTCTCCTAGGTCACAGTGTGGGCGTCTCAACCTGATAACTCGAGGGTATACCACCACTCGTACGCCGCACCATCCAATAAAAAGGTAGCCAGTAACACCCGATCCTCCGGTGGGCATCGCATCACTTCGAAAATCCGCTCAAATCTCGTGATCCACCTCTGGGCTTCCTCAGGATCTGCCCCACCACTAAAAGTCGTAGCCTCGAGCCGCTGGGCTCGCTCAATCGTAGCACTCTCCGATCTTCTCGCCGCTTCGTCTTCAGGTCGTGAAAGGGGCTCACGTCTCGAAGGAATGGGCAATCGTACGCTGAAAAAGGCATAAAGTCAGTAAAACGACCTAAACACAACCTCGCAACAGACGCAAACCATAAGCCTATGCTCTGATACAAATTGTCAGGGCCCACCCCGATTATCACCCCAATAACCGAGGTGAATCCTGCTCCCGTCTGACAACCCAGCACGAAAGACCGAAACAACCTCATGAAAACCACAATTTACATTGTCAGACGAAGGAGAATTTAAAATATCCAAGAGTCAACCGTTATACAGAGCATAGTACAAAAAAAAACAAGCCCTACTGTAAGCTAAGCGCGCAACGGATGACTTTATGCCTCGACTTCTGCCTCAACGGTAGCCCCAATGCTCGCACCACGACCTGGAGGGTGTCAAAAACATTAAAAATGTGAGTGGACTTAAAATAAGGAGTTATAAAACCGTTTACGAAAATAAACCAGGGTTACCCCCTCCGTTTTGAAAACATGCATGCATAACCAAGTAACTTAAAATAACAGTGGTACGAAAGGAAAAATATGCAGAATTCATCAGAAATCAAAACCAAAGTTCAGGCACTCGGCCTTAAATCCATAGAACCAAGTTATTCGGGTCACAGCCCAAAACATTCGAAAACCAGTGAAAAACATCAATCATACACATTTACTGGATCTCAAGTGCGCCCGAGTCTTTAAACTCAAAACACAATGCGCAATAGCCAGGCCTTGCCAGGATATCAACGAGTCTTTAAACTCAAAACACAATCACATGCCTCGGGGAGTATCATATCCGAGTCTTTAAACTCAAAACATATATCGAGTCTTTAAACTCAACCACATCAGTCCAGGGCCCTCCCCCACGTAAATCCATCCGAGTCTTTAAACTCAAAACTAGATCCAGTAGGTTTTCCGAGTCTTTAAACTCAAAACCATTTTTCATGTATAAGAAAAACCATCAAAATTCGAAAACCATAGCTAAACCAGAAATCTTCGGAAACCGACATGTCATTTGATAAAAAAGGAACTTCCTCCCGAATTTCATTTCCAACCTCAAATCATTCCACAAATCTTAATAAAATAGAATGCGTATAAAACATATTCATTCATCTGAAACCATACTCAAAAGCATCACAGAAATCATATTCTCGAAGTACGTGCAAATCCGATCACTCGTCTTAAAAAGCATGAAATCAAGTAAAGCAAGCATATAAATCATATGCATAAATCCATATATCAAAAGCATAAAAGCATAGTCGAAACATAAATAATATAAGTAAAAACAGTTATGCATGCTCAATTAGAAAACAAACAGTCCACTCACAGTTCCCAGGCACGTCACTCGCGTCCCGTACGTCCCGTACATTCTTCGTCCGCCTCGGGGATTCGCGATCCTGTCACAAGTCACCAAAACAAGTCACTAACAGGTCAACGAAGCGTATCCTAAATTTTTCCCAATTTTCCCGAACTTCAAACGTACGTAAAACGAAACCCTAGACATTCGATCCCGCAGAACTAACTCGAAACGACGTCTAATTAACCCGAAACCTATCTCAAAAGATTCGTTACATCGATTAGACCAAAAACTATGTTAGAAGGTTCGCCCGAATCCTCCCCACTCGCCCTCACGCGCCACCCAAAGTGGCTGCGCGTGGGCTTCACGCGCCTGCTACAGGGTTGTCTTCAACCTCTGGTCAGCTGGTTCAACTGTACTGAACTGGCGTGACCGGCTCTCCCTCATTTCCTACTCAAATCTAGTCCTTTCAATCCCATTAGGTTCGACCCTTTCCCAGCTACCATTCCCAATCCTAAAAGCTAGACATTAAAGCCTCTAACCCATCGTCCCTAAGCTCGAATAAAACCTGTCCGCTACCTCTGTTTCGGTTCCCGGCCAACCACGCAATTCCCCTGCACGACTTCGAGTTTAAACGACTCCTAGGAACCTATTAAGTCTCACAAAACTCACAGAAGCCCTCGACTCAGCCCCAAAAGCCACGACTTTAAGTTTGAACCCAAACTGAAAAACAGAGGACACAGTAAACTCACCGTCGTTCTGGCCTCCGCCGTGCTCGCCGCCGCGTTCCCCTTGGTCTACTCGAATCCTCTGGTCCTCCTCCGTCCTTAGAACACCACCACCAGCCACGATTGATCGATTACACTGCACCACCACCAAGACTCTCTCTGTTTTCCTGAGAACTTAAACCTCACACCACCTTTATTTCTTTCACAGTCCTCACTCACAAGCCACTCACCAATTTCTCCCTTCTCTCTGTCACTCTCTTGATCACCATAACACACAACACACTCTGCAATCGATCAATTCCTCTCTCAATCTCACTCTCTGTTTTCTTCTTCGAACACGACTCAAACACAAACAACAAAACCCTTTAAATTTTACACCGTGCAACCTTGTAAAAACCTCTAGCCTACCCCCACGTGTCACAGCCCTATGGTCCCAAACTCAAAATATCCAATAAGCCTTGTACACTTGGCCTTATCAGATTGCCCCAATTCCCAAGGCACAAAAATACCAAAATGCCCCTATTGTTCAATTTTACGGTTTTACCCCTCACGTTCTAGACCCGTATCTCGCTCGTCCGACGTCCGATGAAGGCATGCCACCTGTCGTTGAACTCAGGAAGACGAGATCTACCTAACGGTCCTAGGTCTATGTGTAAAAAGCTTGTCGTACGGAAAGTCAACTTTTCCCCCTATTTTAACCAAATTACGGTAATGCCCTCAACCTTCCGAACATCATAACTTCCTCCTCGGATGTCGGAATCGGGCGTGCCACTTGTCTACGGACTCGTGACGTCCCAAACTACGTCACAGTTATCGGTCAATGCCCAATTGACCGCCCGAACTAAAAGTCAACATTTTGCCCAACTAGGGGCAAAATCGTCCTGCTACGCCCAAGGTCCAAAAGTAACCACCTAAACCACCGATTAGCTCAGCTAATCTGACACTAATCACTTTGCTAATCCCGGCTCTCGGGACGGGTCGTTACATAAAAATATAGCCATCCCTAACAACCCCCCCCCCCCCCAGCGGTTGCCCCCAAATCTCGTGAGCCTCTCATCCATTATGATTCGATAAATTAACGAAATTAGATATTGTATAGTCATTTGTATATATTAAATAAATGAGTAGTTCATCATGAGATGTTAAATTAACAATAACGTAAATTTGTTTGATACGAATGAATGACTAAATTATAGTGACATGACCCGTCCCAAATCCCCTCAAGATTAACGCGGGACGTGCCTGCTCCCGTTTGACACGAAGTATTAAACAAGAGATAATTCCAACCTTAGCCCAACCAGGGCTTCCAGAGTGTGCCAGGATCGGAGAAGGAGTGTGATGTCTCGGTCTCTGATACAGCCCGCATCCGCGATCAACCTGAAGGGCATTAAAACCATTGAAAGTTGTGAGTGGACGAAATAAATAATTTATAAAATTCATTTATCGAAAAAACATTTATACCCTTCACTAAAAAGCATGCATGCATTCGAAACCCAGTTATCAAACCATTTAGTTAAATCAATCATCAAACCATTAGGGTCTTAGCCCAAAACTGTAAACCAAATATATGGGAACTCAGCCCAAAACCAATCATGTGGGTCTCAGCCCAAAACTAATACAAGTGGTTCTCAGCCCAAAGCCAATCATCGTCATCCTTCATGCCTGACATCCCAGATGTCACAATCAACACCGTCACGGTTTCAAGCTAAGCGCGATAGCTGGGGTCTCAATCCCAAGTCTCCCTAGGGTCCACCCAGTTTAATGACCCACAGATCAATGGCCCTCCCTGATGGGAGGTTTTAACCTCTACCAATCCTGCTCCTGAGTCACTATACGGACCGGTCGCTCCGTGTAATGACCCCTCGCAGGAAATACCCAGTGACCCCTCCAGGATACTATGAGACGTCTAGAGGAGACAACCCACCACTCCAGCATACTATGGGACATCTTGTCACAACCCATCCCAATCCCCTCGTGATTAACAAGGGATGTTTCATGATCCCGTTTAACACGAAGTGTTAGACTAGGGAAAATTTAAACCTTTAGCCCGACCGGCTTCCAAAGCACGCCAGGATCCGGTGGAGGAGTGTGATATCTCGGTCTCTGCTACAGTCCACATCCGTAAACAATCTGAAGAGCATTGAAAAATAGAAAAGATTGTGAGTGGACGAAAAGAAATATTTTAATAAAACACATTTCATAAAAGGCCTTTATGCCTTCACTAAAAAGCATGCATGCATAGGAAAACCTTTTATCAAACCATACTCAATAACCATTATTAGGGTCTCAGCCCAAGTTCCGTAAATTCAAATCATACAGGCCTCTGCCCAAATCCATTTACACAAATCCATAATCATATCAAACATATGTGGGAACTCAGCCCAAATCCATTTATTATTCACAAAACACAATTTCGCAAATCCAATAAATCATGTTTATCATATATCATATAACCAATCCTGTCAAGGTATCTAAAGCTACGCGCGTATTACCCGGGGTCTCAAATCCCAATCTCCCCAGTGTCCACCCAGGTCAATGTCCGAAGATCAATGACCCTCCCTAGGGGTTATAATCCATAATAGCCTTCCTGAGAGTAAGGTACCCAACGGGGGCGACTCCACTCAGTTAGTGCTCCGTGAGTACTCTAGGGTCCACCCAGGCAAACAACCCTCCCCGGAGGAGACAATCCATAAATATATAAGGATGGTATATGAAAAACCATTTTGAAATCATTCTCAAACCTTTCAAAGGTTCATGCCCAGTCCCCATAAACCGTCATGAACCAAAATTCCATTTATGGGTCCCCGACTCGAAATCACAATCGTAAACCGTAAATAGGCCCCAAGCCTGAATTCATAAACCAACTGGGCCTCATGCCCGATTTCGTAAACCAACTGGGCCTCCGGCCCGATTTGTAAACCAACTGGGCCTCGTGGCCGATTTCGTAAACCAAATGGGCCTCGTGCCCAATTTCGTAAACCAAATGGGCCTCGTGCCCGATTACATAAGTTAACTGGGCCTCGAGCCCGATACGCAAACCAACTAGGCCTCGAGCCCGATACGTAAACCAACTGGGCCTCCAATCCAATGCCTTATTAAATCAAATGGACTTCAAGTCCGAGAGTTCGTAAATCAAATGGGTCTCGTGATAGGACCTGTCCCCGAAGGACATAGATAACCATGCCCGGCCCTGCTCCCGTCTGACAAGTCAACTGAAGTTTCGAAATTACACTCAGTACTTGCCAAATAAGGGATAACCACACATGTGCCCACTCATGCCTCCACCTCTCGAATAGCCTCGATCATCACACCACAACCTGGAGGGTCAATAAAAACATAAAAGGTGTGAGTGGACAAAAATAAACTTTTATAAATACATTTGAGGAAAATTAATCTTACGCTCCAGTTTCACAAACATGTATGCATATCATAAAACATGAGTAATCGCGTGAAATCAATCAAGTATGAACAGTGGACCGATAAAATCAAAACATGTTTTCCCATGGTCCACATTTTCTCTGAAACTCATGTTCATCAAATCAGTTCATGATATAAAGTATCTAGACACAAATATCAATAAATCACAAATATCACCAATCCTCAATATTCAATCTCAATATCCAAGTAACCGTCACGATATTAATGCAACGCGTGCAAACTCGGGAGTCTCACGTCCGAGTACATCCCCAGGATCTACGACGTCCGGGGTGATATCATCTCCAGGATCAACGACGTCTGGAGGATATCATCATAATCTCACACTCTTGAGACTGAGCCTCCCTCAGAGCTACTCATCTCCAGGCAGTGGATTGTGACTACTCCAGGATCTACGACCTTTGGAGGAGACTATCAAATCACAGAGTATGGTATATGTGGAACAGTCACCGAATCTAGTAATTTCATTTTAAAACCATTTATGTCTCAAATCAAATCAAAAACATTTCAACAGGGCATATGCCTGAAACATAGCTTTCACAAAGTAAGTTCCACAAATCCATCGTAAAACAGTGTCCAGAATTCACTTTATAAATCAAAATCATCAATTTAATCATTTTCACATGTGACTCCAAACCCGAGTCAAAATCATTATCCAATTCTCAAGCCCAAAATATCATTTTCACGCAAATCCGTGCAATCGCAACCTCAGTTGCCATTTTCACATAAATCCATAAAGTATATCCAAAAAGCATTACAAATCCATCAAATCGATCCCTGACTCATAATCTGAGTCAAAACCAATCTCAAATCCCGGGCCTTCGCCCAAAACAGCAATATCACAGTTTTCTCGAAAATCGTGTCCAAACAATATAAAACAATATAATATTCCCAAAATCCAGAAATCGTCATATCAAAACATTAATCATTTCAAATCATATAAGAAAGCATTTAAAATATATATGCATGCATTCTGGGTAGAAAACAAAAGTCCACTCACACACCGTCCATATCGGTCGCTTTTCGAGCCGTACGTTTTTTCGTAAATTCCGGAAGTCACCATTCCTGTCCAAAATCATTATCGAGGGTCACTAACATCTCAATATACCTCATATAATTTTCCCCAATTTTTTCGGGATTTAAATACATATTTTAAACGTATATTAAAACTTCGGATACATAGAACACTATCGAAACGATATCTGATTTCCTCGAAACCAGTGCCAAAATGTTCGTTACATAAAATAGAACAAAAGTCATGTTGACCTCACTTCTGGAATCGGGTCCACGTGCCCTCACATGCCGCCGCAAGCTGCTGCGCGTGAAGTCCACGCGCCATGGACAGTACCATCGTCCTCACTCGTTTGTCTTTAAAACGGGTCCGGTTGGCCCGTGGCTTGACCCGGCTAAATTCCTGTCAATTTCTTTAATATTATTCATCCATTAACATGTTTTGGACCTTAATTAAGGATCTGTATCCTTGGTTTCATGAAATCAAGCCCCAAATCAATCGATTCGAAGTGAATACCCGATGGGTTTTTAATCGGGTTCGACCCAATTTCAAGCTATTTCCTTAAATTAATCACACAGGAAGTATCATATCTTCACTCTAAACATGAATTCAAGTTCAATTTGAGTCCATCTTACCTTTAATTGTTCGAAGTCAGCCATGGGATTTTAGAACCGTCGCCAATCGTGTTCTTGCTCATTCTGTGTCAATTCTTCCCAAATTTAAGGTGGTTCCAATCATAAAGGTCCCAGAAGGCTTAATCAAGGTTCACTTGAAGTTCTCATGGCCTTTAAATACAAATTCGAATTTGTTTGGGACATGAAAGGTCCACAGCTCAAAGGTTTCGGGTTTAGGGGTTAATCTCATTTTTTTCTTCTCAATTCTTTCCTGGTGCCTCACACTCTATTCCTCCCTATTTTGTTTTTTTTTCCTTCCTTCCATCCAATTGATTGATCAGAAAGGAAGATTGATGCTTGCTGTTTGAGCATACTCCTGCTCTATTTTTCCTTTGCAAATACACACATATACACAAATACGTACTCAAACCAAATTATCATTATCCTTGCCATGCCACTAATTTCTCTCACCATGTGACAGATGTCACTTAAGTACCTCACTGAGTCACCCACACGGCTGAATCAGCCATTCATCTGCCCAATTCCCATTTTGCCCCTGCCATAACAAATTACCAAAATGCCCTTCATGTATCTAGACCCGTAACTTTGTCATCCGAACTCCGATTGATGCATGCCGCCTGTCTACGGATTCAGCGTCTCGAGACCTATCCAATGGTATTTACGAAAAGTCCAAACAAGGTCCTGGTCAAAAAGTCAACTTTCGGCCCTTATAACCAGGGGCAAAATCGTCATTTCCTTCAAATTTTCCAAATTTTTCTTTTTCGAATTTTCGGGTCTTTACATCTCGTGCCCGATTCCATATTTTCAAATCCGAAATCAGTTCACGAACCATTGGGCCCCTGGCCCTATAACGTGACTAAAATGGACTTCGAGTCCGAGGGTTTCCAAAACAAATGGGTCTCATGCCCGAGTTTATCTTTTCAAATCCAAAACCATTTCATTAAACCATTTTTGAAACCATAAGCACGTATAATCAGAGCAAAACTGACACGACCCACCCCCAATCTCCCGGGATTAAGGGATAAGTCATACTCCCATCTAACTTATGTGTGACACGAAGGCTAAACCGTCGTCCAACCTCCATGTAACACGTAAGTTGGACAAGGGATAACAGGCCAAAGTACCAAAACCACCTTCCGATGTCCCAGAGTGCGCAGAACTTAATGTGGATTGCGTGTGTGATGTCTCCGCTCTCTCTCATAACAGCCCGCACCGCATCAAACCTGGCGAGTATCGAAAACATAAAAGACTATGAGTGGACAAAAAAAATAATACGTTCTGAAACATGTTATAGAAAAGTACATTTATACCCTCCACGCAAAAACCAATGCATGCATATGAAAACCTTTTCATAAACCATTTCATATCCAAGATAAGAAAACCATCAATGAAAACCGGAATCATTTCTTTTTCTCAAATCTGTAACTCAAATCCAGGGCCTCAGCCCAAAATCATAAATCCTAATCAAGTACAGGAACTCAGCCCAAAAGCCACAAAATCCAAATCATCTGGGCCACAGCCTCAAAACATCTGAAAACCAGTGAAAAACCAAAGTAAAACATCAATCAATCAAGTTGCTGGATCTAAAGCATGCCGAGTCTTTAAACTCAAAACACATGCGCATAATTAGGCCTTCCCTGGATATCAACGAGTCTTTAAACTCAAAACACAATCAATAGGCCTCGGGGGATATCACAATAACCGAGTCTTTAAACTCAAAACATATCAATCCAGGGCCCTCCCCCATCATCAATCAACCGAGTCTTTAAACTCAAAACTAGATCCAGCCAAATCCGGGTCTTTAAACCCAAAACCAAGTTTCAACGAGTCTTTAAACCCAAAACCAAGTGAAAATCATAGAAAATCCATATCCAAATTCGTAATCATGATTCCATAAGCTAGCATCCGAAATCATCATTCAGAACCCAACTCCAGAAATTCACTTCCAAGTTTCGAAACCAAATCCCGAATCATCATTTCCGAAATCCAGTTCCAAAACCGGAAATCATGTTTATCGAAATCCCTTTTTATGAACTGGGCCTCAAGCACGAAATCATTTTCCAAAAGGCATTTATAAATATTTGAAATCAAATCATAATTCAAATCATCGAAATCAAGATCAAATCATAGCATAAACCATAATCTTGTAAAACGTGCAAATACGTAATTATCTCAAAACACGTGCAAAACTGTAAATCATCAAGATCATATCATAACATAGCAATCACATATAGAAAACATATAAAAACATTTATGCAGGTAAACCTCGATTTACGTGCAAATATGTAAATCGCCTCAAAATACGTGAAATTATGTAAATCACTAATATCCAATTCATCACCATAGAATCACATATATAAAACATATAAAACATTTATGCATGCATCACAGTTTAGAAATCAAGGTCCACTCACAGACCGTCCTAAGTTGCCATCTCGATTTGTGTGCCATAAGTGTAAGACCCGGTCTTGGAAGCAAGAACAGTGAGCAAGACCTGTGAGCTTGGAAAGGTAAGATCGGTGAACGATCCCACATCGCTCGGGGAGGGAAAGGTGAAGTACCTTATATGTGTGGGCACGTATCTATCTAACACAAGGCCTTTTGGGAGCTCACTAGCTTTGGGGGGGATTGGAACCCCAAAGTTAAGCGAGTTGAGGCTGGTGCAATTCCTTGATGGGTGACCTACTGGGAAGTTGCACGTGAGCTCCCAAAAAAAAAAAACCGTGAGGGCTGGGCCCAAAGCGGACAATATTGTGTTAGATGGGCCGGGTCGTGACACAATGGTATCAGAGCCGGACCCTGACCGGAAGTGTGCCAGCGAGGACGCTGGGTCCCAAGGGGGGTGGATTGTAAGACCCGGTCTTGGAAGCAAGACCCATGAGCTTGGAAAGGTAAGATCAGTGAACGATCCCACATCGCTCGGGGAGGGAAAGGTGAAGTACCTTATATGTGTGGGCACGTATCTATCTAACACAAGGCCTTTTGGGACCTCACTGGCTTTGGGGGGGATTAGAACCCCAAAGTTAAGCGAGTTGAGACTGGTACAATTCCATGATGGGTGACCTACTGGGAAGTTGCACGTGAGCTCCCGAAAACAAAACCGTGAGAGCTGGGCCCAAAGCGAAAAATATTGTGTTAGATGGGCTGGGTCGTGACAATAAGCCTCCCCTAGCTAATCACCGTCTCTGGGAATCTCAAACCTATCCAATCACTTTATAGGGTTACTAGCTACCTTATTAACCTCTCATTGAAACCCCGTAATTTTCCTGAATTTTTTAACTATTTTTAAACTCAATCCTAAACCTTCGGACGTCCTGAACTATATCGAGACGATGTCCGATCGACATGAAACCAGTCCCAAAATTTTTGTTACATCGAATAGATTAAAAGTCATGTTGAACACTTTCCCAAACTATCTTCCACGCGCCGCCCAAAGGGGCTGCGCGTGAAAGCCACACGTTGGTGAACAGTGTCACCCCTAACCTTAGGTGAACTGGGTTCTCTAGTTTTGAACTGGACCGGACCGATCTGGACTGGCGTGACCAGTTCAGTGTCCAATCTCTCTTATTTTCGATCCATTTTTGTCCCTTTCGATTCCTAAACCTTCCTCTACTCATTTCCTATCGATCTAGTCACTTAAAACACGTGAAAAACAAATGATACCATACCTTCCATGATCCAACAGTGAGCTTGACCTTCAAGCTCAATTTACCATCCTTCCAGTCATCCCTTTCCTTCAAAATCGATACCCATCGAGTCGTCCTGGTCCCTAGGTTGTGTTAGAATCTACAGAACTCAAAATAACATCCAAAATCTAAGCTTTCAATTTTTGAAAGCAAAATGGGTTCTCGGGTCAGACTTATCTCTTGAAGAAGAAGGAAAATGATGAAGTCTGATGATAATCAGATGAGAGAGGGAAAGATGGATGGTGGAGATGAGAGGGAAAGGTGGAGATGAATGGCTAGGATGAGAGGTGGATGGAAAAATATATTTTTTTTAATACAAGTGGACCAATCACATTGTAGATCCACATTTTAGGGTAAATGACCAATGGGATGAGTGACACTTGTCACTCATCCATGGGTCCCACTTAAATATCTGCACAATCAGATATTGCCACATAATTCTTGCATCGTAATGCGTGCATAGTCCAATCGAACTTCCCGTGACCATAACTTCTTCGTTCGACGTCTGATTTCGACGGGTTGCCTGTCTACGGACTCGTGACGTCCAGATCTACGTCACAGTCATCGGTTAAATAGGCTTTAAACCTTTGCACACCCAAAACTACCCCGAAAATGGTGTCTAATTGACTTGAAATAAGTCTCAAAATGTTCGTTACATCGAAAGGATGAATTCATATGATGACCATGTCCCCAAAAAGTGCCCCACTCGCCCAAACTCATCGCCCAAAGGCCCTGTGCGAGGGAGCCACGCGCCACTGCACAGGTTATCTTCAACCTCAGGTGAATCCGGTCCAGACCGATTCACCTAGTTTTTGGTCCGATCGAATCGGCGTGATCGGTTTTCCTTATTCCAACCACCATTCAATCTCGTTTTTCTTCCTAAAGCCTCGTCTCAATCCCAGGAAGGGATCCATGGCCTCAAAACTACGAAATACGGGCTAGAAATTACATGGGCAATCGATGAACAGTGGCCCAGTGTTCCTCCATCCATATCTTTAGATTCCGGCCACCCTCAGCCCTGCAAACCGGTCGAGTGAGGTCGTCTTAATCCCTAGAATATTCTAGGTTCATCCAAATCGATCAACGCACACCCAAATCCAATTTTCCAATTTCAAACCCCAACTGGGTTTTCGGGTTCTTACCTCCATTGTGGCTCCGCCTTGCTCAGCTGCTCAACCACCCTGCTGATCTCAGTTCTTCCCTCTCAGTCTTTCCATGATCAAAGAATAGGAGGATGATATGCATGAATGTGGGGTGAGAGGCAATGGATGAGTGACACTTGTCACTCATCCATTAGCCTGGGAAAATATCTGGGGCTCACTTCAGACAAAAGCCAAGTCAATTACCTCGTAAAATGTGTCATCGTAAATAGTTCCTCGGAACTTCCGTGAACCGTAACTTTTCTGTCGAACGTCCGATTTCGACGTGTCGCCTGTCTACGGAATCGTATCGACTCAATCTACGTAACAGTCCTCGATCCTTGTGCATTGGACCTCCCAGGTCAAAAGTCAAATTTTCACCTCGTTCATAGGCAAAATCGTAATTTCGCCATGAACGTCCGATAATCCTCGATTAATTTCCAATTAGCCTTGCTAATCCATAATTTAATGTTAATTAATCCCAAAAATTTTGGACGGGTCGTTACATATAGTGCATCATCCATCAATGTAAATTTTATTGGATTATAAAGAAAAAAAAACATATCATAATGATAATATGACTGCTATATTTTTTAGATAGTTTAGGGGGTTGTATTAAATTGAGATTTTAATAGACTTTAAATGTCTCTAAAAGTTTAAATGCATTCAATGAGGACTTTTAAGAGATGATACTAATATGAGGGTATTCAATCTATACTTTTATAAAGATTTATATGGTCATTAAAAATTGAGGTGCATTCAATCATGACATTTCATAAGTGCATAAAAGTTTAGGTGTATTCAAAATATCAATGAATATTGTAATCTTCATTAAATAAAAGAGTTTTATGAAATTTTACAAACTTTTTAGTGTGAAGTACGCTTTAGCAAAGTTTATCATTTGTCTAGCATCTCTCCCTCGGATTTCTACTAACAAAACTTAAAATATAATTTGTGATTTTTATATTTTTCAATACTCAATAAAATTCAAGTCTACAACGGATATATATTATCATATATTATTTTATATAGAAATTGTAAGGAATTAATAAGAACTAAATTTACATGAATTTATTTATTGGTTGAATAAAAAACAAAATTAATTAAAAAAAATCAAAAGTAGTGTGACGCCTGGTGGCCCTAGCCTCTTAATCGCATTGATTATTATAAGTGTTTATATTTTTGTAATTATTTTTGTAGCATTGGAAATATTATTTTATTTTACTTTGGTTAGAGAATTTTTAGCAAAAAAGAAATTATATAAAAATATCAAATCATAAAACTTAATATAATTTTCTGCAAACCAAATCACAATATATGAAATCCAATATGACTCTACAAAACTCAATCACATAATGCTATATAATTTCGTTAGTAATTCACTAAAAATTTGTGAAAATCAATAAACCTATAAAAGTTGATCGTAACAAAAAACTCTGCAATTATTTGTATAAATCTAAGTTCAATACACTCCCTTTATTGAATGGTCTGCCTTCTAGCAGTAACAAAGTTCTTAGTTTTAATGCAACAGTACTCAAGTGTACTGAATCATTCTTTCAAGGGTCTTGAGAAAAACCTCACTGTTTCAAAATTTTAATTTGAACCTGAGGATTGTATGCCCTATTGAAGACATGGACGCCATCTTTCCGAAAAGATCACGGCTTGTTTGAGGAAGCAACCCATCAGACTCTTGCCAAAAAGACCACCGGCACCAATGTTTGGAGAAGCAAAGCGTGCGTACATCCGTTCGGTGCGTATTGTCATTATCAACTTTATTTTTTTGTTTCAACTTTTGAAAGAACTTTCTTGTTTCATCTTTTTAAAATTAGCATATTTTTTATTTACATATATTATAATCGAAATCGCTTATACCTAAATAATCTTTTCGATATTATTTTTACAAAAATCAATAAAGCCAATATTGTCAAATATTTAATTTTTCTAAATAACTGATGTGAAAGGGTTACGAGGTTATAATAGAAAGTTAAATAGAGAAACCTTTATATGGGGATAATACTAATTTAACTCCTAGAAGTCATTGGAAATCTTATTGGTAAAGATAACAAGTAAATCAAGTAACCAAATCTAATGGACAAACCAAACTAGGATACAAAGTATTTAGAATTTGATTTCTAACTCTCCTCAAGTTTGGGGTGAATGTTGTGAAGTCCCAATTTGCTAATTAAGTCGGTGCTCTATCGTTGGTGCTATGATGCTGCTGGTGTGTTGATGGTGCTATATCGTTAGTACTGTGCTACTGTTTGAAGCTGAGGTAGCTATTGCCACTATTTAAAGCTGTGGTTGCTATTGTCGTTGTTTGAAAAACTGGAGTGCGATCAAGCAAGTGGGATCAATTATGTGTCATGTGAGGTCAAGTATGTGTCCATGGGTGCACAGAAGAATTAAGCTCCACACACACAAGAGAGGGGAGGCACAATAGATGGCCTTTATATAGGAATAGAAAATCTAATAGTCATTTTTAATGGATGGCCTTTATATAGGAATAGAAAATTTAATACTAATTTAACTTCTATAAGTAATTGAAAACCTTATTTGTAAAAATAACAAACAATATTTTTTTTGGATCAAACCATTTAAGCCTTTTCATTAATTTGAACAAATAAATACATAGTATTGAAGGTTCACAACAGGAAAAAAAAAACCTAAATAGACAAATAAAAAGCAAATGGTAAAACCAAACAGGCCCAAAAGCAAACCAAAGTCCGAAACAGTAAAAATTGAAGTAACCTAAAGGCAATCCTAGATCTGAAAAAATAGAGTGCCTCCACAACCGCCCACCAAGGTGTCATAACCGCTACAACACAGTAAAATTCACCGCTACCGATAATAATGGAGGAGAAGCCGAAGAACCATTCGGAAAATGGGAGTAAACAGGTCATCCGCGCATAAAGCGCTCCCATAATCCATTCAAGGGGTGCATCAACCACAACCAACCGAATACAATCAGAGATGGAAATAAAGAGGTCAATAGGTGGAGGTCAGCAGCGGAAAAACCATAGAGAGTGATAATAAAGAGCATCCATGAGGGGAGATGAATGGGGGTGGGTGGATATAGCTTGATATGAAGGTGAAAATCCAGATCTAGAAAAACCACAAGGTTCACCATTAAAGGTGAAAATAAAACCTACACAAAGAGAGGGGCCAAAAGGTATTGAAACCAGCAAGCTTAAAAACAAAAGAGAAAGTGAAAAAATCAAAGGAAAACAAAAACCAAAGAAAACTGGAAAATAAATAAAAACCGAGTCCACCAAAAGGGAAAAGCAGCAGACTGAAAAAGTAAGAGGAGATGGAAAAGAGGAGGAAGAAAGAAATGGGGAAGAAAACAGGAGCTTAGCAGTAAGAAAGAGAAAAAGGAGAAACTAAAAGAGCAGGGAAGAGGAATGGGAGATGGAAAGGAGGAGGAAGATAGAACAGGGGGAAGAAAGCAGTGCTGCTGCCACCTGAAAATATTTTAATCTCATCTATCACATCAATCAATTACACTATGATATATATACAAAAGCTAACAGCTTTGCTGATAGCGTGAAGAAAGCTAAGGCTACACAGCTAGAGATGATGTTGTAAAGGCATATGCTTCCTTTACTGTAAAGGCAACCCTAGCTGCATGTTGGCCTCAGATTAGTACTAACACCATAATGATCAGATTATTTCCTTTTACACTCCCCCTCAAGGTGGAGCATGAATGTCGATGATGCTCAACTTGCCAAGGTGAGAAAGAAAAACAGGTGCCTGCAATGGTTTGGTAAAAATATCTGCAACTTGATTCTTGGTTTGAACATGTCCAGTTTGGATTTCACCGTTCTGAATGCGTTCACGAACGGTATGACAATCCAACTCGATATGTTTTGTCCTCTCGTGGTAGACGGGGTTGGCTGCAATATAAAGTGCAGCCTGGTTATCACAAAATAGGGTGGCTGGTTGTGGATGCGCCACTTTTAAATCATGAAGTAAATACCGCAGCCATGTCAACTCACATGTGGTGGCTGCCATGGAACGATATTCTGCCTCAGTGGAGGATCGAGAAACCGTGACTTGTTTCTTGCTTTTCCATGAAACAAGGGATGCACCCAGAAATATGCAATAGCTAGTGACAGACCGCCGGGTGAGCGGGCAACTAGCCCAATCAGCATCGCAATATGCTCTCAAGTGCAATGAGCCATGAGAGGGAAATATTAAGCCTTGACCAGGAGCTCCCTTAAGATAATGAAGAAGGTGAGTTTCTATGTCCAGATGGTGCCGCCGAGGTTCGTGCATAAACTGGCTAAGTGTATTCACTGCATAGGTAATTTCTGGCCTAGTGATGGTGAGGTAGATTAATCGACCAATAAGCCTACTGTAACGACCCGTCCCAAATTTCGGGATTAGATTAGCGACTAATCACGATTAGTGAGGTTAATCCGTAAGTAGTTAGGCGAAATCGGACGAACGATGCAAAATGATCGTTTTGCCCCTAGGCGTGGCAAAACGTTAAAATTTCAATCGGGCGATCAAACGGACTTTGACCGATGACCGTGACGTAGTTCATGACGTCACGAGTTCATAGACAGGTGGCACGTTCAATTCCGACGTTCGAGGAGGAAATTACTACGTTCGGAAGTATAGGGGCATTTTAGTAATTTTGGTTAAAAAGGGGTAAATAGTTGAATTTTTGACCGGGATGTCCAATGGCCAAGGGCCGAGGACCGTTACATAGATCGGGACGATATGAATCCATAGACAGGCGGCATGCTGAAATCGGACTTCGAATGGGGAAGTTATAGATCACGGAAGTTCGATTTCACTATGCACGTACTTCGAGGCGGGGCTGAGTTGGCAAATTCTGATTGGCCAGATATTTTGAGTGGGTCCCATGAATGAGTGACAAGTTTCACTCATCCCATTGGACAAACCCCTAATTTGTGGATCTAACTAATTAAATAATATTATAATTATTATTATATAATTAATCTCACCCCACATTAAATCCTAGCCATCCATTCCATTTAACTTTTAATCCTCACCATTCATCTCATCTAATCAATCTCTCTTCCCTCATCAGATCAAGTCATCTTCATCATCTTCATTTCCTTGATTTTCCTCACATAACCCGAAACCCCCTCCATATTCATTCTTCATTTTTCTTCAAACACACAACCCACACCTCGCAATCACAAGGACCCTCTGAGCACGAATATGACCGTGAGGAGGTGGTGAGAGGCTGAGGATGGCAAGCCACGGCGGAGGACACGACGGTTCACGGCCACGAGGGAGGTCGAAACCGTGAGGTATGGTTTCAAAATTTTGTTTTCGGGTTTTAGAGTGTTTGGGTGATTTTCATTGATTAGGAATGGTTTCTGGGGACCCTAGGAGACTTGTAGGATTAATTTCGAGGCAGGGGACGGCTGGGAATGGCCATGAACGGCGGAGGAAAACACCTCCGCCATAGCCAAGCTTGAATGGGCACGGTTTTGGGTGTTTAATTCGGTTTTAATTAGCTAGGAAGATAGGAAATAGGATTAGGATTATATTAGGATCAAAATGGGATGAAATGGACCTTGAATCGGTCCAAAAACTGGAGAAAACCGACGGATGAACAGTGCCGTGAACAGTGTCGTGAATAGTAAGCTGGAGGTTGAAGACGATGAACAGTATTTTCGACCTTCTAGGGGCACGTGGTCCATAATTTGGGAAAGTGTTCAACACAGGAAATCTTCTATTCGGTATAACGAAAATTTTGGGACTGGGCTTGTGTCAATCGGACATCGTTTCGATAGATTACGGGGTGTCGGAAGGTTTAGGATCGGTTTAAAAATAGTTAAAAGTTCGGGAAAATTACGGGGCTTTGGTAGGAGGTTAATTAAGTAGTTAGTAACCTTCTATTAAAACTTGGACAGGTTTGGGAGTCCCGGTGATGGTGATCGGCTCGGGAGAGCCTATGGCACGTAAATCGAGGCGGCAGCTCGGACGGTCTGTGAGTGGACCTTGTTTTCTAAATTGGTGCATGCATAAATGTTTATTATATGTTTTATTACATGTTTGATGATGCCATGGGTGCATTTTTATGTGGTTACGTATAGGCACGTATTTCGAGGTTTCGGTCTTATACGGTACCTATACGGGTCTGTATTTCTTTATTGGTCTAAATGAACTGGTTTTGGATTTCTAAAAGGATAAACTCAGGTATGAGACCCATTTGGTTTTGTCTCGGGCATATGACCTCAGATTTCGGGCACGGTGCCCAGCTGGTGTCCTATGTTCGGGCACGAAACCCAGGTTACTTTAAGGTTTTGATTTCAGGTCAGGGAACCTTAAATGGATTTCCAGGTTCATGACGGTTTTTGGGAACCGGCATGAACCTTTATTATGGTATCGTGGTTCATGACGGTTTATGGGAACCGGCATGAACCCTTGTTGGTCATTATGGTACATGACGGTTTATGGGAACCGGCATGAACACTAGTTAATGGATATTATGGATTATGACGGTTCAGGGGAACCATGCATGAATGTTTAAGTTATGTATATATATGTTCATCTACCTTCCTTTACATGTTCTATCTCCTCCGGGGAGGGTCGTTGGCCTGGGTGGACCCCGGAGTAGTCACGGAGCACCGACTGAGTGGAGTCACCCCCCAGTTGGGTTCCTTACTCTCAGGAAGGCTATGGTTACTATTACCTCGAGTAGGATCAGTGGTCTGCGGACATTGACCTTGACTTTGAGAAGACTCAGATTGAGAACCAGGTAGCACGCGCGTAGATTTGGATACCGTGACAAGATTGGTTGTGTGACTTATATGTATATATGATATATATATATATATATGATATATGATATGTGATATGTGGTGTGCACAGGTGTGCACAGGATTTGAGCAGTGGCTCGTGTATTTGATTTCAGTCTGGTTATGGCTTTAGGCTGAGTCTCTTATTGGTTTCTTTTATGGATTTGGGCAGTGGCTCGTATGGTCGATTTCATGGTGGTCCTTTCGACCTTAGTTTATATTCTGTTTTGGGCTTAGTTCCCACATATGGTTTCCATTCGGTTAAATGGTTTTCGAATGCATGCATGCTTTTTAGTGAAGGGTACAAATGTCTTGTCGTTAAAATGTTTTTATAAACTTTTGTTTTGTCCACTCACAGCTTTTAATGTTTTGACTGCCTTTCAGGTTGACATCAGATGTGGACTGTAGCAGAGACCGAGATATCACATACCTCCTCCGGATTCTGGCGTACTCTGATAGCCCAAGAGGGCAAAGGTCGAAAATATCCCTTGTCTGACACTTCGTGTCAGACGGGAGCAGGGTCATCCCGCACTAATCCCGGGGGGATTGGGATGGGTCCTGTCAACGTGGTATCAGAGCAGGTTTGCTCTTTTTGTGCGCGCAGGTCGAGCATGTGATATCTCAATGGGCTATAGTTCGTTATCAACCTGATGTTGGGGTGCCGGTACGATAGTTAGTAGGATTGGATCGTGGAATGTCTTGGTTCGGCATTTGATGCCGGGGTTGCCATAGTTCTGTCGGGGTTGACAGTGTGGAACCCTACGAATGGTGAACGTAGTATTACGTTAAGAGTTTTGGATCGTGAGACGGTTAGTTGGGATCGTCTTTCACGATGTCGTAGGATCGGTTCCGACGACTGGTTTCGGGGAATCCTAATTGAACTTACGATAAGATTGGATTGACGTCCTTACGATGTCAAGACCGCAGAATCGGTCAGATTGTTGATTTTACTGCTTTTCGCTGTTGGGTTCAGGGGAACCCTAAGGGAGATCGTGGAATCTGGTGAGTTGACAAGTGGTTTGACTTTGACGACTATTCAGATTTGGGTTCGTTAGTCGATCTAGTCATGTCATCTTTTGTGTTGGGACTACACTCTGCAGTCGAGGTTGTACTTATCGGTTAGACCTATTCGGTTGTCGTGCTACTTCAGTTGTGATGGATTGTTGGTGCAACTAAGGTCATGGACGACCTGGTAGACGACATTGGTTGAGTCGCGTTACGACTGGTTAGCGATTGGTTGGACAAGTTATTAGGGTCGGTACTTGTCGATGGAATCCCTGAGTGGGATCTGGAGTGGTTAATACGGGCGGTTGATTCCGTTGGATGCGAATCTCGATACCGGTGTCTGGTAGTTAGGTCTGCAGGAGTATGTGGCAGGCACTACTACCGAGAGTGGTTGTAGTTACGATTGTTGGGAATCGGGGACGTTTCCTTTTCTCGTATGAGTTATCAGGGTGACTGTACCCAGAGGTGTTGGGTACGAGGGAGGCAGAGTTTCTTCTATTCGAGCAGAGGTACGGGGTCGTCGCTCGGTATGAGCGGAGATCCAGGGTTTTTCTGTTTCACACGCTGGATGCAGAGGCTGATGCTGATGCTTGCGTGTTGGTGATAGTGGCAGTGGTGGTACTAGCGCTGGTGCTGGTGCTGGTGCCGGTGATTGTGATGACGGTAAGTCGCGAGGATGTGACTCCATCGTGATGGGCATATGTTCGGTATCTGTGGTTCGGGAGTGGATCACGGATAGTGATGGACCAGATTGGATCCAGCGGTAAATAAGACTTGAGGAACGAGTATTGTCATGGGGATTAGTGACCAGTTGTTCAGGGTTGGCCAGGATTGGTCAGGACTAGTCAGATATGGTGGTATGCAGAGATTTGGCTACAGATCACAGCATGGGTCTGTTGTGACTCTCTAGTCGAGAGGTACATAAATGGTCGTAAATGGGCATGTGTTCATAACCAATCTAACGGGGACACGTGGATGATGTCCGAGTGTGTTGGTTCCAATATGGTTGGAGCTTCGGAATCGCGAGAGGTTGCGATTGAGGTGACGAGTGGAATGTGGATTTTCCGCATTGGTATTGGGTATGTCGAAGTCATTCGGGGTGACTTCTTAGGTCCTACCATGATTTATAGTGGTAGATGATGTAGATGTTATTGATGTTGTTGGTTGCCACTAGTACACTGATCGTGTATTGGTTGGTGGACCCGTGATTTGTCTTGGGTCATCAAGTGGAGTGAGTATATCGAAGTTAGGTGACTGAGATTCCTCATTCTCTACTTGGTGGCAGACGATGTCAGGTTACCTGACGTGGTGAGTGCAGCAAGTTTTGGTTGCATTCACGTAGAACGGATTTCGATGTCATTGTTTGGTATCATCCTTGGTTTTTCCTCGGTGGAATGACAAGGATCGATACGAGGTAATCAGTGAGAACCCACAGTCTCGGCGTGTCTCGTCGTTGACTAATCTGTTTAGATGTGGGAAATGGTTGAGGGCTTTAGGCGTCGTGACGATCGGGAATCGTGACGTCTATGGTCGGTTGACGTAGTGATGGATCTGGATCGTGATCTCGATGATCCAGATAGGTGGAGAGTTATCATTCTTACTTGGATGTTTGAGTTGAGGAGGTTGGGACTGAACTTCTTTTCGAAGTGAATCCCGTATGGTATATTACTCAGGTGAGTAGTTTTCCGATGTGGTCGGATATGGTCAGCCTTAGAGATGTGTTGATATTGGGATTGGCTTCTCTATAGAGTCAATCAAATGTAAGGTGTAATCAATTGAACAAGTATCCGATATGTTCGGATATAGTGCGTCTTGGTAAACGAGAACGAGATTTCAGGTTTTGGAATCAGATTTCTGGATGACGATTCAGGATTTGATTTTGGAACTGGAAAGGGATTTCTGGATTTGGGTTTTGGAATCGGATTCTGGGTGACGATTCAGGATTTGATTCTGGAGCTTGACAGTGGATTTCCTTTTATGGATTTGGATTCGGAATGGTTATTCCAAATGCTAGCTTACAGAATAATGATTTCAGATTCAGATTTGGACATAATTATGGATTTGATTTCTGGGTTTGGATCCGGGCTTTCCTACGAAATTGCGAATTCGGATTCGGATTTGGAAATGGATAATGGGTTGGAGTTTCGATTTGTCTAATGCTGGATTGGACAAGTGAACTCCATAATTGAAACGTGATTCGCTACGACCTAGACGGTTGTAGGCTGATTGATGGGTAGATGTATGTACCTTGTACGTGGTTCGAGGTATGATACTGGGCATACTTGTGGTGTCTAGTTACGGTATATAGGTTATACCAGTAGTAGGTTGGTGAACGTGTTGGTAGTCGGCTTAGTTCCGATACCATTGGATTAGTCGAGAACGTGAACTGGACATTGGATACTGTGCATTGGGTCATAGTAGTTCCGATGGGTCTTGTTACACACAGGTCGAGTGAATTGATGGTTAGTGTTCACTCAGGTTGAGTACGCTGGTGGTTATTATAACCACAAGTGAGTATCGTGTCAGTTTTCGACTGACGATGGTCAAATGGTGACGGTTTGTCGAAGGTGTCAGCGTGGATCTATTAGTGAGTTGGTGACTCCCAGTGGGAGCAAACAGCAGAATAGATTGGTGATTGAGCAAGGAACCGTCGAGTTCTTGTGTCAACGAGATGGTAAATTGACAAGTGGTTAGCTCATAGGATACTTGGGCTACTCCGATACTGAAAAGTGGTGTGAGTTTAGAACGTGTTATTACTATCATTCGACATGGTCGAGTGTAGTCGATACGACGCGAGTGTTAGTGGTACGTCTGGGTGCAGACGACTATTGTTATGGTTAGTAGGTGTACTAGTGTACACGTGTCGTGAGATCGAATTATTTCCACGAGGTGGATGTGGAATCAGGATAGTTGGAGTTTCGAGAATGAAACTAAATTAAGGAGGGAAGAACGGTTGGATTTAGGTCGGTTGGAATTTCGAGGACGAAATTAATTAAAGAGGGAATGTTGTAACGAACCATCCCAAATTCCAGGATTAGATTAGTGACTAATCACGATTAGTGAGGTTAATTCGTGATTAGTTAGGCGAAATCGGAGGAACGATGCAAAATGACTGTTTCGCCCTTTGGCATGGCAAAACGTTGACTTTTCAATCGGGCGGTCAAACGGACTTTGACCGATGACCGTGATGTAGTTCGTGACGTCACGAGTTCATAGACAGGTGGCACGTTCAATTCCGACGTTCGAGGAGGAAATTACTACGTTCGGAAGTTTAGGGGCATTTTGGTAATTTTGGTTAAAAAGGGGCAAATAGTTGAATTTTTGACCGGGATATCCAATGGCCAAGGGCCGAGGACCGTTACATAGATCAGGACGATACGAATCCATAGATAGGCGGCACGCTGAAATCGGACTTCGAACGGGGAAGTTATAGGTCACGGAAGTTCGATTTCACTATCCACGTACTTCGAGGTGGGGCTGAGTTGGCAAATTCTGATTGGCCAGATATTTTGAGTGGGTCCCATGAATGAGTGACAAGTTTCACTCATCCCATTGGACAAACCCCTAATTTTTGGTTCTAACTAATTAAATAATATTATAATTATTATTATATAATTAATCTCACCCCACATTAAATCCTAGCCATCCATTCCATTTAACTTTTAATCCTCACCATTCATCTCATCTAATCAATCTCTCTTCCCTCATCAGATCAAGTCATCTTCATCATCTTCATTTCCTTGATTTTCCTCACATAACCCGAAACCCCCCTCCATATTCATTCTTCATTTTTCTTCAAACACACAATGTAACGACCCGTCCCGAATATCGGGATTTAATAATATTTAATTGTGATTTACTAATCTGGGATTAGTTGGGCGATTTCGGACGAATTGTGCAAAATGACCGTTTTGCCCCTGGGCGTGGGCAAAATGTTGACTTTTATTTCGGATGGTCAAATGGACTTTGACCGATGACCGTGACGTAGTTCGGGACGTCACGAGTTCATAGACAGGTGGCACGTTCGATTCCGACGTTCGTGGTGAAAGTTATGATGTACGGAAGTCCAGGGGCATTTTCGTAATTTGGACGATATAAGGGGAAATGTTGACTTTTTGACCGGGATGTCCGATGGCCTAGGGCCAAGGACCGTTACGTAGGTTTCGTCGATGCGAATCCAACGACAGGCGGCACGCCGAAATCGGAGATTCGACGACGAAGTTATGGGTCACGGAAGTTTGGTTTCGTTACGCACGCATTACGAGGCGTGGACACGTGGCGTTCCCTGATCGGTCTGAATTTCTAAGTGGTACACGTGGACCACTCATCTTTAATTATTGGGATCAGATCTGGATTGGTTAGATTGTTTAAAATATAGGATTTAAATAATATAAAGAATTTCCCACTTATTTTCACCTTTTGATCTGGGCCCTTCATTTTTATGCTGATGCACATCCCCACCGTCCATTTCCTTATTCATCTGATACCTCCCTTCCTCATTGTTCATTCTTCCTCTGCCCGTGAAGAAATCGAACACACACTCACACCAGCCCATCTCCTTTGTGCGTGGGAGTGAGACCAGTTGCTGGTATGGACGGAAGGACGACGGTGGTGAGCTGGGAGACGGCGGGAGCCGGCGGAGATGACGGCGGAAGGAAAAACAGGGGATCCGAAACACAGAGTTTTGGATGTCGATGGAGACCGGTGTTTTGACCGTGCTGGAGGGGTGGACGGAGTTCTGGGATCGAACTGGGCATTTCGGTGGCCACGGTGGTGACCACGGCGGCGAAGGGAGCCTAAACCCGTGAGTTCGATTCTCGGGTCAAAAATGGCAGGATGGGTTCTACTGTCTTTCGTTCGATCTAGTAAACGGGAGGATGACTCAGAGGATGAGACGAGTCTATTGGGACCGTTTTCATCGAGAATGGTGGTCGGAGCTGAGTGCAGTCGACGGTGGGTTGGCCGTGAGCTTCTCGATCGGAGAGGTAAGAATCTTGACGTTGTTCCTTGTTTTTGTTTCCATAGAACTCCTAGTTTAACTCAGACGTCCTTGTAGGAGGAAACCCTGTCCAAAATGATCAAGGAACGGCGGAGAACCGGTCGGGTTGGCCCGCGGGTCACGGCGACCCGTTTACCAGTCGTTCGGGTTGAACGACGGTGAACAGTACCCGGCGCGTGGGTTTCACGCGCAGGGAGTTCAACCGGCGCGTGGGGGCGCGTGTGAGGTAATTTTGGGAAACTTCCAACATGACTTTTATCCTATACATTGTAACGAACATTTTGGGATTGGTTTCGTGTCGATCGGACACCGTTTCGTTATTGTTCGGGATGTCCGAAGGTTTTAAATCCAGTTTAAAATACTTAAAAATTCGGGAAAATTACGGGACTTGAATAGGATGTTAATGGTGAGGTTAGTGATCCTCTAAATTGATTTGAACAGGATTGGGAGTCCCGGTGATAGTGTGGTGGCCCGGGAAGGCCTATGGCACGCGTATCGAGGCGCTCGGTTAAACGGTCTGTGAGTGGACATTGGTTTCATAAATTCGATGCATGCATAACTGTTTTATGATTGTTATAATTATGATTAAATGATTTACTTTGGATATCGGTGAATTTAAAATGATTTCACGCATTTCGAGGTGAATTGCATATTTGCACGTAAACCGAGATTTTCTGGATTTTCACCGATTTCCATAAATGTGGTTGGATATGATTTCATGAAACGGTTACGAACTTGAATAATGTAAAATCGGGCCAGGGGCCCAGTTGAACTATGAAATCGGGCCAGGGGCCCAGTTAACTTGTGGAATCGGGCCAGGGGCCCAGTTGATTTCTACATGTGATTGCGGGTCGGGGACCCTAAAATGGAATTGAATAAATGTTTCCTGGTTTACATTTTATATATGTTCACATGCTGGAATCTATAAATGGTTTTGATGATATTCGGTTATGGCACGTTTCACGGTATTTGGGCATGAGACCCGTTTGATGAAACGTAACGATTGGTTCGGATTTTATCTATGTATACCTATATGTTTTGCATGTGGATATCAATAAAATGTATTTAGTACTGCACTGTATAGATCCTTCCATATTATATTGTCTCCTCCGGCGAGGTACCCCGGAGAGGTCACGGACGTCTAGTACGTCCAGCATCTATGACGCTAAGCATCGGGGATGCTGTACCCGAACGGGGTTCGGGGATTGAACTCGGAAATTGAGACCCGAGTGGCACGCGTAGCCTTGTGATTGTGATCTTATTGACGTCAGGGACGTCAGACATCAGGGATGTCGGATTGGAGTGTATAGTGCAGCAACTAAAATTATGGTTATGGTTATTATTATATGCCTTATGGTTTATATTACTGGATTTATGAAATAACTCTTGGATTTACTTTTGGAAATTGAAACTATGCTTTGGTTTCCGGGCTAAGGCCCTATTGGTTATTTCTAAATAAATATGGGATTATTGGTTTTGGTGCATGCATATGATTTTACTGAGGGGCATAAATGTCTTATAAATGTTTTAACAGACTTGTTTATTTTCGTCCACTCACAGCTTTTGTTTTTAATGCCCTTCAGGTTGATTCCGGATACGACTGCAGAAGAGACTTGAGCATCGCACACCTCCTCCATCGATCCTTACGCACTCTGGAAGCCCGGTTGGGCAAAGGCAATCGGTTATCCCTTGTCGGACGCCTCTTGTCCGACGGGAGCACGTCACATTGCATGGTAATCCCGGGGGGGATTGGGATGGGTCGTGTCACACAACCCACACCTCGCCATCACAAGGACCCTCTGAGCACGAATATGACCGTGAGGAGGTGGTGAGAGGCTGAGGATGGCAAGCCACGGCGGAGGACACGGCGGTTCACGGCCACGAGGGAGGTCGAAACCGTGAGGTATGGTTTCAAAATTTTGTTTTCGGGTTTTAGAGTGTTTGGGTGATTTTCATTGATTAGGAATGGTTTCTGGGGACCCTAGGAGACTTGTAGGATTAGTTTCGAGGCAGGGGACGGCTGGGAATGGCCATGAACGGCGGAGGAAAACACCTCCGCCATAGCCAAGCTTGAATGGGCACGATTTTGGGTGTTTAATTCGGTTTTAATTAGCTAGGAAGATAGGAAATAGGATTAGGATTATATTAGGATCAAAATGGGATGAAATGGACCTTGAATCGGTCCAAAAAGCAGAGAAAACCAACGGATGAACAGTGCCGTGAACAGTACCGTGAATAGTAAGCTGGAGGTTGAAGACGATGAACAGTGTTTTCGACCTTCTAGGGGCACGTGGTCCATAATTTGGGAAAGTTTTCAACACAGGAAATCTTCTATTCAGTATAACGAAAATTTTGGGACTGGGCTTGTGTCAATCGGACATCGTTTCGATAGATTACGGGGTGTCGGAAGGTTTAGGATCGGTTTAAAAATAGTTAAAAGTTCGGGAAAATTACGGGGCTTTGGTAGGAGGTTAATTAAGTAGTTAGTAACCTTCTATTAAAACTTGGACAGGTTTGGGAGTCCCGGTGATGGTGATAGGCTTGGGAGAGCCTATGGCACGTAAATCGAGGCGGCAGCTCGGACGGTCTGTGAGTGGACCTTGTTTTCTAAATTGGTGCATGCATAAATGTTTATTATATGTTTTATTACATGTTTGATGATGCCATGGGTGCATTTGTATGTGGTTACGTATAGGCACGTATTTCGAGGTTTCGGTCCTATACGGTACCTATACGGGTCTGTATTTCTTTATTGGTCTAAATGAACTGGTTTTGGATTTCTAAAAGGATAAACTCGGGTACGTGACCCATTTGGTTTTGTCTCGGGCATATGACCTCAGATTTCGGGCACGGTGCCCAGCTGGTGTCCTATGTTTGGGCACGAAACCCAGGTTACTTTAAGGTTTTGATTTCAGGTCAGGGAACCTTAAATGGATTTCCAGGTTCATGACGGTTTTTGGGAACCGGCATGAACCCTTATTATGGTATCGTGGTTCATGACGGTTTATGGGAACCGGCATGAACCCTTGTTGGTCATTATGGTACATGACGGTTTATGGGAACCGGCATGAACACTAGTTAATGGATATTATGAATTATGACGGTTCAGGGGAACCAGGCATGAATGTTTACGTTATGTATATATATGTTCATCTACCTTCCTTTACATGTTATATCTTCTCCGGGGAGGGTCGTTGGCCTGGGTGGACCCCGGAGTAGCCACGGAGCACCGACTGAGTGGAGTCACCCCCCAGTTGGGTTCCTTACTCTCAGGAAGGCTATGGTTACTATTACCTCGAGTAGGATCAGTGGTCTGCGGACATTGACCTTGACTTTGAGAAGACTCAGATTGAGAACCAGGTAGCACGCGCGTATATTTGGATACCGTGACAGGATTGGTTGTGTGACTTATACGTATATATGATATATATATATATGATATATGATATGTGATATGTGGTGTGCACAGGTGTGCACAGGATTTGAGCAGTGGCTCGTGTATTTGATTTCAGTCTGGTTATGGCTTTAGGCTGAGTCTCTTATTGGTTTCTTTTATGGATTTGGGCAGTGGCCCGTATGGTCGATTTCATGGTGGTCCTTTCGACTTTAGTTTATATTCTGTTTTGGGCTTAGTTCCCACATATGGTTTCCATTCGGTTAAATGGTTTTCGAATGCATGCATGCTTTTTAGTGAAGGGTACAAATGTCTTCTCGTTAAAATGTTTTTATAAACTTTTGTTTTGTCCACTCACAGTTTTTAATGTTTTGACTGCCGTTCAGGTTGACATCGGATGTGGACTGTAGTAGAGACCGAGATATCACATACCTCCTCCGGATCCTGGCATACTCTGATAGCCCGGGAAGGCAAAGGTCGGAAATATCCCTTGTCTGACACTTCGTGTCAGACGGGAGCAGGGTCATCCCGCACTAATCCCGGGGGGATTGGGATGGGTCCTATCACCTACGATACCTAGTGGGGTCTTTCAATGGATCACTTTTGGCTGGCAGTAGTGTCGCATCAGGATCCATGGGGATTTTCGCAGGTTTGGCACCAAGTAAACCTGCATCTTCCAAGATATCCAGCGTATATTTTCTCTGACAAAAAAAATCCCTGTTTAGGACCGTGCAATTTCAACTCCAAGAAAATGTTTGAGAGAGCCAAGGTCTTTAATCCGAAAACATTTGCCCAAAAATTGCTTAAGTTCGCCAATAGCAGCATCATTGTTGCCCGTAATGATCATATCATCAACATAGAGTAAGATGACAGTAAAAGTGGTACCTTTGACTTGAGTGAATAAGGAATAGTCTGCTCTCGATTGTTTGAAGCCAATGTTTTGGATGACAGAATGGAACTTGTGAAACCAGCTTCTAGAGGCTTGTTTAAGTCCATAAATGGACTTGTGAAGGCGACAAACCAAGGACTCCCCCTGTCGACAGAACCCATGTGGCGGGAGCATGTAAACTTCCTCAAGGAGGTCCCCATGAAGAAAAGCATTAGTGACATCCATCTGATGCAGGGGCCAATCGCGAATAGCAGCAACGGAGAGGAGAACACGGACAGTGGTGAGCTTGGCGACAGGAGTAAAAGTCTCTTTGTAGTCGACTCCTTCGCGCTGGGTGAAGCCGCGGGCAACTAGGCGAGCTTTGTAAGGCTCAAGAGTGTTATCAGAGTGATATTTGACTTTGAAGACCCATTTACAGCAAATAGGGCGATGGCCAGAGGGGAGAGGCACGAGAGACCACGTGCGATTTTCCTCAAGAGCCTGAATTTCAGAGGCCATGGCTGCGACCCAGCGGGGATTGTGTTTGGCATCATCATATGAAGTGGGTTCAACAATCTGAGCTATAGTATTAGCAAAATGCTGGTGAGTAGGAGAAATATTGTGCAAAGTGACATACCTGTGAAGTGGGTGGCGGGTGCCAGGCGTGGGAGAAGGGACGACAACCGGGTCAAGCAAGGCAGCATGATTGGCGAAGTCACGAAAACGAGAAGGTGGATTGGTGGGTCGTGTAGAGCGATGAACATGTAGGGGATGAGAAGGTGGAAAAAGGTCAAGGAGGGGAGTTGGCGAGGTAGGAGGTATGGGGGAAGGAAAATCTGGAGAAATAATTGGCGAGGTGGGTGAGGAGGAAGGGGGGGTGGGATGGGGAAATAGGGGCAGAATCAATTAAAGAGAATGAGGTGGGGTCTGCGGGTGGAGTAGATGGGGTAGGGGTGTCAGTGGGAGGGGATAGGGAAGTGGACCCGTAGGGGAGATATGCTGAAGATGGGGCATAGGAATCAGGCGAGGTAGTGGGTCTGTGAGGAGAAGAAGGTGCAGGTGGGCCAAGTGGGACATTATGTTGGGAGGGAGAGGGGTGAGCTGGGTCAGAAGAAGTGAGACTGGGCAGGAAGGATGGGGAATCAGAGTGGGCTTGGGGTAGGACCAGGGTGTCTTCTTGGTCGTGGGGAGGAATAAGGGAGAAGGGAAAATGGGCCTCGTGAAAAACGACATCACAAGATGAAAAAAATTTATGGGTAGAGAGGTCAAGGAGTCGGTATCCTTTTTTGGCCGAGGGGATAGCCGAAAAAATGCATTTTCGGGCACGGGTATCAAATTTGTGTGTAGGGAGTAGGTTAGTGGCATAGCAAAGGCAACCGAAAACGCGCAAATGGGAATAATCGGGAGATTGATGGTGCAAAAGAGCGTAGGGACTTTTGTGATGAAGAAGGGGTGTGGGTAAGCGATTAATAAGATAGTAAGCAGTTTGAATACTTTCCCCCCAAAATCGTAATGGAATATTTGCTTGGAAACGAAGAGCACGACCCACATTTAAGAGGTGACGGTGTTTGCGTTCCACCACACCATTTTGTTGAGGCGTGTAGGGGCAAGAATGTTGGAAATGGGTACCTTGTTCAAGGAAAAAAGATTGAAGGGAAAGTAACTCAGCACCATTGTCAGCTCGAAGAGATTTGATGGGTAAGTTGAACTGCGTTTTGACCCAAGAAAAAAAGGAACGCAAAGTAGATTGGACATCGGATTTAAAAACCAGAAGATGTACCCAAGTGTAACGAGAAAAATCATCTACAATAGTTAAAAAATAGCGAGCCCCATGTGTTTATGAATTTTGTGGGGTCCCCAAATGTCACAATGGATTAAATCAAATGGTGCACGAGTTTTATTCAAATGAATGGAAGGAAAAGATAAACGAGTCTGTTTTGCCAAAGGGCAAATATCACAAACATGCTTGTTATCAAAAACAATATCAGAATGAATTTTGGATAAATGTTGGAGAGGTACAGAGGATGGATGACCCAACCGTTGATGCCAAATTTCAGAGGTGTGACAGATGTGGTGAGCAAGGTGGGGATTGGTGGTTGCTTGAAGGTAGTATAGGCCATTAATAAGCTTGCCCCGACCAATCTTCTTGTTCGTGTCCACGTCCTGCACAATACAACAATCAGGATAAAAATTCATAATGCAATTCAACCCTTGAGTCAACTTGCTTACAGATAATAAATTAACTCGAAATTGGGGCACATGAAGGACCCCATGGAGGGTCATATGATCTGATACAGTGATGGTGCCAGTGTTTTTAATGATGGCATGTTCTCCATTAGGTAACCCGACATATGCATTGGACTTGTTACGTTTATGGTGTGTCGGTGCAAAAGAGGATATGTGATCCGTGGCACCACTATCAACAATCCAATGGGTAGTTTGCAAAATATGCTGTGAAGCAGGAACAGTACCTGCTGCATTGACATAAGATGAGGGATTATCATGGTTGCTGCGTAATAAAGCAAGCAATTTTTGATATTCCTCAGGTGTAAAAGATGGGTTGGCTTTGGTGGTAGTGGACTCAGCATCAGGGACTGGTGAGGAAACTAGGTCAGCGTTGTGGGCTGTGATCCTTTTGTTCTTGGGCTTCACCTCCTTGCCATGCCACTTGTGACCCACATGAAACCCAATGAGGTAGAAGCAACGGTCCACCGTATGTGAGAGTGCGGCGTGATGAAGAGGACGAGAGATGTCTGTCGCGGTCACTGGCATATCCTGTGGGCTGCCCAGATTTTGGAGCGCTGCCGCTCGATTTGATGGTCGCGTACTTGCTGTTTTGCATTTGATGGGCAATGGAGGAAGGCTCGCGACGGCTGGCCACATCGAGCTGCCGCTCGTGCTGAAGGATAAGACCGTGAACTCGGCGAGTATCTGGGATGGGAGTCATCATAAGGATCGATCCACGGACTGTGGAGTATGAATCGTTCAAACCCATTAAAAACTGCATCACTTTTTCTTTCTCGGCTCTGGCTGCGTGTTTTTCTGCTCCAGCACAGGTGCAGGGAATGGGTTCATGATAAGAAGCAAATTCATCCCATATTGCCTTGAGTTTTGTGTAATACTCAGAAATTGAGAGCGTGCCTTGACGAAGTTCGACAATTTCTTTTCGGATTTGGAAAATCCTTGAGTCGTTTCCCTGGGAAAACCGATCATGGGGATCACTCCATACCACTCCATACGACGGACGCCGTGGTGCAATAAAGGATACTTCCAGCGATCTCTGGGTGTACTGAGTGCAGAATCCAAGAGAGTACCTGTTTGATCCTGAAATGACCAACTCGATGAGACCCGCTGGGGGTTCTAGGACCAGCCGTGTGGTGTCTCGGGCCCGCCGGGGGCGTTGCGATTCGGCAGGGGTCCTGCAAAACTAGACACCGGTGTGGTGTCGGCCAAAGGGGCTCCGATGCCAAAGTTAGTATCTGAATGCCGAGGGGCAAGTAAACACAGTGCTCTGGGTCGGTTCTCCGTGTCTTACCTTTGTGAAGGATTTCGGGGTATTTATAGTAGCCATAACTGTGGTAGGTGGGCTACTGTTACGGGAGCAGGTGGTGCTTGGTGGCTGGGAGCCGTCTGACAAGCCCTGGATATCCGGAGGAGGCACCAGCTGGAGTCTCAACCTGCCTCCGTCAGGGAGTTGGTGTGGCAGAGTTGGTTAGGTGACTGTCGCAGCCAGCTGTCGTCTGTTCACTGTCAGGTGCCGAATGGCGGGTCTGCAGTATGGTGCCGATCGGCGGGCCGTAGGCCGTGAGGGTGCCAATCGGACGATCGGTCGGCGGCCTTCCTGTCCTAGTGGGACCTGTGCTAGGATGGTCGGTCGATATGGTATCAACATAAGTCCCCTAAGTCTTTGACTGAGGTGGGGTTCCTCGGTCGAGGACTTGATATGACGGCCGGTACCTGTCGACCGACCAGGGCGGTGCGCCCTGTATCCCTAGTAGCCCCCCAAGTCATGGAGCGAGGAAGTGCACCGTATGGCCGATTTGCAAAGAGGCCCCGTTGCCGAATTCCGGAAGCGGCCCACCGTAAAGACCGAAAGATCGTGGAGAGGCGGCCGTGGGGAATGGCGGGGAGACGTCGGTAGTAGTGTGCTTGCCGACAAAGAGAGGAAGCGTGCCGTCGGGAAAGATGCCGAGAGGCTCCGGTCGGCAGGCGGTACGGATGCACACCGGTTAGCGATGTATGTATGTACGTATGTAGTTGAGAATGTACGATACCGATGGGTATACAGTACAAGGTATTCGTAGCCGAAAGGTGGCCGTATCGGCCTGGCGACCGTCAGATCGGAAGCGCGTATCTCGAGGCAGGCCAGGGGCCTATAAAAGGGGCGAAAGCTTTCTGACTTTTTCACTTTTTTACTCAGAGCATCTTGTGGAGTAATTGTAAGTGCCGACTGAATTGGAGACTGCCGAGCAAGAAGAAGACGCACGTGGAACCAATTCGACCGAGCAAAACTTTGAAAGGTATAATTCCTGCCGTTCGGCATCTCTGCTCAGCATGTGTTCCGTAGCGTAGGTGCTTAGTTGTAGCTTCTTTTCTTTTGGTAATTTGTAGATGTCAGAGTCAGAGTCAAACAGTGGATCTGGGGTTAGGTCCCCCTCAAGCTTTTGGCGGGGAAACACCGTCCAGTTCGGCAACCGACGTGCCGAGCGGGCGCAGTGGGTCAACGTCTACTAGTGGGTCCACTAGCAGCACTTCGTCGTCCAGCAGTGGTGACAGACTGGATGAGGCTCTCAGGTTGCCGCGGAAGGAGGTGAGGCAGCAGGGCGGGTGCAGCACATCGGGTGCCGATCGGCCAAGTGAGAGGAGGACGTCTCCCCGTACTCCCCCCGTCGCCACCGTCGATTCCGAGGCTGAGGGTAGCGGGACGGAGACTAGCTCGCCGATGGAACTAGATGCCGACGGCGTGGTGAAGGTGGAGTATGCCGTGGACTAGGAGATGAACACCATTCGGCAATCCGACCTGGACCGGTTCCGGGAGCTGTACAACGTGCCGGCGGAGATTAAGATGACGGTACCCCCGCACAACAAGAAGCCGAGCAGTCCTCTGGAAGGGTCGACACTATTTTTCGTCGATTGCTTTGAACACGGAGTGAGGCTGCCTCTGCACCCGTGGCTCCAGGAAATGATGGCGAGGGCGAACCTGGCCCTGGGGCAGCTGAACGCCAATGGCTGGATCATCCTGATCAGCCTGTACACGGCGTTCCGACTGGCGGGACTGCCGGAGCCCACCTGGGGGCAATTGTGCGCCCTGTACCGCTTCAAGAGGCAGACCTACGGGTCGGGGTGGTACCAGATGGAGTGCCTGCAGAAGACGGCCCGGGGTGCCTTCATCACGGATGTGCTGACGTCGCAGAAGAGCTGGAGGCATCGGTTCTGCTGGGTATCGGGGTCGTGGGAGGGGGACGTCAGTGGGGTCCGCTCGAGGATTCCCAGCTACTTCCAGTCTGGAGGTTGTTGGTCTACCGTTCAGCTAGTGGTCATAAGGCGGCAATTGTGTCTACCGAGGCGGGGACTGATGGTGTTTGTTGTGTTTGCAGGTCCGTCCAAGGCAACAGTGACAGCAGAGGATTGGGAGGCGTGCAACCTGGTGCGGGAGAAGCTGTCCGACCTGGAACGCAGCCGGTGCGTCCTGAAGTTGCCGTCGAACCTGCTTTCCGTGGGTCTCATCTCGCCACCTGGTAAGAAGTAGTGTTGAAGTGATAGTGTGTAGGCATGCCGGGGCACTAACAGTTTGTTTTGCAGTGCACCACCAAATGGAACAAGCCGCTCAAAAGAAGATGAGTGAGGCGGTGGTGAACCACGGCATGGCTGCCGAGGGCAAGGGCAAGGAGCCGGAGGTGCCCCCCCCCCCCCCCCAACAGCCACGGAGGCAGAAAACCGTGGCGGTGAAGCCCAAGGGGACTGGCCGGGAGGAGCCCCAGCAAGGGTCGAGCTCTGGCTGTCGACCAGATCGGCTGCCGAAGCCGAGCCGGCCTGAAGCTAGGCAGGGTACGGAGATGAGTTCGGTGCTTTGTCTGAAAAGACCCCTGATCGGCGGGCTGGACCAGGCCCTGGTGTGCCGGAGGAAGCTAATGGAGGCTCGTCAGAGGGAGTCTCCCCCGGCAGCTGGGGTGTCGGAGAGCGAGAGCGCCGACCGGCGTCGGAGGAGGGAGGCGGTGCTGAGGGCTCCGGAGGTGCCGAAGGGGCAGGAGAAAGAGAAGGAGAAGGAGAAGGGGGCCCGGAGGGAGATGCCGCCGCTGCCGAGGGAGAGGGCGGTTGTCAGCACTCCTGGCGTGGCGTCCTTGTTTGCCGAACACCTGGAGACGGGCGAGGTGGTGCGGTCTGCCAAGGCCAGCGATGGCTGGGTGCCGGTGACACACCACGTGCACAAGACGTTGGCGCCAGTTGCCAATGCCTTCGTGCTGGGGTCGCAGGTAACTCCTGCGGAGATAGAGGAGATCGCCACCGGCTCGCATCCCGGTCGGTTCGCTGCCGTGCTGGCCGAGCAAGCCCACGTAAGATCGATCGCCCATTATTGTTTGCGTTGGTTTGTTTATTTATTTGTTGTTGTTTTTTTTTTTTGCTAAGTGGCATTGTCTCGGCAGTGCTTCGGGCAGACATATGTGGCCCTGCAGAAGGCTGCGCGGCATATGCAGAGGCTAGAGGCCGAGCAGGGCGCCGCGCGGCAGAGGGAGGAAAAGCTGCGAGCCCGGGAGAGGGAGGGCCATGCCGCGCGGAAGCGAGTTGTGGAGTTGGAGGGGGAGCTCAAGCGGGAGAAGGCCCGTGCGGAGGCGGCAGAGAAAGGGATAGAGGACCGTGAAGAGACGGTGCACGCTTTCTCTCAGCAGCTGAACGAGCAGGAGAGAGCCATGGGTGAGCTACAGGGGGAGGTGGACCGGCTTCGTGTCCTGCTATCGGCCGATCGGCAGAAGACCCTGGAGGACTTCATGGCGGACCCGGTGTATGCGAATCATCTCGACCTGGCGCTTGCCGAAGTGGAAGATGATTGCATACAACGGGTGTTGTACTTCAATCCAGGGGTCCCCCTCAACTTCCCGTGGCTGGATGAGCCCCCGTGCTGAGCAAGACTTTCTCCCTGGACGGTCAGCCGTCGAATGCCGAGGGCGAGCGGCCGGCTGGTGCGGAGAAGGCTGCAGAGGCGTCCACTGCCGACCAGGCCGAGGAGGCAGACGAGGAGGTGGTGGTAGTTTGAGGCCGAGGGCCGTGTAGCTTGCTTTTTGTTTCCTTTATTTTTATAGTCCGGGGAATGCACCGTGTAGCATGTAGCTCTGTAGTGAAATCAATGAAAGTTGGACTTTATCTATCACTTTGCATCGTGCGATGGCACTTCGTTTTTTTTTTTTTTGAATGAGAACTCCCGATAGGCGAGTACTTGGCGCATATGTGTATGCATGCCGATCCACGGAGTTGTAGATTAGATAAGGACCGAACAGTCATAATCGTGAACCCAAACCATAATGGACATACCCACCAAACTAAGATCGTAATAGCGAAAGATAATTGAACTTGACTGTGTGGACCAAGTAAGCTTGTGTCGGTAGGTGAAGTAGGTGTCGTGTGGGTCACTGGGAGTGCCGATCGGCAATATGGGATAGGCTACTTGTAGTTGAGGACTAGACTAACACTTAGATAAATGAAAGAACATTTTGCCGGAAAGGCAAGTTCGACTGGAGATAGCCAAGTCGACTTACAGCAAAGTGTAAAGTAATGTACATGGGGGGTGTTTTTAATTATAAAACAACCTGAGATGATCCGCATGCCACGGGTGTGTAAGCGATCGTCCATCCGTAGTCTGGAGCTCATAAGTGCCTGGACGACAAATTCGAGTGACCAGGTAGGGGCCCTCCCACGTGGGCACGAGGGTCCCATCAGCACGCTCCTTAGTGGCCAGGCTAACCTTGCGAAGGACCCAGTCACCGACCTGGAAACTGCGTCTGTGAACGCGAGAGTTGTAGTAGTGAGCGATTCGCTGTTTGTGCGCCATGTTACGGAGATTGGCTTGTTCACGGCTTTCCTCAATGAAGTTGAGATTTTGTGTGAGGAGTTCCGCATTCTCTTGTGGATCATAGGATAGTACTCGGTAAGAGGTTTCCCCAATTTCCACGGGAGCGACAGCTTCAGTCCCGAAAGTCAAGGCGAAGGGTGTCTCCTGTGTCGATGTCCGGTAGGATGTCCGGTAGGACCAGAGAACATCAGATAGGAGGTCGGACCATTGGCCTTTCGGGGTGTCGTGGAGTCGAGCCTTGAGGTTGTGTTTGATGAGCTTGTTTACGGCTTCCACCTGTCCGTTAGCCTGTGGATGTACCACCGAGGCGAAGCAGAGCTGGATGCCATAGGTGTCGCAAAAGTGTCGGAAACGGACAGAATCGAACTGAGTGCCATTGTCCGTGACGATCGTGTGTGGGATACCAAAGCGACAGATGATGTTCTGGTAAACAAAGCTCTCGACCTGGGCGGCCGTGATTGTTTTGAGGGGCTTTGCTTTGGCCCACTTAGTGAAATAGTCTACCGCAACGACTGCGTGTTCGACGCCGCCTTTTCCTCGTGGCATGGGGCCGATGAGGTCCAGCCCCCATTGAGAGAAGGGCCAGGGGCTGAGCATGGGAGTGAGTCGCTCAGCAGGAGAATGAGGTACAGGGGCGCACCGTTGGCATGGGACGCACCGTTGAGTGATGGCCATAGAGTCGGCGCACATGGTGGGCCAATAGTATCCCTGCCGAAAGGCTTTATGTGCTAGGGACCTGGGTCCGGAGTGGTTACCGCAGATTCCCTGGTGAATTTCTCGGAGCACCGCAATGCCCCGGTCCGTAGGGAGGCACTTGAGGAGGGGGATGTCGAATCCCCGTCGGTATAAGTGGCCATGCGCCATGGTGTACCGTGCGGACTGGCGTTGGATGCGGCGGGCCTCGTTGCGGTTGGGCGGGAGTTCGGCCATGGTGAGGTACCGGACAATGGGGTCCATCCAAGAGGCCTCCTGTGTTGCGACCAGGAATGGTTGCTCGCTTGTGCTCGGGGATGCCAAAAATTCGACGGGAACACGGCGACCTATCTTGTCGTCGATGGAGGAGGCCAGGCGGGCCAGGGCATCGGCGTGGCTGTTTTCCGACCGTGGTATTTGAATGACCTCGTAGCCGCGGAAGTGGTGGAGTAGGGACCACACTTTTGCCAAGTATCGGGTCATGGAGGCGTCTTTGGCATCATAGAGGCTGTTGATTTGTCGGACGACGAGCTGGGAGTCGCTGTAAACCTACAGCTGTTGTGCTTGGAGGTCGGTGGCCAACCGGAGGCCAGCAAGAAGGGCTTCGTACTCGGCTTCGTTATTGGAAGCCTGGAACCCAAAACGCAACGCGTACTCTAGCCGTTCCTGAGTAGGTGTGCTGAGTACGAGGCCAGCGCCAGAGCCAGTATGGCAGGAGGATCCGTCCACGTAGAGAGTCCAAATTGGTAGGGCGGGGTCCAAGGTGGACGGGGTTGGCGACTTGCAGATAGGAGCGGCGGGTGCCGCAATATTGGGATCTGGAGTGTCGGGCATGTGTTGCGTTGTGCTGTATGTGAATTCGGAAAGGAAGTCAGCGATAACCTGTCCTTTGACAGCTGGTCTTGGGGCGAATGTGATATCGAACTCACTAAGCTCCACTGCCCATTTGACGAGTCGCCCCGAAGCGTCTGGCTTTTGGAGCACCTGGCGAACGGGTTTGTTAGTAAGGACTAACATGGGATGTGCCTGAAAGTATGGGCGGAGGCGCCGGGCCGTTACAATGAGGGCAAATGCCAACTTCTCCAGGTCGTTGTACCAGGTCTCGGCGTCCTGGAACGCCTTGCTGACATAGTATACTGGGAACTCCGCGCCGTCCCGACTGGTGACGAGGACGGAGCTGACAGCAGATGTGGAGACAGAAAGATAGACGTTGAGCCGTTACCCAGTGGTAGGTCGGGTAAGCAGGGGCGCGGTGCTCATGTAGGTTTTGAGAGCTTCAAAGGCAGCGTCGTACGTTGCGTCCCAGTTGATGTGTCGGCCCTGGGTCTTCATGACCTTGAAGAATGGTAAACACTTGTCCGTCGCCCGGGAGATGAACCGGGTGAGGGGGGCGATCCGGCCAGTAAGGGTTTGGACTTCCTTGAGTGTGCGCGGGGGCTTCATGTCCAGGATGGCCTTGATTTTTTCGGGATTAGCCTCGATTCCCCGTTGGCTGATCATATAACCGAGGAATTTTCCAGAACGGACACCAAAGACGCATTTGGCAGGGTTGAGCCGCATCTTGTATTGCTTCAGGACCTGGAACATCCTGTGGAGGTTAGGCACGTGCTGGTCGGCCGTCCGGCTCTTGACGAGCATATCATCTACGTACACCTCCATGGTCTTGCCAATCTGATCCGCGAACATGAAGTTGACAAGCCGTTGGTAGGTGGCACCGGCGTTCTTGAGCCCGAAGGGCATAACATTGTAGCAGGAGACTCCCAGATTAGTGCGGAAACTGGTGTGGATCTGGTCGTCGAGGTGCATCCGGATTTGGTTGTAACTAGAGTACGCATCCATGAAGCTGAGGAGTTCGTGGCCAACTGTGGCGTCGACCAAAAGATCGATCTTAGGAAGCGGGAAGCTATCCTTCGGGCAGGCTTTGTTAAGATCCGTGAAGTCGATGCACATCCGCCAGGATCCGGAGGGTTTCTTGACGAGTACGACGTTTGCGACCCACGTGGCGTAAATGGCCTTGCGCACGAAGTGAATGGTGCTGAGCCGAACGATCTCTTCTTGCATGGCCAGCTGTCGTTCTGCGTCATAAGTCCGCTGCTTCTGGGTGACCGGTTTGAAGGAGGGGCTGATGTTAAGCCTGTGGCAGATGACATCCGTGGAGATGCCAGGCATGTCGGCGTAGGACCAAGCAAAGACTTCGCTGGTGTCCCGGAGGAATTGGATGAGTTGTGTCCTGATTTCGGGAGCGAGTGTGCTTCCAATTTTCACTTGCCGCTCGGGGTTATGCGGGCAAAGGGTGATCAGCTCTGTATCCTCCACGGGTTGCGGCTGCGAGACGGCGGAGAGGTCGCGCGGGTCCTCGGGGGGACCCGCCCGTATTTGTTCGAGGAGCTCGGAGTCGACAGGGTCGGCCTCGTAAGCAGCCTCGGCGACGGCCATGGTCTCCCGCTTGTCGCATGGGTTGAGCTTTGTCAGGGCGGTCTGATAGCAGGAGCGGGCGGATTGTTGATTACCGCGGACTTGGCCAGTGCCCATGACAGTCGGAAACTTCATGAGAAGGGCCCGAGTGGAGATGACGGCGCTGAGCTGGTTGAGTAGTCCCCTGCCCAAAATGACGTTATAAGCAGTAGGGCAATCGACTACCAGGAAGGTGGTGATGGCTGTTGCGATCTTGGGCGCGCTCCCCAGGGAGATAGGCAGGGAGATGGTGCCAAGGGGCATGACAGAGTCGCCTGAGAAGCTGAGTAGCGGGGAACCTGCATGGGTGAGGCTTGTGGAGTTGATGCCCAACTGGTTGAAAGTGTCCATGAAGAGGACATTCACAGAGCTACCAGTGTCCACCAGGATTCGCCCAACATCAAAATTGGCGATCTGGGCGCGGATGATCAACGGGTCATCGTGGGGAAAGATAACTCCCCGCTCTTCTTCCTCGGAGAAAGTGATGGGCGTCCATCCTGCTCGGGCGACCTTGGCCGCACGCCCATCCGTGATGCTGAATATTTGGTGGTTGGATGTCGTGGCGCGCAAGAAGTTCTTCTTGGCCCGATTGGAGGTGCAGGAGGAAGAGATGGTGGGGCCCCCGCTGATCGTGTTGATCTGTGGCAGTCCCGGCCCGGGGCGTGCGTGTTGGAGGAACTGGTTGATCTTCCCTCCCTTACGAGTGCTTCCACAATGTCGCGGAAGGCCACGCACTCCTCGATGGTATGGCCATTGAACTTGTGATACTGGCAGTACAAGTTGGATTGGATGCCCGGGCGAGGGCCGGGCGGTCGTGCCCGTGGCTTGGGGATCGTGTCCTCGATGCTCATCAAGACGTTCTCAAGGGAGGTGTTCGGGATTGAATAGGTTTCGTACTTTGAGGTGGGCCCCGTATGGGGTTTACCTGCCTGGTGGTGGCCTGATCCCTGCCCCTTGTTGTGGTATTTGTCCCTCCCACGATGGTCATTGTTATACGTCCCCTTCCGCTTACCGAAGTGTGAGTCAGATCGGTGATCCGTATGCGCGTTATTGGTCGGCGGAGGTGATCGTGCCTGCCGGTTGCTGGGAGGCGGAGGGCGCGCGCTATTCATGTCAGGTCGGGATGCGACTTGGGGAGAGTTGAAGTGCTCCGCCTTGGCGTGTATTGCCGCTTGCCGCATGAGCTCATTGTAATCGTCCCAACCCTGGGTGAAGGCATGGTACTTGAAGGTGGACTCCCGCAGCCCGTTGCGGAAAGCGCGGTAGGCGGCCTTGTCGTCCGTCTCGTGGCACTTGGAGTATTCCAGGCTGAAACGAGCGGCGTACTGGCGTAGGGGCTCGCTATCTCCCTGTCGGAGGGTTCCCAGGTCCTCGGTTGTGAGCAGTCGATCCGTCTGGATCATGAACTGGTTCAAGAAGACCGTGTGTAGGCGGTCGAATGAGTCGATAGACTGTGGTTCCAGGCGATAAAACCAATTGAGCGCGGCCCCGGTGAGTGTGGAGCTGAAAATTAGGCACTGCGCCTCGTCGGAGATATTTCTGAAGGCGAGCGCCGAGTTGTAGTTATTGATATGGGTGTCTGGGTCGCCTTGTCCGTCATACAAGGCAATCTTCAAGGGTTTGACCTCCGTTTCATGGCGGTACCGCATGATGCGGTCCGTGAAGGGACCAATGTTGGCCCGAGGTCGGGGTAGTGCCCCAGCTTGGGTCTGGCGGCCTCCAGATCCCGTACGCGCTGGAGGAGTTCCCGAACCACCTCGTTTGATTGGTCGGGTCGATCTGTCTCGCTCGGGCGGTCGTCGATAGGATGGTTTGCGCTACTACCTCTGGGCTTCGTGGGTTGCACCGGTCGCCGCTCGGACGAGGCCGTGGTTGAGCTGGCGTTGTCTTCCAGCTGGTGCCTGCCGATCGGCGCAGAAGGACTGCCTGGGGGCTGGACGGAGAGCCGCGGAGGCTGTGCAGGTCGGCGTGCCGACTCGGACCTTGACCGGGCGCCCTGGGACAGGACGGGCAGAGGTGGTTGTGCCTGGATGCGGGGGTCGTGGGTAGGGTAAGTCAGACGGTTGGCCGGGGTCTGCGCCTGTCTCCTGTCGAGCAGCTCGCGGGCGTCGCGGTAGATCTGTGTTCCCGAGGGGCCAGGCATGTCGGTTTGGTGGAAGAGTAGGCGACCAGACGCCTCCGGTCGGCAGGCGTCACCGATCTCGGCTCGGCCGGCCTCAAACTCCGGCCGACGAGACGCAGCGGCCAAGGCCCGTTTGGTTGCCTCCCGCTGCTCCTCCAGTTCCTCGCGTGTAGACTGTAAGATGGCCAGGGTGCTTCCATGTTGTTCCCCCCATACGTGGTTCCTGCTCTCGATGGCAGCGTTGCTCTTCCTGAGTTCGGCAACCTCCGACCGGAGGGTCCTCAGCATCTCGAGCATGTCATCGGAAGGTAGGCTGGCTCGGGTTCGGCCGCGATCTCCCTGAGGGGTGTTGTTGAGCTCACCGTCGTCCCGTTCGGTAGACATTGTTCGTCAGCGGAGGGTCGAGCAGGGGTATGTGAGTTAGTGGGTGTTTGTCTTAGCTTCCCACAGACGGCGCCAATTGTTTGATCCTGAAATGACCAACTCGATGAGACCCGCTGGGGGTTCTAGGACCAGCCGTGTGGTGTCTCGGGCACGCCGGGGGCGTTGCGATTCGGCAGGGGTCCTGCAAAACTAGACTCCGGTGTGGTGTCGGCCAAAGGGGCTCCGATGCCAAAGTTAGTATCTGAATGTCGAGGGGCAAGTAAACACAGTGCTCTGGGTCGGTTCTCCGTGTCTTACCTTTGTGAAGGGTTTCGGGGTATTTATAGTAGCCATAACTGTGGTAGGTGTGCTACTGTTACGGGAGCAGGTGGTGCTTGGTGGCTGGGAGCCGTCTGACAAGCCCTGGATATCCGGAGGAGGCGCCAGCTGGAGTCCCAACCTGCCTCCGTCAGGGAGTTGGTGTGGCAGAGTTGGTTAGGTGACTGTCGCAGCCAGCTGTCGTCTGTTCACTGTCAGGTGCCGAATGGCGGGTCTGCAGTATGGTGCCGATCGGCGGGCCGTAGGCCGTGAGGGACGATCGGTCGGCGGCCTTCCTGTCCTGGTGGGACCTGTGCTAGGGTGGTCGGTCGATATGGTATCAACAGTACCATATCGTTGCAGCGTTGCCACATGGAGTATGTTAGGTCGGTGCTTGCTGGGGTGTTGATGGTTCCATCAATGAATCCCATTTTGTTCTTTGCACTCAAGGCAATACGCATCGATCGGCTCCATTGACCGTAGTTGTGTCCTTCAAGAAGTTTGGAGACGAGGACGAGGCAGGTGAGTCCGAGTGGTGCAAGGTGAGTGAATCATTCATACTGTCTTTTGATTCTGATATTTTTGAATCATTCATGGTTGGGTGGTGTGTATTGGTTGTGGGTTGCGGAAGGTGTTTTGGGTTTAGATTAGAGAAAAACAGAGTTACTGTATTTGGTTTGCTCTTATACCATGAAAATATTTTAATCTCATCTATCACATCAATCAATTACACTATGATATATATACAAAAGCTAACAGCTTTGCTGATAGCGTGAAGAAAGCTAAGGCTACACAGCTGGAGATGATGTTGTAAAGGCATATGCTTCCTTTGCTGTAAAGGCAACCCCAGCTGGAGATTCCAAGAATAACATGTTGGCCTCAGATTAGTACTGACACCATAATGATCAGATTATTTCCTTTTATACCACCGACCCTAAATAACAAACAATCAAGTAGCCAAATCTAATAGTCATCATTTTTGAGTTTAATCTATTAATTTGGTGTAGCCCAAGCAATCCATCTAACAGAATAATCTAATAATCATCATTTTGCGGTTGAATCTATTAATTTGATGCAGCCCAAGCAATCCATATAAACCCAGACTCATAAGGCCTTTGCCCATTATTGGTGCCGCACTAGTTGAGAATCTATTCACAAATTAATATCATTTTACGCATCCATCCATTTGAGATCAATTTCATTTTATACGAGCTTATCCTTGAATAGAAAGTTACGAATTATGTGCAATGCATGCATTATCCATTCGTAAAAGTGTCAGCAATACTATTGCGTTCTGTAAACAGAAACACTCACCGAGTGGATCTGCAATGACTAAATTACGTTTGCATGCACAAATTTTACCTTTTTTTTTCCTTCTTGTTTTGGGGTTTCATTTGGGTCGACAGAAACACATAACTTTCAGACGACCGATAATATATTTTCACACCTGTGGAATAAATTTCAACAGTGTACAGCAATTAACCTACCACATCATATATGGAGATCGTTCCGAGAGGCTCTACTAGTAAACCCCATGCAAGCTCTACCCCAAATTGAAACTTCTTAATTTCCCTTCTCTTGTAATACGGCCTACCAAAATGTGGGAGCCTCAAATAGTAATCAAATAATTTCCACTGTCATTCATTACCCAGCGAAATCCCTTATCATTTGACCTCCGAGTTGCCGCCGTAGCTGATCCTCATGCTGCTGCTGCTGCTGCTGCTGCTGTTGGGCAGTTTCCACCCCATGTCTAAGCCCCAATGTGAGCGAGACGGCTCCAAGTCCCCCAACTTCGAGCCCGCCTCGCTGGTAGGGAACGAACCCCATCAATCCGGGGTCCATGCTTGATGGAACTTCACTACACTCGACTCTCGACCTCTTCATTTCGTGATGACTTTGTTCCACATCTCCGGAGCATTCCAATAATTGGTGATCATTGTTGTGTGAGTGCGTCTTGCTGGTGGTAGCTTGATCTGTTGAACAATTTGCATCTTTTTTGGTGGGATCTTGCTCTTGGCCGCCTTCTCTTGTCTCCAGCATGTGTATTTCTTCAACCATGGGCTTCCAAACGCGCACTCGGGCATTTATGAACCAGTTTGACACCTGCATATATTATTACTTTCTTAGCTTATCACTTACCAACAGAAGAATAAGTAACGCTCGCAATTTCAGTCACTAGGGTTGTTGCGGGAAATCATAAAAACCAACAAAACTCATTGAATACGGTATTTGGTTTGGGTTCGGTTTTATTTTTATAAATCTACAAATTATGCAAACCGAACCAAGACCATACATGAAATTTTACAAAAAATATGGACCAACCCAGACAGATTGAAACGATAAGCATGGGATGGCTTTAGGTTTCTCTCTCAAAAAATATATATATACAAACCAAACTAAAAACATACACAATTTTTTACAAGTGAAACATGGACAGTGAAACCTAAGCAAGCCAAACCGGAAAACAAATTCAATCGAACTGAACCAAAACTTTAAATTCGTGTTTAGTTCGATTTTACTTATTTTTGTATCGACCAAACTGAATAACGGATACATACGAAATTAAATTCCCGTTGCTAGAAAACACCATCATATATTAATCTAACTAAGACACTCATATATATAATGCAATTAAAGGAAAGATAATCTCAGATTGGGCCAAAAAATAAAAAAGATATAACGCTAAGTGTGGTCCCCTACCTGGTTTCGAGATAGCCCCGTTTGAGTGGCTAGCATGTGCTTATCTGTGTCCGTGGGATACCTAATTACAACATAACAAAACAAATAGTTGTTACTTGTGACACCAAAATGACATTAAGAAGAGCGAGATACTTACGGGTGAAGAAAATGCTCAAAGAGCCAAGCTCTAAGAATGGCCACGGATCGTTCCGGTAGGCCTCGCTGGGGCCGCCAGACGTGTTGTTGGGGTTCAGGGAAGCCGACATGAGGCCCACCACAGGACGCCTGATTATTATTATCCCTTTGGAACCCCACACCCATATACTTTAGCTTCCCCAAATTTTTATCACCCTTGTTACTGCACCCACTCTTAGTACTAGTAGCACCCACTGTTGATGACAAATATTCCTCTCCCAAAGCTTTTCTTACGTGCCTCAGCTGGTCTTTGATTGAATTCGTGAGACACCGGAAGTGTCTTGATACGGTGTTCAGAGCCATGGATATGTAGGGCGTCGAGGAGCTCAGACCGGCAACTGTCTCGAAGGATGACACCACCATTTGCATTTGTTGATGGTATTGTGTGTACCTTCTGCAAACCTTTCAATGCCACACAACGTACAAGACTAATTAGTACCGAACTGGCTTTTCAAACAAATGTTACCATGTACGTATCAATGATAACTATATTTCGGTTTGCTTATTACATTACTGACGCAAATGTTGGATAAAAAATGGTGTCGGCGATGGAAAGGGTGATATTTCTTTTCGGGCAATAATGTGGTGTGTTGGCCATTACGTTAAGGCACCTAACTATAATTCATGTTTAGATCTTTATAAAGGGATTGGAAAACAATTAAGTGGTGTCTACTGTTAATTGAAAATCTAGAGAGCTAATTTGCCAGGGTCCTACAAATACAGGGAATGATTTGAAAAGGAAAAAAAAAAAGTGTTCAGCCACAATAATTAAGGAGAAAAATCCCGATAACAGTTTTCGAAGGCGGATAACGTGTATTTAATTTTCATATACATATTTATAAAAAAAAATTACGCAAGCAATAATAAGAAGAAGAAAAATCCTAACAGAAGAAATTGTCAAAATGTCAAGGCCTAATATAAGAATGTCAATATATAACATGGCCAGCTGGAGAATTTTTCTATGCTACGACTACATCAAATGCGAAACATTGCATCATGTAAATAATGGACTGGCTTCGAAGATTTAATCATAATCCTAATCATTATTACACCATCAAAATTATAAAATAACTGATTATCAAATATTAATTACAAGCACTAGAGATTCAGCAAAACAAGTATTAAGTCTGAATTTGATACCATGTTAAGAAGAATCACAAATCGAACGTTTCATATCATTAACCAAAAGCTAACAAAAATACAAACCCAAAAGCTGCAAGTTAATTATTAGCTTAGTAATCACCCTCTTAAGTTCTACATGCACGATGCAATAATATATACTTAGATTATACGCACTAATTCGACCCAATAAAAGATTATATATAAACTCTAAAACAAAGAACCTACGTGTCAAATTGTGACCGCTAAACCCTTTTTGGTGAAGATAAATGAATCTTTAATACTATATTTTCAAGTTGGAAGTATGTGCTACCACCAAGCAAGTTTAGTAAAGCTTGTACTTGAATATTATGAAAGGCAATGCATCTCCGAAAAATTCTACCTCAAGTTACGGAACCAGGAAATCAATTTTGTCCGAGGAAAGGGCACTCCAATAGGACTAAGATTATACATAGGTCAAAGGCGAATGTTTCTCCAGTTAACGTTAACATATAGTGTGTTTGAATGAGAAATTTCCAATCATTAATCTACACAAAAGAAGATTGATAACTCAGTAGCTACAAGGAGTCATCTACAAGTGAATTCCGTGCATAGCATTTGCATCTAGTCAATCAATTCAAGTATATCTATCTGAATTTTTTCCAGTGCATTTCTTATTAATATACTACATCCATTCCTTTCGTATTCCAAATGTTTGTGATACAAAAACACCATAATTAAAAGCCATGGCACGCAGTTGTAAGATTGATGAGCTCGATATCTTCCATGATTTTATTGCCCATCAAATCAATCCGACTTTTGTGAAACTCTAATCAAGTAATAATAATCCCGGGCCCACTGTAGCCATTTATATATGGTATCCTAACGTAGTTGAGGGGCTAGATCTAGAAATTTTAGGAATGAGTACTCTAAGCCTCTAAAAAGCCAATTATCAAGGAACCGCAGTCACTATAACAATCACGTAATAACCTACATCGTAATGGCGCTTGCATTCCCTACGCTAGCAAATTTTAATACTAAATTTTCAATACGGAACAGAAAACAAGTTAAATGCTATCACTGAGAGAGAGAAAGATGCATATAGAACATCACTAACCTCCTCCTGCATATATAGGAGCTTAGCCTTCTTTTGTTGGAACTCCGGCCGAATGGAGTCGGTAGATATGCTTGCAGCCCCACCACCATCACTGCTGATGTCATTCGAACCATAAAACGTGGACGAAGAGCCACCGGAATTGTTCAGTTTGTTCTGCATTTTGGTATCAATTGCAATCACAGCATCATGAGATGCCGAAACAGAAGCACTTGGTTCTCCAGACATCCTCTCATCAGATGCCTCATATGTTTTCATTCGCTTTGAGTCACTAGTAGTACAACACTCATCCAACAGCTGCTGAGCTGGCTTCAGGAACTTGGAGCTCTTCAAAATGGTTGCATAGCCAGTGAAAGGACCAAGAGGCCCCGTGCTTCGGTTACTATTACCACAAGTAGTAGTCATCACTCCTACAATGTCTTGAAGTGATTTTTCACAAGCCTGCTTGCTAATAATATTTGGTTTTGTTTTCGAATTTTGAACATCCTTCAAACCCTCATCGACATCATATTGCGACACTGGATTTTTATTAGAGGGCGGATTTGATGACAGTGACAAGGACAGCCCTTGCTGATTAGGATCACCGCTGCGGCCACCACCAGCACTGCTACTCCAACTACTGCGATTCTCCATCCACGAATTATTGTAGTTAGCACCATTGTCGAAACGCAACCCGCTGTTTGATTGGTTGGCATAGCTAGGAAGAAGCACAAGCTCGTCTTCCATGATTCTTTGGTGCACAAGTGAAGTCATTTCCAGCTGGTCCTGGCTGCTGCTGCTGCTTCCTGTGGAAGCTAATGTCACAACATCGTTGAGGGCATTTACGTAATTTAGCGGAGGATGATGAGGAGAAGAAGGAAAATGCACTGTACTACTCCCCAAGTGAAGCTTCTGAGAAGACGGGAAAAATGCGTTGTTGTTATTTTCTTCCCTACCAAACATGTGGTTGTGGTGATTGCCAGGGGCGTAATTACTGGACCAATCTAGGTTTTGGGGTTGATTTAGGCTCCTCCAGTTTCCGAAATTACTTTGACTAGTCTCGCCAGATGCAACTAGATCTTCATCATGACACGCATTATTGGCGCTGATCGAAAAATTGAGCATTTCGGAGGAGAACATGGTGGAATCATAGAGCAAATTTGCATTTCTCACATTCCGAACATGAACAACGTCTGGGTTTATTTGATGCTGGTTTGGTAAATTGCTGTGTAAATGGTGAGATGAGTTTGAAGCTTGAAGAAATCTCAACTTATCTCGCCGGCTTTGCTGTGCAACATGTGATAATTCAGGCCTATAGCCACTCATATCCATCCACCAAAAATCACCTAAAATCCTGTAATTTCGATCTTCAATTAATGAAAATTAACTCACTAAATAATTAATGAACAAAAAACCTTGCTCAACCGACCTTATATCAACCACATGCACGTCTTAAATTAAACTGCTTGTGAAGGAAAAGAAAAACAACGGTGAAGATGTGAAGGAAACATTTCGCGCATCAAAAAGTTGATCGGATGCAAATTATTACCTCGAGTAAGCTTTGAACAGTGCTTTTGCTATTAAGCTTTGAACTTGTCGGCAACAAAATAAACGTTGAAGCTAGCAGGACCTGTACAACCATATGTCCACCACTCATTCAAAAGTCGAGAAAGATTAACAGAGAAAGAAAAAAAAAGCAGCCTCCACTGCAAAACCACACGTACATTAAAAAAACCAATAAATAAATAATTAATTAATTAATTATTCACTGGAGGTAAATAATACTACTACGTCATCTCTCTCCTCCTCGTGAAACCCTAATTCCATTGAAACCAATAACTTAAACATGGATCCAGCTATGGGGTTTTTAGAGCCGACTCAACTCAAAACCTTATCCTTCTCTAAGTGTTTTATGAGCTTGCAAAACACTCATAACAGTTGCGTAATTATATATACTCATACATATATAAAATGAAAATTCTTTGGTACATAGGTTCATCGAATTCTTCATCAGTTGAACTCATAACTATTCACTTGATGAACAAGTAGATCTCCAAAACACAAAGGAAATGAAAGAAAAACAACCATAGAGAAAATTAAAACTTTTTTAAGAAAGGAAAAATTAAAAACACAACAAGAAAAAAGGATGAAGAAAATTTGATTGATTAATTAATTAATTAATTACCTGTGACTTCTGGGTTTGGTTCCAGGATTGAAATTTTGAAAGGCCGAACCAGCTGAGAGAGCACGGATCGGGTGCTTTTCTCCGATGAAGTTTTCGTTTTTTTTTTTTTTTTGGAAAGTGAGAGGACAATTATTGTGGAACCAAAAATGGTTGGCGTTAAAGGTTTTGACGTTGAGAGAACGCTCTTGTTAGAAGATAGATGGTACTTGAACGAATTGTACTGATTCTGAGATGAGGCAGCCGTTGGATGTAACGGCGAAGTAGGGATCGGACGGTGGGAAAACGGGTGTTCGTGAATGGTTCACGAATATTGAATTTGTAGGGAAAAAAGGAAGGGTCCCATGAACCGAAATTTCACCCTCTTTTATGGTGCAGAGTTGTAGACTCGAGAGCCGAAGGAAAAAAAAAAAAAAAGGCAACATGTGGTGGTCCTAGGAAACACACTATATTACATAAGTACCACTTCGTAAATGTTTTTTACAACCTTTTTTTTCTCCCTCAATTTTTCAGTGTGTTTCTGTTTTGCATTAATTTAGCTTAATTTAACAGTTTAAAAAAATAATTATTATAAATTAGTCCACATAATATATAAAATAATTTATTTACTGTATTATCAAAAATTTTACTGTGCTATTTTTATGGTTTTGTTTTTTTGAATTTTTTGATACCGTTTTTACTCTTTTTCGGATATGGATGAGAAATTTTCAAATTTTAAATATTATTATTTTATATTTATTTTTCAAAATTCTTTAATCTAGAATAATTCTAATTAAATTTCATAATCAAAGATTTATGTTATATTTTTTTTTATCGGATAACATATGATACTTTTAAAAAGTCAGAGACTTACAGGTATGTTATCTATTTTATTTTATTTTGTTATTTTATTAATTTATAGGTAAATTAATAATTATTTGTATATTTTATTTTCTTATAGGTAAATTAATAATTATCTGTAATTTTTTTTAAACGGGTAAATATTGAATATAATATACATATTATGAAACTAAAAAAAATTTCATGTATAGGTATCTTATTTATGCGGGGTAGTTAAGTAGGCAATGTTGTTTAATTTACATGTTAAGTCTATAATCAAATTATTTTAGGTACATAAAGACAAAAATAAGGGATATGACACTCTAGAATGATGGAATTTTGTACGCTCAAGATAAATATGATATGTAATGACACATTTGTAATTCTTTAAAAAACAATGAACTAAAAATAATGATATATTTTGACCAACAATAAAAAAAAACTATTTCTTATTTACGGTCTCTATTTACTATAATAGATTAACTTATAACTTGAACTTTAAAATATGACCTATTTATAATTACCCCTTAAAAAAATTAAGAAAAGTGTGAGAGCAGTAAATATAAAAGTAGAATTCAAAAATCACTTTTCAAAATGAAAATAGTATACAAGAAAAAATGTCAAGACCCAACCCTCCTCGGCCATGACCCAACTAATCTAGCACGATATTATCCGTTTTGGGCCTCCTTACCCTTGCCCTCACGGTTTTGTTTCGGGAGCTCACGGTGCAACTTGTAACAACCCGTCCCGGAAATCAGGAATAGATTAGTGATTAATGACGGATTAGTAAAGTTAATCGGTGCTTAGTTGGGTGCTTTCGGACGGATAGTGCAAAATGACGATTTTGCCCATGGGATGGGCAAAAAGGTTGACTTTTAGTTCAAGCGGTCAAATGGACTTTGACCGATGACTGTGACGTAGTTCGGGACGTCACGAGTTCTTAGACGGGTGGCACGTCCGATTCCGACATTCGAGGAAGAAGTTATGAGGTTCAGAAGTTTGGGGGTATTTTAGAATTTAGTTGAAAAAGGGAAAACTGTTGAATTTTCATCCAACATGGGTTTGTCACGCATTTCTAGGACCGTTAGATAGGTCTCGAGCCCCTGAATATAACGACAGGCGGTATGTGTCCATTGGAGTTCAGACAACATAGTTAATGGTATGAACGTGCGAGGGGCATTTTGGTAATTTCACCTCAAGGGCATTTTGGTCAATTGGCTTGCATTAGGATTGGTGCCCAACGATCAGGGGACACTTGGCTATTCTTGAAACTCTTTCGCACAGAAAATTGGACACCTGGTCCAATGTAGAGGTTTGTGGAACCCTCTCTGCCGCCTCACACATGTTTTTAAAATAGAAATCGGTTTGTGCACGGTTTTGGGCAAAAAACAGAGTAAACCAGAAGAACTCACCCCATTATTTCCTTCAAGGATCTTCGACTATGTTGTATAAGTAGTGAAAGAAGCAGAGGGATTAGAGGAGAGGGAGGTTGAACTGAGAAGGACGACGGCCACGGTGGTGAGGTGAGGTGAGGATTTTATGGAACCCGTGAGTTTGCCGTTGAGTTGAAAAATGGTGAAGTTGAGTTTGAGAGGTTAGTACACAAATTGATTCATTGGATGAGGATTCTGGGGTTGCCAGGAGTCTAAGGAACCCAGATTGGAAGCTTGCCATGGCCTGTGGCCAGAAAACCAGACATGGTAAGCTTTAAATTCAAAAATGGCACTTTGGTTTTTAGTGATTAATAATCGATTTTGTTGATGGAAAGGCGTTCTTGGAGGTTGTAGGAATCTGTTGAGACCAAAACCAAGGGTTGTGGCAGCCGAAAACACACGAATAGAGAGAAAGAAGAACTTGATTTGATCATTGGTTTGGAAGGTAAAATCTCGCCTTGTTTTTCATGTTTGGACATTCGAGATCGACCAGAAACACTGAGATAAGACTATAGAACTAATTAGAATTAAAAATGGATCAAAATTGGACAGTTTAGGAGGTTGAACTGTGGACGCCGGTTCGGCTGGATCAGGCCGATTCGAACCGGTTCAGACCGATGATAAGGCCCAAACTACGCATTAAATTAAACACGTAATTCGGGTGTTATGCAATTTAAACCCTTTTGTGTATATGTAGTATTGATAAATAGGGATCGTTCTTAACTGGGGAAATTAGGGAACTTTAATAATATATTAGTTAAAAAGAGTAATGAATAATCAAAGAATAATAAATTAAAGAATTAAATAATTAAGTAATTAAATAATTAAATAATAAAGAATTAATGAATTAATGAATAAAAGAATTAATGAATTAATGAAATAAAGAATAAAAGAATAAAGAATTAAATGGGGGGTTTGTGAAGATTGTAATCATAGGATAAAGAAAATAAGTAAAAATAATTAAGAACTTAATTCTACTTCTACTTTAACTTTTGTGCAAGTAAATTTTCTTCAAACACATATTTTTACCAACACTCTAACAGCATGCTCATATTGAACCAATCACGAAATCCTACCTTAATCATCTCAAATACATGCATAAATTTTTCAATATTATAAATGCACCGAACAACGGTCATAAACACTTATAATACGATTCACTTTATGTTATTGATTTCAATGTGCATCAAACATTTAAATATCTTCAACCCTATTCTAAGTGCACCGAACAACAGTCATAAACACTTAGCGTTAAATTGAAGGTTAAGTGCTAAAACATATGAAGTAAGTGAAATTCAAAAAGTAAAACACATGGAGATTGTATTCACATTTACAGATGTTAGAAAGAAATACCAACACATATATTGAAATATAAGTAAACCAAAATAATAACAAGAATTTAAGTAAGGGAAATAAAGTTACACTTTTAGAACCCAAGAATAGCTTGTGATTCCGAAAGTGGATGGAAAAAATGAAATGTTATTCATAAGGAACACCGAACAGCGGCTGGAACCTTATGAAAATGGAGGATAAAACATAAGAATTTGGACTTAAATTCTAGAATTATTTCGCAATTACTCGGCCTAGGTATTTCTTAAGGAAAGCATAAAAATGTGTTTAAGAGATCTCAAAAAAAAATCACAAGAACAAAGTAAAAAAGAAATGAAATTAAAAAATAACATAAAAATAACATAAGTTGAGAATAAGAATTAAAATGAAACTAATTGATAATAAAATCTACAAAAAGTTAAAATGGTCCCCAAAAATAAAGAATAAGAAGAAAGAATATGAACTAAAAGAAGAGAATAACTAGAGAGAAACTACAAAAAGAGACATAAAATGTGAAAATTGGGGACCCTTTTACAAGTGAAATGGCATCCCTATTTATAGAGGAAGTGCCGCAATATTCAAATAAAAATACAAAATATAAAATATAAAAATGAAAATAATTAATATGATGACAAATGATGAAAAATGATGAAAAAGCTAATTTGGGGAGTTGGATTGGAGCAGGAAATCAGAGGAGGCAGTAGAAAAATGGGCTGATAAATAGTTGGGTAGGTGGCTGGACTAGGCTAGGTGACTAGCGCAGTGGCAGGTGGATTGGTGGGCTGATTTCGCAAGTGGGCCGCACGGATGGAGTAGGTGGTTGTGCAGGAAGTGGGTTACGATGTGCAGGCGTACAAACTGGAACAGTAGGGCTAGTAGCGGGCCAGGCGAGCAGCGGGTAGGTGTGGATTGGACTGGAGGCAGAAAGTGGTTGGGGTATGTGTGATGGACTGGACCAGGTTAGGTGACTGGCGCAGTGGCGTAGTGGCAGGTGGGTTGGTTTCGCAAGTGGGTTGTGCTGTGCAGGCGTACGGACTGGGCCTCTGATGCATTCAGGCCGAGCAGGAGACTGTTGTGCAGCACGTGAGCAGGTGAAGCTGGGTTGTGTGACGCGGGCCGAGCAGGAGGGGTTTACTGGGGCCTGGTGGGCTGGATCTGAAATGGAACAAGGGTCACGGGCTGGGCTACATAATAATTAAAATGGGCTCAAATTAAAAACGAACTTGGGCTTACAAAATTAATAATAAATAATATATATAATTTAATCGAATTTCGTCCATAATTTCTTCGTTATAATTTCGATTGGGACGATTCTTTCGCCAAAACGCTCCTAATTACAAGTTTTATTTATTTAAACAAACATATCACAAAAAATATTATTTTATCTAATTATTTATTATTTTAATATTAAAAGTCAAGTATAAAGGGTATAAAGTAATATAAAATAATGTTTATTTGAGGACCTATCAAATACCCCCACACTTAAACTTTGCTAGGCCAAATTTATCTCAAAGGTCTTTATAAAGGTTGTAATGGAGCTAAGTTTAGGGGCAAGGAATATATAGGACAAGTGGTGCTCAAATTCGTTCCAAGACTCAAAAGATTCCCAAAACATAACATAACTTCCCGACCTTAGTGTAATGATATCATGAATTCATCCTTTCGAACATAGGCCAAATTTCATCATGTTGGGCCTCGAATTCATTATTTTTGTCGGATTTTACGAATGTAAATGACTTAACTCAAATATTACATAATCAAACCTTATTACCTTGATAGAAACTCAATTTTTTTATTTTTTTATTTATTTTTTCATTTTTTTATTATTTATATATATATATTTCTTTTTCATATATCAAGGAAATAAGATGTGTCAATAATACAACAAAATTTGAGTAAGTAAATCCATATACATAAAAGTCTTCAAACCATCATTAATTTCTCTTCACACAATCTTTATGTCTTCAACCGAGTCGTTGGAACAAGGGTGAAAGATGTCTATACTAAGCTCAAGTGTTTCGATAATCATGGTGATGAAAGAAACGCTTAATGTTGGCTCAAATGGGTTAAAACTAAGGGGGTCGAAACTTGTGCGCACAAAATAGGGAACATGGATGTTTGAATTTGTGGTGTTAACCCTAATGCCTTAATGATATCCAAAATCAGAGAGTTTATTGACTTGAAAGCTTTGAAAATCACATAGAATAAGTTCTAATACTCTAGAAGTCATTAAGATCTATTGCAAGCAGTTATAAGGCATATGTATATCAATTTAAACAAAGAACTTATGAATCACTCATCAAAGATGTATATAAGGTTCTAAAGCTCACATAAGGTTCAAATGATTCATACTTATCTTAACATGCTCGTTTATGTACCAATTTACATGCATTATCTACAAGTTATAACACTTAATCACAAAATATTAACAAACGAATTCAAGTTGTAGTGATCAACTTTATAGCCATAACATATTCATTTCCATTCATTTATATCATTGACAAGTTAAAGGGAAACTTAATATTCGTAAAAATACTAAGTTGAAACAAAAACTTTAAGAAAGCAATAATTTTTTTTTTGAATAATTAAATTAATTTTTTTATAATTTTTTTAAACAATTTTATTGCACAATTAAAATTGTAAACCACTCCCCCACACTTAAATTCTACATTGTCCTTAATTTAGGAAAATAAGAAGTAATTGAACATATAATTAAAGTAAGGAAAATGATTTACGAAAATAAAACAATAAAAACATTAAGTAAACAAAATAAAGAGAGTGAAGGGTGAAAGATAGCAAATCTGCGTTGATGACTCCTTCACATCCCGGGAACACATCGGGTTGCCTCCCAACAAGCGCTTGAAGTTTAACGTCCATCCAGCCTAGACAGAGATGCAAGTTAGTTAGTCAAAGATGCACGCTTGTCAAGAATGCAAGTTAGAGATGCAAATTAGATTAAAGATGCTATGCAAATTAAACTAAAAAATGCAAATTAAATTTTGTCATGACAAATAATGTAAATTAAGATATAAACAATATTTACATGTCGAGGGAAGTCAAAGATATATATGGTTCACATAGCTTCAAAGTTTATATGGAGACTTATACGGCCGAAGTAGATATCTTGTATTAATTCAACTGTTTGGGTAAGTTCAAAGGTGACCAGGTTAGAAAGAATAAACACACGAGGCACGGCTAATTTCAAGACATCTCGAGGCTTAAACTCCATTTATGTCCCTTTCTTAGACCCAAAACCCGTTATGAGTACCGTCTCTTATCCTAGACATCACCCTCGAAAATTTCTTACTCCAGAGGAATTAAGTTAACTCAAGTGTTAACAGTCACCGTAGGTGAGAGTTAACAAAAGAGTCTTCGCCGATTAAAGATCAAAATCTAAACTTCGAAGCACAAGTGATCTACATATAGCCGAGACTAATGCATGAATGCACGAATTATTTACAAGTATGTTTTTATGCACAATTTACAAATATAACATGACAATTTACATATGAACAATTTATGAATAAATAGACAAAGATGTACAAATATATCCACAAATAATATACAACTTAAATAAATACATCCACAAATAAAATAAAATGAACAAGTAATATACAACTTAGGAACTAGTATAAACAAATAAGTATGAATTAACACTAACATGAAGCTAAAACTAAAGAAAGTTGGAAAGTAAATATATATATATTTTTTTATTTTATTTTTAAATTTTGTTTTTTGGAATTTAATAATTTAAATAAATGAAGATTTTTTTTTACGAATTTTATGTTTTTTTAATTACAAAAACAAATAAAAATAAATAAAAGTAAAAATAAGGAAAAATGAACATGTACCATATGCATTTATGAACAAGTAAAAGGAATGAACATTATGTATGTTGATGCAGAAATCGTCCGATTCTGTGAATTTCCTTATCGATCCATACACACACTAACGAAAATCAAGGGAACTGGGTGGGGGTTAAGGTTGAATCCCGCCCGCGGGGAGGGGGGGTGGTTCAACCGAAAACGCTCCGATGCTTAAGTCAGTTTTCTGAGAGAGAATAATCTGACAGAGTATTTGCAGAAATTTTTTATTACCTTCAGAAGTGAAATGTGGTCTTCTATTTATAGCGAAGCCTTGAGGGTCACCGATGCGTCTGATTGGTTGAAGGGAAAAATATTAAATAAGTAAATGTACCGAGTGTAATCACTTATTTATTAATGAATAAATAATTCGCTGGGAAGTTATTTATCAACGACATTGATCTGATTAATCAATATATTTAGCTGGTAAATATATTGAATTAATGCGGAGATCGTTATATGTCGATGTCAATTTTGTCAAGGGTAATATCGGCATCATGGGAATTGTTGGTCACATGGCGGCTCCGGAATATTACGGTAATTTATGGCTCCACAATGTACAAGTGTGAACAAGAATAATATGACATGTATAAGAATTATAAACAAATATAAATGAAAGTAAATTATGAAACAGTATGTATAAGTATAAAATGAACAAGTAAAATAAAAATTTTAATTTACATAAACAATTATAATATGAACGAGTATATAAAAAAAATTATGAACATTTATGAACAAGTATAAATTAGAAATTATGAACAAGTAAGAGTGTGAACATTATAAACAAATATAATAGGAACAATTATAAGAATCAAAATTATGAACAAACATAAAAATAAAAGTTATGAACTAGTATAAAAAAAATGAACAAGTATAAAAAAAATAAAAAAAAATAATATACAAGTAGAATATGAATATGTATAAAGAAAAAATGAGCATGTGGAGAGATAAACATTATGACAAGTATAGTGTGTACATGTATAAAAATTAAAATAAACAAATATAAACAAAAATAATAAGAACAAAAATAAGATGAATAAATAAAATATAAACAAGTATAAGAATTATAAACAAGTGACTAAAAGTTATGAACAAATAAAATATGAACCAAAATAAAATAAAATAAATATAAACAAGTTATAATATGCACAATCTATATACATACACCAACATATTAAAAATGGTTTTCAATTTCCTCAGCAACGGCGCCAAAAATTGATAAGACCCAAACTACGCATTAAATTAAACACCTAATTCGGTGTGTTATGCAATTTAAACCCTTTTTGTGTAGATGTAGTATTGGTAAATAGGATCTTTCTTAACTGGGGAAATTAGGGAACATTAATAATATGTTAGTTAAAAAGAGTAATGAATAATCAAAGAATAATGAATTAAAGAATTAAATAATTAAGTAATTAAATAAATGAATTAAAGAATAAATGAATTAATGAATAAAAGAATTAATGAATTAATGAAATAAAGAATAAAAAAATAAAGAATTAAATTGGAGGTTTGTGAAGATTGTAACCATAGGATAAAGAAAACAACTCAAAATAATTAAGAACTTAATTCTACTTTTACTTTTACTTTTGTGCAAGTGAATTTTCTTCAAACTCATATTTTTACCAACACTCTAACATCATGCTCATATTGAACCAATCACGAAATCCTACCTTAATCATCTCAAATACATGCATACATTTTTCAATATTATAAATACACCGAACAACGGTCATAAACACTTATAATACGATTCACCTTATGTTATTGATTTCATTGTGCGTCAAACATTTAAATCTCTTCAACCCTATTCTAAGTGCAACCGAACAGCGGTCATAAACAGTTAGCGTTAAATTGAAGGTTAAGTACTAAAACATATGAAGTAAGTGAAATTCAAAAAGTAAAACACATGGAGATTATATTCACATTTACAAATGTTAGAAAGAAAATATCAACACATATATTGAAATATAAGTAAACCGAAACAATAGCAAGAATTTAAGTAAGGAAAATAAAGTTACACTTTCGGAACCCAAGAACGGCTTGTGATTCCGAAGGTGGATGGAAACAATGGAATGTTATTCATAAGGAATACCGAATAGCGGCTGAAACCTTATGAAGATGGAGGATAAAACATAAGAATTTGGACTTAAATTCTAGAATTATTTCGCAATTACTCGGCCTAGGTATTTCTTAAGGAAAGCATAAAAATGTGTTTAAGAAATCTTAACGAAAAATCACAAGAACAAAGTAAAGAAGAAATGAAATTAAGAAATAACTTAAAAATAACATAAGTTGAGAATAAGAATTAAAAGGAAACTAATTCATAATAAAATTTACAAGAAGTTAAAATGGTCCCCAAAAATAAAGAATAGAAAGAAAGAAGATGAACTAAAAGAAGAGAAGAACTAGAGAGGAACTACAAAAAGAGACATAAAATGTGAGAATTGGGGACCCTTTTCCAAGTGGAATGGCCTCCCTATTTATAGAGGAAGTGCCACAATATTCAAATAAAAATACAAAATAAAAAATATAAAAATGAAAATAATTAATATGATGATAAATGATGAAAAAATGATGAAAAAGCTAATTTGGGAAGTTGGATTGGAGCAGGAAATCAGACGAGGCAGCAGAAAAATGGGCTGATAAATAGTTGGGTAGGTGGCTGGACTAGGTTAGGTGACTGGTGCAATGGCTGGTGGATTGGTGGGCTGATTTCGCAAGTGGGCCGCACGGATGGAGCAGGTGGCTGTGCAGGAAGTGGGATGTGCTGTGCAGGCGTACGGACTGGAGCAGTAGGGCTAGTAGCGGGCCAAGCGAGCAGCGAGTAGGTGCGGATTGGACTGGAGGCAGAAAGTGGTTGGGCTCTGTGTGATGGACTGGACCGGGGTTAGCTGACTGGCGCAGTGGCGCAGTGGCAGGTGGGTTGGTTTCGCAAGTAGGCTGTGCTGTGCAGGCGTACGGACTGGGCCTCTGATGCATTCAGGCTGAGCAGGAGACTGTTGTGCATTCAGGCTGAACAGGAGACTGTTGTGCAGCATGTGAGCAGGTAGAGCTTGGCTGCGCGAAGCGGGCCGAGTAGGAGGGGTTTGCTGGGGCCTGGCGGGCTGGATCTGAAATGGAATAAGGGTCACGGGCTGGGCTGCATAATAATTAAAATGGGCTCAAATTAAAAATGAACTTGGGCTTACAAAATTAATAATAAATAATATATATAATTTAATCGAATTTCGTCCATAATTTCTTCGTTATAATTCTGATTGTGACGATTCTTTCGTCAAAACGCTCCAAATTACAAGCTTTATTTATTTAAACAAAAATATCACAAAATATATTATTTTATCTAATTATTTATTATTTTAATATTAAAAGTCAAGTATAAAGTGTATAAAATAATATAAAATAATGCTTATTTGAAGACCTATCAACTGGATGGACAATGGTTGAAGATGAACAGTAACTTGGCGCGTGGCTCCCACGCGCAGCCACTTTGGGCGGCGCGTGGGGCCCCTTTTTGGGGAAGTTTCCAACACGAATTTTAAAGTATTTGATGTAATGAACATTGATAACCGTACCAGGTTCTGCTCCCGTGTGACAAGTCAACTGAAGTTCCCAAATTACCTCAGCACTTGTCAAACAAGGGATAACCGCATCTGTGCCCACTCATGCCTCCACCTCTCGGTCAGCCTCGATCATCGCGCCACGACTTGGAGGGTCAATAAAACATAAAAGGTGTGAGTGGATGAAAATAAATCAGTTTATAAAACATGTTAAAGGAAAGACATTTCTACCCTCCACATAAAACCAATGCATGCATTCGAAAAATCATTTCATAATCCGTTTCATTTCCAATATAAGAAAATCGTTTATGAAAGCCAAAATCATTTCCTTTTCTCAAACCTCGGGTTTTAGCCCGAAACCATAAATACGGGGCCTCAGCCCAAAATCATGAATCAAAATCCAAGTACGAGAACATAACCCAAAATCCATAAAGCCATATAAACCCAGCCATTGACCAACACATCCGAAAACATCGGAAATCAACAATAAATCACAAGTCAATCAATCTGTTGGATCTCAATCATCGAGTCTTTAAACTCACACATATCAGGTCTTCTCGGGATATCAACGAGTCTTTAAACCCAAAACACAATCAATAGGCCGCGGGGGATATCACAAAAACCGAGTCGTTAAACTCAAACATATCAATCAAGGGCCCTCCCCCATCACATCAATCAACCAGGTCTTTAAACCCAAAACCAGATCCAGCAATAATATCGGGTCTTTAAACCCAAAACCAGATCCAGCAATAGTACCGGGTCTTTAAACCCAAAATCATGTGTAATTCATAGCAAATCCAGAATCCATCGTAATCCAATTTCCAAAACCAAATCCGAAATCATTTTTTATCGAAATGGGACTCATGTCCGAATTTCGTGTTCAAATCCCAAATCATACTCACAAATCATAATCAAAACATCATCAAAACATGATACGCACAAATCATATAAAATCATCCACAAACCATCATCAAAGTATAGCATAAAAGCCATTCTCGAAATACGTGCAATTACGTATTGCATATCGAAATATTTATAAATACGAAAATCATAATTACCATAAACCATAATCATAATCATAGAAACCGTCAATAGACAACATAGAAAACACTTATGCATGCTTTGAAATTTAGAAAGTAAAGTCTACTCACACACTGTCCAAACGGCCCGCTTCCGAGCTGCACGTTTTTCCGTAAATTCTGGAAATCATAATTCCTGTCCAAAATCATTATTGAGGGTCACTAACACTTCAATATACCACATATAATTTTTCCCAATTTTTTCGGGATTTAAATATTTATTTTAAATGTATACGAAAACTTCAGATACACTGAACACTATCGAAACGATATCCGATTTCCTCGAGACTAGTGCCAAAATGTTCGTTACATTAAAAGGAGCAAGTTTCATGTTGAACTCACCTAGAGATTTGGTCCCACGCGCTGCCGTGAGTGGCTCCGTGTGAAGCTCACGCACCAGCTACAGTACCCGTCCCTGTCACTCGTTTCCTGCAATTCAAACCCATTAGCCCGCGACACAACCCGGTTGTAAATCCTTCAATTAAACATCAATTCCCTTAATTAATCCATCATGTAGCATCGCAACCAACTTAATTAGCGGTCTGTAGTATTAATTTCAATCGTCACTAGCTCAAACCAATTCAATTGAATTCAAGTTTCCAACGAATGCTCATCGTCCCAGTTCATCAAATAGTCACCGATTTCTTCAATTAATTAGTTAGAGAGCATCATAGACTTACTTTAAAGATGATTTTGAAATCAATTTCACAAAAATTTACCCCCAATTACACGAACACAAGCTCGCGATTTTTCGAATTCCGCCATGTCTGTTCATAGCTCCAAGAGCTTCGAACCTTGAGTTTCTTGATTTGGATCGACTAATAAAGGTCCCAGAAGTCATAATCTAACCTTAATTCGGCTTGGGCTGTCCTACAACTCGAATTCAAATTTCAATTGTCCAAGAACAGGTTTCGGGTTTTGGATTTTCCTTTCACAATTTTCATCACTTTTCTTCATCTCTCAATCTCAATTCTCTGTTCTCCCTCTCTCAAACTTTCTCAATTGGAACCAAAACGAAGAGATTGAATGAGGTTTGGGTTTTTTGAGCAACACTGATGCTCTGTTTTCCTCCCAAATGCACGGTTCAAATCTTTGGACTCATACCACTGCCACAACACACACACACACAAGTGCACTTGCCACCAATCTTACTTAGAGAGTGACAGATGTCACTTAGTGGCCTAATCATGGTTGAATCAGCCCAATCACCGATCCATTTCCTATTCAATTAACCAATTACCATTTTGCACTTTTCCTTACAAATTACCAAAATTCCCTTCACACTCCTAGGCCCGTAACTTGGTCGTCCGAACTCCGATTGATGCGTACAGCCTGTCTACGAACTCAGCATCTTGAGACCTACCCAACGGTCTTTACGGATGATCCAAAAAGTGTCCCGAGTAAAAAGTCAACTTTCAGCCCTTATAACCAGGGGCAAAATCGTCATTTTCTTCAAATTTTTCAAATTTTCCTCTTTCGAATTTCCGGGTCGTCACAGATTCGATCCTTGGTTTGGGAGGTAAAATCTCACCTAGTTTTTCATGTTTGGACATTCGAGATCGGCCATGTCAAGACCCGACCCTCCTCTGTCAGGTCCCGACTCATCTAGCACGATATTGTCCTCTTTAGGCCACATCAATACTCAACGGCAAGCCTGCGCCCTCAAGGTTTTGTTTTCGGGAGCTTACGGTGCAACTTCCCAGGGGGGTCACCCATCATGGAATTGCACTAGCCTCAACTCGCTTAACTTTGGGGTTCCAATCCCCCCCCAAAGCCACTGAGCTCCCAAAAGGCCTCATGCTAGATAGGTGTGTGCCTACACCTTTAAGGCACACCACCATCTCCTTCCTAGACCATTCCCCCTCGCAGGAATGTGAGATTGTTCACCGTTTCCTCCAGGACACGGGTCTAACAATCCACCCCCCTTAGGGCCCAGCGTCCTCGCTGGCACACTTCCCGGTTGGGGTCTAGCTCTGATACCATTCTGTCAGGACCCGACCCTCCTCTGTCAGGTCCCGACTCATCTAGCACGATATTGTCCTCTTTGGGCCACAACAATACTCAACGGCAAGCCTGCGCCCTCAAGGTTTTGTTTTCGGGAGCTCACGGTGCAACTTCCCAGGGGGGTCACCCATCATGGAATTGCACCAGCCTCAACTTGCTTAACTTTGGGGTTCCAATCCCCCCCCCCCCACCCAAAGCCACTGAGCTCCCAAAAGGGCCTCATGCTAGATAGGTGAGGCACACCTTTAAGGCACACCACCATCTCCTTCCCAGACCATTCCCCCCCTCGCAGGAATGTAGGATTGTTCACCCCTCTAGGACACGGGTCTTACAATGAGAATTGTCAGGACTCGACCCTTCTCGGTCAGGACCCGACTCATCTAGCACCATATTGTCCACTTTGGGCCTCGCCCTCACGTTTTGTTTTCGGGAGCACATGATGCAACTTCCCAGGGGGTCACCCATCATGGAATTGCACCAGCCTCAACTCGCTTAACTTTGGGTTCCAATCCCCCCCCCCCCCCCCCCCCCCCCCCCACCCCCCCCAAAGCCACTTGAGCTCCCAAAAGGCCTAGTGCTAGATAGGTGTGTGCCTACACCTTTAAGGCACACCACCATCTTCTGCCAGACCATTCCCCCCTCGCAGGAATGTGGGATCGTTCACCGTTCCCTCCAGGACACGGGTCTTACAATCCATCCCCCCTTAGGGCCCAGCGTCGTCGCTGGCACACTTCCCGGTCGGGGTCTGGCTCTGATACCAAATTGTCAGGACTCGACCCTTCTCGGTTAGGACCCGACTCATCTAGCACCATATTGTCCGCTTTGGGCCTTGCCCTCACGGTTTTGTTTTCGGGAGCTCATGGTGCAACTTCCCAGGGGGTCACCCATCATGGAATTGCACCAGCCTCAACTCGCTTAACTTTGGGGTTTCAATCCCCCCCAAAGCCACTTGAGCTCCCAAGAGGCCTAGTGCTAAATAGGTGTGTGCCTACACCTTTAAGGCACACCACCATCCTCTCCCAGACCATTCCCCCCTCGCAGGAATGTGGGATCGTTCACCGTTCCCTCCAGGACACGGGTCTTACAGGCCAGAAGCACTGAGATATGACTGTAGAACTAATTAGAATTGAAAATGGATCAAAATTGGACAGTTTAGGAGGTTGAACCGTGGACGTCTGTTCGGCTGGATCGGGCCAGTTTGAACCGGTTCAGACCGGCTGGACTGAGGTTGAAGATGAACAGTAACTTGACGCGTGGCTCCCACGCGCAGCCCCTTTGGGCGGCGCGTGAGGGCGCGTGGGGCCCTTTTTGGGGAAGTTTCCAACATGACTTTTAAAGTATTCGATGTAGCGAATATTTTGGGATTGGTTTCGAGTCGATCGGACATCGTCTCGATAGGGTTCGGGATGTCCAAAGGTTTCAGGGATTAGTTAAAAATAGTTAAAAATTTGGAAAAATTACGGGGCTTTAGTATAAATATTGTGAAGTAGTTAGTGACCTTATTATGAGATTTGGACAGGTTCGGGAAAGCTGGTGATAGTGGATTAGCCGAGAAAGCATAATTGCACTCGTATCGAGGCGGCGGCGCTAATGGTCTGTGAGTGGACTTTGCTTTCTAACTTATGATGCAGCCACTCCCGGCGGCGCGTGGCGGCGCTAATGGTCTGTGAGTGGACTTTGTCCTATTTAATATAACGAACATTTTGACACTGGTTTCGAGGAAATCGGACACCGTTTCGATATTGTTTCGAGGGTCCGAAGGTTTATATCATGTTTAAACTATATATTGAAATCCCAGAAAAATTGGGGAAAATTATGGGATGTATATTGAGATGTTAGTGACCCGTGATAATCACTTTGGACAGGAATGATGACGTTCGGAATTTACGGAAAAACGTGCAGCTCGGAAAGCGCGCGATATGGATGGTGTGTGAGTGGACTTTTGTTTTCTACCCTAAATGCATGCATATATGTTTTAAATGCTTTATGATATTATTTGACCTGATTCGATATGATTGATGTTTTGATATGATGATTTCCGGATTTTGGGAATATTATATTATTTTATATTGCTTTGGGCACGATTTTCGAGAAAATCATAAAATTATGATTTTGGGCGATGGCCTGAGATTTGAGATGGATTTTGACTCGGAATTGAAGTTACGTGATTTAATTGATGAAATTGATTTATAAATTATATGTTGGACATTGTGTAATAAATGGATTTATGGAACTTACTTGTGCTTTGTAAAAGCTATATTTCGGGCAGAGGCCCTGTTGAAATATTGATTTGATTTTGAGATTTAAGTGGTTTTGAAATGAGATTAATGGCTATTGGTGACTGTTCCACATGTACCATCCTCTGTGATTTGATGGTCTCCTCCAGATGTCGTAGATCCTGGAGTAGTCACGATCCACTGACTGGAGATGAGTAGCTCCGAGGGGAGGCTCAGTCTCAGGAGTGTGAGTTTATGATGATATCCTCTAGACCGTCATTGATCCTGGAGATGATATCACCCCAGACGTCGTTGATCCTGGGGAGGTACTCGGACGTGAGACACCCGAGTTGCACGCGTTGCATTGATATCGTGACGGGTTATTTGGATATTGAGATGTGATATTGAGGATTGGTGGTATCATGATTTATTGAGATTTGTTTCCAGATACTTTATATTGCACTGATTTGAGAAACATGAGTTTTATAGACCAAGGGAAAACATGTTTTGATTTTATCGGTCCCCTGTTTATACTTGATTATGTTTTATGATATGCATGCATGTTTACAAAACTGGAGGGTAAGACTGTTATTTGAGAAATGTATTTCTAAAACTTTCTTTTTGTCCACTCACACCTTTCTGTTTTATTGACCCTCCAGGTCATGGCGCGATGATTGAGGCTATTTAGGAGGTGGAGGCATGAGTGGGCACAGGTGCGGATATCCCTTGTTTGGCAAGTGCTGAGGGTAATTTCGGAACTTCAGTTGACTTGTCAGACGGGAGCAGGACTGGGCACGGTTATCGATGTTCTTCGGGGACGGGTCTTGTCACCAAGACACGGGTCTTAGAATCTACCCCCCTTAGGGCACAGCGTCCTCGCTTGCACACTTCATGATTAGAATTCGGGTAGAGACTCGTAGTACATCGTGATTCGGATGTAGGAGATGGTCCAGTGCAGTGGGACGCTAGTTGGGTCCACTGGGTGATAAAATCCAAAGGTTCATTGCTCAGTGATGCTTCTGATTGTGTCATAAAGAAATGGTGATATCGATTGAGTGATACAGTGAAATGGCACCAGTTGGGGTGCAATGGAGCCGGGATTGGGCCCTGCATGGATTGGTGATGTGATAAGCAAGGGAAAAATTGGTAGGCCCGTGACGGACCGTAGGGGGCGTGGTCGGATTGGGACCACATGCCCGAGGATTGCAGTTACTTAGTAGGAGGCCTGAGTAGCCCCTTGAGTGATGACATTACTTATGGTCATGATGTTGTCTTTGGTAGGACCCGGGCTATCCACTCTTCCATGTTTTGGGATTGTGCATTGGATTTTCCATGTTAGTAGATTGTATATTGGACAGATATGGAGATGTCCGTGATTGGTTCAGCTATGGCAGTCGGTGAGCCAACTAGAGCTACAGATGTGATAACATTAATTTTTTGATAGGCGAGTAATTGATGGAATTACGATGATATTTAGGTGGTACCCTTGGTAAGGTAACCAAAGATAGTGAAAATGGTGAGACGTAAGGGGGGTAGACCTATCGATGTAAGGCTACCCAGGATGACAGATGTGAGTAGCCAAATGGCTGACCTCTAGACTTGAAGGATTTGGATGTACTCTTTGGGATGGACTGATTGATGATGCAGGATACCTTTATTGAGTATGTCGATTTGAGATGCCAAGTGTAAGGTGCTCAAGTTCACTGGTCAAAAGTGTGATAGATGTGATTCATATCTGAGATGCCTAGTGATGGCTGATGAGGTATCCTGAGGTTTTTCCAGGATGTGATTGAGTTTATGATGGAAATTATGTCATATATATGAATTGTTTCTCGGACACTTTGGCATGTGGTACCGACGGAAATCCTACGGACTAAAGGTGCAAGTACAAGACTTGGGAAGCACAGGTTCATTCGGCTCAGTGTTGTCATAGGGAACCCAGTAGTGTTAAAAAGGAAAAAGGAATGGCGGTCCTAGCTTACATGTTGATCATGAACAACTTCCTACGGTAATGGTATGCGATACGAATCCCTCATCATGAGCTAATAAATTGTGGCCTGCTAGAAATATGTGATTATGGGGCCCGCGCAAGAGTGGCCAACAGGGTGATGATTAACAGTCATGAGTATAAGCGAAAAATAGAATATTCGGATTTGATATGGCTAAGGGTAGCCAATGATAATGCCTTCGGATAGGCAAATGGATCGGTTATGCTTGTGTATCGATGAGTCAGATATTCTGACCATATTTGAGTGTTGTATGGTACCATGATTGACGGATACTTGGTGTATTCATACATACAGAAGGATATGAAAAATCCTGGACCGAGATATTGAATGCCCTCAGAAAGAACTGGTTGAATGAGCGCTAGGTCTGGTCGACCAACGTAAGTTGTGGAATCGATAAAAATAGTTGGGATTCGTGTGAATCCTAGGAGAACCAAATGTGTTGTTCAATGGAAACCGATTAAAGACTATCATGGGAAACATGAGTTGTTTAAGATTGAATAAATATCACAGAGTAGAGGGGTTCTCTAAAATGTACTGCTAATTATGGTGATTCCCGGTAAGAGGTCAGCATTATTGAGAAGGAAAACTGAAATAAAATAATTACAAGGGAAGAAACAGTGACTTATGTTTGATGAAATCCTTTCTGTGTGCATAGTGATATGTCACTATGAGATTTGGGATTTGATGAGGTGTGCTTCGGTAGCATAAGGCTGGGATTCCCGATGCTAGGTGAACCCTCATGAGTTTTACTTTTCTTGCATGATTTGAGATCGATCATAGTGACCCATAGATCGAGTATGCAAAGCCATACCTCTAGAAAAGAATGTATGAGTATTGTATTGACCATCATGATTACAAGTGATTGATAACCAGAAAGGCTTAATGTGTGATGAGACGATGGTCAGGATACATTGAGATTATGACCGCATTGTCGGGTCAGGTATCATTCGTGAGGAGGCTAATCAGATAGTCAGTCAGGAATTGACATATTTAACAACGTAAGGAAAAGTGAACTCCTATTATTAATGGAACTCCACAGGATTGGAGTGGTACATGATTTTGATCAGTTGGACTATTGGGATCCAACTGCAGAATCATACTTAGTGTATGATGTTGGATGGAGTCGAGGTTAAAGAATGAGTATGAGTTGTGATATCATATAAATGATTGTACTGAGTGCCCGTTATGGCAGCATAGGGGCATCAGCGAAGCCCTTGAGGATAAACATAACAGATTGAACGAGGGGAATGAGTTCCCGATTTCTTGAACCTTATGAGGTTATTTGCCTTGTACTTTCAGCCATTATACCATGTCTTGAGTGGATGACATGTAATTGGGATGATGATACTGTCCTTATGACTTCTAAATTGTGTATACTCGGACGTTGAGCAAGACTCCGTATCCCGAGTAAACTTAGATATAATTACCCGTGAGGCAGGGATTACGACGAAATATGTCTCGATGTTGGCCTAGTGACGGAGACCGGATTATTGAGGTTCCCTAGGTTTGATATGGATCGATCGTCGGGTTAGGTGCAATAGAAGGGTATGTGTAACAACCCGTTCCGAGAATTGGGGTTAGTAGAGTGATTAAGGTGTGATTAGTAAGGTTAATCAGGGGCTAGGTGGTCCCGAGGGGTCCGGGAACTTAAAATGACGATTTTGCCCCTGGGTCGGGCAGAAGTGTTGACTTTTATTTCGGGTGGTCAATTTGAGATTGACCAGTGACCAGGACGTAGTTGAGGACGTTACGAATCCTTAGGCAGGTGGCACGCCCGATTCCGACATCCGAGGAGGAAGTTGTGATGTTCGGAAGGTTGAGGGCATAACCGTAATTTTGGAAAAAAAATAGGGGGGAAAAGTTGACTTTTTGAATAATCGGGTTTTGGTAGGTTGACCTAGGATGGTTAGATAGTTCTTGTCGTCCTGAGTTCGATGACAGGCGGCACGTATTCATCGGACTTACGAGGTGAAAGTTACGGGTCTAGGAAGTTTTGGTAAAACCGTAAAAATGTGTTAACCAGAAGGGTATTTTAGTCTTTTTGGGTTTATGGGGATTTGTGCAGAGAGAGAAGGAATGGACGGCTGGGAGTTAATCAGGTGAGATAAGGAGGGATGGGATGGTGACATGTGGCAAGTGTGTAGTGGGTTCTGGGGGATTCTACGGTGTGTGCACGGTCCTATTTTTGGAGTGTACCCGTGCCCGTGTTCGTGTTTGTGCGCAGAAGTAAACAGAAAACAGAGGAGATCGTGAAGGAAATTGAGGGTGGTGGTGTGAGTGTTGATGAATTGTGAGTGTGTGAGGGTGATCAGAGAGTGAGAGGGAAGCAGTGAGAGAGGTTGACGGTGTGGTGGTTGTGTGTGAAGGTGTCAAGAGCTGCGGGGAAAACCAGGGGTAAAAGCAGGGAGGTTGTGAGGATTGTGGCGGTGACGGCCGTGTACGGGGCAATTGGGACCGTGGTGGTGTCGTGCGGGTTGCGAGGAGTCAGCCACTACCAGCAGAGCTCACGACGGCGACAGGTTGCAGGTAATTTCTATTGCCCCGTGTTCATGCTCTGTTTTGGCCGTGAACTTCAAGTCGGAAGTTGTGGCCTGAGAGGTTGAATCGAAGAGTCTAGGGGAGTTTAGGGAGTTAGTTGAGTCCAGGGCGTCCTTTGGTTGAGCTGCCGTGACGGGAGGTGCACGGTGGAGGTCGGTACGACGGAGGGACTCTGTGTGCCCTGTTTTCCCGTTTTGGTTCAAACCAAGAATCGTGATCCTAGAGACTGAGTCGAAGGTCTAGGCGAGTTGGGTTAGGTTCAGTGAGGTTCAGGGCAGAGTTTGGTGAAGCCACCGTGAAGGGTGGTGAGCTGGGTGGCTGGATCGTGAAACAGGGGTTGTTGGCCGTCTGGTTTCGAGCTTTAGTCGACGGGATTGAGGCTGTGTCGAGGTGATTGGAGGATGGGAATGCTTAGAGTAAGGTTGGACGAAGCTTTAGGTGAAGAAAGGGAAGGAAATCGTGCAGGTACGGCGGAGAACCGTTGACGCCGGTTCAGCTGTAGCCTACTGTGTTGAACCGGGTCGACGTGAGGTTGACGGTGGCACTGTAGCAGGCGCGTGAGGGCCACGCGCAGCCACTTTGGGCGGCGCGTGGAGGCGCGTGCGGCGGTTCTGGGAGAAACGGTCAACATAGTTTTTGGTCTAGGAGTTGTTGTGAGTTCAGTGGAGTTGGTTTCGAGTCGATCGGAAGTCGTTTGAGTGTAGTTCCGCGAGGGTGAATGTGTAGGGTCCCGGGGTTTTAGATCTTTGGTCCGGGAATTTTTGAGGGCTTTTAGGTGAGTGTTCGTAGATGTGTTAGTGACGTAATTTGACGGTGTTTGACAGGATCGGGATTTCCCGAGGGAGCCGAGGAACGGGCTGGACGTTCGGGACGCGAGTAGGGGCTCAGTACTGTGAGTGGACCCTTTTCCTTAAACTCGAGCATGCATAACTGTTTTTATATACGTATTTTATGGTTTTACTTATGAATCTATGTTTATTAAATATAAAGTGATGATTTTATGTGTTTGCACGTTTTTCGAGAAAACGACGGTTTTGGCATGTTTTTCGAGAAAATGTTGGTTTTTGGATTTTGATGACACATTTGGGGATTTCCACCAATAAAGGTTTTCTAATAATGATATATGGGTTATGAAATGTGATTTGTGATTACATGGGGTTTTGGTATGAAAAATGGATATTTTCCGGATTTGGTTCGGAATGACGGTCCTGAACGCCGGAAGGGCTTCAGACCAGTGATTTCGGATTCGGGTTTGGATGAGGATTTGGTAAATGGTTTTCAATGGTTTTGGATTGGATTTGCTGGATCTGGATATTGGGTTTAAAGACCCGGATATATGTGACGGGGGACCGGCCGGATTGGGTTTAAAGACCCGGATTGAGTTTAAAGACTCGGGAGTTTAAAGACTCGGATATATATTGATTTCCCCCGTAGGCCTTGAGTTTAAAGACTCGGGAGTTTAAAGACTCGGATATGATTAAGGCCTGGATTGAGTTTAAAGACTCGGGAGTTTAAAGACTCGGATAGGTCCAGCAGGTTTGATCGGGAAAATGATGTTTTGGTGATTATGGTTTTGATACCTATGCTATGGTTTCTTATGGTATTTTATAGTGTTTCTGTTCTTATGATGTTTATAATGATTATTTTTATCAATGTGTTTATAACTGTTGGTTATGCATGTGGTTTCAAAACGGAGGGTTAACTCGGTTTTCTTGTAAAATGGTTTTTGAACTTTTGTACTTTTGGTCCACTCACATTTTCTGTTTTAAATTGCCCTCCAGGTTGTGGAGCGAGCGCGGGGTCTTGACGTCGAGGCAGAGTCTGAGGCATAGAAGCGACGTGAGGGATCCTAGAAGAGTTTAAAATCTTCTGTGTGCGTGTACTTTCTCGGTTTTTATTTTCCTTGTAATGTAGTGCTATGCTCTGTAAACGATACGGATTTTGGGATATTTTGTAATTACTCCTGCGTTTGACTGGGTTCGAGTGAGTATTCCTTAGGTGTTGTGTCGGGGAGTCAGACGGGAGTGGGATTTACCTTGGGTTTCGGGGTGAAACCGGGGTGGGTCCTGACAATTGGTATCAGAGCATAGGTTTGTCGAGTTTGTGGGGTTTGTTGGTTTGTGAGGTTGTGTTTCAGTTGTTTGATTACTTCTATGCCTTTTTCAGCGTGCGGTTGACGATGCCTCCGAGACGTAGACCCTCTCCACAACCTGAAGAAGTAGCCAGAGAGACGGAGAGTGCTACGATTGAGCGAGCCCAGCGGCTCGGGGCTACTACTTTTAGTGGTGGGGCTGATCCTGAGGAAGCCCAGAGGTGGATTACTAGACTGGAGCGGATTTTTGCGGTGATGCATTGTCCGCCGGAGGAGCGAGTATTGTTGGCTGCATTTTTACTAGATGGTGCGGCGTACGAGTGGTGGTATACCCTCGAGTTGTCCGGCTGGGATGTCCATAGTGTGACCTGGGAGACGTTCAGGGAACGGTTTCTGGAACAGTATTATCCTCGTTCTTTCCGGGATGCCAAGGAGGCAGAGTTTTGCACCTCCAGCAGGGGAAATTTGACAGTGGCAGAGTATGAACGGAAGTTCCAGATGTTGTCTCGGTTTGCTCCTGCTTTTGTGGCCACTGAAGCCGAGAAGTGCCGTAGGTTTGAGTTGGGTTTGCGAGGTGAGATTCGAGCCGTAGTGACAGCTGGATCTTTTGCTACCCTTCGAGATCTGTCGGACGCTGCGGTGCGAGTTGAGGCTAGTTTGCCGGTGCGACGCCGGGAACCTTCTATTCCTGGAGCTTCGAGCCAGCGGACACCGAAAAGAGGTAACTTCGGTGGATCGTCCTCGTCGGGCGATGATCGTTTTGGTAGGCCTGGTAGTGCCCAGAGTTCAGGATTTTGGGGTTATCGAGCACCGCCGACTCCGCAAGCGAGTGCGACGTCGGTAGCATCCACGGGGAGACCGAGCAGTGGACCAGGCTGGAATGTGTGTTTCTACTGCGGGGAGCGAGGTCATTTCCGACGTGAGTGTCCACTGTTGCCACAGGAAGGTGGTGTAGGCAGAGGAGTAGCGGAGTCCGGGCAGAGTACAGCATCAGGGACAGCGGGCACTAGAGGAGGTGGTGGCACAGCCACGAGTAGTTCGAGGGGACGTGGTAGAGCGTCAGGATCTCAGGCTCGGGTGTTCTCGATGACTCAACAGGAGGATCCGGCGATACCAGATGTGGGGACAGGTACTTGTTTTACTTTTGGTTGTTGGATCCCAGGGTAGAGTCTAGGAGTTCGCCTAGAGGACTAGGAGTGTACAGTACGTAGCAGGTTGACGGGAAGGTATAGGAAAGGAGTGACTATAACTGATCGATCTGAGACTGTGGAAGGAGAGAACCCACAAGCTAGAGTTTGCCTTTAGGACTTTGTGAAGGTAGTCCGACCGTGGCCGGCGTAGTAGCCGAGGGAGATGGGTGGACGATTGTTTGGGTTAGTAGTCGAGTTGGTTCGGCAGGTAGGGTGGTTGTATACGAGGATGTACTATATGACTTCTATCGCGTACTGTGACATGAGGTATTGTATAATACCTTTGTTTTCTGTTCATAGAGTTTCCCTTGCGTACACCATGTAGTTGTTACATAGCTAGGATTGGCTGTGGTAACAGTAGCTGGGGACGGAGTGAAATACCCAAGGTGGAGATGATAGACCGGAAACCTAGAAGAGGTTGTTCCTTAGGAGACCCTAGGTGTCGGGAACTAGCTGCGGAATTTCGGGGACGAAATTCTTTTTAGGTGGGTAGATTGTAACAACCCGTTCCGAGAATTGGGGTTAGTAGAGTGATTAAGGTGTGATTAGTAAGGTTAATCAGGGGCTAGGTGGTCCCGAGGGGTCCGGGAACTTAGAATGACGATTTTGCCCCTGGGTCGGGCAGAAGTGTTGACTTTTATTTCGGGTGGTCAATTTGAGATTGACCAGTGACCAGGACGTAGTTGAGGACGTTACGAATCCTTAGGCAGGTGGCACGCCCGATTCCGACATCCGAGGAGGAAGTTGTGATGTTCGGAAGGTTGAGGGCATAACCGTAATTTTGGAAAAAAAATAAGGGGGAAAAGTTGACTTTTTGAATAATCGGGTTTTGGTAGGTTGACCTAGGATGGTTAGATAGTTCTTGTCGTCCTGAGTTCGATGACAGGCGGCACGTATTCATCGGACTTACGAGGTGAAAGTTACGGGTCTAGGAAGTTTTGGTAAAACCGTAAAAATGTGTTAACCAGAAGGGTATTTTAGTCTTTTTGGGTTTATGGGGATTTGTGCAGAGAGAGAAGGAATGGACGGCTGGGAGTTAATCAGGTGAGATAAGGAGGGATGGGATGGTGACATGTGGCAAGTGTGTAGTGGGTTCTGGGGGATTCTACGGTGTGTGCACGGTCCTATTTTTGGAGTGTACCCGTGCCCGTGTTCGTGTTTGTGCGCAGAAGTAAACAGAAAACAGAGGGAGATCGTGAAGGAAATTGAGGGTGGTGGTGTGAGTGTTGATGAATTGTGAGTGTGTGAGGGTGATCAGAGAGTGAGAGGGAAACAGTGAGAGAGGTTGACGGTGTGGTGGTTGTGTGTGAAGGTGTCAAGAGCTGCGGGGAAAACCAGGGGTAAAAGCAGGGAGGTTGTGAGGATTGTGGCGGTGACGGCCGTGTACGGGGCAATTGGGACCGTGGTGGTGTCGTGCGGGTTGCGAGGAGTCAGCCACTACCAGCAGAGCTCACGACGGCGACAGGTTGCAGGTAATTTCTATTGCCCCGTGTTCATGCTCTGTTTTGGCCGTGAACTTCAAGTCGGAAGTTGTGGCCTGAGAGGTTGAATCGAAGAGTCTAGGGGAGTTTAGGGAGTTAGTTGAGTCCAGGGCGTCCTTTGGTTGAGCTGCCGTGACGGGAGGTGCACGGTGGAGGTCGGTACGACGGAGGGACTCTGTGTGCCCTGTTTTCCCGTTTTGGTTCAAACCAAGAATCGTGATCCTAGAGACTGAGTCGAAGGTCTAGGCGAGTTGGGTTAGGTTCAGTGAGGTTCAGGGCAGAGTTTGGTGAAGCCACCGTGAAGGGTGGTGAGCTGGGTGGCTGGATCGTGAAACAGGGGTTGTTGGCCGTCTGGTTTCGAGCTTTAGTCGACGGGATTGAGGCTGTGTCGAGGTGATTGGAGGATGGGAATGCTTAGAGTAAGGTTGGACGAAGCTTTAGGTGAAGAAAGGGAAGGAAATCGTGCAGGTACGGCGGAGAACCGTTGACGCCGGTTCAGCTGTAGCCTACTGTGTTGAACCGGGTCGACGTGAGGTTGACGGTGGCACTGTAGCAGGCGCGTGAGGGCCACGCGCAGCCACTTTGGGCGGCGCGTGGAGGCGCGTGCGGCGGTTCTGGGAGAAACGGTCAACATAGTTTTTGGTCTAGGAGTTGTTGTGAGTTCAGTGGAGTTGGTTTCGAGTCGATCGGAAGTCGTTTGAGTGTAGTTCCGCGAGGGTGAATGTGTAGGGTCCCGGGGTTTTAGATCTTTGGTCCGGGAATTTTTGAGGGCTTTTAGGTGAGTGTTCGTAGATGTGTTAGTGACGTAATTTGACGGTGTTTGACAGGATCGGGATTTCCCGAGGGAGCCGAGGAACGGGCTGGACGTTCGGGACGCGAGTAGGGCTCAGTACTGTGAGTGGACCCTTTTCCTTAAACTCGAGCATGCATAACTGTTTTTATATACGTATTTTATGGTTTTACTTATGAATCTATGTTTATTAAATATAAAGTGATGATTTTATGTGTTTGCACGTTTTTCGAGAAAACGACGGTTTTGGCATGTTTTTCGAGAAAATGTTGGTTTTTGGATTTTGATGACACATTTGGGGATTTCCACCAATAAAGGTTTCTAATAATGATATATGGGTTATGAAATGTGATTTGTGATTACATGGGGTTTTGGTATGAAAATGGATATTTTCCGGATTTGGGTTCGGAATGACGGTCCTGAACGCCGGAAGGGCTTCAGACCAGTGATTTCGGATTCGGGTTTGGATGAGGATTTGGTAAATGGTTTTCAATGGTTTTGGGATTGGATTTGCTGGATCTGGATATTGGGTTTAAAGACCCGGATATATGTGACGGGGGACCGGCCGGATTGGGTTTAAAGACCCGGATTGAGTTTAAAGACTCGGAGTTTAAAGACTCGGATATATATTGATTTCCCCCGTAGGCCTTGAGTTTAAAGACTCGGGAGTTTAAAGACTCGGATATGATTAAGGCCTGGATTGAGTTTAAAGACTCGGGAGTTTAAAGACTCGGATAGGTCCAGCAGGTTTGATCGGGAAAATGATGTTTTTGGTGATTATGGTTTTGATACCTATGCTATGGTTTCTTATGGTATTTTATAGTGTTTCTGTTCTTATGATGTTTATAATGATTATTTTTATCAATGTGTTTATAACTGTTGGTTATGCATGTGGTTTCAAAACGGAGGGTTAACTCGGTTTTCTTGTAAAATGGTTTTTGAACTTTTGTACTTTTGGTCCACTCACATTTTCTGTTTTAAATTGCCCTCCAGGTTGTGGAGCGAGCGCGGGGTCTTGACGTCGAGGCAGAGTCTGAGGCATAGAAGCGACGTGAGGGATCCTAGAAGAGTTTAAAATCTTCTGTGTGCGTGTACTTTCTCGGTTTTTATTTTCCTTGTAATGTAGTGCTATGCTCTGTAAACGATACGGATTTTGGGATATTTTGTAATTACTCTTGCGTTTGACTGGGTTCGAGTGAGTATTCCTTAGGTGTTGTGTCGGGGAGTCAGACAGGAGCGGGATTTACCTTGGGTTTCGGGGTGAAACCGGGGTGGGTCCTGACAATGTGAGTGATTAGATTTCTGGTTCACATACATGTCCTCGGGAGAATGTACTAATTGGAATTTCGAGGACGAAATTCTTTAAGGAGGGAAGGTTGTAACGCCCCGGAAATTCGAAAAAGGAAAATTTGGAAAATTTAAAGGAAAATGACTATTTTGCCCCTGGAATTGGGCGAAAGGTTGACTTTTGGTTTGAGCGGTCAAACGGATTTTGACCGATGACTGTGACGTAGTCCGGAACGTCACGAGTTCATAGACAGGTGGCACGCCCGATTCCGACATTCGAGGAGAAAGTTATGATGTTCGGAAATTAAAGGGTAATTCGGTAAATTGTTTAAAAAGGGGCCATTTGTTGACTTTTTGATTGGGAACATGTTTGGACTTTCCGTAAGTACCGTTTGGGTAGGTCTCGAGACGCTGAATCCGTAGACAGGCGGCATGCATCAATCGAGGTTCGGATGAAAAAGTTACGGGTCTGAGAACGTGAAGGGCAATTTGGTAATTTCTTAAAGAAGGGTATTTTGGTCTTTGTCCTTTTGTTATACTGATGAATCATTAAGTTGAATGACTCATTTCGTTTGTTAAGTGACATTTATCACTTTAAGATGATGAATAGTGGCTTAAATTAATGGTGTAGACTCATTTGGGTGGTGAACGGTGGAATTGAAAGTATGTGTGTTTTATGAACAAAAAAACCAGAGCAGGAAATATACTTGATCTCCAATGAAACCCGAAAATCTGAGGCTGAGTTTATAGGGGATTTAATGAACGTCAAAGAGACAAATGAAAGGAGATTGAAAGAGACTTCGAACCCAGCTGAAATCAGAAAAAAAAAAAACCGAAAATACCTTTAAGGAAGCTAGGATCGAATTTGATGTTGTGCTTGTTTTTGAGTGAAATTGATGTTGCAGTTAGACTTCTGGGATTGATATGAGTCGAGCCACCTAAAGAACGAAGGAAATGGATGCTATTTTGGCTCTGAACGGACTTGGTGTCAGCAAAGGAATTCGAGGATTGAGTCGTGCAATTGAAGAGTAAGAATGAAGAAATTGGGCTTGGAATTACGTTTCTATGGTTCCTGCGAAGCTTCTAAGTGGATCAATTGCACGAATTCGATGGAAATTGATGACATTCGAAGATGAATAGGCGTCGGTGTTCTTCGCAAAATCGAGTTTGATTCAGAGAGATTGAGGTAAGTTAAAACGTAATTGAATGTACAGAACCTTAATTAAGTCCCTAACGATACTAATGGACGCTTCACTTGTAGAACTCGATGTCGAATTGATAGCAATGGAACCGGGTCACCTCGCGGGTCGCAGGACCCGTTTATCAGGTAAACGGGTCGAGAAGATGAACAGTAACGGTGACTGTAGCAGGCGCGTGGCACCCACGCGCAACCACTCCCGGCGGCGCGTGGGAGCACATGAGCGGGAATATCGAGGTGAGTTCAACATGATTTTTGTCCTATTTAATGTAACGAACATTTTGGCACTGGTTTCGAGGAAATCAGACACCGTTTCGATATTGTTTCGAGGGTCCGAAGGTTTATATCATGTTTAAAATATATATTGAAATCCCGGAAAAATTGGGGAAAATTATGGGAAGTATATTGAGATGTTAGTGACCCGTGATAATGACTTTGGATAGGAATGATGACGTTCGGAATTTACGGAAAAACGTGCAGCTCGGAAAGCGCGCGATATGGACGGTGTGTGAGTGGACTTTTGTTTTCTACCCTAAATGCATGCATATATGTTTTAAATGTTTTATGATATTATTTGACCTGATTCGATATGATTGATGTTTTGATATGATGATTTCCGGATTTTGGGAATATTATATTATTTTATATTGCTTTGGGCACGATTTTTGAGAAAATCATAAAATTGTGATTTTGGGCGATGGCCTGAGATTTGAGATGGATTTTGACTCGGAATTGAAGTTACGTGATTTAATTGATGAAATTGATTTATAAATTATATGTTGGACATTGTGTTATAAATGGATTTATGGAACTTACTTGTGCTTTGTAAAAGCTATATTTCGGGCAGAGGCCCTGTTGAAATATTGATTTGATTTTGAGATTTAAGTGGTTTTGAATGAGATTATTGGCTATTGGTGACTGTTCCACATGTACCATCCTCTGTGATTTGATGGTCTCCTCCAGACGTCGTAGATCCTGGAGTAGTCACGATCCACTGCCTGGAGATGAGTAGCTCCGAGGGGAGGCTCAGTCTCAGGAGTGTGAGTTTATGATGATATCCTCCAGACGTCGTTGATCCTGGAGATGATATCACCTCAGACGTCGTTGATCCTGGGGAGGTACTCAGACGTGAGACACCCGAGTTGCACGCGTTGCATTGATATCGTGACGGGTTATTTGGATATTGAGATGTGATATTGAGGATTGGTGGTATCATGATTTATTTAGGTTTGTTTCCAGATACTTTATATTGCACTAATTTGAGAAACATGAGTTTTATAGACCAAGGGAAAACATGTTTTGATTTTATCGGTCCCCTGTATATACTTGATTATGTTTTATGATATGCATGCATGTTTACAAAACTGGAGGGTAAGACTGTTATTTGAGAAATGTATTTCTAAAACTTTCTTTTTGTCCACTCACACCTTTCTGTTTTATTGACCCTCCAGGTCGTGGCGCGATGATCGAGGCTATTTAGGAGGTGGAGACATGAGTGGGCACAGGTGCGGATATCCCTTGTTTGGCAAGTGCTGAGGGTAATTTCGGAACTTCAGTTGACTTGACAGACGGAAGCAGGACCGGGCACGGTTATCGATGTCCTTCGGGGACGGGTCCTGTCACCAAGACACGGGTCTTACAATCTACCCCCCTTAGGGCACAACGTCCTCGCTTGCACACTTCCCAGTCGAGGTCTGGCACTGATACCATTCTATCAGGACCCGACCCTCCTCAGTCAGGACCCAACTCATCTAGCACGATATTATCCGTTTTGGGCCTCCTTGCCCTTGCCCTCACGGTTTTGTTTTCGGAAGCTCACAATACAACTTCCCAGGGGGTCACCCATTATGGGATTGCACCAGCTTCAACTCGCTTAACTTTCAAGTTCCAACCAAACCCAAAGCCAATGAGCTCCCAAAAGGCATCGTGCTAGATAACTGTGTGCCTACACCTTTAAGGCACCCCACCATTCCCCTCCCAGACCATTCCCCCCTCGCAGGAATGTGGGATTGTTCATCGTTCCCTCCAGGACACGGGTCTTACATCTAAGATATGAATTTTGTGCATAGCATATTTGATAATTTTATGGAATTATTTGGACAATATTTTTTACAAATTGGAATTTAGTTTGACTTGAAATATGAGCCCAGAGTTATTAAACGATTTATTGTGACAATGATTTGAATTTTGTTTTCAAAATAATTTTTTTTTTTAGAATTGTATGTAGATCTAAAGTATACGTTTATGAGATTTTGTGGAAATGGTGTTGAGTTGAGAACCAGGTTTCAAAATGGCAATTTGGTTTTTGAAGGAATGAATTTATGATGAAATGATTTAAATCCGATTTTCAAATAAATTACTTGATGATTTTTGGAAATAATTGATTGCTTGAGTACATGTTCTACGAGGTCAAATGAAAAATGTGTTTTGGGATTGAGCTCGGAGTTTGAAATATGGACAATATGGCTATGGTTTATGGGATGCATATATATCATACATGTCGAGCCGGGCTCTAGTTCCCGGGTGGTTGGCCTACTAGTAGTGCAGATATGATATGATGATTTGGCATGCAGGCATCGATGATGAGTTGATTATGTGTGACTGTGGTTATGGTTTTTGATATGGCTTTATGTTGACTTTCTTTATGATATTACTGGTTTCCTAATATCTGCACGTATTTCGATATTTAGATTTGGGTTATGAAATTGATATGAGTTATAAATATGTGATTTCTAGATATATGTAGATTGTTGTGTTATGAACAACCCTCTTCGGATTGCTGAGTTACGCCCAGATGATGTATCACTGGGCAGCCACTAGGATGTTGTATCCCTGAGTGGTTAGGATATGTAGTTGATACTCAGACTTCCAGAGCTGAACTTTATTTTCCTAAGCAGTTGATTAATCTCAAACGTCCAGAGCAGGGTTCTGTTTTTTCTGAGACAGCTATTTGGGCTATGACTCAGTTTTTTCTGAGATAGCTATTTGGGTTATGATTCAGACATCCAGAGCTGAGTGTTTTCCTATGTCGGCCCACACTCGGACGTCCAGAGTTGGGTTCTGTTTTCCCAGGTGGATTTCCTACCAGTAGTACAGAGATAACCCCGCGTGATATTGAGATGTTCTAGTTGGTTTTGGACTTGACTCATAAAATGTTGAGGTCTTGGCCTATGCGTAGTGTCGTGCGTTAAGATTGGAAATTGAGATGTTGAATAGTCAAGCTTGGTGATGAGATGAGTAGATAAGCACGTGATAGTTATAGGGCTGGAAATGATTTTGGATTATTAGTTTGAATAAATGAATTTTACATATTGATAATATAAAAAAAGTGAATAGGTCTAGATAGTAAAAGAGCTCAGAAGTGAAAATCATAGTATCTGTTGATAACTTGGACCTAAGAGTGATAAATAAATAAGTTTTCCGTTTAGAGTTAGAGTTTGCGGTTTAAGACGATGAAAAGTCTTTTGTCGAAACCAACACATGAAGTGATGTTTGGTTGAAAAACAAGCGTATTAGTGATGAAATAGATTATGAATATAAAAATTAGGACTCCAATAAGAGTCAGGATTTCTATATATACGTTGAGTTATTAGTGCAGGGTTCGAGAAGTGCTGGAAGGTGAAAAATTTATTACAGTTTGAATTTTAATAAGGGTTTTCACTTAAGTTAAAATTTTGTCATGATGATTAATTTTAGTACTCGGTTGTCCAATTTGAGTATGAACATAAGATTGGCTTTATTTTTAAATTTCGAGAACGAAATTTTTTTAAGGGGGATAGGTTGTAACGACCGGGAAATTTCAAGAAAATAAAATAACAGTTTTACCCTTAGAAGGGCAAATGTTGACTTTTTTACTAGGAAATCTTTTGAATATTTCGTGAAGACCATTAAGAAGGTCTCGGACTCCTGAGTCTATCGACAGAAGATATGACGGAATCGGAGGTCGGATAGGATCAATACAGGTAAAAAATGACTAAAGGCATTTTGGTAATTTTGTGAGAAAGACCTAGAATAATCTAGGTTTCTCTTGATTTTTCCCTCCCAAAATCCCCACCGACGTACTCTACTATATATATATATGTGTTGTGTGTGCACATGGGGAGGTCGATGGGTGGTGACCGAAAAGGAAAATGACCACCCAAACCAGCATGTCAAAAGAAAGAACACCAAGGAAAAGAGAGAAAAAGAAGGAAAGGAAAGAGAAGAAGGGAAACACTGCAACAATGGAGGAAAGCAGTGGAGGAAAGAACCTCCATAATCTAAAACTCGTGTAGCTAAAAATGTGATGTGGGATATCAAATTTTCCCAAGGTCTTTACGCTTGGAACTGAGAGTTCCAAAATAATGCATGGATCCTTACGGTCATTGTGAGTAAGAAACGCAGGGTTTGGACGCTGGGAACACTAGAATAAGGAATCTAACAGTTGGCCGAAAGTTGGAAGATTATATAACCAATTCAAGTACGTTCTTTTCTTATTTTGAGCTAACATATCTCTTTCTAGGATCAATTAGAAGAATATGGATTATTAAAACGTGAAAACCGGATGAAAAATAAGAGAGTTTGAACCAGGACAAAGCCACTGGGTCAGGCAACCCGAATCCCAGACCCAATGAAGGTCAGGGGCGAGTGGCGCATGAGACAACCATTTGCCGTGCAGTCAACATAAAAGTTCAAGCCTTCGTTGTTATGAGTCCAATGGTACAATTTTGAGGTTGATCAAATATCATTTAAGGACAATTTTGAGTGCTCAAAGTTTATGTGCTATTTAAAATTATTAATTAAGTCCTAACAATGAGGAATGTTGATATGAGGTTATTTTGAGTCTCAGTGAAATATAAGATGAATTATGGTGAATTGAAACATGTGAACGGATGAGTACTTAAGAGTGTGCTTAAGGGCTTAATGTATTTGATCATATTGTTGTGTATATTGTTTATGCTAAGGACTTAATTATGAATATGTTTGAGTATTATTAAATCTATACTAATAAAGGGATTTATGGAAAAGCGAAAATGATGTTAGTTAAGGACTTGCGTTTATGATTGGTCGTACATGAAGACATTTCCAAAAAATGGGTATAGTCTATATTATGCAATGTAAAATTTTATACTATACGAAATATGTGAATAATTATATATTTATGGTTATTTTATTAATTCCATTACATAATTGATATTATAAATCGTGACAAATTTAAATAAGACCGAATATGATCATACTAGACAGGGTCAGCGAGTTGGATGTGTGTGGTACCCCGCAAGAAAGAAATTATGTTTGGTTAACTATTAAATAAGAACAAAGAGTAACAACAAAAATATCCTTTGTCTAACAAGATTTGTCAGACAGGAGCTGGACCGATTTTATTTTCAAGGAAATTAGGGACGGGTCCTATTAGACAACCTCAAATTCGATGATCCAGTGAAATTGATCCATCATTTATCATAAGTACGACACTCGTCAAATTCAAGTTTGTCCTTATAGTAAGTCTCCAACGGGTAATCAAACCCTTTCTTGTTGTCACGAGCATGGCTGGCTGCTGCACTGAGCTCCTCAACCTCGTCCCATGCCGCCACACACTCTCCACTTGCAAGGTCGTTTGAGCATATCTATTGCGCTTTCTTGATGTTGTCTGCCACCTTATCTGAATTTTTCTATAAATCAACAAAAGCAGTCGAACTCTTTGTATCGAAGAAAAAGCGGAGGGCTGACACGACCCATCCCGATCCTCCCTAGATTAACGCGGGATATGCCATCCTCTCGTCTGACACAATTTGCTAGACCAGGGATACACCTAAACCCTCTCAGGGCATCCAGAGTGCACCAGGATCGGTGGTAGCATGTGATGTATCCGTCTCCTCTGTAGCCTGCATCCGCTATCAACTTGAAGGGTATTAAAAACCAGAAAAACTGTGAGTGGACGAAAATAAATAGTTTATAAAACACATTTCAGAAAAAGACATTTATACCCTCCATTGAAAAGCATGCATGCATATAAAACTAGTTATTACAACCAATTGCCTTAAATCAAATCATAGGTTTTCCAAATCAAAACTCAATGAAAAATGCTTATCAATCAAAGTCATTTCTTCATCCCAATTAATAGGGCCTTAGTCCAAAATCATCTCATATTGTGTGGGAACTCAGCCCAAAACACAAATCATGTGGGTCGCTGCCCAAATCAGTAAACACAGGATAACCAATGAAATAAAATGTAGTTAACCAATCCTCAGCATCCCAGATGCCTAATCAATATTGTCACGGTCCAAGGCTACGCGTGCCGCTCGGGGGTCTTAAGTCCAAGTAATCCCCTAGGTCCACCAGTGTCTGGGCGGTACCATAATGTTATGTCTTCCCGGATCACTGCCCTGGGTATGATATCCCAGATGTCTAATCAATAATAATCATGATCCTGAGTCTCTCTACGTGAACCTCTTTACGGTCTCTCCGTAGCGCAACCCCTCTTAGGCAATACGCCGTGACTACTCCAGCGTCCCTGAAGACTGGAGGAGACAATCCACTCATAAGGATGGTATATTTAAAAATCGAAATCCAACTAGTGGAAAAGCATCATAAAACCATTTATACCTCAATTCAAGTTTATAAATATTTCAACAGGGTCTCGGCCTAAGGTATAACTTTCAAAACCAAATCTCATTAGGGTCTCCAAACCCGAAATTACATTTCATAAACCATAAATGGGACTCATGCCCAATATCATAACCAACTAGGCTTTAAGCCCGATACCGTAAAATCAATTGGGCCTCAAGCCCGGAATAATGTTTCCAAATCCGAGATCATTTCATTGTTCAAATCATTTGAAACCATAAACACGTATAAAAACCAAAACATAAAGCATAAACCCTCGATATACGTGCAACATCATATTAATACAAAATTACCAAAATACCACAATCATATGCACTCAAGGCATCTCAAATCATGTATTTAAAACATATAAAACATTTATGCATGCATCATATTTAAAAATCAAGTGTTCACTCACATACCGTCCTTGCTACGCGCTTGCAAACTGCTTCGTAAGCCACTCGGGGCTATACTGAACTCTTCGGATCGTCCGGACTTGTCCAAAACATACTTAAAAGTCACCACCAAGCTAGACAAGTCCTAATAAAAAACTCTCAAAACTCCCAGAAAAGTCAACATGTCTCGGACATGCACCCCTAGGCTAAAAGCCTCAATTTGACCAACCTAACGATCTCTGATTGACATGAAACCACCCCCATTGGATTTAGATTGTTGAAACCTTTCAAACAAGATCGGTCCCACCTTGTAATTTGTGCCCATGCGCCCCCACGCGCGAGTCAAAGTTCCTAGTCAACGCTGACGTCATCGAAAGTCAATGCTGACGTCATCAGTCAATGGCTGACGTCAGCCTGACAGGTCTAACACTTGTCAGGTCTGAGACGTGTCAGGTCTAACAGTGCCATGTGTTAGCACCTAACTAGTCCTTTTATCTGACACCTGTCAGTGCTGACTGGACCTGACAACTGTCACGTGGCAGCCCCTAATTGGCCACTTGGCCTGACACCTCTGACTAGATGATGATGTCGCGTGCTGACGTCATCACCTTCAACCTCTTGATGGGTCGACCCAGACCCTTGCAACCGGATCAACCGGACCCGCAACCTAACCCGATCGGATTTCACTCATCCGACCACCATTTTCCACCATTTTTGATCCCCTAGACTCGTCTAACACCCAGAAATAGATCCAAGGACTCAAAACTAGCTAACAAGGTCCAGAGATTAGCTTCCCAAGCTTGAACAATCCGACCAACTGCAACCTCGTTGTGCCATCGATTTCGGCTACCTCAGCCTTCCATTCTTGGTTCCTCAGCCTCACAACGACCCAAGGAACATGTTTTGATAAACAAAAACCCCTAACAATCCCTTGAAATCGAACTCGAAAAATTTGAAATCCAAAGCTTACTGTTTCGAGTTTCCGGCCACCGTCCACAACTTTCCACACCATTACCACCACCGTGATCGTCCTCTCTCACTTCCTCGTTCATGCCAACAACAATGGGTGAGGATTGGGGGTTGTGTGTTTGAGTTTTGGGGTGGGTTTGTGTGGGTTTCGAGTTAGAAAGAACAAAGAAGATGAAGAACAAATATCCTAAACAATTGCTCTCCCCAGATTTCAATCCAATCCAAAACAGCCACTTGTACAATTTTCTCGTAAAACATGAATAGTACAATTTTCCTTACGTGAACCATAACTTCTCAGTCGAATATCCAAATTCGACGTGTCGCCTGCCTACGGATTCGTAACATCCCGATCTACGTAATGGTCCTCGATTCTTGTGCATTTGACCTCCCAGGTCAAAAATCAACTTTTTGCCTATTTACAAGGACAAAATCGTCATTTTATGCCGATCGTCCGAAAATCCATGACTAATTCCCAATTAGTCACGATAATCCTCAATTAGTGCTTAGTTAATCCCGCAAACTCGGGACGGGTTGTTACAAGGGCAGTGTTGGCAGAGGTGGGCGGTTCAATGTGAGACTTTTTTCTTGCGGTTGTGTGGGAGAAGAACTTAAGCCAAAGCAATTGAACTCTTTCAACAGATGCAGAAAGCTCTCTCCCCCTCCCAAGCCCGGAGATTGCAATTAGAATTGCTCCAACGATGGAAGGATTTCTAGGCTTGGGAGGAAGAGAGCTTGGTGTAGAAGTCAGGGAAGTAAGTGTGGAGGATTTTGGGGAGTTTGAGTTGGAGTTTCAGAGGAGAGATGATGAAGTTGAATAGTTTTTAAGGGGAATTTAAGGGAAAAAAATAGTAGTTTTAATGCTGTAAAAGACGAAATTTAGTACATGGTCCAACATACCTAATGTTGCTCTTATTCCCAGTGCAAAATGGAACGAATTTTCGTTCCTAATACATTTTGAGACACGCTAGCGTATTTCTAGTGCATCTATAATAAAAAAAACTTGAATTGATTGTGCTAATTTGTAAATTTTATTGGCATAACTTAATTTTGATGGTATGTCTTTATGGTTCATTTTAAAACTGTCATTCGGAGATTTTCCTTTGTTAATTTGCTTTGGATTTTTTTTGAATTATACGAGTTTAGTCTTTTTGTATCTTCTATGTTGTTGAATCGCCATATATGATCGTAATGTCAAATCATTGACTTAATAGTGTCATAAATTTGATATTAAATGTCTCGTGAGTACACTGATATTATCCTATACAGTATTGTAATTAATAGATTAGTTGTTGACAAAGGGTATTTAAGAGTATAAGAAATGAGAAAAAAAAGATCATATATAATGTTCAATTTATAGCTCGCGTTAAAGTTGAATTTATAATATTCCGAAATCATTTCAAGCAAAAATAGAATAATTTAAACCCTAAAATTAATTTGTACTTATGTTTTTCCTTACTATTTATTTTTCTCCAAAGTGAGTTCTGGTTTTTTTTTTTTTTTTTTGCCTCTTTGGTCAAGAACTTCAGCTAATTGAGCACAATTTACAACTCAGTCAGGTCAAAGATGAAACTAATTAATGTGTTTAATTATAAGCAGAGTTTATACGTACACCTATTAACTACACCTATTAATATTTGCAATTATTACTCTAGTACTTACTATCAAATCTGGCCCACACCCGACAACAAGGGTAAAACTTGATTTACCGTCACAATTCCGATCACGTTTAAAGAATAATAATTTTTTTATTTAGGAAGAATTAATATTAAGCAAATGGAGACTAAGTTTTATGCCCAATAAATGAGTTTATTATATTAACAATTAGGTGTTTGGATAAATATGTTAAAATCGCTAATCGATTTGATTCAAACCATTATTGAACAATAGTTTGATTTTGACAAGATAAAAATCAAATATTTTGATAATTCAAATTATTCTGTTATTAACAGTTCCATTTTGGTTTCATTTTGAAAATTCATTGCAATCAAAATTGACATGTTGAGGAAATTTGTAGCATTCACTTTGATTGGTTAGAAAAAGCGTACTATGTACCTTTTTTTAGCAAGCAAAGAATAGAACAATTCATTCAACCAACCTTAAAACGATTATAATTTTGGTTTGGACAAACTCCTTCCAAGAAAGATCCTCCACAATCCAAGAATTATCAGCTAAACAATCGTCAAATAGTCTAAGAATAAATTTAGACAAAACCAACAATAGACATAAAATAATAGGAGTTTCAGTTTGCTGCAAAATCGAGAAGTTGATAAAAAAAAAAAGGTAACAACGACTAAAACTTCCCCACAACATCCTTTTTTCCACAACAGACTATCAAGATTCTCCCTCAAACTACACTGACAAAGAATGGGCTATATGTAACGATCCGTCCCAAATTCCAGGATTAGATTAGTGACTAATCACGATTAGTGAGGCTAATCCGTGATTAGTTAGGCGAAATCGGACGAACGATGCGAAATGACCGTTTTTCCTTTGGGCGTGGGCAAAACGTTGACTTTTTGTTCGGGCGGTCAAACGGACTTTGACCAATGACCGTGACGTAGTTCGTGACGTCACGAGTTCATAGACAGGTGGCACGTTCAATTCCGACGTTCGAGGAGGAAGTTATGACATTCGGAAGTTAAGGGGCATTTTGGTAATTTTAGTAAAAAAGGGCAAATAGTTGACTTTTGGACCGGGATGTCCGAGGGCCGTGGACTATTACGTAGATCGGGACGATACGAATCCGTAGACAGGCGGCATTATTGCACGAATTACGAAACGAGTTAACTTTTGGACTTTAGTGGGGCCCAGATATTTAGTTCCTGCCCTATGGATGAGTGACAAGTGTCACCCATCCACTGGACATTCCTTCACATACATGCATCGATCATTTCCTTCTTTGTTTTCAAACCAACCCGATCTCACACCATTTCCTCACCCATGAGCAACCCAAACCATCATCACTTCACTTAGCTAACTTGAGGATGAGACCATGAGAGACTGAGGAATGAGAGGAGGCTGCTGGAAGCCTAAACCGCCGCCCACGGCGGCGAGAGGAGGAGAAACCCGAGAGGGTTCTCGGTAAGGCTCAAACCTCCATTTAAATTCAATATTACATTATGGGTCATTTTGGTAGCTTCCAATGAATTAAATGGGTTATTAGGATTGTGTTAGGAAGCCTAGGATGGCTGTGAAGCCATGGGTGCAGTTTTGGAAAACTTGAACCGTTTGGTTCAAAATCAAACCATAGGATTTAGACGTTTTCTGTTGCGTTTAAGGATTGGAATGGATAGAAAACATGAAAATAGGAAGAAAGGAATCAAAAAGGAAGAAGTAGGATGAAAAATGGGGTGTCTAGGGCTGTGAACCGGTCACGCCGGTCCAACTGGACCGGCCAAACCAGGTGAACCCGCCACCTGAACCGGCTGGAGCTGGAAGACGATGAATAGTATTTTTTACCTTCTTGGAGCGCGTGAGGGCGCGTGGGCCATAATTTGGGAAAGTGTTCAACATATGAAATCTTCTATTTGATGTAACGAAGATTTTGAGACTGGTCTCGAGTTAATCTGACATCGTTTCGATAGGTTTCGGGGTGTCGGAAGGTTTAGGGTCGGTTTAAAAATAGTTAAAAGTTCGGAAAAATTACGGGGCTTTAATGGGAGATTAATTAAGTAGTTAGTAACCTTCTATTTTTAATTTGGACAGGTTTGGGAGTCCCGGTGATAGTGATTGGCTCGGGAGAGCCTATGGCACTCAAATCGAGGCGGCAGCTCGGACGGCCTGTGAATGGACCTTGTTTTCTAAATTGGTGCATGCATAAATGTTTATTATATGTTTTAAATACTTGTTTGTGATGCCATGAGTGCATTTGGATGTGTGGTTACATATAGACACGTATTTCGAGGTTTCGGCCCTATGCGGTGCCTATACGGGTCTGTCTGTCTTTATTGGTCTAAATGAAATGGTTTTGGATTTCCAAAAGGATAATGAATGTGATTTGATAATGTTGATTTGGATGTTTGTGAATTATATGGTTTCACGTATTTCGAGGAGATTTACGTGCTGGCACGTAAATCGAGATTTTCCGATTTTACACTGATTTTCCATACTTATGGTTTTGGATATGATTTCATGAAATGGTTTTGGATTCGAAAAGGTAAACTCGGGTTCAAGACCCATTTGATTTACGAAATCGGGCCGGAGGCCCAGTTGGTTTATGATTCGGACTTGAGGTCCAGTTTCTATGTGGATTCGGGCGTAGCGCCCAGCTATGTGTTACAAATGATTTTTACGATTCATGACGGTTTATGGAAACCGGCATGAACCCTTAAAATGGATTTATGGGTCATGATGGTTTATGGGAACTGGTATAAATTCATGAAAGGTTTTACGGTCCATGACGGCTTATGGGGGCCGGGAATAAATCCTGGAAAGGTTTAAAGAATGATTTCAAAAGGTTTTTCATATTCCATCCTTTATATGTGATTGTCTCCTCCGGGGAAGGTCGTTGGCCTGGGTGGACCCCGGAGTAGTCAGAGAGCACTGACTGAGTGGAGTCACCCCCCAGTTGGGTTGCTTACTCTCAGGATGGGCATGGTTCGTTACCTCTAGGGAGGGTCATTGATCTACGGACATTGACCTGAGTGGACCCTGGAGAGATTTGGGTTTGAGACCCCGGTTAGCACGCGCGTAGCTCTATATTTACCGTGACAGGTTCTGGATATGAATTATAATGGATAAACATGATTTCAATTGGGTTGGGAAATTGTGTTTATGATAATAAATGGATTTGGGCTGAGATCCCACAGATGTTTAATATGTTCTGGTTTTCTGTAAATGGTTTTGGGCAGGAGCCCGTGTGACTTGTATTTACGGAATTTGGGGCTGAAACCCTAATTATGGTTGTTTAAACATATGTGTTTGAATAAATGGTTTTACTATGCATGCATGCTTTTTAGTGAAGGGTATAAAGGTCTTCTTATGAAAATGTTTTTATAAACTCTTTATTTTTGTCCACTCACAGTCTTTCTATTTTTAATACCCTTCAGGTTGTATACGGTGTGGACTGTAGTAGGGACCGAGATATCACATACCTCTTCCGGATCCTGGCATACTCTAATAGCCCGGGAGGGCAAAGGTCGGAAATATCCCTTGTCTGACACTTCGTGTCAGACGAGAGCAGGGTCATCCCGCACTAATCCCGGGGGGATTGGGATGAGTCATGTCACTATACTCGCCAAGGGGAAAGAGCACTCGCAAATAGGAGACTATTTAGGGAAAACATCCAAATCAACTAGCAGGAAAGCAACAACAAGAAGAAAATAAACCGAAAAAACTACTTAAGCCTAGTCCTCAACCCAGGAGGAAAAATGGCCAACACGGATCAATGCCCACCCACGAGAAAGTGATAGGTTTCGCCAACCTCGGGACATGCACATGGAACGCACTGCCACACCAATTAGATCCGTCGCCCGTCGTATCACAAAGAAGATGGCAGCCTCCATTACCACCAAAAAGTAGAAAATCACCGCACACCGGTGATAGAAGAGAGCAAAAATCGTCCATGAAGATAAGGGAGCGGGAGCAAAGCAAAAGGCCAAGGGGAAGACAAGGGCCAAGAGGGGGCAAAGGTCTTATTTAGATCTACCATCAAGAGGTGAAGATCAAAAAAGGAACCCCGACCCTAGATCTAGGGCCAGTTGGGTGAGAGTTAGAGCAAAGAAGTTGCTTTTGCTTACTATGTACCTTTAGGGCATGTATAATGAAATTTATATTATATTACAAAAAGATGTACTAAAAAAATATATGAGCAATATTGTAAGCATGTAGTTATGCAAGTTATCAATAACACATCCATGGAACGTACAAATCTCAACTATATGTCATGCATCTATTTTCAAAATAATTGAAACTTTGAAATTCCTTATTTTTATTTAACTCGGTTTAGATTTCATGGAACTTGAAATTTTTCGTCTAAATACAACCTCATGTATTAATTTCAAAATTCAAATGTGTGAAAGAATTAATTTCAAGTTTAAAATATTTGAAATTTTATTGTGAATATATGAAGTGCAAATGTGTGCTTCAAGTGAAATGTGAAATTATTTATCGTGCAATGATGTATTATTAATATCTCATATTTTGTAAGAATTTGTATTATATTATTGGAGATAGATAACATATTACTTTTTGTGTCCAAACCGTTTGGATCGATTCAAATTAACTTGTTTTTGAATTGTTTTGATTTTATTAAAAAAATATGTAATTAAAATACAATAATTTAATTTTAAATATTATAAATATCTATATTGAACTATATTTTATCTAGTCCTATTTACAATACAGTATAGTAATGCTCATATTTATGTATTTTGTAAGCAAGTGGAATATGCGAATGGTACGTGTGCGATGAGATTTAGTAAATTATTAATAATACAGGTAAAGAGCTTTATTTTATTTTAATAAGTTAGATTTTTTTAATTTGACTTATGTAGTTTTAACAGTTAGGTACGTGTGCAATGGCCTCAAAGATATGACTTGAATTCAAAATTTAGGTAAGATAGCTAGCTTATGTTGTAATGAGAAATCCACGTACCTTTTCCATACGTAGAAATAACTTGACGAAATGAGCAGAGTATTGGTAAATTAATACTTTGGTGGGACCCTCTAGGTCCTGCAGAAACAATAATGGACCCATCAGACCTTACGTGTGCGATCCCAATTGGTAGGAAGACGTCGAACAGCGAGCACACTGTACGAACAACTGGAGACTACGTCACCTGCGGATTGTACCCCTTCTGGGTGTGATCAGACCGATCTGATGGCGATCTGATGGGCGGGGCCATCCTCAATTTTAATTATCGACCGTCAGATATCTTTTGCTTGGCGACAATGCTTTGTTACCGATTACCGATAACAAAGACTGACAGCCGGTCACTCTCACTTAAACTCACTCACCTTTCGTACGGCAAAGCCTGTTGTTCTCACTATCACTCCCAGTGATCCCATCACAGCCACTCCCCAGCGTTGATTTTGGATCGAACGGCAGACGATAGAGGATATTGATGGAGAGTGAGAATCCATGTATGTAAGACAAAACGCAATGTATGCGTGGGTCTAGGAGATAAAGATGTTCCTCGGTGGGAGCAAAAGTGGTGAGAGCCGTTGGATTGGGATCGGACGGGTGAGATGGGGTTTGGGTATTGGCGCCGAGTGATACTGGTGACAGTCCAATCAAAATAAAGACTGAGATCTAGCTGGGTGACCCACGTGGTTGTAGGGGGAATAGGAAAACAGAAGAATATCAGAAGGCAGGCCGAGTTCAGCACTTGAGCTGGAGCTAAGTGTGAGAAATTCAAGAAAGTTTAATTTCCTACAAAAAAAAAAAAAAAGGAGCAACAAATTCGAGATATAATATTCAATCCTTCCCTTTCTTCCCAAATTTTGTTTATTGGTTTTTGAGCCTGAGTTGATGGATTTACTTCAATTCAATCTTTTACTTTATTATTACTTTAATTTGGTTTGCTTTGGTTTACTTTGATTGACCCGAAAAGATTTTTCAGTAATCTACTAGTTTGTTTGTTTTTTTTTTTCCCGAAATATGATTGGAACGTGATATTTTCCACTTTATAGTGGAAATGAATATGCATATTTTCTACTAAAAAAATGCTATGAAGTTTATAAAATTAAAAATAAAGATAATAAAATGTTCAATTTCCTTGTAACTTTTGAAAGAAATAATTGTGAATAATTACACAAACATTGCAAAAGGAACAATTTTGTGAGGCATTGATTGATGAGTTCACTCCATCGATCACGTCAATCGTGAGAGAAATGTGAATACAGAAACCCTAGTGGAATTTGCAAGGAGACACAAGGACATGGTTGAGTTTTTTTCTATTTACTGATAAATTGGTTCACCATTTACGCATTCCATCTTTTCATATTACTGCTTTTAGTTGCGGATGAAATCTTGGATACACTTTGGATGTAATAACACAAAGCGGCCCTCATGTTTTTAGGTTAGCCAATAAGGAGAGTACTCTTTTGGCAAAAATAAAAATAAAAAAGGGGAGTACTCTTTTGGCAAAAAAAAAAAAAAAAGGGGAGTACTCTTCCTCAGCTTCACTTGACAAATATCTCCCGTCCATGAAGGCATCACGGATTGTAGTGAAGGCATATTTTTTATGGAGCAACAATAGGATGGAGGAAAGCACACTAACAAGAGTAAGAAATCAAGAAGATTTTTTTACGGTAGATGTATCAGTAACATGCCAACGTATCTCATAATGTATCAGAAACATAAATTTGTTTCACTTTGCATTAGAAATGAGTACAACGTTATGTCCGTTGTATCATTTAACTAGCAAGCACACTAACGACGTTTATGTTGCACATGTGGCATCTACCTGGCGTCTAAATCGATCTTGTGAGTGAGTAGTTCAAACATTTTGTGCAGATGGGAGATTTATAAAATTAGGGCGAGAAGAGTGCCCCAAAATTAGGCGATTCTGATTGACTTGCGGCAACGAAGATTGAGAAATAGAGGAGAGTGGAGTGAGGGAGCAGCATCAAAGTCACTTCTGTGGGAAGGTTGCGACAGTGAAGACGTCCGGGATCGATGATAACTCAGGGATGAGGTTTCTTGTTTGTCCAGATCGTTGGGTAAGTAAGTAATTGAAGTGTAGAGATTTTGGTTTTGAAAGGAATTTGTGTTTGGATATAATTTCTAAAACAAAATCTGGATAATTTCAATTTTGGATGATTTCTGCCGTGTGTGCCCCTTTATGATTGGAATTCTACTTGAATTTGAAACAACAGCTCAAATTTGTTTAATTCTACAAGTATTTGCAATTTCATTTCCATATAACCAATTGTAGAATGGTTTGATGATGCATGTGAAATCTCATATAGGTCGTCGCAAAGGGTGTAATTTTTAGGAGTGATTAGATCCGAAGATGTGCAAAAAGTCAACAATAATAATTCCCGAATTGCTCAAGAAGCTTGACATTAGAGAAAAACAATTGTTGAATGAAAAGAGGAAGGTGTTTAAGCTTAGAATTGCTTTTTTTTTTAATGTTGGTTGTATTGTTTGGAATTACGTATGTGTAGGATGTTATAAGCAGAATATTATGAAAGATGTAAGCTTGAAGTAAGTAAGCGGTTAAAGTAGGTGGCAATAGGATGTAATGAAAGATGTATGGTATGAGCCTAAATGTTATGAAATTGTGGAATTGTTCACTTTGGTTGGGAATATTTTTTCTTATGAATTGTTATGAGACTTGGCCAAGTTGAATATAGAATTTTGGCCCAAAAAAAAGTATATCACACTATGCATAGAAACTTAACAATTTGAGCTTACAAAATGACCATAAATGGAGCATAATATTGACATTCAAATTTGGACTATTCCAATTGAGTAAAATTCCAATTGTTACAGGTTTAAAACACCTAAAGGGTATTTTGGGTAATTTGGAGAACATGGGCAATTTGGTCTTTTTAGGTGTGAGTGTTGAGTCAGCAAAATAATTCAATTGGGATGGTGACATGTGCCACGATCCTGTCTGGATTAGTGGCTTACTGCCACAGAAACTCTGTCACCTCCGTACTTATAAACCCAGAAGATAAACATACACCAGACCCTTGAATTGGAACCTTAGTTTGCTCTAGCAGAGAGAACCGAGAAGAAGGCAAAAGGAAAATAGGTAATAAGAATGAAATTTGAACCAAATTGGAATAAGGAAGAACATGACCCCTATTCCTGGAACATATTTAAACCAGTATCACCCCAAAAATTGGTCCTTTCGTTTTTAGCCATTAAACCTTAAAACTGAGAATCCTAATAATAGCCTTCTCAAGTTCGTGAGATTACGACGAGCAAGAAGATTGAAGGTTTTAGCATGGGAAAACCCCTAGAACGAAGCTGGATATTTGGCCAGAATTTGAAGTTGAGTTCATTGATTTTGGGGGAAGGTTTTTGTGAAATTAAGATCATATACCTTTCACTAGGATTAATTCAAGCATGTTTGGCATTCATAACGTAAAAATTGGAGAGGAAATGAAGGATTATTAACCGGGTCAGGGACGATCATTAGCGCGTGGGGAGACATTGTCTGACTGGCCACCGACGAGTGATGGGGAGTCTCTGGTCGCAGTGACACGACCGACCCCCTATCCCTCGGGATTAAGGGCTAAACCGACGTCCAACCTCCATGTAACGCGTAAGCTAGACAGGAGATTTCCAAACGAATCGTCCACAAGTTCCGGACTTCTCAGAGCACGCAGAATCTACAGTGGATCGCGTGTGTGATGTCTCCGTCCCTCTCTACCAACAGCCTGCACCGCAACAACCTGTAGGGTAAGGAAAACATAAAAGACTGTGAGTGGACAAAAATAAATAATAAGTTTAGAAAACAGTTTATCAGAAAGACATTTTATACCCTCCATTTAAAAAACCAATGCATGCATATCAAAAATCATGTCATAAAACCATTATTAAAAACCATCAAGTTATCATCGAAATCCAAATCACATTTGAAAACACTTTTGAAATCCATTTCAATCAATCGAACATGCTCGATCTATCCGAGTTTTTAAACTCAATAGTAATCCGAGTCTTTAAACTCAATCCAGGCCTCAATATAATCTGAGTCTTTAAACTCCCAAGTCTTAAGCTCAATAGGCCTACGGGGGAAATCACAATATTCGAGTCTTTAAACTCAATCCGAGTCTTTAAACCCAATCTGGGCCCGCCTCCGTCATGTATCATATCCGGGTCTTTAAACCCAATAACCAGATCCAGCAAATCCAATCCAAAAAATTGTTTTAAAACCATTTCCAAATCTATGTCCAAATCCGAATTCAAAATCACCATTTCGAATTCCAAGCCGAATCCGAAATCATCATCCCGAATCCAAATCCAGAATCATATCCATAATCCATTTCCAAATCCGAATCCGAAATCATCATTCTGTAAGCCGGCATCCGGAATAATCATTCCGAACCCAAATCCGAAAATCCACTTTCAAGTTACAAAATCGAATCCCGAATCATCATCCTAAAATCCGATTCCAAAACCCGAAATCGCGTTTATTGAAACCACGTTTATGAACTGGGCCTCAAGCCCGAAATCACTTTTCCAAAATTCATTTTAAATCATTGAAATCAAATCATATTTCAAATCCCAAAATCAAATCATCAAAACCATGGTCAAATCTCAACATAAATCGTAAGCTCGTAAAACGTGCAAATACGTAATCATCTCGAAATACGTGTAAAACCGTCAATCATCAAGTTCATAATCATAAAAATAGAAATCACGTATAGAAAACATATAAAACATTTATGCATGCATCATAAGTTTGAAAGCAAAGTCCACTCACAGACCATTTGTCAGGGCCCACCTCTAATCCCCCAGGATTAGGGACTAAACCCTACTCCCGTCTGACAACCCAAAAACGAAAGACCGAAATAACCTCACGAAAACCACAAATTACATTGTCAGATGCAGGAGAATTTAAAACAGCCCAATGTCAACATCTATACAGAGCATAGTACAAAAACAAAGTGAAAACAAAACCAAAACACGGAGTACACGCATAACGGAAAGTTTGAAACACTCCGGGAAAACTCTCGAGTACTCTATGCCTCCGACGCTACCTCAACGTCAACCCCCGCGCTAGTTCCACGACCTGGAGGGCAAGTAAAAACCAGGAAGTGTGAGTGGACCATAAAGAATAAAAGTTTCAAAAACCATTTTATAACAAACCAGGGTTTGGCCCTCCGTTTTGAAAACATGCATGCATAACCCATTAAGTAAACACAACTATAATTCACATAGTAATCATCATAAAAACATTTATAATTCACAAAATAGGCATCATGAAAACAGTACGATAAAACATAAATCCAAGTCATCATTATCCGATCAAACCTGCTGGACCTATCCGAGTTTTTAAACTCCCGAGTCTTTAAACTCAATCCAGGCCTCAATATAATCCGAGTCTTTAAACTCAATAGGCCTACGGGGGAAATATCAATATATCCGAGTCTTTAAACTCCGAGTCTTTAAACTCAATCCGGGTCTTTAAACCCAATCCTGGCCCGTCCCCCGTCAATCACAATATCCGGATCTTTAAACCCAATAATCAGATCCAGCAAATACAATCACAACCATTTGAAAACCAATTCTAAATCCACATCCAAACCCGAATCCAAAATTACTGGCCCGAATCCCTTCCGGCATCCAGAACCGTCATTCCGAACCCAAATCTAGAAATCCACTTTTCAACTTTAAAACCAAATTCCGCTTTCCAAAATCAGATTCTAAAATCGAAAACCCTTGATCATCAAAATCATGTTCCAAAATCCATTTATAATCATTGAAAACCGTTTATCGGTTGAAATCCCAAAACCCTCGCAGCATAATCAGAAATCAAGCATTTCTCGTAAAACGTGTCAAATACGTACTTCCTCGAAAAACGTGCAATGAAGTAAAACAGTTATAACATATTCAAATAACCATGAAATCACATATAAAACCATAAAACAAGTAATTAAAAGCAGTTATGCATGCTCAGTTATAGAGAAGGGGTCCACTCACAGATACCGGGTACGTCACTCGCGTCTCGAACGTCCTGCACGTTCCTCGACCTCCTCGGGGATTCCCGATCCTGTCACAAGTCACCAAAACTCGTCACTAACACGTTCACCAAGGTTCTCCTAATTTCCCACAAATTCCCCGAACTTCTAAACGTAACGAACCGAGACCCTAAACCTTCGATCCCGTAGAACTAACTCTAATCGACGTCCGATTAACCCGAAACCTACCCCAAAAGATCCGTTACAACATCTAGATCAAAAACCTAGTTGAACAGCTCCCCGGAAACCGCCGCACGCGCCCCCACGCGCCTGCACACAGTCACTGTTCATCTTCAACCTCTTGACGGTTACTGTTCCGGACCGGCGTGGCCGGTTCTCCGCCGTCCGTCCACCATTTTCCTCCCTCTTTCCATCGTTCTCTTCGTCCTCTACCAAGCAATCCATTCCCCTCGATCAAACACGACAATCCTACCTCTAACCCATCGTCCCTAGCTCGAAACAGAACCCGTTCAAAGCCCCTGTTTGCACTCCCGGCCACCAGTACACTTCCCCTTCACGGCTGCACAACCAGCAGCTTCCTAGGACCCTACTGAGTCCCCTAGACCTCACCAGTCTCCTCGACTCAGCTCCTACCTTCACGACTTTCAGTTTGAAATTTACGGAAAAACAGAGCATCTAAACGGGTTGAAGAAATTACCTGTGCTCAGGCCGCCGCCGTGAGCTCCGCCGTGGTTATGCGACCCTTTTAATCCTCCTCTGTCCTCTGGACACCACCACCAGCCTCGATTGACCAAGCACGTCTGCACTACCACCAAACACCCTCTCTGTTTCCCTGAGAACTCACCCCTTACCTCACACGAATTTTCCTCCCAAATCTCTCACTCCAACTCACTCATCAGTTCTCCCTTCATCTCTGTTCACTCTCACCAGATCACAACATCTCACACACTCCCTTCACCTGATCGATTTCCCTCTCAAACCTCACTCTGTTTTCTCTCAAATGCACGACTACACAGCCCAAATAATTGGAACCATGCACACGCCTAGAACCCACTAGACGTAGGGCACGTGTCACCATCCCAAGGGCCAAACTCAAAATATCCAATCTCCACTGTACACTTGTCCTCATTAGATTGCACAATTCCCAATGTGCAAAAAGACCAAAATGCCCCTACTTGTGAATCAAAATTATCATTTTGCCCCTCACCGTTCTAGACCCGTATCTTGCCCGTTCAATGTCCGATGAAGGCATGCGACCTGTCGTTGAACTCAGGACGATGAGATCTACCTAACGGTCCTCGGTCTACGTGAAATTGACAAGTCTAGCTAAAAGTCAACGTTTTCCCCCTATTTTAACTAAATTACGAAAGTGCCCTCAACCTTCCAAACATCATAACTTCCTCCTCGCATGTCGGAATCGGGCATGCCACCTGTCTACGGACTCGTGACATCCCGAACTACGTCACGGTCATCGATCAATGCCCAATTGACCACCCGAACTAAAAGTCAACTTTTTACCCAAACTAGGGGCAAAACCGTCATTCTACACTAACGGGCCAAAAGTAACCAACTAAACACCGATTAGGCTTACTAATCCGTTACTAAACACTTTACTGATCCCAATTCTTGGGACGGGTCGTTACACCATTAGCGTCGCCGCCTCGATACACGTGCAAATACGCTTTCCCGGCTAATCCACTATCACCGGCTTTCCCGAACCTGTCCAAATCCCATAATAAGGTCACTAACTACTTCACGATGATTATACAAAAGCCTTGTAAGTTTTTAGAATTTTTAACTATTTTTAAACGAGCTCTAAAACTTTTGGACATCCCGAAATACATCGAGACGATGTCCGATCGACTCGAAACCAGTGCCAAAATGTTTGTAACATCGAATACTTTAATAGTCGTGTTGGAAACTTTCCCAAAAGGGGCCCCATGTGCCCTCACGCGCAGCCCAAAGGGGTTGTGCGTGGGAGCCACGCGCCCACTATTCATCGTCTCCTACCTTGAGACCCACCCGGTCTGAATTGGTTCGAACCGGCCCGGTCCAGCCGAACCGGCAGTCACGATTCAGGGTCCAATTCCAGTCCGATTTCAATCCTGTTTCTTCCATTAATTTTGTCCTTTCATTTCTAATTGGTTCCTATAATCTAAACATAAACTTAAAGTCAGATATCTACCTCATTGATCGAGTAAAAACCGTCGACTTTCCTTCTCTCTATTCTCGTGCTTCCCAGCCACCATTTCTCATACTTTCAAGCTTCTTAGCTTTGTCTTGACCTCCAAAATAAGTTCCAATAACCCAAACATATCAATAATCACGAAAAACAAACTTCACTTTTTTTGAAGCCAAACTAAGGTTTCTCGGGTTCTACCTGAAAGCGCCATCGTGGCTCCACTGTGGCCACCACCGCGTTCAACTCAAGCCCTCCTTCCTTTTTCCTTCCCAATTCATAAGCCATAGAGGCGGTTTAAGGTCTATATGGATTGCAGGTTCAAGGTCTCTAGCCACGACAACTGTTGTGATTAAGCCACCATCATCCTCCTACTGCCATGTTCTTCATTTCTCATTCACAGACCAAAGCAAGAGATGACATTGGGAAAGATTTGTGAAGATTGGTGCACGGGGTGCCTGTTTTCTGTGTTTCCATTCCAAACATCGTGCACAATCTCATTCCTATTTTAATAAATAATTGAGATGGTGGGGGAGGCTTCTATGACCTTCCAGTGAGGGACAAGTGTCTCAAATCTGGAGGGTCACCATCCCTAGGCAGCCACATGTCCAATTTTAACTGGGCACAAATCCCAATGCAACCAAATGACCAGAATGTCCCCAAATGGAAAATTACCATTGTGCCCTTCGCATGTTTAGACCAGTAACTAAACCGTCCGAAGTCCAATGGCAACGTGCCGCCTGTCGTTGTACTCAGGGGATCGAGACCTACCTAACGGTCCTCGACATACTTGAGAAATACCTGTTATACAAAAAGTCAACAATTTGCCCCTTTTTCACCAAATTACCAAAATATCCCTTAACTTCCAAACATCATAACATTTTCCTTGAATGTCGGAATAGGACGTGCCACCTGTCTATGAACTCGTGACGTCCCGAACTACGTCACAGTCATCGGTTAAAGTCCATTTGTGTAAGACCCGTGTCCTGGAGGGAACAGTGAACAATCCCACATTCCTGCGAGGGGGAATGGTCTGGGAGAGGATGGTGGTGTGCCTTAAAGGTGTAGGCACACACCTATCTAGCACTAGGCCTTTTGGGAGCTCAAGTGGCTTTGGGGGGATTGGAACCCCAAAGTTAAGCGAGTTGAGGATGGTGCAATTCCATGATGGGTGACCCCTTGGGAAGTTACACCATGAGCTCCCGAAAACAAAACCGTGAGGGCGAGACCCAAAGCGGACAATATGGTGCTAGATGAGTCGGGTCCTGACTGAGGAGGGTCGGGTCCTGAAAATTTGACCACCCGAAAAAACGTCAATGTTTCGCCCATTCTAGGGGTAAAACCGTCATTTCGAATCGTCCGTCTGAAATCACCCAACTAACCACCGATTACTCACACTAATCCATCATTAACTACTAATCTAATCTCGGTTTCCGGAACGGGTCGTTACAATCTCCCCCCTTAAAGAATTTCGTCCCCGAAATTCAGAATCTAGGACGTCTGCAACTCCTCGGGGAATCCAACTTATCTCGCACTTAGGTCCCCTACCTGGTGTCCACCACCTGTCAATCCAGCCTTATCCTGATGTTCCAAACCGTTACCAATAGTAACACCACAACTGTCACCACAACTTGGCCAAGCGAACCCATTTGACTAACTGTGGGTCCATCTGGCGATCGTCTCATTCTCACTGAGGTCAACACATGCCAACTCGTACCCTCGTTACCTCTAACTTCGCACTAGCCGACACTCACGCGCCATCCAAAGGGGCTGCTCGTGGGCCTCACGCGCCTGCACCAGTCATCTTCTTCCTCGGGTAAACCCGGTTCGACCGATTCACGGTTCAGCCCGAATCGTCGTGGCCGGTTCACCCGCATCGACGTGGCCGGTTCACCCGCTTACTTCGATCATTTTGATTCCGTTTTCGACCATTCCAAGTTCTACAAGTTCGTCTATCAATTTCCTATTTAAGTACCTTCTTAAATCAAAGAATGGAGTCGAGATCAAACATTTTCATTTCTCATTCAAAACCATATTTTCCTCCTCTGTCTCTGGCCACCACAAGTCATCACAGTCCCTAAAACCCGTCCTAAGCACTTCATAGGACCTCCAGAAACAGGTTCCACCATTTAGAATCGATCAAAACTAGTTAAAACCGAAGTCACCATTATTGAATTCAAACTTACCCGTTCTCGGGTTCTACATCCATTGTCCACGACAGGCCATCCTTCACCACTCCTCAGTCACGTCTCACCTTCCTGATCACCCTCTAATCAAATAGAACTGTCATTAGTGGCTTAAACTAACAATCCAGTTTTGAATTTAAGAACAGGACTTACTGTCCTTACCTTTGTTTGACCACCACCGTGCACGACGGTGCTTGGTAGCAGCACCACCACCTCTCATCGTCTATCCTCCCATTCTTGTTCACAACTCAAGGGCAAATGATCGCCGTGGAGAGTGAGAGGGTCAAGTGTTCCTCACGGGTCCTCTGTTTTTATTTCTCTGTTTCTGTCAAAACCGTGCACGATTACATAACCCATTTAACAAACTTTGAGGCGGCTGAGGATTGTTCCAAAATCCTCTAGAGATGGGACAAGTGTCCCCATCTGGTTAGACAGCAAACCCAAGGTAGCCACCTGTCCAAGTATAACTGGGCATAGCAAAAAGGCCAAAATGCCCCATTGATGCCCAAATTACCATTTTAACCCTCATGTAATTAAACTCATAAAGTTGTCATCCAATTTTCAATTGACGCATGCCGCCTGTCGTTGTACTCAGGGAATCGAGACCTACCTAACAGTCCTTGAATTACGTGAAAAGTCCATGTCGTCAGAAAAGTCGACAAATTGCCCATTTTTTTACCAAATTACCAAACTACCCTCGAACTTCCGAACATCATAACTTTCTCCTCGAATGTCAGAATCTGGCGTGCCACCTGTCTATGAACTCGTGATGTCACGAACTATGTCACAATCATCGGTCAAAGTCCAGTTGACTGCTCGAACAAAACGTCAAACCATTCACCCAATTCTAGGGGCAAAACCATCATTTCGCACCGTCCGTCCGAAAGCATCCAACTAATCACTGATTAACTTCACTAATCCGTCATTAACCACTAATCTAATCCCAGTTTCTTGGACGGGTCATTCCATACAACCTCATGTAAAATGCACAAATACTACTCTGATACCAATTTGACATGACCCACCCACAATCCCCCGAGATTAAGGGCTAAGTCATGCTCCCGTCAAACTTACGCGTGACACGTAGGATAAACCGACGTCCAACCTCCATGTAACGCATAAGCTAGACAAGGGATTTCCAAACGAATCGTCCACAAGTTCCGGACTTCCCAGAGCGCGCAGAATCTATTGTGGATCACGCGTGTGATGTCTCTGTCCATCTATAGTAACAACCTGGAGGGTATCGAATACATAAAAGACTATGAGTGGACAAAAATAAATAATAAGTTTAGAAAACAGTTTATCATAAAGACATTTTATACCCTCCATTTAAAAAACCAAGGCATTCATATCAAAACCCATGTCATAAAACTATTATTAAAAACCATCAAGTTATCATCGAAATCCAAATCACATTTGAAAACACTTTTGAAACCCATTTCAATCAATAAAACCTGCTGGATCTATCCGAGTCATTAAACTCAATAGTAATCCGAGTCTTTAAACTCAATCCAAGCCTCAATATAATCCGAGTCTTTAAACTCCCGAGTCTTTAAACTCAATAGGCCTACGGGGGAAATCACAATATCCGAGTCTTTAAACTCCCGAGTCTTTAAACTTAATCCGGGTCTTTAAACCTAATCCGGGCCCGCCCCCGTCATGTATCATATCCGGGTCTTTAAACCCAATAACCAGATCTAGAAAATCCAATCCAAAAAACCATTTTAAAAGCATTTCCAAATCTATTTCCACATTCGAATTCGAAATCACCATTTCGAATTCCAAGCCGAATCCGAAATCATCATCCCGAATCCAAATTCAGAATCATATCCATAATCCATTTCCAAATCCGAATCCGAAACCATCATTCCGTAAGCCGGCATCCGGAATAATCATTCTGAACCCAAATCCGGAAATCCACTTTCAAGTTACAAAATCGAATCCCAAATCGTCATCCTGAAATCCGATTCCAAAACCTGAAATCGCGTTTATCGAAACCACGTTTATGAACTAGGATTCAAGCCCGAAATCACTTTTCCAAAATCCATTTTAAATCATTGAAATCAAATCATATTTCAAATCTCAAAATCAAATCATCAAAACCATGGTCAAATCTCAACATAAATCGTAAGCTCGTAAAATGTGCAAATACGTAATCATTTCGAAATACGTGCAAAATCGTAAATCATCAAGTTCATAATCATAAAAATAGAAATCATGTATAGAAAACATATAAAACATTTATGCATGCATCATAAGTTCGAAAGAAAAGTCCACTCACAGACCATTAGCATCGTCGCCTTGATACTCGTGCAATACGTTTTCCCAGCTAATCCACTATCACCGGCTTTCCCAAACCTGTCCAAATACCATAATAAGGTCACTAAATACTTCACGATGATTACCCTAGAGCCTCGTAATTTTTCCAAATTTTTAACTATTTTTAAACGAGCTCTAAAACCTTTGGACATCCCAAAACACATCGAGACGATGTTCGATCGGCTCGACACCAGTGCCAAAATGTTCGTTACATCGAATACTTTAAAAGTCATGTTGGAAACTTCCCCAAAAGAGGTCCCACGCATGCTTATGCGCCGTCCAAAGGGGCTGCGCGTGGGAGCCATGCGCCCACTGTTTATTGTCTCCTACCTTGAGACAGACCAGGTCTGAATCGGTTCGAACCGGCCCGATCCAGCTGAACTGGCGGTCACGGTTCAGGGTCCAATTCCAGTCCGATTTCAATCATGTTCCTTCCATTAATTTTGTCCTTCATTTCTAATTGGTTCCTATAATCAAAACATAAACTTAAAGTCAGATATCTACCTTCTTGATCGAGTAAAAACCGTCGAATTTCCTCCTCTCTGTTCTCGTGCTTCCTGGCCACCATTTCTCATACTTTCAAGCTTCTTAGATTTGTCTTGACCTCCAAAATAAGTTCCAAGAACCCAAACATATCATTAATCACGAAAACAAACTTCACCATTTTTGAAGCCAAACTAAGGTTTCTCGGGTTCTACCTGAAAGCGCCGTCGTGGCTCCACCGTGTCCACCACCGCGTTCAACTCAAGCCCTCCTTCCTTTTCCCTTCCCAGTTCATAAGCCCAAAGGCAGTTTAAGGTCTATATGGATTGCAGGTTATGGTTAACTCTGTTTTCCTCACGGTTTATCTCACGGGTCAAGGTCTCTAGCCACGACAACTGTTGTGATTAAGCCACCATCATCCTCCTACTGCCCTGTTCTTCATTTCTCATTCACAGATAACGGCAAGAGATGACATTGGGAGAAATTTGTGAAGATTGGTGCACGGGGTTCCTGTTTTCTATGTTTCCATTCCAAACATCGTGCACATCTCATTCCTATTTTTAAAAATAATTGAGGCGGTGGAGGAGGCTTCTATGACCTTCCAGTGAGGGACAAGTGTCCCAAATCTGGTGGGTCACTATCCCTAGGCAGCCATATGTCCAATTTTAACTGGGCACAAATCCCAATGCAACCAAATGACTAGAATGTCCGCAAATGACAAATTACCATTGTGCCCTTCGCATGTTTAGACCAGTAACTAAATCGTCCGAAGTCCAATGGCAGCGTGCCGCTTGTCGTTGTACTCAGGGGATCGAGACCTACCTAACGGTCCTCGGCATACTTGAGAAAGGCAAGTTATACAAAAAGTCAACAGTTTGCCCCCTTTTCACCAAATTACCAAAATATCCCTGAACTTTTGAACATCATAACTTTTTTCTTGAATGTCGGAATTAGATGTGCCAGCTGTCTATGAACTCGTGACGTCCCGAACTACGTCACAGTCATCGGTCAAACTCCATTTGATCGCCTCAAAGAAAAGTCAACGTTTTGCCAATTCCAAGGGTAAAACTGTCATTTTGCACCGTCCGTCCGAAATCACCCAACTAATCACCAATTATTTACACTAATCCGTCATTAACTACTAATATAATCCTGATTTCCAGGACGGGTCGTTACACGTAGTCAATATGATTTTTCATGCTTTTGATGTTACAGACATGTTGGTGCAAGTTTCAAGTCGATCAGACATCGTCTCAAAGTAGTTTTGTATGTTCGAATTGTTTATGTTTAGGTTTTAAGTATATATATTATCCCGAGAATTAGGGAATTTGAATATGAGTTTACTTTGGACATTAGTGATCCTTGCTTATTATTTTTGACTAGTCAGATAGCTCACAGGACTTCAAAGGAGCACAACTCGGGATTGAGCTGTTTGGACAGACTGTGAGTGGAAATTTCTGTTAGAAACTGTTATGCATGCTTAGTTAAATGTTTTAAATGTTTTATTACCTGATTTTGATTGCAATGGACTGAATAAATGATTCTAAATGTGTTTTGATGAATTTTCAGATTTAGAATATTTGCTCAGGATTTCATTGATTTCTGAAGACGAATTTTATGATTCTTTTGTGGAAATAGTGTTTTCGACTCATGCCCGATTTGGAAATGTTTTGATTTGGTTTTGAGTCAAACATTTACGTAAAAACAAGTTTTATTGGTTTATAATTATTTTTCGTGGTTAAGCATCCTCGTGTGATATAGTTCCCTCCAGATGTCAGTTTGGAAACTTTTTCCTAGAGAAGTCAAGGTACGACATTGTCTTGATGTTAGTTTGGAGACTCATTCCCAGAGATGTCATTTTAGTTTCATTCATACGTCGACAATGCCAGGGAATACCACCCGAAGGTTGTCCGTTCCCGGGGTATGCTAGCACAGTTTGGATGTGACCTTGTTCCTAAATTACCACCTAGACGGTAACTTTATTCTTGGAGATGACTCGGATGATGCGAGAATGCAGTTCCCGAGTTTGCTTACGCGTTGCGTTGATTGATCATAATAACTGATGCCCGAGTATCTGAGGGTTTGTTGTGTTTGATTATTGATATTTGTGTCCAAAATTTATCACATGAATTGATAAATAGGAATTTTAGGGAAATCTGAGTCACCGACTTTTAGTACATTTTATGATATGTGGGTCCCATGACTTATGATTTGATTTGAATTGAAATTTAGTTGTTTATGTTTTACTTTATACATACATATTTTAGAACTAGAGGGTAAGAGTTTATCTTCTCAAAAATTTATTTTCAAATGATGCTTATTTTTTGTCCACTCACATTTTTAGTGGTTTTGTTGACCTTTCAAGCCGTTACAAATAGACCGGGACTGATCTAGACATGAAGTCATGAAAGAGGCATAAATACCATTAACCATTGTCTGACGGGTATTGAGAGTAATTTCGATTTCAATTTATTTGTCAGACGGAGTAGGACTTGACATGATTATAAGAGCATTTTCAGGAATGTCTTGTCAAAAATGTCCCTGAGACCGTTGGTGGAAGAGTGGATGGTATGATCAAGTGGTATTTTCCCATTGATGGATGGTATAAGTTGAACTTTGATGCCTCTGTGAAAAAAAGATGAGGTTGTTGATGGAGATGTGAGGAAAATGTCCCATATCGGAAAAACAAATTACAATTTGTGCCTTAAAAGATTTTGGGCTACTCCTCACATTGTCAATTGGTTTTGGGGTGGAACCTCAACTTCTTACATGGTATTAGAGTGGGGTTATCTCTCGTGATTGGCTTAACCATCACACTTGTCACACATACCCAATCAAATCGTCACGTGATAGGCTGGAAAATCCGCCACACATGAGGGGGCATGTTGAGGAAAATCGGCCACACGTGAGGAGGCGTGTTGAGATGTGAGGAAAATATCTCACATCGAAAAAGTACAACTACAATTTGTGCTTTATAAGATCTTGGGATACTCCCCCCATTATCAATTGATTTTGGAATGGAATCTCAACTTATTACAGTTATTAGAGAGCATGTGGGTTTTCCTTTTAGCGCTGGGGTCTGATGGAGTGAAATAACTAATTCCCTGGTAGCTGAGGGGGCGGCTCTCTTGGAGGAATTGAATTGGCTTTAGAGATTGGTTGTCTTAAATTTGTAGTAAATTTTAAAAATATTTAGCCACCTTTCAGAATTTCTAGGACTAATTCAAATGTTCAGAAGTAGAATTTTTCCAAACGATCTGTTTTTCACATATTTTTCGGGAAGTAAATTTTGTGACCGACTCATTGAGAGAGCTTGGCCTCAACCATGACATGAACTAGCAATGGGATCTATTGCTTGCACATGAGGGTGATTTTTAGTGTTGTGCTTGCCCTAGGGCTCCACTTTGTTTTACACATTTTTTGTTTGCTGGTAAATAATATTCCGAACAGTATTCTCAAATAAAAAATAAAAAAAAATGTCAAAATACATAACTCATACGAAAGTACGTAAGTTGGTGGTAGAAGTCATTAAAAGTTCTCGGTATGATGGAACTTCGATCTGGGTGAGTCACTAGCCATGGGACTTTATACCTCAATAGGAAGAAGGAAATGAAAACTCATAAATGTTGGAATGTACTGGTTCATCCAATTGTCACATGTGACGTGCTTCATAATTTGACAGCATCTCCAGAGAGAGCGAGGGAGACAGAGTGAAAAAAAATAAAAAGAAAAGAGACTTGAGAGAAGGTATACGCGAAAACTTACCCACGTCATTTTTTATTTTACATATAATAATTTGATCGAGAAATAATATAGTTAGTTATATATTGGTTACATGTATACACATGGAGAATTTTTTTTCTTTCTTTCTGAAGTGTAATGAATTGCCACCAAGCTCATTTATTAAAATACAGGTGACGTAATTTAAAAAAACTATATGTGATGTAATAATATAAATAAAATAATTGATATATTACTTAATAGTTTCTGATATATTTAAAAATTGCTTATCAGAGAGATGGTGGTAAGTCACTTCGATGAACTAGAAAATCTCTGTTCCTATTCTTATATATATGGCTGTGGACAGGCAGAGTCGAGAAGACTAATTGATATGATATGAAAGGAAAGGCAATGCAAAAGCCAAAGAGGAGATCACATCATTACGCATCGTTAGTCTTTTACAGAAAATGGGTAATTATTGAATAGGATATCTAAATTCAAATTATTAAAATTTTATGGATTCGATACAATTTGAATTTTTTAAAATTAGAAATGAAACTGTTTCGATTTAAATCGTTATTAACGCTTTAATTTGAATCGAAACGGTTTGAAATTATTCAGACATAAAAAATACAATAAGTATATTAAAAAATAGTAAATATATTAAAAAATAGCAAGTATATTAAAAAAGTAAGTATATTAAAAAAACAATAAATATATTTTAAAAATAGAAAAAATATTAAAAAATAGTAAGTATGTTAAAAAACAGAAAATATATAAAATAAATTAGAATATTAAAAAAGTAAGGATATTTTTAAAAAAAAATGTAAGAATACAAAACAGAATAATTAATATTCAAAGTTTTGTATATTAATTTTGTGGAGAATTGGATTGTAAACATTATCATTATTTTGAGATTTAGCAAATAAATATTACTACTAAATAATATTTTATTATACTTTTATCTAAGTATATATATATATATATCTCTTTGAGTGTATTTGGGTATATTTTATTTTGTATTAATAATATATTTTTAAATTAATATATTACTTAATAGTTCAATTTGGATTTATCGAATTTTCAAAATGAAAATTCAAATCCAAACCATTATTAATGGAGCGGTTTGGATTATCAAATTATTTGATTTTTATTTGATCAAATTTAAATTGTTGGATAAATAACAATTTGAACCGAATTAGTTGACGATTTTAATAAATTTATGTCCACACTTATTACGGAAGAAGGACCATGACCATAGAGCATGTGAATTGAAGTGACAAAAATAATCGAATAGAAAGCAACTCCCTTTGGAAAGCTTTGGGTTTGTGCATGTGTTGGTGTGTTTGCTTTACAACTGAAAGGGTAAAGAACTTTCTTAAATCGAGTAAATATGCATGATGAAAAATTGATGTGCATTGGCTTTTTGTGCCAACTTACAACGGTGACAAAGTAATCAAGTGATTTTTGAATGTGGAGCACTCAGAAAGTGACGTGAGGGTTTTGTGGAGGGGTGAAAATTAAAATTCAGATTATCGTAAAGGGGATGATATAATCAGTTGAGCACTCGTTTACGATTAGTTTGTTGTCGTTAGTGCGATTATTAAGTGATTAATTTGTTGTCGTTAGTGCATAATGGTCTCAAACAATGGTGGAATTCACTTTATCTTTACTTATTAAATTGTAGTTAAGATTTATTCAAGCCTATTTTCAATTACCAATTTATTTATTGCAGAATTTACAGTAGATAGAGATCCTCAGAAAAATATTCATTTTTTTTTTAGAAAATACTTACGTGAATAAATCAATCCAATTTTTTTTTATAAATAAATTAAAATTAATATCACTTCTTTCAATTCTCATGGTGAGAAACTAAAACTGAGCTAGATTGTGTTCTTGTCAGACGGTCCAATCCTACTCTAAACTAGGCCCAAATCAAGACAAATATTTAGACCAACACCAAACTTGACACTTGTGACACAAAGAATTAGACGAGGGATAACTTGAACCAACAGTCCATTCGGGGCTTCCAGAGCGTGCCCGGATCAGTGGCGGAGTGTAATATCTCGGTCTCTGGTACAGTTAGCACCGCGATCAACCTGAAGGGCATTAAAAACCATAAAAACTGTGAGTGAACGAAAATAAATGATTTAATCAAAATTTATTTAATAAAAGACATTTATGCCCTTCAAGTAAAACTATGCATGCATACGCAAATCAGTTAATTTAAATATCATAAAAATCGTTTAGAAAACCAAAGTCATTTCTTTCAGTTAGCACCGCGATCAACCTGAAGGGCATTAAAAACCATAAAAACTGTGAGTGAACGAAAATAAATGATTTAATCAAAATTCATTTAATAAAAGACCTTTATGCCCTTCAAGTAAAACTATGCATGCATAAGCAAATCAGTTAATTTAAATATCATAAAAATCGTTTAGAAAACCAAAGTCATTTCTTTCCTTAAATCATTAGGGCCTTAGCCCAAAACCATGAAATCCAAACATGTGGGAACTCAGCCAAAAACCGTAAATCCAAATCATGCGGGCCACTACCCAAATCCATAACCACAGAAATATCATTTCATCAATCCAATAAATTATGTTTACCAAATACCAATCATCGTCATCCCAGATGCTTAGCGTCCGACGTCATATCACGGTCTAAGGCTATGTGTGCCGCCCGGGGTCTCTCCGGGTCAATCTCTAATATCCCAGATGTCTGACGTCCCAAACGTCTAATCATAGCAATCCTGCTCTTGAGTCACTATATTGTCCGGTCGCTCCGTGCAATGACTCCTCGCAGACAATGCGCCGTGACTTCCCCAGTGTCCCAGACATCTGGAGAAGACCATCCACATATCTTCATATAAGTATGGTATATGGAAAACAGCTTATAAAATCATTTCAAAACCTTTCAAAGGGGCCATGCCTGGAATACCATTTCCATAAAATCACCGTAAATCCCGAAATCCAATTTCTCAAATCCAAATCCATTTAAGGTCTCCGAACCCGAAATCACATTTATAAACCACAAATGAGACTCATGCCTGATATCATAACCAACTGGACCTCAAGCCCGATATCGTAAACCAACTGGGCCTTGAGTCCGATATCTCATTAAATCAAATGGACTTCAAGTCCGATAGTTTCCAAATCAAATGGGTCTCATGCTCGATTTCATATTTACAAATCCAAAACCATTGCATTAAACCATTGTTGAAAACACAAGCACATATAAATCCACATAAAACCATACGCCTCGAAATACGTGCAAATACGTAAATATCAAATACCAAATACCAAATACCAGAAACATACATACTCAAGGCATTCAAAACATAGATATAAAACATAGAAAGCAGTTATGCATGCATCATATTTGTAAAACAAATGTCTACTCATAGACCGTCCTAGTTACCGCTTCGATACGCGTGCCACAAGCCTCTCCGGGCGAATTCACCGTCTCTGGAACTTTCAGAACTATTCAAATTACACCAAGGGTCACTAACGAACTCTATAAGGTCATACCTAAAACCCATGAACAGTACTAGCCCAGGAATGCGTCCCAAACACGCTTTCTGAGACTAAAAACCTCAATTTGACTAATCTAACGATCTCCGATCGATCCGAAACCACCACCATTGGATCCGGATCGTCTAAACATTTAAAATGATCTTGTTCCCACCTCAAAATATGTGCCCACGCGCAGGTCAAATTTAGCAGTCAGCGGTCAAAGTCAACGCTGACGTTAGCATGACGTCAGCTCTGACACTCTGACATCTGACACGTGTCAGCAGATCACGGGTCCACGTGACTGACATTTCAGTGATACGTGACACCATCTGATTGTTCCACATCACTGACATATCAGGCTGACTTGGCATTGATAACTGCCACGTGGCAGCCTCCCATTTTCCACATTGCATGACTTCTGACAGCTGATGATGCCACCCTGCCATGTCATCATTGTCCTCCCATTATCGTAAAGAGGATGATATAATCAGACGAGCACTCGTTTACGATTAGTTTGTTGTCTTTAGTGCTGATTAATTTTTTGTCGTTAGTGAATAATGGTCTCAAACAATGGTGGAATTCACTTTATCTTTACGTATTAAATTGTAGTTAAGATTTATTCAAGCTTATTTTCAATTACCAATTTATTTATTGCATAATTTACAGTAGATAGAGATCCTCGGGAAAATATTCATTTTTTTTTATTTGAGAAAATATTTACATGAATAAATCAATTCAATTTTTTTTATATAAATAAATTAAAATTAATATCACTTTCTCAGTTCTCATCGTGAGAAACTAAACTAAGCTAGATTGTGTTCTTGTCAGACGGTCCAATCCTACTCTAAACCATGCCCAAATAAAGATAAAGATTTAGACCAACACCAAAATTGATACGACCCATCCCAATCCCCCCAGGATTATGCAGGATGTGTTATGCTCCCGTTTAACTCACGTGTGACACAAAGGGTTAGACGAGGGATAACCTGAACCAACAGCCCATTCAGGGCTTCTAGAGCGCGTCCGGATCAGTGGCAGAATATAATGTCTCGGTCTCTGCTACATCCCACACCGCAATCAACCTGAAGGACATTAAAAATCATAAAAGATGTTAGTGGACAAAAATAAATGATTTAATCAAAATTCATTTAATGAAAAGACCTTTATGCCCTTCAAGTAAAACCATGCATGCATACACAAATCAGTTAATTTAAATATCATAAAAACCGTTTAGAAAACCAAAGCCATTTCCTTCCTCAAATTATTAGGGCCTTAGCCGAAAACCATGAAATCCAAGCATGTGGGAACTCAGCCCAAAACCGTAAATCCAAATCATGTGGGCCACTACCCAAATCCATAAATACAGAAATACCATTTCATAAATCCAAAAAATTATGTTTATCAAATACCAATCCTCGACATCTTAGATGCCTAGCGTCTCAAACGTCATATCACGGTCTAAGGCTACGTGTGCCGCCCGGGGACTGTAACGACCCGAATCTTTATTATTATTATGAAATGACCATTTTGCCCTTGAGGGGGGAAAAAGTTGACTTTTGACCTGGGAAATAATTAGGACTTTGACCTGAGAAATAATTAGGACTTTGACCCATGACCGTAACGTAGATCAGGACGTCACGAGTCTGTAGGCAAGCGGCACGTCGAAATCAAACTTCGTATGAGAAAGTTATGGTCACAGAAGTGATTTTAGCGAAACTTACGAACTGAGAACAAACTTAAAATATTATTAAAATATTAAAATCTGTGTTAGCCCTTTTGGCCCCAAAAGCTGGATCTAACCCTATTGGCCCTTTTAAAATATCTTATTTTCTCTCAAACCACCCCAGCCATCCATCTCCTGCCACCATTAAATCTGGGCCGTCCATTTCCTTTTGCTTTTTCCCTTTATCTGCATGACCATCCCTCTCTCATCTCCCACAAACCATTTCCTAACCATGAAAGAACACATGGCTTCACCTTGCACAAACGCCCAACCGACCACCACACTCATCCACTTGCCACAGGATCACGACCACTGTCCTCACCGCCTGCATCTTCATCATCAGCTACCCTTTCATCCTCTCCTCTCTGTATGCAACCCAGAAAACCGACCCCAGACCCGAGACGGGCGTTTAGATCCAGGAAACCCAAACCATTCGACCATACCTCCACGACTCGAACCAGGGCTAGGTTGGGACTGTTAGGACCTCAGGAGGACGGAGAGACATGCGAGACGGCCCACGGTGGGGACATGGTGGAGGTAAGCCATGAAACCCGAGGGACCCCATTTTTCCCAAGTGTTCGAACGACTCTTTTTGACGTATGTGTTTCGTTTCTCTCTGTTGGGACATGTTCTAGGAGCAGTGATGACCTAAAAGGAGCTGGTTTCGACATTGGAATCTGACGGAGGTGACAAGGAAGACGACCGGAGTAAGCCGCGAGATTTCTTCGAGTTCCAGGTACAGATCTCGCTCTTACATCTAGTTTTTGAGGTCACAGACTGTAGAACAGGCATAGACGAACCTCTAGGAGCAAACCCTGTCGAAAATGGTGGCCAGAAACAAAATCTGGGATCGGGTCAAGCCGCGGGTCAATGGAGACCCGATTTCAGGATTTCGGGTTGACCCGGTCAACTGTGGCTATGATGATGTCATCATGCCGACATTAACAATGACTTCATCATCATGTTAGAAAATGTCAGACCACAGATCAACCAGAGAGTAACATGTGTCCTCTAACACCTGTCAGGGATGACGTCATACTGACGTCGTCAGCAATCACTGTAGCAGCATTGACCAGCGCGTGTGGGCTCATATGAATAGTGTTTTTAGTGGGCCGATACCATTTTCAAGGTTTCGACGATATGGATCCAATGACGGTAATTTCGTGTCGATCTAAGATCGTTAGGTCGATCAAAATAGGGTTTGAAGCTTCATGAAGCGTGTCCGAGCTACGTTTTCAGAACAAATATGTTCTAGAGTTTTAAAGATGAACTAGTGAGGTCCTTTAGTGACTCTTGGACGTATTATTACAGGTTTAGGTGGTCGTTGAGCAGCGAGGACCGTGTGTGAGTGGGCTATTTGATTTCCAAAGGATTGCATGCATAAACTGTTTTACTATTCCACTTTATGATTTAGATGGGGCTATTATAGGTATATATGGGGATTCTTATTACATATTATGATGTTTTGGGAATGAGACCCGTCTGGATTATATATGGAATGTTTTCAGGGATATTCAGGGGACATAGTGTAACTATACTATTATTGGGCTGTACTTTCCTACCTTAATATCTTGTCTCCTCCAAGGAGGGTCGTTGGCCTGGGTGGACCCTGGAGTAGTCACGGGGCACTGACTGAGGAGAGTTAACCACTGTTGGGTTGCTTACTCTTAGGAAGGCATATTGATTATACCTCGGCCAGTTACCGGGATACCGGGCACTGGTGGTCCTAGGGGATTTCTCGGGCTTTGAGACCCTGAGTGGCAACGCGTAGCCTTAGAACCGTGACATCATTATTAGGCATCGGGGGTGCCGGGGTTGGGTCTTACAGTGCACTATTATGTTGGTTTTCCCTATTCGATTATTATATGATTCTGTGATTATGATTATGTTATGATACTATATTTACTTCAATGCATGCAAGTTTTGGAAAACTTAGGGGTAAAACCTTATGATTTATCTATATTATTAAATTGGTTTTATAAACTGTTTATTTTCGGCCCACTCACTCTTTAATGTTTTACTGACCCCTCCAAGCCGTGTCACGGAATTAGAGAAGGATCCGGAGGACGAGGCTTAGTCTAGTTGTTGTGCACCTGTACACCCAAGTGGGTAGGTTGAGCACTATTTGTGTAATCTGACTATTGTGCTCATATTTTGTATTGTACCATCCCTAGTCTGACAGCATATTACTCTGAACTCTTATGTTTGACGTTATTTGTTTAATTTGAAGCATTTTGTTTCAGTTAAGGGTGCTTTGGTATGTTTGGAGTCGTTGTCAAACGGGAGCGGGACACGTCCCCGGGTGGTCCCAGTGGGATTGGGACGGGTCCTGTCAGGGTCTCTCCAGGTCAATCTCTGACATCCCAGATGTCTGACGTCCTAAACGTCTAATCATAGCAATCCCGCTCTTGAGTCACTATACGGTCTGGTCGCTCCATGCAATGACCCCTTGCAGGCAATGCGCCGTGACTTCCCCAGTGTCCCAGACATCTGGAGAAGACCATCCTCATATCCTCATATAAGGATGGTATATGGAAAACAGTTTGTAAAATCATTTCAAAACCTTTCAAAGGGGCCATGCCCAGAAAACCATTTCCATAAAATCACCGTAAATCCCGAAATCCAATTTCTCAAATCCAAATCCATTTTAGGGTCCCCGAACCCGAAATCACATTTATAAACCACAAATGAGACGCATGCTCGATATCATAACCAACTGGGCCTTAAGCTCGATATCGTAAACCAACTAGGCCTCGAACCCGATATCTCATTAAATCAAATGGACTCCACGTTCGATAGTTTCCAAATCAAATGGGCCTCATGCCCGATTTCATATTTCCAAATCCAAAACCATTCCATTAAACCACTATTGAAACCACAAGCACATATAAATCCACATAAAACCATACGCCTCAAAATACGTGCAAATATATAAATGCCAAATACCATAAATATACGTACTTAAGGCATTCAAAATATAGACATAAAACATAGAAAGCAGTTATGCATGCAACATATTTGTAAAAAAAAGTGTTCACTCGCTAACCGTCCTAGCTACCGCCTTGATATGGGTGCCATAAGCCTCTCCGAGCTAACTCACCGTCTCCGGAACTTTCAGACCTGTCCAAATCACACCAAGGGTCACTAACAGACTCTATAAGGTCATACCTAAAACCCATGAATATTACTAGCAAGGGAACACGTCCCAAACACGCTTGCAGAGGCTAAAAACCTCAATTTGACTAACCTAACGATCTCCGATCGACTCGAAACCACCACCATTGCATCCGGATCGTCGAAAATTATAAAAAGGTCATAGTCCCACCACGTGTCCATGCGCAGGTCAAAGTTAGCAGTCAACGGTCAAAGTCAATGCTGACGTCATCTCTGACACTATAACATCTGACTTGTGTTAGCTGACAGTGCCACGTGTTAGCAGATCACTAGTCCACACGTCCGACATGTCAGTAAGACGTGGCACCATTAGATTGGTCCACGTCACTGACATGTCAGGCTAACTTGGCACTAACAACTGCCACGTGGCAGCCTTCCATTGCCCACGTGGCCTGACTTCTAACAGATGATGACATCACCTTGCCACATCATCATTGTCCTCGCTGAGTAGGGTCAACCAGAATTTCTGTAACCGGGTCGCGCAGACCCACGACCCTGACCCGAATTTTTCTCTCTTGTTTCTGGTCTGCTTTTGAAACCGTTGATTCCTATATGATCATCTGGATCCCCTCAATCGATCTATGTGATTAAAACGATGAAAAATTGATAGGACCCGCCCTAATCCCCCTGGGGACCACCGGGGGCAAGGCCTGCTCCCATCTGACGTGTAACTCAAAATACCACAACTACCCTCTCTAGGGTTATAATATCACAAATACCCTTAATAGGGTTCCAAAATACACACCGGTGTTTAATAAAACAGTATTTTCAGACAAGGGACAAGAGCATTATGTTCGTACTAATACAATAATTGCAAACACCTACCTCACATGGTGAACAAAATGCAACGATGCTATTTATGCCTCGACCCCGGAGTCGGTCTCCGTCTCCGTCTCAGTCTCACCGCTTGGAAGGTCAAGAAAACAGTCAAAGTGTGAGTGGACAAAAAATAAATCAATTATAATCTCATTTTGAAAGCATATACAGTCTAACCCTCCGTTTCCCTCGAGACAAAAATAAATAAGTTTATAAAACACATTTTTATCAGAAAAGACATTTATGCCCTTCACGTAAAACCAATGCATGCACTCAAAAACCATTTCATTTTCAATGTAATAAAACCATTTATGAAAACCAGAAACCATTTATTTTTCTCGAATCCCGGGTCTTAGCCCAAAACCATCAAATCAAATCAACTACAGGAACTCAGCCCAAAAATCGGTAAATCCAAATCATATCAAAACATCTGAAAACCATTATAACATCAATGCACATATCATTCGATCGAACCTGTTGGATCACATATCATCGAGTCTTTAAACTCAAATCACATATCATGCCTTCCTGGGTAATCAACAAGTATTTAAACTCACGAGTTGTTAAATTCAATAACAGGCCTCCGGGGGAAATCAATAACCGAGTCTTTAAACTCACAAACCTTTAAACTTAATAACATAACATATAGGGCCCTCCCCCATCACAATCAATCACCGGGTCTTTAAACCCGAATCCGGATCCAGCAAATCCAACTTAAAACCATTTCATATATCAAAACAAAACCAAATCCATAAATCCACTTTTCATTTCCAAATCCAAATCCAGAAATCACTTTTATCGAAATCACTTTTCCCAAATCCAATTATAATCTTTGAAATGAAATCATAATTCAAATACCAAAATCATATCATTGAAACCATTATCAAATCATAACATAAAACCATAATCTCGAAATACTTGTAAATACGTAAAACATCTCGAAATACGTGAAAATATGGAAGTCATAAATATTACAATCATAAGCACATAAATAATATATAGAAAACATATAAAACAGTTTTGCATGCATCATAATTTAGAAAGGAAAGTCCACTCACAGACCGTCCTAGCTACCGCTTTGATAGGCGTGCAAACTGTCTTTCCTGGCAAATCCATCAGCACCGAAACTCCCGAACCTGTCCAAATCACATTCTAAGGTCACTAACACGTCCAATAACCTTCCATTAACTCCCCGTAATTTTCTCGGATTTTTTAACATATTTAAACTCGATCCTAAACCTTCGGACATCCCGAACTATATCCAAACGATGTCCGATCGACTCGAAACCAATCCCAAAATGTTTGTTACATCGAATACATAAAATGACATGTTGACTGTTCCTTGAAATATGGGCCCACGTGCCCTCATGCGCCGCCCAAAGCTGCTGCGCGTGAAACCCACGTGCTGCTACAGTGTCGTCTTTAACCTCTGTCAAACCCGATCCAGACCGGTTTACTGTAATCCGGTCCAACTGTATCGGTGTGACCGGTTCTCCACCATTTCTTATCCAATTTTAACCCTTTCATCTACTATACCTTCGTCCCAACATTTCCTAGCCATCTACGTGATCAAAACATGGAATTCGAGTCTAGATCATACCTTCCCGATCATCATTCAAAACCTTCAATTTCTTCCTTTGTTTCCCGCCACCACAGGCCATCACAGGCCACCTCAGGCCACGAAATCGGTTCCTCTAAACTCATATAATCACCAGAAACCTTGTCCAATTAATAGAATCGATCAACACATGACAAATTATGAGTTACCATTTTTGAATCACAAAAGAGAATTTCACGAAAAACTCACCTACCGTCGCTGTCGTGCACCGCCGTGGCCACCATTGAACTCGTCTCGACCTCACCTCTATTTTTCATTCATAAACCAAGGGTAAAAGATGAAATTTGAGGGTGTTTCAGGTCACGGTTACACAACTCTCTACTTTTCTCCTTTCTCGGCCTCCACTTACCGAATACACACACTTGCACGATTTCTCTCTTTTAAAACCATTTTGAGGCGGTTTTCTAGGCTTCCACAGCCTTCCAGAGAGGGGACAAATGTCCTACTTCAATTGGGTACACTTCCCAATGCAAACAAATGACCAAAATAACCTTTTCTGCCAAATTACCAAAATGCCCATATACTTCTGAGCTTTATAACTTCTCCGTCGAATGTCGGAATCAGACGTGCCAACTGTTTACGGACTCGTGACATCCCGACCTACGTTACAGTCATCGGCCAAAGTCCGTTTGACCGCCCGAGTCAAAAGTCAACATTTCACCAACTTCTAGGAGCAAACGGTCATTTTGCATCGTCCGGTCATTACAATCTTCCCCCTTAAAATAATTTCGTCCCCGAAATTTCGAATATCTCGCATCCATAATTCATTGGGGAATCCAATCTGTCTCACACCTGGGCCTCCTACCTAGTGTACACTACCTGCCAATCCTGTTCAGATCCTAATACTTTCCCAAACTGTCACCAAAAGAACCACCACATTTCTGCCAAGCGGACCAACACATTTCAATTTTCGGTCCATTTGGCGGCCATCGCATTCCCACTTAGGGGTAACACATTTCCAACTCGTACCCGAAGTACTTCTAACATCGTACCATCCGACACCCACGACTCAACTGACACCAGGTGCATCACGGCACCAACCTTGACACACTGTCGAGTCAAGCGTACCTGGTACCAACTCCTTCAATGTAGCGTAAGATCTTGCCATCATCCGACACGAAACACATCTCACAGGCATTTATCGGCATTGGTAAATCTTATCACTCAACATCCGTTCAACGGTTCATACTAACTCCGTCAGCTATCCACGCCAACCCCACTGGAGTCACAACGTAAGCGCTCACACTAAATCACTCAACCAGTGGCTTCATTAATTATCAACCATCAAGACAATCATCAATCGATGGGAACACTATCAACGTCTCACACTACTTGTCTCAACTGGATCCTATCGAATACCTATCTAACCGTAATCACACATCTCAACTCTAGGGTCCCCTTAGCCGACCACGGGTCGGAGGATCAAGCTCAACCACAATCACCGAGCTCTGCAACTAAATCACTCTGGATCATCTTGGATAGTACTGGTCCAGTCCACATCCTCGACCAATCAACCACGTCGGAATTATTTCGATCACCAACACAAATAACAACATACCGTGGGTGCATGTCTGGACACACACAACATCCTCATATCTACATTGAACACACGTGGCACGAGCCAATCACGCTTCACGTCCGAAGTCCATCGGTCCAATCCAATACTAATCGATCGATACTCTAGAGACATAACAACTCGAGTCCATTCCTAGTCTCCTGGGTATCCTGACCAACATTAGAAACGTCTAAGCCCGATCACTTCTCATTTACATATACAAGGCAGACCCAGCACCATATCCACTCATCACCATGTCAGAGATTGTATACACTTACGTCTGCAAGACAGACCACACTTATCATCCACATATCCAACCTCTGTCTTGTCATCTTACTCACATGTCCAAGCTCTATCTTGCAATACAATTCTCTTCTACCCCTTGCTTAGCATAATCAGTAATTCAATTCTTTTGATCCACAACAACTCAAATCCTGATCCACACGCTCCTACGTGGATCCCACTTACCGTCCATAGGGTCTTACACCCTCTTTGAACCCATGTACTATCACATCACTTCCCATGCAATTCCCATAAGTGATCATACCACCACATCTGATCAAATCACTCAACGATAACACACGTCTAGAGACACGTCTAGATTGTGGGTTCTCTTCCATTACCTCATATCGATCAGTTATAATCACTTCTTATCATCCTTCCCTATCATCTTCCTTTCGTCATCATACCACGAAACTCAAGATGATCCACAACCATGACATCAAAATTCATCCTACACCACTCCACATGGAACACAGACCCTACTACACTTGCCACATACACAGCAAGCGTGGTGACACCAAGTACTCTCGGTTCATCAACTCATCCATAATTTTCCATACTCAGGGGGTCCATAACATACTCTGACAACCTTCTCATGTCCGTAAACAATCCAACTCACCAGCCAAATCGCTTGTCTGTTACTACCGTTTATGCACATCCAAAAGGATGTCAATCATCACGTATTCTATTTCTCACGTTCCAACTTTTCGAGGTCAATCATCTCGTGATCCTCAATCACTAATCTCGGAATCATCAATTACTATCCCTGACATATGCCGACATATTCCAGCACACTCCGACATATCTGACACTCTCCGACACATCAGGATGTGTCCACAAAAACCAATCTCTATCATGGTCAAACTCGACCATACCGAACCATCTCGACACAAAACCAAGCGTAGGTCTACTATGCTTCACCATCTCCGATTGAGTGCTCACAGCACACCAAACTCGATTCTCTGCTCTTACCGAGCCATAACCCTATCTACAATCGGGTTGGGGAAACTTACCTCCCCCGTATTCCATAACTCTATGCAACTCAATGCTCAACCAACCACCTCCGTCACACTGAGCCAACCAGGGTCATCTACTAGACCATCCACAACCTCGGCTGCACCAAGCAGCACAATTTACAATCTAGCAGAATCATCTATCCAAGCCACAACAACTACTTAACTCACAATCACAATCTCACTCTCAAACTAGGGTTTCCCACTAAAGGTATTTACTAACTCACTGATACTCATAGTCACCAAACCAACCGGTGATCCCAACTGGGATTCCTCAAGTCAACATCATCACTAGGGTCATCAAGCACCTAACCCCTAGGGTCGTCAAACCCGGATAAAAACATCCACTAACTTAGTGTATTCACAATCGTCAAACCAGCAATCATCGCTAGAGGGAATTTCTCAACTCATACTATATTGGGTTCCTTTACCCCCGCAATTCGAGGAATCCGGCTGCTTTTAGCCGCACAAGTCCAATCTCAAACAATCTGACCAACCACTGGTCAGAATTCCACACTATCGTCATCTGGCTCAATAGGCCAGCCAGCCAACCAGTATCTATACCCTTTCCAGCCCTAAGCCGGCATGCAACACACCATACGCCGTGTATCAAGCGACTCATCACCTAGTCACTAACGGACTCTATAAGGTCAAACCTAAAACCCATGAACAGTATTAGCCTGGGAATGCATCCCAAACACGCTTTTCGGAGCCTAAAAACCTTAATTTGACCAACCTAACAATCTTTGATCGACCCGCAACCACCACGATTGGATCTGGATTGTCGAAACCCTTAAAATAGTCTTGGTCCTACCTCAAAATACGAGCCCATATGCGGGTCAAAGTTAGCAGTCAACGGTCAAAGTCAACGCTGATGTCACTACTGACGTCAACATGATGTCATTTCTAACCCCCTGACATCTGACAATGCCACTTGTTAGTAGATCACGGGTCTACGTGTTTGACATGTTAGTGACACGTGGCACCATCTGATTGGTCCCCGTCACAAACATGTCAGGCTGACTTGGCACTAACAACTACCACATGGCAGCCTCCCATTGTCCACGTGGCCTGACTTATGACAGATGAAGACATCACCCTAACACGTCATCATTGTCCTCGCTGAGGCGGGTCAACTCGAATTTTTATAACCGGGTTACGCAGACCCGCGACCCTGACCCGGATTTTTCTCTCTTGTTTCTGGTTCATTTTTGAAACTGTTGATTCCCATACGATCGTATGGATCCCCTCAATCGATCTATTTGATTAAAACGATGAAAAATTGATAGGACCCGCCCCAATCCCCCTGGGCACCACGGTGGGCAAGGCCTGCTCCGGTCTGACATGTAACTCAAAATACCACAACTACCCTCTCTAGGGTTATAATATCACAAATACCCTTAACATGGTTCCAAAATACACACCGGTGTTTAATACAACAGTATTGTCAAACAAGGGACGAAAGCATTATGTTCGTACTAATAAAATAATTACAAACACCTACCCCGCAGGGTGAATAGAACGCAACGGTATTATTTATGTCTCAGCCCCGGAGTCGGTCCCCGTCTCAGTATCATCGCCTGGAGGATCAAGAAAATAGTCAAAGTGTGAGTGGAAAAAAAATAAATCAGTTATAATCTCATTTTGATAACATATACAGTCTGACCCTCCGTTTTAGAAACATGCATGCATTCAAGATAAACCGTATAAACACAGTCAAATCATACATATAAATATCTATACATATACATATATCTATACATGCATACATCTGGACGCAAACATAAGTGAAACATAATATAATATATATATATATATATATATAACCCATCCTCGACATCCTAGATGTCCAACCAATATCTGTCATGATTTCTCTACAGTACGCGTACTACTCGGAGTCTCATCTCCGAGTCTACCCTTAGGATCTACGATGTCTGGGGTGGACCTGCCTCGGCTCCTAACATGTCCGAAACGATATCATAACTCGCACTCTTGAGCCTGATCTCCCCCTCGGAGTCACCCATCCCAGGTAGTGGATCATGACAACTCCAAGATCATCGACATCTGGAGGAGACTAAACCGCACACATATGAGGGTATATTTATAAGTGTGAAAACATGCAATTCATTAATATCATATTTGAAATCTATCTTTTCTGAGATAAAAACAACCCACTGTTTAATCTGGGACTAGGCCCAAAACCTTCCAAAAACTGCGTCCAGAAATCCATTCTTAAAATTCGTTTTTTGAAAACTGCTCATACTAGATCACCAATCAAATCATTTGAATCAATATTTCTTTTAAAACTCTGTTGACCCCAAAACTTGAGTCAACCGGTTACCAAATGGGTCTCATGCCCAAAAACCTCGTTTTCCATGTAAATCCATAACATAATCCATGACCAAAGATTCGAGTATATAAATTCCATGATTCCAAAACATTTAACTTAAATCAATTAAGAAAACATGTAAAATGGTTATGCATTCATTTTAGTATAAAACACAGTCTACTCACAGTCAGTCCTTACTGCGCTAACGAACAACCTAAACCTGTCCCGAAGGTAAACACAGTCTTCGGGCCTATCCAAATACATCCAAAGGTCACTAATTGACCCTACTAGGTTTAACATCAAACTATCGAACAAAACCGGCCCGGGAAAGCTTCTTGAACACGCTTCTCGAGGCATCAAACCTCAATTTGACCAACCTAACGATCTCTGATTGACCTGAAACCACCACAATTGGATTCGTAACGTCGAATCCTTGAAAATGGTAAAGATCCCACCTCGAAACTAGTGCCTACGTACCCCCACCCGCTGGTTAATAGTCAACGGTGAACGCTGCTGACGTCATCTTACAATGTCAGACTGACACGTGTCAGACACTAACAAGGGCCATGTATCAGACTCTGACAGGTGCCACATGTCGGGCTCTAACAAGTACCACGTGTTAGCGGCGTACTAGTCCACGTCACTGACATGTCAGTGACACGTGGCACCCTCTGATTGGGCCACGTCACTAACATGTCAGTGCTGACTATGCACTGACATGTGACATGTGTCACACTCTGACTGGCCCACGACTTCTGACAGCCTGATAGGTGATGACGTCAGCTGATGACGTCATCACCCCTAACCTCTTGACGGGTCTATATTCGAGTATCCCAAACCCACGAACCCGACCCGGCTGTAACTCGCTCAAAACTGACCCGTTTTCAAAACTGTTATTTCCTACTAGATCGTCTAGGGGTATAGATTGGTTCTAGGGGTTCAAATTCATCTAAAACGCACTAAAAATGTACCTTAGCTCAAGCAACCGTGAAGCCCAATTTTCCCGATCTGCTTCCCGTCGATCCAACACCGTCGTGTAGACCCTACAAAGTATTCTGGGTCCTTAGACTCACTTAAAAAGGCCCAAAACTTGTATATAGAAAAATTAAACTCATAGGTTATTTGACTCAAATGACTATACAATTTAAAATAGACCACAATTTTTATATAATTTACAACTAATGTCATCCAATTGTAAACTAATTCAACAACAATCTAAAAAGTACTTACCAAAATCTATCATGATTTTAACATTACTTTTTTTATATATTTATTATTATTATTATGAGATTATATTGAGGATTATGAAAATATTACTACTATTTATATTTTTTTTCATGTGCTCATTTTAAAAGTAATATGAGTATATAATCTAACTTATAGTAAGATAATTAAAACAATAATTCTTCAAAAATATTTTAAATTTTAAATTTTAAAATTTTTTATCTTCCGATATTAAATAATTTGGATAATTTCATATAATTTAGGGTTTAATTCTTGAATTTTGACGTCGTAGGAATTTCCACCACCATCTCTCTCCCCCTCCCATTTTTTTTTTCTACACCTCACCATTGAACCTCAGACAATACAAATTTTATATTTTATTTTATAGAAAAATTCAATTGTAATTATATACAATATATATAGTATACATATATAATATTTATTATATGCATAATATAATAAAAGGTCCAAGAGACCAAAGAAATCAAACACTAAACTCATAAAAAAAAGGGTACATGGGGCAAAGAGGATAAAAAAAGACAATGTTGTTTTTAATTGTTTAAAAGAATTCTCAATAACTAACTTATCCTTTTTATTGATATATAAAAAGCTAGATGTGGAATTTATTGCTCACAAATTATGTTTAGGGACTTTTGAATAAAAAAAGTTTGAAAGAAGGTCTTATTTTGTTTAATATACAAGCATTAAATGTTTTAAATAAATGTAAAAATTGTTAAGGGTGTATTAATGATTTACTCTAATATAAATCTAACATTGCGTTAACTCATATAGTAAAATATCTTGTTATTTGTTTTTTTTTTAAATTTTGTATTCAACTTAGTCAAATAATCGACCATTTTTCTTTTTTATAAAAATGAAACAATTCTACCCCAAAACTTGGGATTTATATGCTTCAAAGATCGCAATCGAATCCGTAAAAATTGTGCTTTAATGCACCGTCTAGCCTAAGAAGATGAAAATTCATAGGATACTTTGACAAGAAGATATCATAGTTGTGTCAGTATTGATAAACAAAAAAATTTGAGAGTGTTAAACAACACTAAATAAAGAACCCTAATTTTATAAGGGGTGTATTCATTAATTAACTAATTTTTTTTAAAGATATCATCAATTTTTGAGATGGACTCTAAGGTAGTTGAAGCAGCTACTGACAGGACTTACTACGAAAATATTTTGATAAACGCACCTGGTCTTACTCCCATATGGCAAATAAGTTGAAGTACCAAAACTGCCATCAACAGTTGTTAGACAAGAGACATTCGTATTGATTCACTCGACATGCGTCTGCTTTTCAATCAACCCCGACTTCTATGCAACGGCCCTAAAGGGTCATTAAAACCATTAAAAAAGTGTGTGTCCATAAAAAATAATTATTTAAAACATGTTTTCCGAGGAAAATAAACAATTACCCTCAATTTTCTAAAAACCATTCATGCATGTAATGAACTAAGACAATTGAGTCTCCATTAAAAGAAACTCGTAAACTGTAGGGGTCCACAAAATCACGAAATACGAATAAACAACCTATGACCCAAATTTCTCGAAAACCATGATCATCAAATCATATAATGTCAGGACCCGACCCTCCTCAGTCAGGACCCGACTCATCTAGCACCATATTGTCCGCTTTGGGCCTCGCCCTCACGGTTTTGTTTTCGGGAGCTCATGGTGCAACTTCCTAGGGGGTCACCCATCATGAAATTGCACCAGCCTCAACTCGCTTAACTTTGGGGTTCCAATCCCCCCCAAAGCCACTTGAGCTCCCAAAAGTCCTAGTGCTAGATAGGTGTGTGCCTACACCTTTAAGGCACACCACCATCCTTTCCCAGATCATTCCCCTTCGCAGGAATGTGGGATTGTTCACCGTTCCCTTTAGGACACGGGTCTTACAATCCACCCCCCCTTAGGGCCCATCGTCCTCGCTAGCACACTTCCCGGTCGGGGTCTGGCTCTGATACCAAATTGTCAGGACCCGACCCTCCTCAGTTAGGACCCGACTCATCTAACACCATATTGTCCACTTTGGGCCCCGCCCTCACGGTTTTGTTTTCGGAAGCTCATGGTGCAACTTCCCAGGGGGTCACCCATTATGGAATTGCACCAGCCTCAACTCGCTTAACTTTGCGGTTCCAATCCCCCCCAAAGCCACTTGAGCTCCCAAAAGGCCTAGTGCTAGATAGGTGTGTGCCTACACCTTTAAGGCACACCACCATCCTCTCCCGGATCATTCCCCCTCGCAGGAATGTGGTATTGTTCACCGTTCCCTCCAGGACACGGGTCATATAAGATAACCTCAACACAAGTATCGATAAGGTAAAGCAAAATCGACCAATCCAATAAATCACACCAAAACCGATACTAATCTCATATTAGTAAATCAAATCAATGTGAAACACATATGGACACAAGCATTAACAACCAAACACAACCAACCAATACGAGTAGGTCAATCGACCAACCGATCCTCGATGCTTATGTACTAGTCACCATATCATATCTGTACTACCAATAGGCAAATCACTGTGGAAAGTAGAGCCGAACTTTGGACATTCGAGTAGACATAGGAAAACAGAGCCGAGATCTAGATGTCTGAGTCCCAATCACATCATCAGTCTTAGGAAAATGGAGCTGAGCTCCGGACTTTTGAGAACTAACCAAATCTACACCCTCAAGAAATAGAGCCGTGCTCTAGATGACTGAACACTGCCCATATTTAAGGATGGTTGACTGTGGGTAATAGTCCACAAAACCAAGCAAACTCATTCAACACAAATCATTGACTTAAAACCAAGTAAAAAATATTCATAACCCGAGCATGAGCCCAAAACACAAGTTTCACAAACAATTGTAAACGGGGTCCAAAAATCGATCCATAAATCTAGAACATTGTCAAATAATCATTTAGCATATTCAAATAATTACAACATAATTCATGCAAATAAGAAATTTAAATATTTAAGTATGCATGCATAATAATTTATAAGATTAAATCCATTCACACATTGTCCATGCAGCACAACTCATAGCTATTCACTCTTCCTAGGTTCCGAGAGCTATGTCGCCTGTCAAATATCGTACTTACTGGCTACAAAAGTCCCATGTAATCTTACAATACAATCCCTAATTCTCGGGATTAAATTACAAATTTAAAACATAAACATAATTTTTTGGACACCTAAAACTACCCCGAGACGGTGTCTGATCGAAACCTGCACTAATGTATTCTAACATCGAATACATCAAAAGTTATATTGACTACATTTCGAGGTGGTCTAACAACCAGTCCCAGAAATTGGGGCACTTTCGTAAATTAAATTGAGAAGTGATGATTTTGCCCTTAAAGGTAAAAAATTGACTTTTTTCCTATGGTATGTTTTTGCTTTTTCGTAAGGACTATCAAATGGGTCTTGGAATCTTGAGACCATAGACAAGTGGCATGCAAAAGGTAGTGATAGCATGAAATAGCTATAGGTCTAGACGTCCTAGGGGTATTTTGGTAATTTACATGTCATGTGAATTTTAGTAATTTCATAGGTTTAGTTGGGTGAGTCACTAACTTGGAGGGTGGCATACTACACTGGTGACCTGTATCACCAAGAAGAGGGGAATTAGTGGCCTCCTTGTGTTAAACAGAGAAAAACACACCCCGGAGGATCATCTCCTTCTCATTGCTATACAATCCCTCACGGGTGACCGCTCGGAGAAGAGAGATGAATGAGCGTAAGGAAAAAGGAAGTATGGAAGAGGTTGGGTGGAGGGAAAGGACTCGAAATCATGCACGAATTACTGAGGGAAACGAGATCGGTGCTGGCATCACCAAGGAGCATCGAATTGTCCTTAATTGTTCTCAAGTACCCGTTGGCTCAATTGGAGGATGGAAACAAAATTCCCATAACTTTGTCTGGTTGTTAGATGATTACTAAGATCGACTTTGTCTAAGGTTATACGAGTTAACCCAAGTGACTTATGTCAAATTAATTGATGCCCATGAGTTCCTGGTTGTGTTTAGATGAATCTCGATACAAATTTGATGGAAAATGGCTAAGAATCGGCAACGATGGGTGATTTGGGTTAGGTACCCGTTACAGGGAACAGGGTTGGATGCACAACCCAACTAGAGGTAGCAAGCGACTGTGCCTAGGACTGCATCTACTGGAAAATTATTCCTAGTTGAATTTTGAATCTAATGGTGTAATTTTTGAGATGGTTGGTTATAATTTTGAAACAGTTTTATACGTCCAAAGTAATAAGGTTGTTAGTTTCGATTTACATGGACCTCCAGTGATTCCAGGAAATTGGCTATAGATTCTTGATGCGATGAGAATGTTAGGACGAGGCTCGAATTGAATCAAAGTATTAAGGTTCGAACGGAGCTGAAGTGATAGATTCCACAGTTTATGAAACAATAATCAAAGTATTTGTTTCGATATACTTACTATACAACACACCCTAACCAATTATATAACAAATAAGTTTATGAAACAAAAATTAAATTGGATATCCTTTTAATAAGAGGGAAAATTTTCTTTAAGCTATTAATATGCACAATAGTACATTCTTAATTTCGAAATTCCCCCTAAGGTTAGCATATAATCCTCAAATTAACCATAATTAAATAACAATTAAACATATAACAAAATACATTAAATTCTCAGGACTATGTCCAAACATAGTCCAATTAATCCAGAAATTATATCAATAAACTCAGAAAGTTATAAGGAGTAATTCCATGTTAACGGGACGACCAACAGACATCGCACGCGTCGCCGCAAGGTCTCTGTGCATGGTAGCCACGTGCCTGCACAGTCGTCCCCTACCTCACCCCAGACCCGAATGTCTGGTATTCGGGTTGTTCGAACCGCGATTAAGACCAGACCATATCTCAGCCATTTCACTACCATTTTTTTTTTGTTTAAACATCAAAATCTACCTAAACTAGCTAGAAAGATGATCTATAAAGTCAGAAAGAAGAAATACTCACCAAAAACTCCCTGTTCGATCTCACCATCTCTTCGGTCATGGCTTCCCAGGGCAGCTTCACCGCTTTCCATGTTCAGAACATCTCCTCCTTAACCTAGGAGGGTCACACAACATTCAGGAGCCATTGGGAACACAACATTATCTTGGAGGCCTATGAAACAGACCCTTATTGCAACGTCTTCGAATCATGCAGAGATTCTAACTTTTCACGAAGTAGCTCGTGAATGTATATGGTTGAGAGCCATTACAAAGCATACTTGAAGTACTCATAGACTCTATTCCACCAATAATGAACCGACGATTATATACGTAGATAATACTGCATGCATCGAGTAGATGAGAACTGGTTTCATTATAAGGGACAACAATAAGTCGTTACCTAATGCAACATTCCAGCAACATGGTTAAAGTATTGGCTTGCGTAGACATGCTGATCTACCTAGTTCTTAATTTGTAGAGGGGTCGATATAAGCGGGAGTATCCTGAAGAATACTAAGTATCCTGAAGCATATTGAGTATTTCGAAGCATACTGAGTATCTTGAAGAATATAAAGTATCATGTATCTTGAAGTATACTGAGTATCCTGAAGTATACTCACATGACCACTGTGTACTCTTTTATCCTTCAACAAGAGTTATTTTGTCTCATTGACTTTTGTTACCTAGTTAGGTTTTAACGAGGCACGCTTTTGGTATGGATACCCCATAAATAATGCATCCAGAAGATGCTAGATTTTGACTCATATGCATTTGTTCATCTTTTCCCTTTGACCACAGGTTTTTCCCACTGGGTTTACCGGGAAAGGTTTTAGTGTAGCAAGTCTAATGCATCATATCCCAAAGATGTATTAGCTACTCATGATCTAGAAGAAACGAATTCAACTACCTCTTGAGATTATGATGCGACTACTCTGTATCCACGCGTGTTACACTCGTTTTCCTTTGACTTGGGTTATTTTTGTCCCATAGGATTTTTGTCACCTGGAAAGGTTTTAACGAGGTTACATGTAGGCGCATAGTCAAACAGTACTATTACATGAAATATCTACAGGTGAGTGTTGTAAATATATATAATTTTGTGGCTATTTCTAAGTAAGGACATTTATGTCCATGTGTATAACCCTAACCCTAATTCTATATAAGGGGGTTAGGCTGAATGAAAGAACTTCCTTCTCTTGCTTCCATCTCTTTTATCTTTGGATTTGCAACATTTTCTTTATTTTCTGGATTTTCATTTTCTACACTTTCTACATTTTCTACACTTTCTGCATTTTCTGCATTTTTGTTTATGAGATTTTGGTTTTTCTTTGTGATTATTTTTGCTTAATTATTTTACATAATGACGTGATCATTAAATAAGACTTCTCAAGTTAGATATTACAAATCAGAACAAAATGACAAAAAACATAATAAGGCTTGACATAATGAAAAGTGAAATTTTAGTTTGCAATGAATTATAGTTAAAACTTGATGTTGATGCCGTTCAATTGTTTTGCAGCTTGAATGCATATGTATCATGGTGTTTGGATGATGAAATTGGAGGGAGACAAGCAGTAAATTAAGCTGTATATGACAGTTTATGTACGTAAGATTGATGACATAGTATTGTGGTTATGAAACTTTTTCTTATAAGTTCATGGACATGGGTATAATGAAGTTTTTTGTATTTGATTTTTTGGATTGAATATGAAGTTTGATTAATATTATGCAATGAATTTATGAATATATTTTGTATTTAATGGTAGATAATTATGCTAGGAAGCTCTAGAAGAAAATTTGGAAAGTCATTTGATAGCATTCATGAACAGGAATAAAAAATCTGGAAAAGTTTCATAGCATTCTCAAAATGGCATGGAAACTATTTCATAGCGTTTTAAAAAAGCTACGGAAAATCAAACACAACATTTCAAACAAAGTTTGTCCAAACAAACCATAGCATTTTAGGAAAAAAAAACGGTGTAAAAAGGACCAGACACATCGTTTTAAAGAAGCACGGTGAAGACAATCATAGCGCTCTTTTTGAACATTATGCAATGCAATAACACTCCCATGGATTGGAATTCATAGCATTATTGAACTGCTATAAAATAACGTACTGCAACACTTCTAAAACGCTACAAATGATGAAGTTTTTATAGCGTTTAAAAAACACTATGGTAAAAGTACCACCTACTATAGCGTCGGCTGTTACATCGTTTTCATTAACAATGTCGAAGACTATTATAGTGTTTTTAGCCTACTGTGGATTTAGTTTCTGGTGTAGTGGAGCCCTAGACGTTATACGGCTAGTATTTTGAATGAAGAACATAACGGTTACTTTGTGAAATTCTTCAATTAAGCTTCAATACATTGTAGAAGTTTTGAGCTACTCTACTGATCTTCAATTTAAACCAAATAGCAGATTTACATGTCAACAAGTGTTGCATTCCCTCCATAGCCATGGACAACCCTTATTAGACACAAGTTTTAAGATTCACACGACATCATATCTTTGTAGAAGTTAGGAGTCAACGGCAAAAAGATATCACTATCTCTTTTGTTCGCCATCATGAGAATGTACAGATTGAGGGTAGACAATGGTGAATTTCGTTACTGTATTTCTTGAACTGCCATGGGCTCATTGAGTTGGAGGCATTCGAGGAGTGAGTAAATGGGGGTTTTAAATATTTGTTGTAAAATATCCAGGCCCAATACTAAAGTATAATAGGCATTTGGGCTTCCATATTATTGGGCTATATCTTGAACATTTTTGTGGTTCTAGATTAAAGTGTATGAACCCAAAAAATGTGTAGAAAGTTCATGAAGGGAGTAGTTGGAAGATTCAATAAATGAAGTAGGTGAGTGGATGAAGCTTTAATTAAGGGATCTAGAGACTTCCTTAAACACTATATAAGGAGGAGATCTTAGCCACATTTGAACATCAAGGAGAACACATCACAAGTGAGTGAGTGAGAGCAACTCTAAAGGTTTTCGGGTATAGAAGTAAGGTGAGTTGCGAGTGTTTCAAGAGTGTGCATAGCTCTTGGGGTAGAGTGATCTTCTAGGTTGAGAGAGAGTGTACAAGGGGTATCCTATTGGATACAAGGGTTTGGGTTGGGTATAAACTTGAGTGGTGTAATCTTGTATTTTGTATTCTTTCATAGTGAAGGAGAAAAATCTCCAAGGATGTAGGCAAGTTATTTGGCCAAACCTCATTAAATATGTTGCGTTTTTTGGCTTCTTTATTTCTTTCTTCCATCTTTATTCCTAGTACTTGTGTGGCAGAGGATTAATTTCCTAACAAGTGGTATCAGAGCTCCGGTTTATCGATCGTGGGCGGTTTGTCATGGAAAGTTCTAGCGTCTCACATTTCAAGATGGAGTAGTTTGATGGAAAAAGAAATTTCACTCTATGGCAAAGGAGAGTGAAAGACATCCTAGGATAACAAGGCCTTACAAGACCGTTGAAGGGAAAGGATGCGAAGCTAGAGAAGATGTTAGATGAAGATTGGGACGAGTTGGAGTCTAGGTCTGTCAACACTATTAGGCTTTATATTGCTGACAATATTATAAATAATGTTAATGATGTAGATTCTGCACCTGAGCTTTGGGAGAAAATAGAGAATCTTTATCTTGTGAAAGGCTTGCAAACGAAGCTAAATTTAAAGCGGGATCTCTAAAAGCTCAAGATGGGAGAAGGTGCGAATCTCATGGAGCACATGAACGTGTTCAAGGGATTGATAAGTCAACTATCAAGAGTTGAGGTTAAAATTGACGAAGAAGTTCAAGCCCTTTTACTTCTTACCTCGCTTCCCGATTCATATGAGAATATTGTTACTACAATTGTGTATGGTAAGGATACACTGAAGATGGAGAAGGTAGAATCGACTCTATTATCACATGAAAAGAGAAGGAAAATCGATGATTCTCAAGGTTCCGTCTTTATTGCTCATGAACAGAATCATAAGGGAAGGTCAACTGCTAGGGGATTTAGTGAGCATAGTAGGTCTAAATCTAGAGGCAGGGGAAATGGCAAGCAATGCTACAAGTGCAAGGAGTGGGGACATATAAAGCCGGATTGTCTATTGATGAAAGAGAAGGAAGATAAGGGCTCAGATTGCTCCTTGGATGGCGTAGCGGAGATGTCTAGAGATTTTTGAGAACTTCTCACAGTCTCCAAAGGTAATTACATTTTTTCTTAAGATGATTGGATATTAGATAGCAGTTGTTTTCATCACCTTTGCTCTAAAAGAGAATATTTTGATACATTCCAAGAAGTCCAAGGATTTGTGACTTGGGGTGATGGAACAAGATGTCGTGTCATGGGTACGGGAACTGTGAAGATCAAGATGTTCGATGGAGCAGTTCACACATTGAGTGATATGGTGTATGTCCTAAAGTTCCGGAGAAATCTAATATCCTTGAGCCAACTAGACTCCAAGGGCTGCAAGGTTTCGTCAGCAGGGGGAGTTATGAAAGTGTCACGTGGCTGCATGGTCCTAATGGAGGGAGAAAATATTAAAGTGTGTTTTGTCTTATAGGAAAAACTCAAACCTCGAAGGTTGTTGGGAAACCGCGTGCACGGGAGAATAGTTACCTGAAGCGGGTCTCGTTTGTGGGAACAACAGAGACGCTATCTACATGTTTCCAAGTTTTAGACGATGGTGAGAAAGATAATCTTGCTAGGGTAGAGGTAAAGTCGAGGTCCCTCTTCGAAGCCAACTGGTGATTGTTGACTCGGAGCAGCTGCACATACCATTGGCCATTTTGAATCAGGGGGAGTTAGGGTCGTATGCAACTGATTTGGGGTATGTGTAGTAGGTACACGAATAAGGCCAATGGAATGCTTGTGGGTATATCAAGCGGTAGCTCAATTTGAGATGAACTTCAGAGATTGAAGTGACAGTGCGACATTATCCACATAAGTGGGCCTGGATGGGGAGATTGTAAAATATCCAGGCCCAATACTAAAGTATAATAGGCATTTGAGCTTCCATATTATTGAGTTATATCTAGAACATTTTTGTGGTTCTAGATTAAAGTGTATGAACCGAAGAAATATGTAGAAGGTGGGTGAATAAAACTTTAATTAAGGGATCTAGAGACTTCCTTAATCACTATATAAGGAGGAGATCTTATCCACATTTGAAGGAGAAAACTCTCCGAGGACGTAAACAAGTTATTTGGCTGAATTTCGTTAAATCTGTTACGTTCTTAGCTTCTTTATCTCTTTCCTTTGCAGTGCCCCACGAACACCACCACAAAGAAAATCTCTCTTCTTTCTCTTTCCCCCTGGCGTTTTCTCTTTTCTTTCTTTTATAGAGTCACAAGTCAACTTGAACATTCATTTGGGCAATTGATTTCATTCCTTTTTTTTTTTCGTGCCAATCAAAACCCTGATTTTTCCTTTTCCGGATTAGTTCAGCAATTTTATTTTATTGGACTTCGCTCCATATGGTAAATCTAGAAATTTTGCCATGAATTTCTAATTTTCCTCGTGTGAAAATTTTGACCTCAAGAATATGGCTACTTAGTGGATATATATATAAAATCCAAAATCCATTTTACTTTAGAACAATAATAAAATTAGTAGGCCTTGTGAGCCGGATTTACATGGGTTGGCCAGAGTTTGCGTGACCTATCGATTATTGCGAATTTAAATATCTTAGTTCAAGTTCGCACAGAATATATCAGGTCGAGTTGGTCTGTGGCTTGTAGCGAATTGGGCCCTTTTTTTGAAATGGACAAGCAGGCCCTCGCGAGCCCATGGGCTTATGGACAAATTATGAGACCTTAGTGTTTAGAGATGTTACGCATTAATCAGTGTGTATGTAAGCATTGGGTGGAGATTTTCACCCACTCACATGACGATTGGATTTGTAGTTGAGCAAATTAAAGTGGAGCACGATAATCACTAGCAATATCAGTACAAGATAGTTATCCAATTAAAAAACAGAAATATATAATTGTACTTCATTATTGCAACGAAATGCTTTACGACCAGTAGTTGTCACACGCCGCTCTTATTTATACATATTATTATTCTTATTTTGGAGGTTAACTAATTTGGCTTTGTAGTCCTTGGACAGCCAAAATGAAACCATTAATTTATTAATTTGTTTCCTGTCAAGCTCTTCATGCCTGGCGTTTGTAATCGCTCCAAAGCTGATTCACTGTCTTTCCAGTGAGGTCCTTGAACAAACTGTCACTATAACCAAATCGCATCCTCCTATTAAGTTCTGCTACGAACCCGGTTCGCTGACGCTCGCAGTAGTCCAAGAATCGGGCAGTTACATCGTAGCCCTGGTCCCAGCGATCACCCTGTCCGTCTTTCACCCAATGATCCGGCGCATAACCCGCCTTCAACCTCACAAAGTCTGCAATTCCGTCTATTAATCCACTCGAAGCTTTTCCGTTTCCATTCCATTGCCATACGTGTGTCATCTCATGGAAAAGCACCCCGTTGAATTCGTAATGCAGATTACTTATGCCCGGTTTCACGTTCTACAAATTATAAAACTTAGATATGAATAAACGTTGAATTAATATATACTCGAATATTTGTATTTGTGTTTCATCCCTTTAGTGTAGACTTGACTCGTTCGGTAAGTAGGATTAGAAGGATTAGAAACACTAGAGATGAAAGAAACTGCATCCATTTTCAAATTCCAAATATATTGAATTTAGAGAGTACGTATACGTTATCCAATCCAATTTAATTTTGCTCACCAAATGTAGCCAATCATTCATGTTATATATAGCTAGTTTGATTAATATGTGGCATTCAAAATTATGTGACGAGTATATGTATACCTGGATGTGTTTAGCACTGAAATGGATCTCGTCATTTCTGGTATACGCAACACCGTCTATATTTTCTATGATCAAGGTTACAAGCTGCACGTTTTTCCGATCAGAAGGGGTGGTTTCCTTGAAGAGGTTCCAAATGAAGTTTGTGGCCGTACTCATTCTATCAATAGGGATTATACCGCCGAGCTCGTTTTTGAATCGCATACCTCCGGGGGTGTTTATAGCCGGATTTTTCACTAGGTAGTTGACGGCGTGTATTCCATGCAGAGTAGCTAGGGCTAAGAGAGAGGCAAGGAAGAAAGAAGGGAGAAAGCCAGCCATGTTCATTTGTTTGTACGGAAAAAATGGTTTCATCTTCGTGGTTTATATAGAGTTGGTGTCACATATAATAAACATTAGTGAGCACATTGATCTAACAAATATGGTCAATTTAAAGTCTAAATAGTCTATATTCTTTTAGAAGATTCAAAATTTTGTTTATAGAATAAACATACAAAGCAAAAATAAATTAGACCGCAATAGATTTAAGCAAAACATAAGTGCATACCTCTAATGATCATGCTCGATATTTGTCAAAGACGATAAGGATAATGTCTACCACTATATCTCATATGTTTCAATCCACCGTTCTCAACATTAATAAATAATTTTGCTAATTTAATTGTTATCACATATATTATTTTCTTTCTTTCTTTATGATGTACTGATACATGAGTTCAAATATTATTTAGCTAGTAGAAAGGTGATATGGTTCGATGGTAATAAATAGTCCATGTTAATCGACCACACTTGATATGATATTTTATTTACCTTAAAAATTAAATAAAATGTGAATTAATTTATTAAAATAACATATTGTACGTTAATTGTCATATCAAATGGTTCAAGTGATATGATTAATTAAGATAAATCAAATATTATTTCTCAAATAACAACCTTCACCGTCTATATTTGCATTGTCTAAATTTGGATCGAATAATCATAGGGTTTCGGAAATACGTAATATATATGGTAGTAGTTAATTATATTAGTATATAATGCCCATTTCCTTCGGTCTTCTATCAAAGTACCCCCAAAAAAGTGCAATCGGGGCAGTGAGAAGAAAAATCGGAGGAAAATAGAGGAAAGGGCTAAAATGACCATTTCCTTGTTGCCACGTGTGTCATTCATTTCATGAATTTAATATTTCTTTTATTTTAGAAAGGGCTAAAATGACAATTTCCTTCGATTTATTTGTATTTTTATCATTATCATAATCGATATATGTTATGACATCATTTTAAAGTAATATATATAAAATGATGAATCAAATTTGAATTTATTTCTTCTTCCATATAATAAATTAGATTTTCGATTTATCATAGAAGACTTAATTATTATTAAAATATTAATATATTTTAAAGTAATATATATACGAAGCCCATGCTGATCGGTTAACCAATTTGACCATAGAGTTGTCTGCTTTTCTAGATTGAAGGCGGATACAGCAAGGCGATGCCCATGCTAGCTAATAGGTTAACCAATTTTGTCCATGCATGCATGCACGTTCAAAATTAACATAAACCAGACTATATATGTATATACATATAACACTTGATAATTTGGCATGTATTTAAGTTTCTGGCAATGGACCATTAATTTCCAATTGTGGAAAGGCTTATCCATATATGGATCATTAATTTCCACTTATGGAAAGGCTTATCGAGAATTTATGACAAGTGATAAAAAAAGATTGAATAAGCTGGCCTTTCTTCTTTCGGGCTGCTAAAATTTTAAGATTTATGTTAAATTCTTAATATTTATTTTTATTGAAATTGGATATACAATCTAAATGTTCGAAGCCAAGTATATATAATTTTGTTCTCTCCTCCTAGTTCAAAAGAAAAAAACAAACTAAGGGGAGGAGGTCATCTTCTTCCCTCCTCCCCTCAAGCGTTTTTCCTTTTTTTCTTTTAAGTTCGTAATAAGGGTTCATTTGTAGTGATTGTTTGGTCTCACTCATGCTCAGATTTGAGTTTTCTACCATATTATTTTGCTATTTTTTCAATTCATCCCCTTACCCAAAATCTTCCTTCAAAATTTCTTCTTTCCTTAAATCTTCTACCTTACCGTTGGAGGAGTTTTCCCGTAATATCTCCCGTTGGATTTGGTCACAGTAGTTAGATTGAGATATTTTGTTCTTTATTTGTTTTTCAACACAATTGGATTGCTGGAAATCAAGTCTTCTTTAGATCCGCTATGTTTTTCAGTTCTCCAAGACCAGATGTGATAAGTTTGACGAAGGTGACTGTTTCTTTTCGTGGAGGTATTTTGTTTAGGGTTATATGCGCTATTAAGATTTTGGTTGTTTTGGATTTTTTGGGCTTAATTTGTAATTTTGCATAATTTTAGTGATATGTGTTTGTTAGTTGTTAGTGCGAGTTTGTCTGCACTAGTATTGCCATTTTGACGTGTAGGTTTTACGATCATAGCTTGATTTTGATAGTATAATTGTACTATTTCTTATGATATACAATGATATCTCATTCGATAAAAAAATATATATATAATTTTATATAATTTTCTTTTAAGGAATTGAAAGGCAATAAAGTCAACATAAATATGTATGATGCTTGTTCTCCATATAAGTTCGAAATAAATTATTTCTAAATAATGCTCATGGTTGAAGCAAAGCATATTTAATCCAAGCAAGTCGACATCAGAGATGGAATACATGTATGAACGCCGTATAATAAAAGTTAGAAGAATGGCCAACGATGGCCAAATTGGTCAAATCATGAGGCCATCAGCATAGGCATTGCCTTTTACGTATCCGGCCTAAATTTAGAAAAGCATCCAACTATGGTCAAATTCGTTAGCCTAGCTATCAACATAAGTGGGGATTGCCTTCCCTACGAGAAAGTCTTGTGTCATCCGGGTGCATTAAACTAGCTTCCAATCAGCCCCAAAAAAAAAAAGTCTTTCATTGGTCCGAATGCACTAGAAACTGTCGCTAAGAGCGTTCTTGCATAAAGATTGTGTCCACCTCAATATGTATATGCCGCGAATGATCATACCAATGCTCAATGTTGGGTACTTTTTTTTTTTTTTCATTTTTTTTTAACAATGATGGTTAGTGTTTAAGTACATTCAAAATACTATTGCTATGAATATAGTTCAGTTATTGTAATATGAGTGACTAAATTGTGAATTTTATGTCATATAACTTACAAATAAAACTAAAAGTGTTAGAGAAATAGCTTTAGCCGGCCCTACTCCTTACAGACAAAGTAGTGGAGTACAAGAGCAAGCAGCAATTGCATTAGCTTAAAGTAGTATTAGCAAAATAAAAAACATTATTCACTTCACTAAGGAATACCATGGATTAGCAAGTGTCGCAGGATTGGTATATGATCCAGTCACATGTGAACAATACACAGCAAAATTACCCGGTCATTTAGGCCAAAGAATTAGAGAAAACTTCAAGCTGAAAAAGCAAAGATTTTTCAGTCATTCTCCGATAAGACACAAGAAGACCAGAAAAAGGACTCTGGCCTTCCAGGTAAATAACCTAGGATGGAGAATAAAGTTCCCTTATGAAGTTTTAAAGGAATATTATAGAGTTTTAAGAGAAAATAAACAAGCCAGTAAGCCAGAGGAGCATGCATATGTAGCCAACTCTATATTCCAAGATACAGTGATCTTAAGATCAAACACGAGCAGCAACTAATTTTCATTTTCTGCTTGAGATATTATTGTAAACCAGCCTTAATAAGAAAAATTGTAGAAGGTATCCAACTTTAATATTATCGTTTCGGAGATTGTAAATCCAAGTAAATATCAAAGCTTTGAAGATTTCCAATATAAAGATTACAAAAATATTTTCTATTGTTTGTACCTTCTACAAACCTTTCAATGCCACACAACGCACAAGACTGTTAGAATGCCACCTGTCATGGCCCTTGGATCAATCAACTGATAGTTAGCTTTTTGTTAGGAAGTTGTACAGCTGTCCAAATTGTTAGAAGTTAGTTAGGACCGTTACTTGTAGAGTACGGCTAAGCTCACAAAATGATCAGAGTATAAAAACTCTTGTAATGCATATAACACAGTGTAGTTGTGAATTGAATCAATACAATAGACTCTTCTCTTATTCTCTTATTCTTTTCCTCACTCTGATTCTCATCCTTTCTTTCATTAAAGATCTCTGATATGGTATCAGAGCCGTGCTAGACGGCCTGGTTGTTCTTTCTTCTTTTACTTTCTTTCTTCCGCTGCTACAAATCAAAGAGATCTTCACTAAATGGTCTAAATCAGCAGACAAAGATGATGCACAACTTAGTGCCTTCTTGGAACAAACACTCAGTGACTCAGTGTTCTTGAAATCAGCATTCAAGCTGATACACAGCAAATTTTGTGTCAAAAGATTCAGAAATCAGCAAACAAGCTAGTGCACTCCAAGTGCTTGATTTAACGATTCAAAGAAAAACAAACAAGAAATCTTCAAAAATCTTTAAGAAATCATATCTCTCAAGAAAATGGTGACTTCTTCTCAACTTCAGATCTTGCAGTCTCCTATTGCAGGTTTGATTTCCACTGTTGGAAGTTTTTTCTGTTAATGTGAAGCTCGATGATCACAATTTTCTTACTTGGAACTTCCAAATGGAGTTGCTGCTGAATGTTCATGGCCTGATGGGGTTTGTCAATGGTTCAAGTCCATGTCCCTCTTTAGTTGGTGATGATTCAGATGGTGCAAACATAACCAGATTGGAAGCTGTTCAAGTGTGGGGAATGCACATTCAGGCATTGATGCAGTTAATCACTGCCACACTCTCTACTTCAGCAATGTCCTGTGTAATCGGGTGCAAGACTGCTCAAGAAATGTGGGTAAGTCTCAAAGAACGTTTTGCTTCTGTTACCAAAGCTTCAATCTTTCAAATGAAAACTGAGTTACAGAACATCAAGAAAGGATCTGAAACAATGACTCAGTATATGCAAAGGATTAAAAATGCTAGAGATACCTTAGAGTCTTGTGGTGTCCATTTTGGTGATGATGATGTGGTAATTTTGGCTTTGAGGGGTTTACCTAGTGAATACAACACCTTTAGGTGTGTAATCAGAGGAAGGTAAAATGCTATTTCACTTAAGGAATTCAGGTCTCAGCTCCTTGCTGAGGAAAGTGTAATAGAACAGACCAGTGACCTTCATTTTCTGTCTGCTTTAGTGGCTACTAAGAGTGCAGGATCTGGTCCTTCTTTTGAACATGGTTCTACTGATAATCCCTCAGCTTCAAGTCAGCAGTTTGGTTGTCCTAATGGTGTAATTATTCAAGTCTCTGGAAATCAGGTTCAACAGTCACAGAACAACCCTCAGTAGTTTAGTGAAAATTTCCAACACTTTGGGTACACTGGAGGCTATACCACTGCACCAAGCAATGCACCTAATGCATACTTTTACAAAAATAATAGCTATAATGGTGGCAGGAACAAGAAAGGAAGAGGCAATGGTGGAGGGAGATATCAGAACCAGAATCAAAACTAGAACCAGAATCAGAATTGGAGGTACCAGAATCAAAGAACCTTTGTTAGTCCTGACCTCTCACAAACCCAAGGTGGTCATAATCAACCTTTTCAAGGAACCTGGCAACAATAGCCTCCTCCAAAGTGTCAAATATGTGCTAAGAAGGGTCATTGGGCTCTGGATTTCTACTACACACATCCAGATCAGGCCTCCTAAGAATCTGAAACTTGTCAAATATGTTGGAAAGTTGGTCACACTGCTGTCAATTGCTATCAAATGGGGAATTATTCCTACCAGGGTGCCCCTCCATCACCAGTACTCAGTGCTATGATTGCTACAACTCCTCTTATGACACCTCATCAAAATCAGGAGTATTGGGTTGCTGATAGTGGAGCCTCAGCACACATGACTGCAGATCTGTCAAATTTGACAAGCATTGTTTCTTCTGCCCCTTTTGACTCAGTAACTACTGCAGGTGGTTCAGGTTTGCAAGTTTCACATATTGGCACTTCTACACTTACTACAAATAATCCTGTTGTTCACTCCTTTAAGATGAACCAAGTCTTGCATGTTCCTAGAATTTCTCAGAATCTGCTTTCCATATACAGTTTATGCAAAGATAATAATTGTCAGTTTGTTCTTGATGATCTATGTTTTGTTATACAGGACAGAATCACAGGCAGGACACTATACAAAGGTCTGAGCAATGAAGGACTCTATCTCATTCCCCTTCAAATTCTCAGTCTTCTCTCTTCTGATATTTGTCCCACTGTCAAAACTGCCTTCCTGTGCAAGAAAGTGAATTCACAGGTCTGACATCACAGGTTAGGACATCCATCAAATGAAGTGATCTCCACTAGTCTGAACAAGTCTAAAATCCCCATTTCATCAGATCCCAACACCAATATCTGTGAGTTTTTCCTGCAAGGAAAATTTACAAAATTGCCATTTATCTTTCCAGCTTCAAAATCTGTTGTCCCTTTTGAGGTTGTACATTCTGATGTCTGGGGTCCTGCCCTAGTTAATCTCTAGAAGGTTTCAGATATTATGTAAACCTCATTGATGAATGTACTAGATACACTTGGCTCTTCCCTATGAAAAATAAATCTGATTTTAGCTCCATTTTTATGCATTTCTATGCTTTTGTCTCCACTGTTTTTTCTGCCAAAATCAAAACTATTCAAACAGATAATGGTGGTGAGTATATAGGTCTTAATTTTCAGCAGTTCTTACTCTCAAAGGGAATTTTACACCAGAAATCCTGTCCTTATATCCCTGAGCAAAATGGCCTTGCAGAAAGAAAACATAGGCATATTGTTGAAACTACCATTACCCTTTTGCAAACTACTTCCTTACCTCCACAATACTGGTCCTATGTCTGTTCCACTGCTGTGTATCTGATCAATCGAATGCCTTGTGCCCTGTTTCACATGCAATCTCCTTTTGAGAAACTTTTTCAATCCACTCCACCACTGTTACACCTCACGATCTTTGGCAGTGCCTGTTTTCCCCTTCTCAAGCCTTATAATCAGCACAAACTACAACAAAAAATGACTAAATGTATCTTTCTTGGTTATGCACATATGCATAAGGGCTATATCTGCTATGATCCAATCTCTGCAAAGGTTTTTGTCTCTAGGCATGTCTTGTTTAATGAGTCTGATTTTCCATATAAGTCCCTCTTCTCTCAAACTCAGATCAGTTCTTCAAATCCCTCAAACTCTGTGTTTTCTTCTTTCAATCTGTCAAACACTTTTCCTTTATTTCCACTATTCTCTTCTGATCCTTCCACTGCTCAGATCAATGTTAGTCTTGTGGTATCTGTCTTAGCACACTCAGATGAATCCACTTCCTCATCAAGATCTTCTGATCCTTCAACTGATAGTCACTTATCAGAAGCAGATCTTGTCTTAGCTCACTCCATTTCCTCTTCAGGATCCTTTGAACACTCATCAGCTTCTCACTCATCAGAGGCTGATGCAGTTTTTATTCCTGACCCTTCTGAGCCTGATCAGGAAGATGTTCCAGGTTCCCCAGGTTTTCAACCTCAGTTCCTACAGGTTGTATTGCCTATCACTGGAGTGAATATGCATCCCATGCAGACCAGATCAAAAAGTGGCATCTCCAAACGAAAGGCTTTTTGCACTCAAGCAGGTTCTGAATTTACTAAGGTTGAGCCTTCATCTTTTACTCAGGCAGTTTCTGTTCCAGTTTGGCAGCAGGCCATGAAGGAGGAAATTGATGCTCTCTTGGACCAGCACACCTGGGATTTGGTCCCCTTACCACCTAACAAAAACTTGGTTGGTTCTAAGTGGGTTTACAGGGTTAAGAAAAACTCAGATGGTAGTGTTTCTAGATATAAGGCTCGACTTGTTGCTCAAGGTTTTAGTCAAGAGGCTGGTTTGGACTATGGAGAAACTTTCAGCCCTGTGGTAAAGCCTACAACATTTCGACTTGTTCTAGCTTTGGCAACTCAATTCAAATGGAAACTTAAGCAAATGGATGTGAAGAATGCTTTCTTGCATGGAGACCTCAAAGAAGAGGTATATATGAAGCAGCCTCCTAGATTTTCTTGTAAAGTTCCTAAGGACTATGTGTGCCTACTAAAGAAGTCCCTTTATGGTCTTAAACAAGCCCCAAGGGCTTGGAACGAGAAGTTCACAAGCTTTCTTCCTGGTCTGGGTTTCAACACTACATAGGCTGATGCCTCTCTATTTTTTAAACAAACTGCTGATGACATTGTCATTCTTCTCCTCTATGTGGACGACATAATTCTCACTGAAAGTTCCTCTTCTGCCATTCAGGATGTTGTTGATGCTCTCACAGATGAGTTTGCTATGACTGATCTTGGGGAGTTAAGCTACTTCTTAGGCATTCAGATTTCCCATACTTCTTCTGGCCTATTTTTATCTCAGTCTAAGTACATCACAGAGCTGCTGGTCAAGACAGATATGTTACAAAGCAGCACTGTGGATACTCCTTCTCTTCCTGGTTCCAGACTAAGAAGAATTGATGGGCCTGCTTATGATAATCCTGCAAACTATAGGAGCATCGTGGGAGCATTGCAGTACTTGACCTTCACTCGACCTGATATTGCCTTTTCTGTAAATCAGGTCTATCAATATATGCACTCCCCCTGTGAAAACCACTTTATAGCTGTGAAAAGGACACTTCATTTTCTAAAAGGGAAAGTGAGTCATGGTCTGATGTACCAACCTGGTTCCCTTGATCTGCAAGCATTCACAGATGCAGATTAGGCAGGAGACCCGAATGACAGACGTAGTACTACTGGAATGGCTGTATTCTTAGGTTCTAACCCAATCTCCTAGACCTCTAAGAAGCAAAACACAGTTTCTCGATCTAGTACCGAAGCAGAATATCGAGCATTAGCCATTACAGCAGCTAAACTTACTTGGATTCGTCAGTTGTTATGTGCTCTTCACATCCCTCTTCTCAAGGCACCCCTAATCTACTGTGACAGTACCTCAACTGTCAGCCTTTCTGCAAATCCAACCTTTCATTTTCGAGCTAAGCATATTGAAATCGATTATCATTTTGTGCGTGAACGAGTTGTCAAAGGAGACCTCAATGTGGAACATGTGAAATCAGCTGATCAACTAGCAGACATTTTCACCAAAGCACTTGCTGAGAATTTGTTTCAGGTTCATTCTTTCAATTTGACTTTAGAACCATCAAATTGAGGGAGGGTGTTCACCAAAGAACTTATTGAGAACTTATTGAGAACTTGTTTCAGGTTGAGAACTTACTACTCGTGGTTTCAGGTTACTTGTTGAACTTGTTGCAGGTTCACTACTCGTGGTTCACTACTTGTTTCAGGTTCACTACTTGTGATTCACTACTTATTTCAGGTTCACTCTTCCAATTTGATTTTAGAACCATCAAATTGTGGGAGGGTGTTAGAATGCCACATGTCATGTCCCTTGGATCAATCAACTGATAGTTAGCTTTCTGTATAGCTGTCCATATTGTTAGAAGTTAGTTAGGACCGTTACTTGTAGAGTACGGCTAAGCTCACAAAATGATCAGTGACAGGACCCATCCTAATCCCCCCGGGATTAGTGCGGGATGACCTTGCTCCCGTCTGACACGAAGTGTCAGACAAGGGATCTTTCCTACCTTTGCCCTCCCGGGCTATCAGAGTACGCCAGGATCCGGAGGAGGCATGTGATATCTCGGTCTCTGCTACAGTCCACATCCGATGTCAACCTGAAGGGCAGTCAAAACATTAAAAACTGTGAGTGGACAAAACAAAGAGTTTATAAAAACATTTCATAAGACATTTGTACCCTCCACTAAAAAGCATGCATGCATTCGAAAACCATTTATCCAAAACAAGCCATGTGTGGGACTAAGCCCAAAGCATATATAAACCAAGGTCGAAGGGACCACAATGAAAACGACCATACGGGCCACTGCCCAAATCCATAAGGGACTCGGCCCCAAACCATAAAGAAACCAAGTACACGAGCCACTGCTCAAATCCTGTGCACACCTGTGCACACCACATATCATATATCATATATACATCACATACATATATATAAGTCACACAACCAATCCTGTCACGGTATCCAAAGCTACGCGCGTGCTACCCAGGTCTCAATCCGAGTCTTCTCAAAGTCAAGGTCAATGTCCGCAGACCACTGACCCTACCCGAGGTAATAGTAACCATCGCCCAATTGAAAAGTCAACGTTTTGCCACCACCAGGGGCAAAACGGTCATTTTGCATCGTTCGTCCGATTTCGCTCTACTAATCACGGATTAGCCTCACTAATCGTAATTAGTCACTAATCTAATCTAGGAATTTGGGACGGGTCGTTACAACCTTCCCTCCTTAATTAATTTCGTCCTCGAAATTCCAACCGACCTAATCTAACCGTTCTTCCCTCCTTAATTAGTTTCGTACTTGAAACTCCAACTATCTCGATTCCACATCCACCCCGTGGAAAGTAGAATCGACCTCGAAACTCGTGTACACTCGTACACCCACTAACCAGAACGATAACCGTCTGCAACCAGACGTACGACTAACACTCACGTCGTATCGACTACATTCGACCACGCCAAATGACAGAAGTCGTACGCTCCGAACTGACACCACTTGTCAGATCCACCATTTCGTTGACACAACAACTCGACGGTTCCTTACTAAATCTCCACTCAACGATCCACGCTGACACATCTGACAAACTGCCACCACTTGACAGTCGCCAGTCAAAAATTGATATGACACACACTCGTGGTTACACTAACCACAAGCATTTCACTCGACCTGTGTGTAACTAGACCCATCAGAAATACCATGACCCACTGCACAGTATCCAATGTCCAGTCCACGACCTCAACTAATCCGATGGTAGCAGAACCAATCCAACTACCAATACGCTCTCCAACGCACCACCGGTATCTCCTATATACCGTCACCAGGCACGATAAGTCTGCCTAGTATCGTACCTTGAACAACGTACAAGGTACGTACATCTACCCATCAATCAGACTACAACCACCTAGGTCATAGCCAATCACGTTTCTACGATGGAGTCCATTTATCCAATCCAGTATTAGACAAATCGAAACTCCGACCCATTATTTATTTCCAAATCTGAATCCGAATCCGCAATTTCGTAAGAAATCCCAAATCCAAACCCAGAAATCATATCCCTAACCATTTCCCAAATTCGAATCCAAAATCATCATTCCGTAAACTAGTATTAGGAATGACCATTCCGAACCCAAATCCATAAAAATAAAATCCACAGTCAAGCTCTAGAATCAAATCCTGAATCGTCACCCAGAATTCGATTCCAAAATCTAAATCTAGAAATCCTCTTTCAAGTTCCAAAATCAAATCCTAAATTGTCATCTATAAATCTGATTCCAAAACCTGAAATATCGTTCTCGTCTACCGAGACGTATCAATCATGAACCTATCGGTTGTTTGCTAAACCGATTACTCCAATACCATCGATTGACTTCATAGGGAAGCCAATCCCAACATCAACACAACACTAGGTCTGATAAAATCCAACCTCGTCAGACACCTACTCGCTCGAGTAACAAGCCATATGAGATTTACCTCGAAAAGAAGTTCAGTCCCATCATCCTCAACTCAAACATCCCAGTAAGAGTAATAAACTCTCCACCTATCTGGATCATCAAGATCACGATCCAGATCCATAGCGATACCCAAAGTCCTAAACCAATTCCCACATCTAAACAGATTAGTCAACGACGAGACACGCCGAGACTGTGGGTACTCACTGATTACCTCGTATCGATCCTTGTCATTCCACCGAGGAAAAATCAAGAATGATCGAATAATCCATCCTACGTGAATGCAAACAACACTCGATGCACTCACCACGTCAGGTAACCTGACATCGTCTGCCACCAAGTAGAGAATGAGGAATCTCAGTCACCTAACTTCGATATACTCATCTCCTCCTGATGATTCAGAACAAATCCCGGGTCCACCAACCAATACACGATCAGTGTACTAGTGGCAACCAACAACATCTATATCATCAACGTCATCTACGATCATCAATCATGGTAGAATCTGAGAAGTCACCCAAAATGACGTCGAAATACCCGATACCAATGCGGAAAACCCGCATTCCTCTCGTCACCTCAATCGCAAACTCCCGCGATTCCGAAGTTCCAACAAGATTGGAAACAACATACCCGGACATCAACCACGTGTCCCTTAACCACTTTAACTTTATCTGAGATCCACTCTGGAACCACAGATACCGAACATATGCCCATCTCGTCAGAGCCACATCCCGACTCGTGACTCACCGTCATCACAATCACCAGCACTAGCACCAGCGCTAGTACCAGTATACCAACACCAGTATCAGTATCGGCACACCATGTCCAAAACTGACAACCCTGGATCTCCGCTCATACCGAGCGACGACCCTGTACCTCTGCTCGAATAGGAGAAACTCTGTCTCCCTCGTACCCGACAACTCTAGGTACAGTCACCCTGACAACCCATACGAGAATAGGAAACGTCCCATGAACGTCCCCGTCTCATTCTGCGATCGCACTCAGCCGTAACCGAGTCGAATCCAGAATCACTGCTCGTACATATGTGTTACTCACGCACCTCGTATCATCGTCACGACAACCTGAGTCTACTCGACCTGATGAGACTCGACTAAGTCCATCGATAGTAGCGTCTGCCACAACCTCGTGCAGACCTAACTACCAGACCTCGCTATCGAGATTCGCATCCAACGGAATCAACCGCTCGTACCAACTACCTTGTATCCCAAACCTGGGATTCCATCGACAATTATCAACCCTGATAACTTGTCCAACCGAACTCTAACCAGTCGTACTCCGACTAACCCAAATGTCGTCTACCAGGTCGCCCACGACCTTAGTTGCATCAACAGTCCATCACAACTGAAGTAGCACGACAACCAACTCGGTCTAACCGATAAGTACAACCCTGACTGCGAAGTGAAGTCCCAACACAAGCTGACATGACTAGACCGACTAACGAATCCAAATCCGAATAGTCGTCCAAGTCAAACCACTCGTCAACTCACATTTCCGAACCATACACATACGATAGGGTTCCACAATCACACCTAGAGTTCCCTAGAACCCAACTGCATAAGGCAGTAAAATCCACGATCTGACCGACCCCGCGGTCTGGACATCATAAAGACGTCAATCCAATCCTACCGTCAATCAACTAGGATTCTCCGAATCCGGCTGCTAACCGACAGGAGCAGTAAATCCACCTAACTCAACAAAATCCGAACATCGATGGTCATAGTTCCCAACCAGTCGTCGGAACCGATCCTACGACATCGTGAAGACGATCCCAACTAACCGTCTCACGATCCAAAACTCTAACGTAATACTACGTTCACCATTCGTAGGGTTTCACACTATCAACCCTGACAGAACTATGACAACCCCGGCATCCAGTGCCGAACCAAAACATTCCACGATACGGTCCTACTAACTATCGTATCGATACCCTAACTATCAGGTTGATAACGAACTGTAGCCCCTTGAGATATCACATCCTCGACCAGCGTACATACTCCAAGAGCTCCGCGGTTGCTCGAATAGAGACAACCCCGCTCTAATAAGCATCCTATGAGCAATCCTATGCTCTGATACCACGTTGACAGGACCCATCCCAATCCCCCCGGGATTAGTGCGGGATGACCCTGCTCCCGTCTGACACGAAGTGTCAGACAAGGGATCTTTCCTACCTTTGCCCTCCCGGGCTATCAGAGTATGCCAGGATCTGGAGGAGGCATGTGATATCTCGGTCTCTGCTATAGTCCACATCCGATGTCAACCTGAAGGGCAGTCAAAACATTAAAAACTGTGAGTGGACAAAACAAAGAGTTTATAAAAACATTTCATAAGACATTTGTACCCTCCACTAAAAAGCATGCATGCATTCGAAAACCATTTATCCAAAACAAGCCATATGTGGGACTAAGCCCAAAGCAGATATAAACCAAGGTCGAAGGGACCACAATGAAAACGACCATACGGGCCACTGCCCAAATCCATAAGGGACTCGGCCCCAAACCATAAAGAAACCAAGTACACGAGCCACTGCTCAAATCCTGTGCACACCTGTGCACACCACATATCATATATCATATATACATCACATACATATATATAAGTCACACAACCAATCCTGTCACGGTATCCAAAGCTACGCGCGTGCTACCCGGGTCTCAATCCGAGTCTTCTCAAAGTCAAGGTCAATGTCCGCAGACCACTGACCCTACCCGAGGTAATAGTAACCATCGCCTTCCTGAGAGTAAGGAACCCAACTGGGGGGTGACTCCACTCAGTCGGTGCTCCGTGACTACTCCGGGGTCCACCCAGGCCAACGACCCTCCCCGGAGGAGATAATAGAAGTAAAGGAAGGTAGATGAACATATATATACATAACATAATATCCATGTCCGGTTCCCCTGAACCGTTATGATCCATAATATCCATAATCAGGTAACATGCCGGTTCCCATAAACCGTCATATACCGTAATAACATAACCAGGTAACATGTCGGTTCCCATAAACCGTCAAGAACCTGGGAATCCATTTAAGGTTCCCTGACCTGAAATCAAAACCGTAAAGTGACTGGGTCTCGTGCCCGAACATAGGACATCAGCTGGGCACCGTGCCCGGAATCTGAGGTCATATGCCCGAGACAAAACTAAATGGGTCTCATACCCGAGTTTATCCTTTTGAAATCCAAATCTAGTTCATTTAAATCAATAAAGAAATACAGACCCGTATAAGCACCGTATAAGGCCGAAACCTCGAAATACGTGCTTATACGTAACCACATAGAAATGCACCCATGGCATCATCAAACATGTATTAAAACATATAACAAACATTTATGCATGCACCAATTTAGAAAACAAGGTCCACTCACAGACCGTCCGAGCTACCGCCTCGATTTGCGTGCCATACGACTCCCCGAGCCGATCACCATCACCGGGACTCCCAAACCTGTCCAAATCGTAATAGAAGGTTACTAACTACTTAATTAACCTCCTACCAAAGCCCCGTAATTTTCCCGTATTTTTAACTATTTTTAATCCCGAAACTCAACCTTCCGATGCCCCGAAACATATCGAGACGATGTCCGATTGACACGAAACCAGTCCCAAAATGTTCGTTACATCGAATAGGAGATTTCGTACGTTGGAACCTTCCCCAGATTCCCTGCCACGCGCCCTCACGCGCCGCCTGAAGTGGCTGCGCGTGGGCTTCACACGCCTGCTACAGTACCTGCTGACGTCATCGCTGACGTCAGCATGACGTCATCACTGACAGTTGTCAGGTCTGACATGTCAGACTCTGACAGGTGCCACGTGTCATGCTCCCATTGGTCCACGTCACTGTGCTGTCAGTGCCACGTGGTAGTCTGACATGTGCCATGTGTCATCACGGCACTGGTCCACGTCAGTGACACGTGTCAGCCCCTGATTGGGCCACGTCACTGACATGTCAGTGCTGACTGTGCACTGACATGTGACACGTGTCGCACTCCTATTGGCCCATTTTCTGACATGTCAGCTGACATTGTCAGATCTGACAATGCTGACATCATCCCTGACATGATGACGTCAGCAGGATGACGTCACCTGTCATCCCCTACATCGGTCAGACCGGTCCAAACCGGTCCGGTCCGGTTTTTCATGCAACTTGGACCGGCGTAACCGGTCCAGGTCTCCTTCTCCCTCATTTTTGGTCCGTTTGCTTCCATTCCAATTCCTAAATTCCTATTTCTTCATTTCCTATCCAACCCAATTAACAAAACTACCTAAAACCCTCGAAATCCGACCGGTTCAATTTTGAACCTCACGGTTCAATTTTCCCGAAACCTCCCAGGGCTTCCCCGACGTCCAACCACCACCAAAACCTCTCTAACAACTCCCTAGCAACCTATTTACAGGGTACCCGCTCGGGTTCTGGGTTCCCGCCACCGCCCACGGCGGTTCCAGCCACCAGCTGCCGTCCTTAGTCCTCCTCTCTCATTCTCTGGTCTCAGTCCTGGTCGAAATGGGGTTGGGTTGGCTGAGTTTGGGTGAATGGTTTGGGTGAGATCGGGTAATGGGTTTGTGTTTGGATGAAGAAATGAAAATGCACGGGAAGGTTGGATGCATGAATAAAGTATGGTGTCCATTGGATGGGTGACACTTGTCACTCATCCATTGGGCATCAGGACAAATATCTGGGCCCACTAGAGACAAAACTGCACTTTTGTCTCGTAAAACGTGCCATCGTGAATAGTAACTGGGAACTTCCGTGAACCGTAACTTCACCGTCGAACGTCCGAATTCGATGTGCCGCCTGTCTACGGATTCGTATCGTCCTTATCTACGTAATGGTCTTCGGCCCTCGGCCATCGGACCTCCCGGTCAAAAAGTCAACTTTTGACCTCCTATGCACCCAAATTACCAAAATGCCCCTAAACTTCCGAACGTCATAACTTCTTCCTCGAATGTCGGAATTGAACGTGCCACCTGTCTATGAACTCGTGACGTCACGAACTACGTCACGGTCATCGGTCAAAGTCCATTTGACCGCCCGATTGAAAAGTCAACGTTTTGCCACCACCAGGGGCAAAACGGTCATTTTGCATCGTTCGTCTGATTTCGCTCTACTAATCACAGATTAGCCTCACTAATCGTGATTAGTCACTAATCTAATCTAGGAATTTGGGACGGGTCGTTACAATCAGAGTATAAAAACTCTAGTAATGCATATAACACAGTGTAGTTGTGAATTGAATACATGCAATAGACTCTTCTCTTATTCTCTTCTTCTTTTCCTCACTCTGATTCTCATCCTTTCTTTCATTAAAGATCTCTGATAAAGACTAGTTAGTGCAAATTTTGGAGAAAAATTGTAGAAGGTATCCAACTTTAATATTATTGTTCTGCTTATTACATTACTGAAGCAAATTTCGGAGAAAAAATCGTGTCTGCGATGGAAAGGGTGGTTTTTCTTCTAGGGCAATAATGTGGTGGGCTGGCGATTACGATAAGGCAACTAACTATTATTCACGTTTTTAGATCTTTATAAAGGGATTGGAAAACACGTGGTGTCTACTGTTAATTGAAAATCTAGAGTGCAAATTTGCCAGGGTCATACAAATACAAGGAATGATTTGAAAAGAAATGCGTTGATGTACATAATGTGCCAATTTAAAGTGGGAATTCTGCTCAGTCACATGTCTTAGGACTGACCTGTCAAAAAAGAGTAACTGATTGTCGGTTAGAGGCAAGTACCGGTATGGTGCCGGCCTATGGAAACTCCCAAGTCAGTGTAGACCGGTGTGTATAAGGAGTAAGTGGTGAATAGTAATTTGCAAGTAGATGTGAATAGTAATACTTAGTTACCCTTATTGGGAAAAATACCCATTTTGTATGGGTGCGAGAGAGAGATAATAAATGAGTTATTCTGATAAGAGAGAATGTGCATTTGCTGTTTGTTTACTAGTGTGGATTTGGGCCCCTTGAACTCATAAGTGTGTATTGGGCTTGATGTATTAGGTCCATCGAGTTTGATCCAGTATTTTCAGGACCCACCCCTAATCCCCCGGGATTAAGGGCTAAATCCCGATCTTGTCTAACTTACGCATGACACGAAGGCTAAACCAACGTCCAACCTTCATGCGACACGTAAGTCGAATAAGGGATTCTCGATCCAACCATCCGAAAAGTAACCGGTCTTCCCAGAGTATACCGAACAACTGTGGATCGCGGGTGTGATGTCTCCGTCTCGCTCGATCAACAGCCCGTGTCGCAACAACCTGGAGGGTATCGAAAACACAAAAAGACTGTGAGGGACAAAAATATAGAATAAATTAAAAAACAACAGTTCAATAAAACAATTACAATTATACCCTCAATTTTAAAAAAAAAAAATGAATTCATATCAATTTCATGTCATAAAAACCATTCAATATTCCGGTTAAGCAAACCATATAAGAAAAACCGAACACAGTTTCCTTTTCTCAAATCCCGGGCCTCAGCCCAAAACCATCAAAAACCATTTCGTCCAGGCATAGCCCAAAACATTGGAAAACCTTTATGAAAACCATACCACATTTCCATTCATCGAACCTCCTGGATTTATCCGAGTCTTTAAACTCAATCCAAGCCTCAATATAATCCGAGTCTTTAAACTCCCGAGTCTTTAAACTCAATAGGCCTACGGGGGAAATTCAATATCCGAGTCTTTAAACTCAATCCGGGCCCGGCCCCATCATAACATATCCGGGTCTTTAAACCCAATAACCAGATCCAGCAAATCCTTTCCATGACCACTATCCATATCCGAATCCGAATCCGAATCCGCAATCTCATTAGGATTCCGGATCCAAACCCAGAACTCATATCCACATTCATTTCCAAATCCTAGTTCGAAACCATCATTCAGTAAGCCGGCATCCGGAATAACCATTCTAAACCCAAACCCGGAATTCACTTTCAAGTCCCAAATCGAATCCCGAATTGTCATCCGGAAATCCGATTCCAAAACTTGAAATCACGTTTCTCAAAACCACTTTTTGAACTGGGCTTCAAGCCCGAAATCACTTTCCAAAATCCATTTTTAAATCATTGATATTAAATCATTAAAACCAGGTTCAAATCATAATATCCATCGAAATCCCAGAAAACACGAAATTCAGTAAATATCTCGAAAAATGTGTAAAATGGTAAACCGTCAAGATTATAAATCAAATCATAGAATCACGTATAAGAAACATATAAAAACATATATGCATGCATCAAGAGTTAGAAACAAAGTCCACTCACAGACCATTCCGACGTTGCCTCGATACACGAGCACTTACGCCGTTCCCGGCCATTCCACTATCCTCGGCTTTCCTGAACCTGTCCAAAACCCATACTAAGGTCACTAGCTACTTCACAATGATCATACTAAAATCCCATAATTTTCCCGTATTTTTAGCTATTTTTAACCGAGCCCTAAAACCTTTGGACATCCCGAAACATATAGAGACGATGTCCAATTGACTCGAAACCAGCGTCAAAATGTTTGTTACATCGAATACTTTAAAAGTCGTGTTGGAACCTTCCTCAAAATGTGTGCCACGCGTCCACACGGGTCACCCAAAGGGGTTGCGCGTGGGCCTCACGCGCCTGCACTGTTCATCCTTGTCCTCAGGTGATCCCGGTTCGAACCGGTCCAAGTCGACCAGGTCCAGACCCAAACCTGCGTTCACGGTTCTTGTTCATTTTTCCTAATTTTTGATCCTGATTTCACCATTAACTGCGTCCCAACATTTAGAACTAGTTTAACTAACTAAAATATGTGAATGGGTCCTGTTTCATACCGTCCATGGTCGAACCAAAACACCCAGTTTTTCCAATCCTCTATTTCCGGCCACCGCCACCTTTCCGGCCATGGTTTCGACTTCCTGGGTTCAATAGGAACCTTATACAATGGAAAAGGTCATCAAAGTCACTTAAAAACCTAGGAAACATATCGATTTACACCTTGAGTTATTTCTGGAAAACGGAGGACTCGAACTACTTACCTGCTCCCTGTGCTCAACCGTGACGTCCACCGTGGATGGACAACCGTTTTAGTTTCCCTTTTGCGTACTGAACACTACCCCAAACGAGATGTAGATGAGTTTGATCCATTTTCTGAGTTTGTCCACGGCTGTTCACAGTTAGCCCTCTCGGTTTTTCTCTGGGTTTGTCTCACAGCTCACCCACTTCCTCACTCAATCCTTTATTTAACCAATTTCCCAGTCACCACCCGTCCATGTGTTCTCACTCAGACAAGATAAATCACACCCACGACTCAGCTAAACCATTCTCCCCTCTGTCTCTGTTTTCCCTCCGTTTTATCGATCAACAAAATACACATAACTTAGACCGTGTGAGACGTGGCTAGAAGCCACTGGTGAGTAGACAGGTGTCCTCATCTTAGTGGGTTCTTGCAAAAATATCCAAGCGTCCAAGCCCAGATGTCCTCATCTGATTTGTCCATAAATCAAAAGACCAAATTGTCCTTGAATGTCCAAATTACCACTTTGCCCTTCAGTTTTCTTGACTCGTAACTTCGTCGTCCGAACTCCAATCGACACTTGCCGCCTGTCGTTGTACTCAGGACGTCGAGACCTACCTAACGGTCCTCGATTTGGGTGAAAACTAATGGTCAAACAAAAAGTCAACAAATTCCCCCTTTTTAACCCATTTACGAAAATGACCTCGACCTTCCGAACATCATAACTTTCTCCTCGGATGTCGGAATCGGACGTGCCACCTGTCTACGGACTCGTGACGTCCCGAACTACGTCAGGGTCATTGGTCAATGCCCAATTGATAGTCCGAACTAAAAGTCAACATTTTGCCCATTCTAGGGGCAAAACCGTCATTCTGCACCAACCGTTCAAAAGTATCAAACGAATCTCCGATTAACTTTGCTAATCCGTCATTAACTACTAAGCTAATCCCTGACTTCCAGGACGGGTCGTTACAATCTACCCTCCTTAAATGGGGGGTTTTGAGGGATTATAATCATAATATAGACAATAAAACAAGTAAAACAAATATGAAATTAATTCTACTCCTACTTTAACATTTGTACAAGTGGACTTTCTTCAAACAAAAATTCTACCAACACTCTAACATTTGCATAATTTGAACATATCACAAAATTCTACTTTCAACATCTTAATCACGTGCATACATTTTTCAATATTATAAATGAACCGAACAGCGGTCATAAACACTTATAAAATGATTACCCTATTGTTTATGATTTAAATGTGTGTCAAATATTTAAATCTCTTCAATTCTCTACCAAGTTCGCCGAACATCGGTCATAAACACTTAACATAGAATTGAAGCTTAAGCACTCAAATGTATGAAGTAAATGAAGTTCGGAAAGTAAAACACATGACAATTATATTCATGTCTACAAAAGTTAGAAAGAAAGTACCAACATAAATATTGAATTAAAAATAAAACCGAAACAATAATGAGAGTTTAAGCAAGGGAGAAATAGTTTACACTTTCAGAACCCAAGAACAGCTTGTGATTCCAAAAATGGATGGAAACAATGAAATGTTACTCACAAGATTTTCTGACAGCAGAAGAAACCTTATGAAGATGGAGGAATAAACACAAGAATGCGAACTTAAACTCTAGAATTGCAACGAAAATACTTAGCCTTGGTATTTCTAAAGGAAACATAGAACTTGTGTTTTAGAGCTCTCTAGGAAAAAAGTCCCCTAGCAAGGAAAATGAACCCCTATGTATAGGGGAGAAAAGCTCCTTAAACCTTAAAATAAAACAAAGAAAAATAAAATTTACAATAAAAATAATTAAAATAGAAAAAAAATGATGACTTAGTGCTAATTTTTAGGGAAATAATTGCTGGAAAATAAGAAAAAGGTGCTGCTGTGTGACTCAGCAGGTGGGAGCAGCTGGGGCTGGTGTGTAACAACCCGTCCCGAGAGCCGGGATTAGTAGAGTAAATAAGGTGTGATTATTGAGGTTAAGCAGTGGGTAGGTGGTCCCGATGGGTCCATGAGTGTAGAATGACGATTTTGCCCCTGGTTTGGGCAAAATAGTTGACTTTTTGAATAATCGAGTTTTGGTAGGTTGACCTAGGATGGTTAGATAGATTCCGTCGTCCTGAGTTCGATGACAGGTGGCACGTATTCATCGGACTTACGAGACGAGAGTTACGGGTCTAGGAAGTTTCGGTAAAACCGTAAAAATGTGTAAAACAGGAGGGTATTTTGGTCTTTTTGGCTTTTGGGGATTTGTGCAGAGAGAAGCAAGATGGACGGCTGGGGTTTAAGCAGGTGGGATAAGGATGGACTGGATTGTGACATATGGCATTTGTGTAGTGGGTTCTGGGGGGTTCTTCTGTGTGTGTGCGGTCCTAAATACTTGGGTGAACCCGTGTGTGCGTGTGTGGTTCTTCGACAAGCACAGAGAAACAGAGTGAGCTTGTGAGGGAGAATTGAGGAAGGATCTTGGCTGGTGTTGAGTGCGGGTGAGTGAGGGAGAGACATGGAGGTCAGTGTGAGCTGGTGGTGGTGACTTGGTGGTGCAATCGTGCACGGCAGCACGGCGGAGGTGCGGAGGAGTTTGGGGGAAACAGGGAGCCTGAGAGTTCGAGGTGGTGGCTACGCCGTGAGGTGAGGCAAACCAAGGCAAGGGGAGGCTGAGGAGGTTGCAAGGAGTCCAACGATCACAGTGGTAGGCGGCGGTGCGCACGGCGGAGCTGCAACCGAAGGGTAAGTCTTCCTGCTCTGTTTTTCCCGTGATTTTCATTTGGAAAGTGGTGGGTCTGGGCTGAGAGTCGAGAGGATTGGAGGTCGGGATAGTGTTCAGGGAGGTCCTAGGTGTCGACTAGGATGGTCGCCGTGACGGGGGTGTCCACGGCGGAGCTCGGGCGGTGATGAGCACTCTGATGCTCTGTTTGGCTGGGAAATTCAAACGGTGAGTCGACCAATTTGGGGGTGAGTCGAGGGTAACGGAGGTTTGGTCTAGGTTCAGTGAGGTCTTAGGGACCGTCTGGTGTCACCACCGTGACGGGAGGTGACCGGAGTAGAGGAGTCGTGAAACAGGGGGACATTGGCCGTCTGGTTTTGAGTTTAGTCGACGGGCTAGGGACAGTGTCGAGGTGAACAGAGTTGGGGAATCGATAGGGTTGGTCTAGACGAAGCTGCAGGTGAAAGAAGGGGCTGAAATGGTGGCCAGACGGTGGAGAATGCTTCTCGCCGGTTCAAGCTACGGCGACCGGTTCAGTACAGTGCGGGAGGTTGAAGATGGCACTGTAGCTGGCGCGTGAGTGCCACGCGCAGCCACTTCGGGCGGCGCGTGGGGGCGCGTGCGGCGGCGGATGGAAAAGTGATCAACATGGATTTTGGTCTAGGAGCTATTGTGAGTTCAATGGAGTTGGTTTCGGGTCAATCGGAAGTCGTTTGAGTTTAGTTCCGCGAGGGTGAATGTTTAGGGTCCCGGGTTTTAAGTCTTTGGTTCGGGGAATTTTAAGGAAATTAGGTAGTTGTTTCGTAGACGTATTAGTGACATAATTTGACGGTGTTTGACAGGATCGGGATTTCCCGAGGAAGCCGAGGAACGGGCTGGACGTTCGGGACGCGAGTAGGGCTCAGTACTGTGAGTGGACCCTTTCCTTAAACTCGATCATGCATAACTATTTTTATATACGTTTTTGATGGTTTTACTTAAAACACTATGTTTATTGCATGTGTTATGATGGTTTTACGTGATTATACGTGATTGAGATGTTTGCACGTTTTTCGAGAAAATGCTGGTTTTCGGATTTTGATGCCACATTTGGGGATTTCCACCTATAAAGGTTTTCGGATAATGATAAATGGGTTACGAAATATGATTTGTGATTACATGTGGTTTTGGTATGAAAATGGATATTTTTCCGGATTTGGGTTCAGAATGACGGTTCTGAACGCCGGAAGGGCTTCGGACCGGTGATTTCGGATTCGGGTTTGGATGAGGATTTGGTAAATGGTTTTCAAATGGTTTTGGGATTGGATTTGCTGGATCTGGATATTGGGTTTAAAGACTCGGATATATTGATTTCCCCCGTAGGCCTTGAGTTTAAAGACTCGGGAGTTTAAAGACTCGGATATGATTAAGGCCTGGATTGAGTTTAAAGACTCGGGAGTTTAAAGACTCGGATAGGTCCAGCAGGTTCGATCGGGAAATGAGGATTTGATACGGTTTCTGATACTCATGCTATGGTTTCTTATGATATTTTATAGTGTTTCTGTTTCTTATGATGTTTTATAATGATTATTTTATAACTGTGTTCATAACTGTTGGTTATGCATGTGGTTTCAAAACGGAGGGTTAAACTCGGTTTTCATATAAAGTGGTTTTGAACTTTTTGTACTTTCTGGTCCACTCACATTTTCTGTTTTGAATTGCCCTCCAGGTTGTGGAGCTAGCGCGGGGTCTTAACGTCGAGGCAGTGTCTGAGGCATCGAAGTGACGAGTGGGATTTTCGAGTGCTTAAGTTTTCCCCCGCGTGTGTGTATCTATTGTCGGATTTTGTTTCTTTATATTTTTGTACTAGGCTCTGTAAACGATAACTTCGGGATCTTTTGTTTAATTACTCCTGCGTCTGACTGGGTTTGAGTGAGTTTTACTTGAGTTTTGTGTCGGGGAGTCAGACGGGAGCGGGATTTACCTCGGGTTTCGGGGTGAAACCGGGGTGGGTCCTGACATGGTGGGATTTGGTAGCCAGCTGTTTGCAAATGAGTGGCTGAATCGGCGAGCAGGGGCTGAAAGAGGCAGTTGGGAGTCGGTGCATGCGCGCTGACAGGAACTGTGGCGTTTGGTAGCTTGCCACTGACAGGGAAGGTAAACTCGATGCACGAGCGCTAATTAGAGCAAGGGTAATTCGGTAGGCGCTCTTCGACGTGGACTGGTAGCATTGGCTAGCGCTTGTCGACGGATCCTAGGGCCTGTCAGGTGCTGCAAATCGGGTTTGGGCGCGGGTTTGGGCCGATGATTTGGGTCTGAAGGAATTTGCAGCGGGTTGGGCTCGTTGGGCTCCTGGGCTGATATTTTTGGGCTTTTAGGCTGGAATTTTGGGCCTTCAAATGAATTTTCAATTTTAAAAATTAATTAATATAATTCCTCAGAATTTCGTCCATAATTTCTTCGTTTGAACTAAACTAAATATTGAATTAGTTTAAGCAACATAATAATGAGAGTTTAAGCAAGGGAGAAACAGTTTATACTTTCAGAATTCAAGAACAGCTTGTGATTCCGAAAATAGATGGAAACAATGAAATGTTATTCACAAGATTTTATGACAGCAGAAAAAACCTTATGAAGATGGAGGAATAAACACGAGAATGCGAACTAAACTCTAGAATTGCAACGAAAATACATAGCCTTGGTATTTTTAAAGGAAACATAGAACTTGTGTTTTAGAGCTCTATAGGAAAAAGTCCCCTAGTAAGGAAAATGAACGCCTATTTATAGGGGAGAAAAGCTCCTTAAACCCTAAAATAAAACAAATAAAACAAAACTTACAATAAAAATAATAAAAATAGAAAAAAATGATGACTTAGTGCTGATTTTTTGGGGAAATAATTGCTGGAAAATCAGAAAAAAGGTGCTATTGTGTGACTCGGCAGGTGGGGGCAGCTCGGGCTAGTGGGATTTGGTAGCTAGATGTTGCAAATGAGTGGCTGAATCGCCAAGCAGGGGCTGACAGAGGCAGGTAAACTCGGTGCACGTTCTCTAATTAGAGCAAGGGTAATTCAGTAGGCGCGCTTCCGTGTGGACTGGTTGCATCGGCCAGTGCGGATCCTTGGGCCTGTCAGGTACTGCAAAGCAGGTCTGGGCGCGGGTTTGGGCCAATGATTTGGGTCTGAAGGAATTTGCAGCGGGCTGGGCTCGCTGGGCTGATTTTTTTGGGCTTTTGGGCTGGAATTTTGGGCCTGCAAATGAATTTTCATTTTTAAAAATTAATTAATATAATTCCTCCTAATTTCGTCCAGAATTTCTTCGTTTGAACTTCGATCGGGACGATTCTTTATCTAAAATGCTCCAAATTCAAAGCTTTATTTAATTCTCCAAAAATTCCTACAAAATAAATTATTTTCTTCAATTGTTTATTATTTTAATATTAAAAGTCAAGTATAAAGGGTATAAAATAATATAAAATAATGCTTATTTGAAGACCTATCATGTCCCATCCACTTTCCACCAGTAGATAGGCCTTTGGAACCCTAAAGAGACTACCTTAAAGGAAGGCCTTTGGGAAGTTATCCAGGTAGACAAAAATCCATTCATGGCTGACCCCACGGTGGCTAAAGCAAGTTTCTATAATCCCGATCTATGAAGCATCAAGCTAACCGAGAAGGATAAGAGCGACCGCCCTACAAAGGTAACGGCCCATAAATTACTAGATTTAGGGCTCCGAAAAGTTTATGAGCGGGAGGCACCTACCTTGACACGGGGACTTTATGATGAATAGTACATCCTATGGAGAAATAGACCAAACAAGGGAAATCAGGTCTATAAAAGAATAATTTCTAGTACACTTCCGGAAACAGGAATATGCACGACCTTCCCAGCTAGATCAGGAAGATTAATGGCTTGAGATCCCACAGGAAGAAACCCTGAAGGAATTAGCTAGTAGTATGGTAGAGTTTATCCAAGATAATGGCGAGGAGGATGAGAAAGATGACATCTCATTAGAAATAATCAGATTCAAGCTTACTGAGGTAGACAAACCTCCTCATGAAATCCAAGACCCTTTAGAAGAAATTGGTCTAGGGACAATTGATGACCCTTGACAACCTTATATCAATGAAATATTGGAAAACCCAATGAAGGAACTGATGGTCTCACTCCTGAAAGAGTTCAAAAACTATTTTGCATGGCAATACATGGAAATGACAGGCTTGGACCAATATCTTGTTGAAAACATATTACCTATCAAAGAGGATCATAAGCATGTCTGTCAAGCAAGGAGAATGATGTCTGTGGTAGCCAAGCTCCATGTGAAGAAAAAGATTAGCAGGCTTCTCAAATCTGGTTTCATCAGAACTGCTAAATATGTGGAATGGGTATCCAATATCGTTCCATCATCAAGGTAAAAACTAGATAGGTTAGAATCTATGTGGACTACCAAGATCTAAATGAGGCTACGCTAAATGATAAATATCTCATAACTATGGCAGACATTCTCATCGATGGCCTATCTCAAACTTGTTCCTATCCTTCATGAATGGCAATGCGTGATATAACCAGATTCTATTAGTCAAGGAGGATATCCAAAAAATAGTACTCAGATGCCTTGTGACAGGACCCATCAAAATCCCCCCCGGATTAACGCGGGATGACCCTGCTCCCGTCTGACACGAAGTGTCAAACAAGGGATATTTTCGACCTTTGCCTTCCCGGGCTATCAAAGTACGCAAGGATCCGAAAGAGGTATGTGATATCTCGGTCTCTACTACAGTCCGCATCCACTGTCAACCTAAAGGGCAGTCAAAACATTTAAAGCTGTGAGTGGACAAAACAAAAGTTTATAAAAATGTTTCCATAAAGACATTTGTACCCTTCACTAAAAAGCATGCATGCATTCGAAAACCATTTAACCTAATGGAGCCATCTGTGGGAACTAAGCCCAAAACCATAATCAAATCAAATATACGGGCCACTGCCCAAATCCATAAGAAACCAATAAGGGACTCAGCCCAAAACCATAACCATACTGAAACCAAATACACGAGCCACTGCTCAAATCCTATGCACACCTGTGCACACCACATATCAAAGAATCATAAAGATTCAACGATACGGGCTACTGCTCAACCATACGGGACTCAGCCCAAAACCATCATGAAACCAAATACATGAGCCACCGCTCAAATCCTATGTAACCACACATCACATATCATAATCCACATATATATATATATACATATAATTCACACAACCAATCCTGTCATGGTTTCCAAAACTACGTGCGTGTTATCCGGGTCTCAATCCGAGTCTTCTCAAAGTCAAGGTCAATGTCCGCAGACCACTGATTCTACCCGAGGTTATAGTAACCATAGCCTTCCTGAGAGTAAGGAACCCATAAACCGTCATGCCCAGTATGAGACCCATTCATATATATATATATATATATATATATATATAACATCCTCCATGCCCGGTTCCCATAAACCGTCATGTACCACAATAACATAATCATGCCGGTTCCCATAAACCGTCATGTACCAACATAACATAACCAGGGTTCATGCTGGTTCCCATAAACCATCATGAACCACGATACCATAACAAGGGTTCATGTCGGTTCCCATAAACCGTCATGAACCTGGAAATCCATTTAAGGTTCCCTGACCTGAAATCAAAACCGTAAAGTAACCTGGGTCTCGTGCCCGAACATATGACATCAGCTGGGCACCGTGCCCGATTTCTGAGATCATATGCCCGAGACAAAACCAAATGGGTCTCATACCTAAGTTTATCCTTTTTAAATCCAAATCCAATTCATTAAAACCAATAAGGAAATACAGACCCGTATAAGCACCGTATAAGGCCGAAACCTCGAAATACGTGCTTATACGTAACCACATACAAATGCACCCATGGCATCACCAAACATGTATTAAAACATATAATAAACATTTATGCATGCACCAATTTAGAAAACCAAGGTCCACTCACAGACCGTCCGAGCTCCTGCCTCGATTTGCGTGTCATACGCCTCTCCCGAGCCAATTACAGTCATCGGGACTCCCGAACCTATCCAAATCATAATAGAAGGTTACTAACTACTTAATTAACCTCCCACGAAAGCCCTGTAATTTTCCTATATTTTTAACTATTTTAAAACTCGATCCGAAACCTTCCGATGCCCCGAACATTATCGAAACGGTGTCCGATCGACACGAAACTAGTCCCAAAATGTTCGTTACATCGAATAGTAGATTTCGTATGTTGAAGACACCCCCAGATTCCCCACCACGCGCCGTCCAAAGGGCCCTGCACGTGGGCTCACGTGCCGGCGTACTGTTAATCTTCTTTAGCAATCGAACCGGTCCAGACCAACCGGTTCGGTCCGTTTCCTGCAACTGGACCAGCGTGACCGGTCCAGGTCTATACAATCCCTATTTTTCGTCCGTTTTGTCCCTAATCAATCCTATAATTCCTATTTCTTCTTTTCCCATCATTCCCAATCCTTAAAACTAGTTAAAACATCCTAAAACCCATAGTTCCAATTTGGACCTCACGGTTCAAGTTTCTCCTTTTCCTTCCAACGGCTTCTCAGCCGTCAACCGCCACCAAAACCTCATTAACAACCCCCTAGAAACCTAAATAACTGATTAAAACCATACAAACGACCCATAATGCAAGAAATTGAAAAATGGAAAGGATTGGGTCTAACTTGGTGCGTTCTTGGGTTCAAGGCCGCCATCCACGGCGGCGTGGCTTCCACCCGGCCACCATCATCCACCCATCCTCCTCTCAGCCTCTGAGCCTTGCCATGATGTTCAAAGGGGGTAAGGGTTTGGTTTTGGGGTGAATGGTTGGGTGAGAAAATGAGATCGGGTTGTGTTTTTGAATGGAAGAAAGTATGATCGATGCATGTATGTGAATTAAGGGCCAGTGGATGGGTGACACTTGTCACTCATCCATTGGGCAGGAACTAAATATCTGGGGCCCACTAGAGTCCAAAAGTTAGGTTTTTTCGTAATTCGTGCAATAGTGCACTTGAACTTCCTTGAACCGTAACTTCGTCGTCAAACGTCAGAATTCGACGTGCCGCCTGTCTACGAATTCGTATCGTCTTGATCTACGTAATGGTCCTCGGTCCTCGGTCATCGGACATCCCAGTCCAAAAGTCAACATTTCACCTCTTTTTACCAAAATTACCAAAATGCCCCTAAACTTCTAAACGTCATAACTTCCTCCCCGAATGTCGGAATTGAACGTACCACTTGTCTATGAACTCGTGATGTCACGAAATACGTCACGGTCATCGGTCAAAGTCTATTTGACCGCTCGAATGAAAAGTCAATGTTTTGCCCACGACCAGGGGCAAAATGGCCATTTAGCATCGTTCGTCCGATTTCGCCTAACTAATCACGGATTAACCTCACTAATCGTGATTAGTCACTAATCTAATCCTGGAATTTGGGACGGGTCGTTACACCTTGGGCATGTGTGGGCATTTGAATAGGTCATCATGCCTTTTGGATTAAAAAATGTCGGGGCTACATAGCAATAAGAGAGGAATGACATCCTCCAAGAAATGATTAGCAAGAACCTAGAGGTACATTGATGATGTCGTAGTGAAGTCTCAGGACAAGGATAAGCTCATAGGAGACTTGATGCATGCCTTTTTAAATCTGAGACAACACAAACTGAAGATGATTCCTAATAAGTGTTCGTTTGGAGTCCAAGCACTAAACATCCTAGGATTTCTGGTTCATCAAAGTGGGATAGAGGTGGACTAGAACAAGAAAAAAGCAATCATGAATTCACCTCCACCCAAAACAAGAAACAACTTCAGAGTCTTCTCGGTAAACTCAATTTCCTCATAAGATTCATAGCTAACTTATTGGGAAAAGTCCAACCCTTGTCGTCATTTACTGAAATCAGGGACACTGAAAGATAAAACTAGGAAGAAAAACATCAAGTGGCCTTTGATGCGACGACCTGGAAATTCGAAAAAGGAAAAATTGGAAAAATTGGAAAGAAAGGACGATTTTGCCCTTGGTTATAGGAGGTAAAAGTTGACTTTTTGATAGGGACCTTGTTTGGACTTTCTGGAAGGACCGTTGGATAGGTCTCGGGATGCTGAATCCGTAGACAGGCGGCATGCGTCAATCGGAGTTCGGACGTGAAAGTTATGGGTCTAGAGTTGTGAGGAGTATTTTGGTAATTATTTGTGCAGGGGTAAAATGGTAATTTGATCTGTATTGGTTGATTCAGCTAATATTAGCATGAGAGGGACACCTGTTCCTCACTGATTTGGTTGAGGATTTATTATTTGGTGACATCCGTCACTGTCTAAGTGAGATTGGTGGCAATTGTTGCTGTTTGAAACCGTTTGAAATTAAGCTACGGCTAAAGGATAAAAACAGAGTTATGCTCATGGTTGATCGGATCAGTAGACCACAGAGAGAAACAAAATGAATTAACACCAGGGACAGAGAGTGAATGGGATACCCAGAGAGGAAAAGAAAGAGAATTAATGTCGAAACTAGCTGAAACCAAACTTAGAAACCCGAAAACCACCCATGAGCATTAATGTCGAATTTGAATTTGTGGAGATTGATGAGTAAAATTGAACTTGGATTAAGGTTCTTGAGCTCAAACTGAGTCGAACCCAATGAAACTTGAGGGGAATTGGGGTCGTCTTGCCTTAGAACAGAAAAGGTGAGAACTTTGGATTTTTGAGCTTGAGTCGAATGGATTGGAGACATGGAATGATGAAATTGGATTTGGAAATATGTTTATTAGAATCCCATGAAGCTCCCTGATGCATCAATTGAAGGAAAACAATAAGAATTTATGGAGATTGGACGATGAACAGTGTTCGGTGTTCTTCGAATAATCAAGTTCGAACTGACGGATTGAGATAAGGTCCCATCTAATTGAGTTTAAAGATCCCTAATTAAACCTATTTCGATGTAAATGGATGTTTGAATTGTCAAAAACGATGTCGAATTGATGGAAAACTAAACGGGTTATTTCGCGGGTTGAACAACCCGTTTGCAGGAAAGTCGGGTAAGGATGACGCATGGCGGGTTTCACGCGCAGCCACTCACGGGGGCGCATGAGGGCGCGTGGGCCCGATTCTCGAGGTGAGTTCAACACAACTTTTGTTCTATGCAATGTAACGAACATTTTGGCGTTGGTTTCGAGTTAATCGGACACTGTTTCGATATTGTTTCGAGGGTCCGAAGGTTTATGTTACGTTTTTAATTCGTAATTAATTCCCGAAAAATTGTGGGGAATTAATATGATGTTAATTAAGTCATTAGTGACCATGAGTAATGATTTTGGATAGGATTCGAGATTCCTGGAAAATGTCAGAAATTACGGAAACGCGTGTAGCTCGAAAAACGAGTGGTTTGGACGGTGTGTGAGTGGACTTTTTTTTTTTCTACCCAGAATGCATGCATATATGTTTTAAATGCTTTATTATATGAGTTGAAATGATTTGGCATGATTCATGTTTCGATATGATGATTTCCGAATTTTGGGAATATTATATTGTTTTATATGATTTTGGGCACGTTTTTCGAGAAACTGTGAAATTGCTGTTTTGGGCGAAGGCCTGAGATTTGAGATTGGTTTTGACTTGAATTATGAGTCGAGAAATCGATTTGATTGATTTGTAATGTTTTTCGGATATTTTACGGATTTATGTGAAAATGGGAACTTTGGTTGCGGTTGCACGGATTTGCGTGAAAATGAGATTTGGGCATGAGACCCGGTGATAAATGGTTTTGACATGGTTTTTAACAATGATTTTGAAATAAAGATTTTGATTTTGTATTGATGTTTAGTGCCCCCAGATGTGTAATTCCTTGGTAGACTCCAGATGTGTAATTCCCGGAGGGACTCCGGATGTCTAATTCCCAGAGGGACCAGATGTGTAATTCCCGGTGAGGCTGGATGTGTAATTCCCAGCAGGGCTGGACGTGTAATTCCTAGTAGGATGATAACTCTAGATGTGTAATTCCTAGAGGACCCTCGGATGTGTAATTCCCGAGTTATATGCTTTATTGTATCATAAAATGGTTTTATAAAATGATTCATGTGTTGGCTTGAGAGCCGGGATTTAATACTTTTCATGTGATTTGGCTTGGAAGCCGGTGATTCATATGTTTGATCCTATGCATGCATGGTTTGATAAACTGGAGGGTAAATGATGTGTTTTGAAATGTGTTTTAAATAATATTATTTTTGTCCACTCACGCCTTTCTTGTTTTGATGACCCTACAGGCCGTGGCACGAAGTTAGGGGCTGATCGGGAGGCGGAGGCATGAGCGGAAATCAGTGCAGTTATCCCTTGTCTGACAGGTGCTGAGGAGTAGTTTCGGGACTTCAGTTGACTTGTCAGATGGGAGTAGGACCGGGCACAGTTAACAAAGTCCGGTTGGGACGGGTCCTGTCATTTGAGCAGCTCAAGAGTTACTTATCCAAACCATTGGTCTTGATGTACCTAAGGAAAGGGAGACCCTTAAAGTTGTACATTTCAGCATCCCTCAATATTATTGGAAGCTTACTAGCTCAAGACAACGAAGCAGGAAAGGAGCAAGCAATCTACTACTTGAGTAGGACCTTGACAGAGGTAGAGGAAATGTACAAAAAAGTGGAGAAATTATGCTTCACAACTGTCAAGCTAAGACATTACATGCTTCCTTTCATAGTTCAAATAATTGCCCAAACAGATTTGTTGAAATACATGTTATCCCTACCTATTCTAAGAATTTGGGTAGGCAAATGGACCTTAGCTCTGTCAGAGTTTAATTTCCAATACACACCACAGAAATTCAAGCCATTGCTGATTTCTTGGCAAAATACTCTAGATTAGAGATCGAAGAAGAGTTGACTAAAATAGTAATCATGTTTCCATCATGCCATGGAAGTTATTCTTCAATCGATCTAAGACTAGGGAATCAGCTGGAGCCGAGATCTATTTTGTTAACCCTAAAAGGTGCCTCATCAGTTCTCTTTCAAAATAGATTGAGAGAATATTACAAACAACCAAGAAGAGAGCAAGGCATTGATCATAGGGATGAAGATGTTGATCAGCTGGAGCCGAGATCTATTCCGTATCGTCCGTTCGAAATTATCCATCGATTCACTGATTATCTTCACTAATCTGTCATTAATCACTAATCTAATCTCGTTTTACGAGACGGGTCGTTACATGTCAAGGTTTAACCACCAGATTCATTGGCATTGTAGGGGCATGCTGAAACGGGCCATGTCTCTAGCATTCATCGCGCCCTTTGGCATATGCTTGACAATTTGATTGGATATCTAGCTAGTAATAGCCATGTCTTCATGCAAGCCACTTCCTTTTTGGACCTTCATGATGAGCCCCACGGACTCCTTTGTGGATTTCTCCCATTATGACCATTGTTTTTTTGGATCAAAACACAGGAAAAGTGTCCCATCATAGTTCTTTCTTACCAAATCCGGTCCCTATAGTGTGTAATGGCAAAGCTTTATTTCTGATGTTGCGGTCCTCATTGGATGGATACTTCAAATACTTAACGAAAGGGGTCCTCCAATCATAAGGCTTTACTTCGATGTCAAGTATCTCCAACACAACATCTCTTCCCAAGATGGAAGGTAAGGATCACTTTTGGATTTTGATCCATTTTTATGTCTGTATTTCTTGTAAGAGAGCTCATGTTCCAACCTGGGCCATTTCGTTGGCCACCAAGTTTTCTTCTTTTAGCACATGTTCAATAGTTTGTGTGATAAATTTGGATGTCAATGTAGCAACTGTTGTGAAGTAGCTGGCTAGTTGAAATTTTCTGCATGTGTACATCCCTGTTATTTGTTTAACTACCAATTTTGAATGCTCGTAGATCGTTTTTAGTGAAGGACATAAAGGTCTTTTGATGAAATTTTGTTTATAAAATATTTGTTTTGTCCACTCACAGTTTTCGTGTTTTGAATGTCCTTCAGGTTGATCGCGGATGAGGATTGTAGCAAAGACGAGACATCACATTCCTCCTTCAGATCCTAGCGATCTCTGATAGTCCCGGTTGGGCAAAGGACGAAACTATCCCTAGTCTGAAACTTTGTGTCAGACGGGAGCAGACACGTCCCACGTTAATCCCTGGGGATTTGGGACGGGTCCTGTCAAGTGGGTATCAGAGCAGTTTGGCTCATACGATACTCATGGTACTCTGATACCCGTTGGTATCAGAGCGTGTTTGCTCTCAGAGTGCTTGCAGATCGAGGATGTGATTTCTCTGCGGTCGTAACAGCCCGTCATCAACCTGATAGTTAAGGTATTAGTACGAGGATTCAGTGGAAGTGAATCCTAGTTAGACTACGTTTTGCACGAGATCCGATGGATTAGGGGTACGATTGGCATCCTATGCAGCGCATGCCAAATTTTCTGAGAGGTTGGATTCCGAGCGGGATTAACGAGGGGGTGAATCCAACGTCTTAGAGCCGCATAGTTACTGGAGATAGGATCCAGTGGACTCGTAGACACTAGATGACGACCCAAGAGTCTGGACCGTTCAGTAGCCATGACGGATATATAACTGAGTTTAGTGGAATTCGTGGAGGTTAGACGTTGGATTCATCCACGATAGAACTGCAAAGATCGAGATTGTGCTGCTCGGAGTAGTCAGACGCGCTAGTACTTTCGTTGAGGCTAGTTGGAATAGGTACGTTAACCCAAATTGGCGTGAGATGCCACGTTTAGAGGTGTCGAATCCTGGAAGGATGTCGACTAGCAGTGGATGCCCGGAGTAGTTGTTATGTGACACGGCACCACCACAACGTTAGGCCCAGACTTGGGCTAAGTTCTTGTGGAGACCAGCGACTGGACGTTGTAGAGTTACGAGAGGACGAGATCCTCGGATTATGGTAACTGGTTGGTTGGACACTAGTATCGGAGTGCGACGACTTTTCAGAGTCGAGCGCGAGGAATCACTCGATTTGGACGTTTTGCAGCGAGCACCCGAGTTACGATAACCCTAGTTAGCTGTTGATTGGATGAGTGACCAGGAGAGCAGTAATAGTGGATTGGATGCCGAGGTGGACTGATCGATTTATGTTGTGTGTTGAACAGTTGGTATCGACGGTGAGTTGACCGCATAGGTTCGGAGTCTCAGTGGTGACGTGTGTGGGTTGTATCTACACGAGCTCGTAGTAGGAACCACCGTCGAGACTGGATTTATTGGTGATTGTTGAGAATCGGGAACGTTTGTGGAACGTTCATTTTCGGTATGGATTATCGAAGTGGTCTTACCCAGAGTCATGGGTATGAAGGGAGCAGAGCCCCTCCGACCCGAGAAGAGATAAGTGGTGGTTGCTTGGTTTGAGCATGATTTAGGATTGGTTTATTCGCACTCCGAGTGGTGGTGATATGATGACGTACGAGAGGAGACGACGAACCACGAGCTGAGGGTAGCTCAGTCTTGATGTACTCAGGGTAAGGTTCTACCACTACACGATGAGAAGGATTCGTCGGCTAGTATAGATTCCTCTTTGGAATCGTGTGGGAGATGGTTTGGTTGACCATACCTCCTGAATTTCGTGTACGTTTGTTTAAGGAGAAATATGATGTTGAGAAATAGAATAGGTCACGACAGTAGTTATCAACAGTTGTTGTTGGTTGGAAAGAATGAACGAAGCGAGTATTGCCATGGATACGAACTAGGTGGAACCTAGTAGTGGTTGAACTGGCGGGGATTATGTCCCAATAGTGACTGAGATGAGTGGGAGTTGTCGGAGATGTGTTAAAGGCCGTTTATGTACATCCAGCTACAATACAGGGGATATATATGGTTTAACCTTGAGTTGAGTAAATCCCAAATGGAATGAATGTACCTACATGAATGATCGTAAATAGATGGGCGAGTTAGATTGTTTGAGGACATGTGGATGATGTCCGAGTGAGTTGAGGGCCTAGTTTGCGACCGAGTCGGTAGACGTACCCTAGAGTAGTAAAACTGGTGAGTTCGATGGGCGCTGTGCATGGCAGAGAGGATCCCGAGTGGCACGGTGCAAAGTATGTGCTATACCTAGTCTGGTGATAGACACCCTAGGTCGTTGTGGACGGACGGCACGAACGTTAGGTGCGGGAATTAGATCCCATAAAGATGGGGACGTGCGAATTAGGTTACCGACGTGAACGATGATGGAAGAAGCCGAAGAGAAGCAATGGAGGTGTTTAGTCATGAAGGGAAGGATTAAGCATTACAATAATTATCAGAGAATACTCTTAGCCGGGAAGAAGGACTTCTAGCTCAGGAATTACAACCTTTCTCATGGGTTAAGATTAAAACCCACAACATTTCGCATGGGTTGAGATTAACTCTTGATTCGAACTCTTGGTTATAAATTTGAACGGTAATCCTTTTCCAATCCCATCTCTATTTACTGCTCAAATCCTACGATGTCGTCTAACTCTAGAGCCACATCTGCTTCTTCCGATAAAGTATCACTGTCCGAGAAGAGCATGCAGGTCCTTTTGTCCGAAACAAGGTGTTAAAGGCTCGCCTGAGATCCATCAAGGCGGCAGGGGCAAGGTGTCGCGAGTATGTCCTCCAAGACGACTAAGAGGGAGCAGCCGTGACAAGCCGTCTTCAAAAGTAAAAAAGGGTTCTGTAGGACAAACACTCATTCCTCCAAGAATTAGAGCAATTTTTCTCCCATGAGCTAGATGAAGGGGTTGATTCCAAACTTGGTCGGGGTTTAGCCATAGTGGCTTGTACCCTCGATAGGGTGGGCTCTGTTTGATTTGTCTTTCTTTTTCCTCTCTGAATCAACCTTTTTGTAATCTCGCCATATGAAATGAAATGAAATTAAATTAAATTAAATCTTTTCAGCAAGATTTTTCACTTTGAATAGAGAATTTTGGAACTCAATCTTCAACATGGCCTCCATGTCAAACAATATTATGTGTGATTCCAAAATATTTTCAAATTATTTTGATGAATTGTTGTAAGACCCGTGTCTTGGGAAGAACGGTGAATAATCCCACATCACTCGGGGAAGGAAAGGTGAAGTATCTTATACTGGGAAGTTACACGTGAGTTCCTAGAAACAAAACCGTGAGGAATGGGCTCAAAACGAACAATATGGTGCAAGGGGAGTTAGGTCGTGAAAATTCAATACCAAAGCTGGACCCCGACCGGAAGTGCCAACAAGGATACTGGGCCCCAATGGGAGTCGATTGTAAGACCCGTGTCTTGGGATGAACGGTGAACAATCCCACATTGCTCGTGAAGGGAAAGGTGAAGTGCCTTATATGTGTGGGCACGTATCTTCCTAGCATGAGGCTTTTTGGGAGCCCATTGGATATTGGTTTGGTTGGAACTACAAAGTTAAGCAAGTCTGGATTTGGAGCAATTTCAGGATGGGTTACCTATTGAGAAGTTGTGTGTGAGTTCCCAGAAATAAAACTGTAAGGGATGGGTCCATAGTGAACAATATTGTGTTAGGGGAGTCGGGTCTTGATAGCCTTCTCTTTGCGGACAGATTTTCTCTCATGTTTGCTTATCCTTATGTCCCCACGTGGGTTTCCCAATTACTCTTTTTTCTGAATCCCAAAGTGTTTGGTAGAATATTTTGAGGTGGATGGCGTTGGTCGGACTTTTGTTTACCACTCCGTCGTTACTTCTTGAGTAGTAAGACTCTTTCCTGTTTACCTTTTGGATCATGTCTGGCCCCTGCCAGGTCAGACTTCACTTTCTTCTTCCAAGTACCGGGGACCCTAATGGTTGGATGGTTTTCCATACCAGATCATCATCTGGGAAGGATCTGCCTTTTACCCGTTTATTGTAGGCTCATGAAACTGCAACCTTGTTGGCCATGATCCTATCCAGAGCATACTTTCTTTTTTGGTCCAAATCATCTAACTCATAACACATAGGTTTTTTATACTCGTTAGTTGATGTTCATCTCCACAAGTAACATAAGATGCAGACCATGGACTAGGTTGGATGGAGATGTTCCGATCACTCCCTTTTTTGACTTGTAATACCACCAAAGGGTATATATCAGTTGCTCATGACAATGTGTAAGGTAGTCACCTAACATCCTTTTCAAGATGGTAAGGAAACTCTTATTGCTGGCCTCTGCTTACCCATTCCCTTGAGGATACCAAGGGCTAGATTGCATGAATCTGAATGAGAACTATGATGCAAACTCTTACAGTTCTCAAGACATGAGTGTTGGACCACAATCAGTGATAATATTCCCAGGTACTCTGAGCTGACTTAAAATGTTCTCTTTCAGGATTCTGATCTCGTAGCTCGTGATTTGTTTTAGTACCTTAGCTTCTACCCATTTGGTGAAGTAGTCAATGGCGACCAAAATAAAGCCATGTTTTGAGATGAATCTGGTGATATCTTTCTAATGAAGTTTATGGCTCATCCTCAGAAATGTCATGTTAGGACCCACCCCCAATCCCAAAATCAAATCATTAAAATCATAGTCTAATCATAACATCGATCGAAATCCCGTAAAATGCGCAATTTCGTAAATATCTCGAAAACCGTGCAAAACTGTAAATCATCAAGATCATAAATCATATCATAGAATCACGTATAGAAAAAAATATAAAAACATATATGCATGCATCATAAGTTAGAAAGCAAAGTCCACTCACAGACCATTCCGATGTTGCCTCGATACGCGTGCACTTACGTCGTTCCCGGCCATTTCACTATCCTCGGCTTTCCCGAACCTGTCCAAATCCCATACTAAGGTCACTAACTACTTTACAAAGCTTTTACTAAGTCCCCAAAATTTTCCCGAATTTTTAACTATTTGTAATCGAGCCCTAAAACCTCCAGACATCCCGAACAATGTTGAGACGATGTCTGATCGACTCGAAACCAGTGCCAACATGTTCGTTACATCGAATACTTTAAAAATCGTGTTGGAACCATCCTCAAAAGGGACCCCACGCGCCCTCAGGCGCCGCCCAAAGGGGCTGCGTGTGGGAGCCACGCGCCCAGTCACTGTTCATCTTCAACCCGCTGCCGACCCGATTCAGGCCCGATTCAGACCAGCCTCCGTAACTCGAACCAGCGCAACCGGTTTGTCTCTTAATTCGTCAAATTTTCCATATTTTCCCATCCTTTTTAATCTATTCAATTCTTCCTATTAATTCTAATCATTCTACCTAATCAAATTATGAGAAATCGAGCTAAAATATTACCTCCCAAACCAATTAGTGAACAATCCCTGTTTTCCTCGAGTTGTGACGATTCCGAACTCCATATTCCTTGATTTTGATCTCAAACACCTTCTGGAATTCCTAGAAGCATAACCAAATGATCAGGACCTCACAACAGCCCCAGTATTCCACCTTACCATTTTTAAACAAAACAGGGCGGTTACGGGTTTGTAGCTTTACCTTCGACGTCGAGCCCCGACGTGGGTACCAACGGCATCGTCTCACGTTCCTCTAGCATACTCCTTCAGACAGAACAAGAAAATTTGATCGTATGAAGATGTTTCAACCATGGTTCCTCACGGTTCTCCCTGTCCTCTGTTTTTGGTTCCACACGGCTAGGGCCACGGTTCACGGCCACTTACGGCTGTGGCATCACCACAATCTTCCCCTTCATTCTTTCTTTTATTTAGAGTAAGCAAACTTGATGAGGATCGAAGAAGATTAAGGGGAGGGTTTTTCCCTATTTTTCCTCTGTTTTTCATTTTAGAATTGTGCATTTTAAAGCGTGTGACAAAATTATGGAATAGTGGAGGACCTTCTATGACCATCCAGAGAGGGACAGATGTCCAAAATCTGGTGGTCACTGAACCCCAAAACTGCCAAGTGTCCTACTGTTATTGGGCACAGATCCCTAGGCCATCAGAATGACCAAATTACCCCTAAAGGACAAATTACCATTTTGCCCTTCGTATTCCCTGACCCGTAACTTCGTAGTCCAACGTCCGATGACGGCGTGCCGCCTGTCGTTGTACTCAGGGCATCGAGACCTTCCTTATGGTCCTCAAAGTTCATGAAAATGTCATATCATTTGCAAAGTCAACAAAATGCCCCTTGTTAACCAAAATTACGAAATTACCCTCGACCTTCCGAACGTCATAACTTCCCCCACGGATGTCGGAATCGGACGTGCCACCTGTCTATGAACTCATGACGTCCCGAACTACGTCACGATCATTGGTCAAAATCTATTTGACCATCCGAAGAAAAAGTCAACTGTTAGCCCAAAATCCAGTCAAAGTACTTGAGAACTCAGCCCGGTCCAACACCTGTGGGTCTCATCCCAAAACCAACACGCGTGGGTCTCAGCCTAACGCCGTCTCAGTGAAAACTCATCCACATATACATAGATATATATATATATATATAACCCATCTTAGACATCCTCTGATGTCAACTCGGGGCACACAGCCCCGAGGGAACAAATCCCTGATATATGTCATGATTGTATATATATATATATAAGTATGCATACTACTCAGGTTCTCACTTCGAGTCTATTCCCAGGAATTCTCCATCTATGAGGCTCTGTCTTCGGATCCAGTCTGAGCATCTCTCCGGAATCTGGTCCGGGTCCACATCATAACTCTCACTCCTAGAATGGGCTCCCTATGAGGATACTCATTTCGGGTAGTGGATCGTGACTCTCCAAGTCGACGTCTGGAGGAGACCAATAAATATGCTTGTAAGGAGGGTATATACATACAAGTATATAAAATCATAAACGGGACTCACGCTCGATAACACAAAGCAACTGGGCCTCCAGCCCGAACTTATGACTCAACAGGGCCTCTAGCCCGATTTCACAATGAACTAGGACTCAAGTGCGAACTTATAAGTCAATGGGGGCATCAAGCTCAATATCTCAGGGTCAGTCACGATCTCGATCATAGTGATGCGTGCAACCATAAATCCAGGACTGCTCTCAATCTTGGTATGTCGCCGTGAACACATCACTGCCTCGACCATCTCGAGACCATGGTGCACACGTCACCGATCGATCTCTGATATTGTCAGCACTCCGAAATCGAGCCTCCAGTAGCTACTCGACAACGGGACGTGCATCGTGACCTCTCTAGAAGGAACACATCCTCAATCTGGAGGCGAGCGTCACGTCGTTATTCGTCTTGCACACAACCGATGTCGCGACCACGACTTAGACCCGTAGGTCATCAATAGGGCCTCATGCCTGAGTCAAAACCAAATCCCAATGGGTCTCATGCCCGGTTTTACCTTTTCAAAACCATTTCATTAAAACCGAAAGCATAAGCACGTATAAGACCAAAAACCTCGAAGTACGTGCACATACGTAAACACACACACACAAAATGCACTCATGGCATCACAAAACATATATTAAAGTACTTATAAAACATTTATGCATGCATCGATTCATAAAAGAAAGTCCACTCATAGACCGTCAGAGTTGCCGCCTCGATAAGCGCGTCGTACGCCTTTCCTAGTAAATCGTCGTCTTCGGGGTTCCCAAACGTGACCAAATCACTTTAGAGGGTTACTAACTACTTAATTAACCCCTCACTAACGTCCCCTAATTTTATGGGATTTTTAACTATTTTTAAACGCGCTTCGAAACCTTCGGACAACCCGAACTATATCGAGACGATGTCTGATCGACTCGAAACCAGTCCCAAAATGTTTGTTACATCAAAAAGTTGATTTCACATGTTGGAAATTTCCCCAAACTCTCCCCCACACGCCCGTATGCGCCGCTTGAAGTGGTTGCACGTGGGAGCCACGCGCTAGTGCTTCAATTGTCTTTTTCTTCGGTGAGGCTGGTCTGAACTGGCCGGCCTGGTTTTTCCTGCAACTGTGGTCCAGCCGAACCGGCGTGGCCGGTTCAGGCCTCTAAACTGTCGATTCTTCACCCTTTTTCTCCCTAATCAATTCTAATCTACGTAATTTGATCTTAGGAACCTAAATATGTAATTCAAAATCCCTAAAACCTACTAAAACCTATGAAGCCGATTTGTCCCTCAAGATTCAATATTTTCAGAACTTCCCCAGGGCCTCCTCAGCCGTGAACCACCACCAAAACCTTCTTAACAACTTCCTAGCAACTTAATAAACTCACTCTAATCACTAAAAACGGCCCATAATTTTAGAAATTGAAAATAATGGAAAATGGGCTTTATCGGGCTTACCATACAAAGAGTCCTCCGTCATCCACACGTCCCTTCTCTCACTCTCTGGGCCTCACAACCATGATCATAGGGGTAAGGGTTTGGATTGGGGTTGAAGGATGGATCGGTTTTGGTTGGAAATGGGAAAAATGATCGAACATGGGAAAGGGTGGATATGCATGAATTGATTGAGCTGGGCAATGGATGGGTGACACTTGTCACTCATCTATTGGGCCTGTCCAAAATGCTGGACCCCACTTGCTTCCAAATAACTTCTATTTTGAAAAACGTGCAATAGTACGTTCGAAGTTCCGTGAACCGTAACTTCTCCGTCAAATGTCCGAATTCGACTTGCCACCTGTTTACGGATTCGTATTATCCCAATATACGTAACAGTCCTTGGTCCTAGGCCATCGGACCTCCCGGGTCAAAAGTCAATTTTTTGCCTTCGTCGAGGGGCAAAATCATAATTTCGCCCTGAACATCCGTTAATCCTCGTCTAATTCCCAATTAGTCTCGCTAATCCGTCATTAATCCCTAATTAATCCTTAAAATTGGGGACGGGACGTTACAAAAGATATTACCGATTTTACCCATGTTCTTAGTTTAGTATATTAACCAAAATAGTCCTTCCTTGCGGAAATACCACTCACGTCCAACCCACTCCCCGACAAGGAGAACAATTCATCAATTAAAACTCGTTGGCTTCCTTATCGTCATAATTTTCCTCTTAATATAATGTTGTTTATAAGTTAATTAGTATTCAAATATAATTGTAATCAAGTTCATCAATTTATTATCATGTACAAACCATCTTATGTTACATCCTAGTAGCACCAAATCCTCTCAACATTCGTTAAGTAAATTTGTTACTTAAGCACCTTTTTCTCATTCTCCAATTATAATTGATTAAGAACTCAAAAATACCTATATTCAACCTTCTTGAAATCCTCAAAATTCCCATTGTAAAATATCAATGATAATTATTGGGGTTAATATGATTACCATCAACCCCACAAATTTACCACTTGTAATTAACCATCAATTGATTCTATTTAACTAATATACAGATTACAATTCCTTTAATTGTACACATGAACTTACCAATTTATTCCAATTCTTTAACCATAGTCAAGACCTTGAGTATGTGATACTAATCCCATAGTAGCTTCAATTTGCTCACCGTATAACATACAATTACCATATGTGTATAACAAATAGATTTGGTACATAATAAATAGATTTGAGTATCCTTTAAATTATGCATATGGAAATTACCCTGTTAATTCACTAATTGTTCCAGTCCAATTATCTTAATACTTTCTTAATTATTCATGATTTAACTCAATTTAAAATACATAAACATAATTATAAACATAATAGATTGGATAACTAAAACTATACTCCAATGACATCCGATTAACTTGGATATTATTCCATTGAACTCAGAAAGGAAAAATAAGGAAGTTTCATGTTGATCGCCACCTCCAACTTTGCTGCACAAGCTGCCACGCGCCGGGGGAAGTCTTCTGCACGTGATGTCCACATGCGTATCAGAGTCACCTTCTTACTTCGGGGGGTCGAGCCCGTTTGTCTCATTCTTGGTCTCCCGAATCGCAGGCTTGACCCGACCATTTCTCATCTGTTTCACATCTAAAATGGATGTCCCAATAGTACATTCGAATCGCCTTAGACATAGGAAGAGTTATATGAGGTGTAAAAGAGAATAACTTACTTGAAATTATGGTCTGAATTTTGGAACATGCGGCCATGGCTTCCCAGTCATGGCGTTGGCAACCCCTGAGTCCTAACTTGGTTTTTTCGATCTCAGGAGCATCGTATGACCTTCACAAAAACATCAACGTGCTAGTTCCTATATTTTAAGGATTAAAACTATGTACCCGAACACCTGAACTCACAGTTCCTAACTTTCCTTACTATTTTTCTTTTCCTTTTTTTTTTTGGCACTACCTTATTACTCTCTCACCTTTCTCTCATTTTCTTTCTCATGTCCTCTCTCCTTCTATTTTATCTTCTTCTTGTTCTAATTGTTTTCCCTTGCCTTCATTTTTTTTCGACTTTCCACCACCAAACCACTAACCCAACTCCCCATATCTGAACTCATATTCGTATCCATATATAAATGAGTATGTCGGCAATAAAGAGAATGAGAGGGAAAAATATAGAGTTTTCTAGAATATACTAGATTGTTCATGCAAAATGACCAAAATGCTCCTAGGTGCTTAATTACCAATCTGCATCTGCTTCTCTTTATCTTTCAACACACTTATCCGTACTCCAGTTCTGACATGCCCCCTGTCTATGTACTCAGGAGGCCGAGACCTCCGGAACAGTCCGTTCGAAGTTCCTAGGAGATGTCCAGGCCAAAAGTCTACTCTTTGACTTTTGGTCAAAATCAACTTTTGACTTTCAGGGGAAAAATGGTCATTTCCATTCTTTTCGAATATCCGAGGTGTTACAATTGATCTATTCCTTAGGTAGATTAGATGAAGATTGGTTTTTAGAACTCGAAAAATGGATGTGAAATTAGGGAGTCTGGTCGGGCCAAGCTTTTGGGAAGGGACCCGAGGTGTAGAAATCGGGTCAACTTGGTTTCAAGGTTGAAGATGACATGCGCAGGCGTGTGGGCACCACACGCAGACGCCGTGGGCAGTGCATGGAGGCATGTACCCCACCTCCTGAGTTTTCGAGAAACACAAATTTTATAATTTTTGATGTTGTGAACCCATTGGCACAGGTTTCGAGTTGATCAAACATTATCTCGGGGTAATTTTGGGTGTCTAGAGTGTTATGCATAGGTTTTAAATTCTTATTTAATCCCAAAAAAATTGTGGATTTAAATGTAAGATTATTCGGGATATTAGTGGCCTTTAGTGGTGATTTATGATAGGTGGTATAATTTTCGGACTTTGCCGAGGAGCATGCAGGTCAGAATTCAAGTGCGAGGACAGTGTGTGAGTGGAATTTTATTTTATAAATTATTATGCATTCATACTTAAATATTATTATTGGTTTATCGCATGATTTATGTGGAAATGATTGAATATGATTTTCTATATGCTTATTTAAAAATTTACTGGATTAATTGAGTGGTCTTGGACACGTACTTTACGTTATTTGGGGAAATTATGTTTTAGGCTTAGGTTCGAGTTTGGTTGTATTTTTTACTTGGTTTTGAGTCAAGGATTGTGTTAAATGAGTTTTCATAGGTTGTGAATTTTTTGTCCATGATTAACCATCCATGGATATGTTAGTGCTTAGACAAGCTGAGCTAGGCTCTACAAATCCTGAAGGTTGTGACATAACATCTTTCGAATGGGAGTAGCTTGAGGTTGAGGTGGCATCCCAGACATCACTAATTTTGGAAGATGGGACTCAAACGTCTGAAACTCGGCTCCGCAGATCCTGAGGTTGTGAGGATGCCTATGTAGACAAGATATTTAGTTGGCAGAGGCCATGTTAGTTAGTTTTGGTTGGTTGATTGGTATTGATTTGGATGATGTCTGACTTACGAGTATTGATTCGTCGGTTTGACTTATTGATATTGGATTAGTTGATCTGACGTGATTAATTGATTTCAATTTAGTTTATTTATAATTCATTCTATGCATGCAAGTTTTAGAAATTGGAGGGTAAATGTTGTTTTCCCTTCAGGGTAGTTTCAGATTTTGGATTATTTGTCAAACGAGAATAAGATCAGGCACTGCTATTAAAGTGTATTAAGGGCGGGTCTTGCCAAGGGTAAACTATGGGTTTCATTTATATGGAGATCAACACACTGAAAAAGGCAATTGATATTTTTAACAGAAATAGTAAAGAATTTTAACGGGAAAGATTGTCAATGTGCATCTAGGAATAATTCAGGAACTTCTGCTGCTAATAATGAAATTCAAGGACAATAGTTAAAAGGAAAAACTAAATAAAAGTACCCAAACTATAAGGTCGATTTTAAAAGGTACCCCAACTATAAAATTGGATTTTTTTTTGTACTCAAACTACACTATTGATTTCATAAGAGTACCTCCGTCACAATTTTCGTCCATTGAGTCGTTAAAATGATTGATGACAAGTCAATAATCGAGTCAACTTATGAGGTGACCACAATTAAAAGGGAATTATTTTCATATCACTATTTTATCACTAATTCCTTTTTTTTCTTTCTTTTCCTTCTCCCTTTCTCCCCTTTCCCCAGATCCACATCTCCATCCCCATCTCCATCATCATCATTATAGAATAATGTACACTTGCTCTTAGGACAGAGCCGTGTACTATTGTGTCTAGGACTAAACTGGATTAACAGATTAGACACATGTCCTTAGATCAGTTTATAACAATTGTAATACAGAATAGATGTCCTAATTAGGTTAGAGATGGGAGGTAACTGTTTTGTCTTATCTCCCAAATGCACCTGTATAAATATGCCCTATTGGCTTGTAAATGAAATCATCAAATCCTAAACTTCTACATGGTATCAGAGCCTTCTATCTGACCACCATAACCGATCCCTTGTAAGACCCGGTCTTGGAAGCAAGAATGATGAGCAAGACCTGTGAGCTTGACAAGCAAGAACAGTGAGAAAGACCCGTGAGCTTAGAAAGGCAAGAAAGGCGAACAATCCCACATCACTCAAGGAGGGAAAGGTGAGGTGCCTTATATGTGTTTACACGTATCTATCTAGTACTAGGCCTTTTGGGAGCTCATTGGCTTTGAGTTCGGTTGGAACTCCAAAGTTAAGCGAGTCGAGGCTGGTGTAATCCCATTAAGGGTGACCCACTAAGAAATTGCACGCGAGCTCCCAAGAAAAAAACCGTGAGGGTGAGGCCCAAAGCGGACAATATCGTGCTAGATGGATTGGGACATGTCATCCCTCTTCAAACTCCTCCCAACTATGGTTGCTGATTCTTGTTCCTCTCCTTCCATCTAGTCCAGGCCATGGTTCCAGGTATCCTTCCTGTCGCGGTTCTGCGTGATTTTGCACCCTAAATACTGCCCATGGCCTCCTTGGAACCTATCCTGGCCCTACTCCACGAACGAATGGAGCACAGTGTTAGTCTTGTCAATGTTTTGGACACGTTGCAGTACATTGCCCTCAGCTTTCCAGTTCCTAGGATCATGATCTGGCCCAAGCCTTTACTGGCCTGCATCTTGCCACTGCCACAGATACCAATTGGTACCCGGACAACGGTACCACACACCATATCACCATGACACTAGCCCCTGCCTCCACCACTTCACAACCCTCAAATGAACAGGTAACGATTGGAAATGGTACAATCCTTCCCATCCAACATACTGGTAACATCCTCTTCCATTATAGTCCCTATGCCTTCCATCTTTCTAATGTTTTTCATGTCCCTTCGATACAAAAATATCTTATATCTGTCACACAGTTTACCAAAGATACTGTTGTCAGTCTCACCTTCTACCCCACTCATTTTATCATTCAAGATCTACTCACCATATATATACTTTTTCAAGGCCCTTGTAAGGACATCCTCTACCCCATTTCACCCGATCGATCATCTACTTCTCCTCAAGCCTTCTTCACCACAACATCTCCAACTCTCTGGCACTAGCGCCTAGGAAATCCCTCACACCAAGTCATAACCAACGTCAACTCTGCTCGAATGTTTCTTTCAATTCCTTTTTCTGTAATCACTGTATTGTAAGAAAATCAATAAGACCATTTGATGTTGTTCACTCTAATGTTTGGATGTCTCCTGTACCTTCTCACGTGCAACTTCCCAGTAGTTCACCCATCTTGGGATTGTACCAGCCCCTACTTGTAACACCCCGGAAATTCGAGGATTTCCATATTGTAATTTAATGTGTGATTTGACGATTTTACCCCTGTGAATGGTATGGTCAAATTGTTGACTTTTTGATTGATGAACTAAATGGACCTTGACCTATGACCGTGACGTAGTTCGGGACGTCACGAGTTCATAGACAGGTGGCACGTCCAATTCGGACGATCAGGGTAAAAGTTATGACTATCGGAAGTTCAGGGGCATTACCGTAATTTGGACTCTCGGGGGAAAATGTTGACTTTTCTTTGGACAACTAATTTTCTGTTGACTCAAGGACCGTTGGGTAGGCCTCGACGTCCTGAGTCCATAGACAGGCGGCACGCCGAAATCGGACTTCGTACGAGGAAGTTATGGTCAGAAACGTGAATTCGGGAAGTTCGTGTCTCGGTTTTCGTGTCGAATATTAAACTCAGGAAATCTGATTGGAGGACATCTGGTGAGTGACAAGTGTCACTCACCCATTGGCTAGATTGGATCAGATCCACTATTGGATTAATTAGCATTTAAATCTGCTTTAAATTACAGCCCTTAGATCTGAAATCCCTTGATTTGATCTCAGCCTTTGATCTCATTCTGAGATTCAATCCTGGCCCTTGATTCATTTTCCTATTCAGTATTAAAATTCCATGAGATCATGCACCCATGTGTTCATTCTCTCAACCGTGTGTGCGATTTCTCCCTGGAACCAGCCCATCAGCCACCACCACTCAACCCCACACCTCAGACAACCAGCAGCCACACCCCTGACGCCGGCCACAGCTCCACGGCCACCCTGCACGGCGGCATCCTTCCAAACCCGTGAAGGAAACCCGAGGAACCCAAGTCACCAAACCATCCAAACCATTGATCTAGGACTGGAACCAACGTGCGGTTGTGATCACCGTGACTACTGGACGGCAAGGAGCTGACCCTGACGGTGTACGGCGGCGACACGGCGGCGTTTGGACGTGAAACCCGTAGGTAACCATTTTTCTTCCCGGCTTCAAAACACCTGGTTGTGACGTTGACATCATTGAGTTGTTGTTAGGACTCGTCTAGGTGACCTTGACGACCAATTTGGAACCAGGACCAGGGCTGAACAACCGTCGACTCGCCGGAAAGGATTACCAGAACCGGCAACCAAGCTTCCCGTCGAGTTTCAGGTAACCTCCTAGACCTAAAACCTAATTCTAATTACATAGAACCAATCTAGGGACTAGGACGAGTAATTAGGAATTAAAAGGAACGAAATTGATGAAGAAATGAAGAAATGGCAACCGGGTCGTGATCGCGGGTCTGATCGACCCGAGTCGCAGGTATTCGGGTCAACCCGTCTGATGACAGTGGTGCTGACGTGGCACCCTGTCAGTCTGTCAGATGACGTGGACCAACCGTGAGCCGACACGTGTCACATGTCAGTGCACAGTCAGCACTGACATGTCAGTGACGTGGACCAGTCAGGGACTGCCACGTGTCACTGACATGTCAGTGACGTGGACCAGTGCCGTGCTGACACGTGGCACATGTCAGATCTGACACGTGGTCTGACAGATCAGTGTGGTGGACCAATCAGATGTTGACACGTGGCACCTGTCAGAGTCTGACATGTCAGACCTGACAGCTGTCAGATGACGTCAGCATGACGTCATGTTGACGTCAGCAGTGACGTCAGCGATGACGTCAGCAGGAACTGTTCCTGCGTTGACCGCGGCGTGGGGGCGCGTGTGAACAGTGTTTCTGGTGGGACCACCACCATTCTTTAGGTTTCGACGATCCGGATCGAATGGCGGTGGTTTCGGGTCGATCGGAGATCCTTAAGTTGGTCAAAATAAGGTTTATTGCCTTGGAAAGCGCGTTCGGGTGGCTTTCCCGGGGCGGTTTCGACCTAGGCTTTCATGGTTGAATGTTGGGGGTTTAATTTGACCTTTACGAATACTCGGACTTGACAAGGATTGTACATTTGTACCAGGACGAGGGTATACGTTCGGTTTCTAGCAGGATTGTACTGTGAGTGGGCCATTTTCTTAAACCCTTGTGTGCATAAATGTTTTCTGGTTTTATTATACTTATTCACATGCTAAAACAATGATGGTTTTGATGATATGGAAAATATGGTTATGGCACGTTTCACGGTATTTGGGCTTGAGACCCGTCCGATGAAACTGAATGATTGGTTCGGATTCTATCTATGTATATATATGTTTGCATGTGGATATCAATAAAATGTATTTGTTACTGCACTGTATAGATCCTTCCATATTGTATTGTCTCCTCCGGATGAGGTACCCCGGAGAGGTCACAGACGTCTAGAACGTCCAGCGTCTATGACGCTAAGCATCGGGGATGCTGTACCCGAACGGGGTTCGGGGATTGAACTCGGAATTGAGACCCGAGTGGCACGCGTAGCCTTGTGATTGTGACCTTATTGGACGTCAGGGATGTCAGACATCAGGGATGTCGGGATTGGAGTGTATAGTGCAGCAACTAAAATTATGGTTATGGTTTTATTATATGCCTTATGGTTCATATTATATGATTTATGATTTTGGAATTATGATGCACGCATGTTTGGAAAACGGAGGGGTAAATTATATGTTTTACTTATCAAACGATTTCATAAACTTGAGTTTCGGTCCACTCACCCTTTAATGTTTTTGATAACCCCTCCAGGTCGGGAAACTGAGGTAGAGGAGGAACCAGAGGCTGAGGCATAGGTCTACTTCTGCGTACCTGAACCCCTGCTGGGCGGTGTACCCGCAGGTTTACTGTAGAGTCGTGCTCGCAAATTTGTAATTTTGGATTATATCCCTTGTCTGACATTCGTTTAATTCGGATTTTATGTATGACTTTAATTTGGTTATTTATGCTTTTAAATGTTTTGAGGTTAAAATTGGTATGAATTATTGGGTGTCAGACGGGAGCAGGGCACGTCCCCTTGTGGTCCCTGTGGGATCGGGGCGGGTCCTGTCACTACTGGCTTAACTTTGGAGTTCCCTAGGAATTCAAATCCAGTGAGCTCCCATAAGGCCTCATGTTGGATAGATGCACGCCCACACATATAAGGTGCATCCCCTAGATCCCCCAGGCGATATGGGATTGCTAACCATGCCTCCAAAGCACAGGTCCTTACAATCCACCCCCCTTGGGGCCCAGCGTCCTCGCTAGCACACTCAATTCTGGCCGGGGTTAGGCTATATAATACCAAATTTTCACGACCCGACCCATCTAGGACTATATTTTCCACTTTGGGCACTTCCCAGTGGGTCACCAATCCTGGGATTGCACCAGCCCCTACTTGCTTAACTTTGGAGTTCCCTAGGAATCCAAGCTAGTGAGTTCCCAAAAGGTCTCATGTTGGATAGATGCGTGCTCACACATATAAGGCATATCCCCCAAATCCTTTGAGCGATGTGGGATTCTCACGCGCTGAACGTGTTTATATCAGCCGACACGTGTTATATAATGAAACTGCTTTTCCCTTTACTAAACAACCGAACCCTAAACCTGAATTCTCCTTCATACCCCTCAATCCTCCCTTAAATGAATTAGGCCCATTATCTGAGCCCAATAACTCATTCCCCATCCTGATCTATGAGCTCGTGCCTTCCTCCCTACATAACTCACCTATATAAACACCAGACTCCTCTTTATTCCAAAATTCTCACCCCTCTTCAGTACAAACTCTATCACCAATTCATTCCACTCCAACATCCTTATCGCAGAGTTTCAATTCCACTAAAACACCAGACTCCTCTTATTCACTTCTCGATACCCTCTCCCTCAAATTTTCTCCGTTCTTCTAGATACCAATTTAGAACCCTCCACCTACAAACATGCTTCTCAATTTCCCCATTTGAACCAAGCAATGCAGCAAGAGTATTCTGCCATAATCTAGAAAAATACCTTGCCTCTCGTTCCCCTTCATCCCCATGCCAATGCAATAGGCTGCAAATGGGTCTATCGTATCAAGCGGAATGTCGATGGATCCTCTGAGCAATACAAAAGCCCAACTTGTGGCCAAGGGCTTTCACCAAATGGCTGCCCTTGATTATGAGGAGACATCTAGCCCGTTTTCAAGCCCGCTACCATTCGTGTGGTTCTTGCCATTTCCATCTCCCTTAACTGGCCACTAAGACAACTGGACGTGACCAATGCCTTCCTCCATGGAACCCTTACCGAGGAAGTCTACATGACAACCCTTATTCTTCATTGATCCTAAAAATCCCCACCTGGTCTACCGCTTGCACAAAGCCATCTATGGCCTCAAACAAGCCCCTAGAGCCTGGTTTAATCATTTTAGTTCTTTCCTCCTCACTTATGGCTTCACATAAAGTCGAGTTGACCCTTCCATGTTTTCCTTTTGACATACCACCTTTTTCATGTTTCCTCTGCTCTATGTCGATGATATTGTGTTGACATGTAATTCCCCATCAGTAGTCTCATCATTCATGACCACCTTGGCCAAGGAATTTGCTATCAGTGACCTAGGTCCTTTCCACTATTTTCTTTCTATTGAAGCCTCCAAGACTGTTGTTGGCTTGCACCTCACCCAAAAAAAATATACAACTGACATTCTACAGAGGAGTGGTATTTCTGATTGCAAACAACCCTAACTCCTGTTGTTGCTAAGTTTACTCTCTTTGCCCATGTTGGATAACAAATATCCGATGCCTTAGTCTATCGCCAACTTGTTGCCTTAGTCAAGGCAATAAAGAGGTTCATCAGTTACTTAAAAGGCGCCTTGGGTATTGGCATTCACATTCAGTGCTCAACATTCCCCTTCACAATCACACCTATTCAGATGCTGATTAGGCAGGCTGCCCTGGCACCCACCCTCAATCATTGGTTTCTGCCTCTTCTTAGGTCCCAACCTCATCTCTTGGTGTGAAAAAAAAAAACAGAAAACTGTCTCCCGATCTAGTTCAGAAGCATAATACCGTACCTTGGCCTACACATGTGCAGATAGCCTCTGGATTCGCAATCTACTTCGAGAACTTCACATTCTACCCCATCTTCCTATTCTACTTCACTATGACAACTTAAGCACATCTTACATGACTAGCAATCCAGTTTTTCATGCTAGAACCAAGCATATTGCATTGGATTATCACTTCTTTAGAGAAATAGTGGCTTCTGGATCCCATTAAGTCAAGTTTTGTCCTCACATCATCAGATCGCTAATTTGCTCACAAAGGTCCTCCCTATGACACGACATTGTAGTCTTGCGTCCAAACTAGTCACCCACCTGGTGCCTAGTTTGCGAGCGCGTGTGGTGTGTGTGTGTTTGGGTGGTATTTGCTATGAGGACATAGTCAGGTACTGCTGTATCTAGTCCTATAATAGATTAACAGATTAAACACATGTCCCTATATCAGTTTATAACAGTTGAAATACAGGACATATGTCCTAATTAGGTTTGAGATGAGAGATAACTGTTTTTTCTTATCTCCCAAATACACCTGTATAAATATGCCCTATTGGCTTGTAAATGAAATCATCAAATCCTAAACTTCTACAATCATCATAATATCAAACCGGCCCAAATATCTCACATTTCACATTAAAGTTTAATTCGTAAACAAAAAACCCCAATATCCACAACTAATAACCCCAGGTATCTCACATATGTGTCTCGGGGTTCATCCGAGTGGCTTCGATAACAGTAACCCCATTTAGGAACTAACCAGTGCATTAATAATTGGGTTATCAAATAATGGTAACCCAATTTCATATACTTCAAGTTCACATTTTCACTTTGTAAGACATCTGGTAATATATATATATACAGTTGTGGTGGCGATGGTTAGAGTGGATCTGAACTACACCACTGGCAATGGGTTCAAAGCTCATGATGGATTAGGGAAATAGCCACTTGGTTTCGAAGTTTTGAACTTTTATGTTTTGTGAGGTGGGTTTTGGGTGGAAGTACTTATAAATGGCGAAGAAGACGGATCTGAGTAAAGAAAATGATGGGTTGATCAAAAGTTTGATACTACTAAAACAACTACCCAAAAAAAGATAATGAGGATGATAGGGATGTGAGTATGTGTAAGTTTTGCCACCCGTCATCTCCTTGTTTCTGTTTGGTCCAAGATTTTGGAAGAACAAGAGTGATGCAAGAAATGGATTGGGAGAAGCAAGGTGCGGTGGGGAGAAGTATGGTGCACTAAGAATGTGGTCGCTTGTCTTCAAAAGGAACGAGGTTGTGATTTAGAATTAAACAGTAAAGATTTCCCCCATTTTCTTATCCTAATTTGGTTGGAGGAGTGGGTTGAATGAGGGTGATGATTAGTAGATCTAAGAGATTTCTTGTTTTTTTTTTATTCAATTTGATACAAAATACTTATATTTTAAATATTAATTATGTATGTTATTATTATTATTTATTTTAATCATAATAATTATAATTATTATTACTATTTATTACATTTTTTTTAATTATTAAAATTATTTTTATCATTGTTAGTATTTATTAAATTATCATTAATTATTAATAATTAATTTCTTATTATTAGTATTTATTAAATTATAATTTTTATTATTAGTATTTATTAAATTATAATTTTTATTATTAGTATTTATTAAATTATTATTAATTGTTAATTATTATTATTATTATTATTATTATTATTATTATTATTACTCCTACACTTTTTAAGATTACTAGTCATCCGATTATTTAATACGAACAATTTCGAGAGTATTATTTTTTAGTGTGTTTAGAATGTATAAAGATATTCAACCATATTAACAAAAATATTGTAACTAATTAATACGACTGATACCAAACACTGATTTCACACTATATTATCATATATAGTCCCTTATATGACGTACCTATTTAATCTTGAGATGGACCAACTTGATGAGACCTGCTGGAGGATCTAGTACTAGCTGCGTGGTGCTTTGGACCCACTAGGGGCGTTGTCGTTCGGCAGATATCCTGTAAAGGAAGACTTGACACTGGTGTGGTATCCGCCGAAGGGACTCCGATGCCTAACTTAGTGTCAGTAAGCCGATGGGCATGAAAGTAACAGTAATCTAGAGGGAGCTTCAGGGCGTTACCTTTGCGAAGGGTTTTAAGGTATTTATTGTACGCATAACTGCGGTAGTTGAGTCACTGTTTGGGAGCAGGTCCTGCCTTGTGGTTAGGAATCATCTGATGGTTCCTGAAGATCAGGGGTAGGCACCAGCTGGTGCCTAATCTACCATCGTCAGGGAGTTATTGTGGCAGAGTTGGTGTTCGGGAACTGTTGCAGCTAGCTGGTGCCTGTGGTTTAGCAGGTGCCGAATGGCGGGCTTGTGGAGCATGCCAGTCGGTTGTCCACGACCGTGTGGGGGGTATGCGAGATGGGTGCCGGTCGGCATCCATTCTGTCCCAACGGTCCCTGTGCTCAGAGGGTCGTTGGTCAACATGGTATCAACATAAGTCTCCTAAGTCTTTGACTGAGATGGATTTTCTCGGTCGAGGACTTGTGATTCCAGCCGATACCTGTCGACCGACCAGGGCAGTGTACCCTGTTCTCTAGGAGCCCCTAGGGAACAGGGAACACTACCAGTCATCCGATTATTTAATACAGACAATTTCGAGGGTATTATTTTAGTGTGTTTAGACTGTATAAAGATATTCAATCGTATTAACAAAAATATTGTGACTAATTAATACGACTGATACCAAACACTGATTTCGTACTATATTATCATATATAGTCCCTTATATGATGTACCAAATGTAACCTCAACCTATTAACTTATACGATGGCTAATTAATACAAATGGTATTAAATACTGATTTCGTACTATATTATCCTATATAGTATCTTATACAGAATACCAAACGTTACCGTATTCATTAGATGATAATATCTACCCATTTGTATCCATATATATATATATATATATTTATACCCATCCCTAACGACTAACACATAAACAAATATGACGAGGCGGTATATATATTATTAAAAGAGCAACGTATATTTCAGCCTCTATATATACATTTATATTTTTTGGATCTATCTAGTGGATATATTTATGCCCATTCCTGACAGCTAATGCATAAACAGATATGACAAGGCGGTATATATATTTATATGTATTATTAAAAGAGCAACGTCACATGACGTATATTTGAGCCTATATTTAGGCATAGAAAACATAGACATATATGCATGTGTGACGTGTAGGAAACGGCGCCACCGTTCACCGTTAGGCAAAAGGCAAATCCATTGACCCAACTGAAAATCAAATTGTTTGACTCTGAAGTTTGATAACATGAAGTCTTAATAATGTTATAATTCAAATTATTATAAACTCACTATAAATATAACTTCAAACAATCTCTTTTCTCTCACTCCAAGCTCCTCAATTAGTATTCGAAAACATTATCTATAAAAATTATGGCGACCTCACTGTTGTTAGTATCTCTTTCATCCCTCATTATCTTGAGTATTATCAGCTCCCTCCCTCTCCCTTCCGCCGCCATCTCCTCCTGCAACGGCCCATGCAACACCCTCAACGACTGTGCTGGGCAGCTCATCTGCATCAAGGGCAAGTGCAACGATGACCCCGGTATCGGGTCGAAAGAATGTGGAGGCGGCTCACCATCGCCACCTCCTGCCCCATCCGGCAATTGTAACCCTTCAGGAACTCTGGTTTGCAACGGCAAATCATACCCTAAATACACATGCTCGCCACCCGTGACATCAGCCACCAAAGCCACCCTTACCCTCAACGATTTCAGCGAAGGCGGGGACGGCGGTGGCCCGTCATATTGTGACGGAAAATACCACGATAATAGTGAGCGTGTAGTGGCACTTTCCACGGGGTGGTTTAATAACAAGTCGAGGTGTTTGAAGATGATAAGGATTACGGCTAGCAATGGGAGGAGTACGACGGCCAAAGTGGTGGACGAATGCGATTCGCGGGCTGGATGTGACGAAGAGCATGCCGGTCAGCCACCGTGTAGGAACAACATTGTTGATGGGTCTTCAGCTGTATGGAACGCTTTGGGACTCAACAAAGATTTGGGTGTTGTGCCTGTTACCTGGTCTATGACCTAGCTATATATATACATAAATTAAGCTGAATAAAAGAATAAATTAAGGACTATAATAAAAGTGCCAAAAACTACGGTTAATTTGGATAATGAATTTGTAATTATGGATTACATTTTCCATCTTGATTAATTGTCTTAACTTTTGTGGCTATGGTGTATACATTATGCTTATGGCTAGAGGGATCCTCAAGGAATTTGGGCTCTTATAATATATATATATATATATATATATCCTAAAACAAATTGAGAAATATAATCCAATTAATAAGATTAAATAAAATCATTTATTTCCCGATAGAAAATTTTTACATCTTCATATTCTCACAAATTATTACTTATAAATCTCTCTTAAGGCATTACATCGTTATTTTCAGTATAAACAATAAAAGAAGTAGAGAGATTACAAGAGAAAGGGAGAGACGACATCGATCATAGAGAAATTAAGATCGAGAAAGAGGAGAACAATAATATTCTTGTTAACGCCTTACTTGGGCTATAAACATTCTAACAAACTTAGTCATTAAGAATGTAAGATCCAGCCTCGTATAATATTTTAAAATCGCCAGTACTATCAAATGTTTTGTAACGCAGTTACTACTAATTTGGATTAAGGGTACGTTTATTGAGGAGGGAGATGAGAAAAATAGGTAATAATTGGAGAACGTAAGCAATTAAATGAGTGGGTAATAAGAGAAGTGTACAATTCTTTATATTAAACTGTTTACAACTATACAAAATTAGAATATTATTGAAGTTGATTTTCATTTTTATTTTTTATTGACTCATGTTAATCTGAATAAAAACTAATTTGATTACTATAATGTTCTTCCACAGAAATAAAATAATAATATTTTCATCTTTCATTGCTCAGAGTCCATAGTTCCAGACTATGAAACCTCATCCTTCTTCGCAACTTCTTCATCATATTTTAATTTTTTTCTCTCTTCTGATCACTATCTCAAAACTCATTTGTTGAAAGATTACATTCATTATTAAATAAAATGTTCTTTCCTTCTGTTACATGCCTAGTGTGTTAGAATGCCAAATGTAATTCATAGTCTCCTAGTTATTGGTTCCAGCTATCAATATGGTTAAGATTTAGTTAGTTTGTTAAAGCTGTTGTGGCTGTTGAAATCTAGCTAGCGCTAAGCAAGATAGTTAGTCTGTTTTCTTGGTGGCTAAGTCAGTGTACATCCAACTATGTAAGGCTAGTCATGTACTCTTGTGCCTCATACTCTCTATTGAATCTTCAATTGCTTATTGTTGAGAAAAATTTGTTCGTCAACATAATTTTATCACCACTACTCGAGCAATGGGGTTTTATTATTTATTTTAAGTTCGACACTTCCAAGATAAGTGCGTCTCTTAATTATAACCCTTTATTTAAAAGGAAAATCCTATGATTCCAAAATACATAAACATAGTAAATAGATGGTGTTAATTTGTTTTTGCAGCTGCACCTAAGTTGAGCCTTAGATTTCCTACGTATCCATTTTCGGAATCAAGCCACTCGTAGTTCTGGAATTTTTAATGAGTGAATGACTCGTTAAAAATAAGAATTGTATTTGGAAAATGTGTTTGGAAATGTGTGTGGGAGAATTTAGTTGGAAAGAACAAATGATTCAAAAATAGTTGCGGTTACATCTAGATCAATCTAGATTGCCTACGTACCCTTAGCGAGATCAAACCGACGTAGTTCGAACCATTAAAATGTGGAAGAATGTTCTTGATTTAGTGAATGAATGGAAAATCCGGTAAATTTGGTTTGAAAATCTAGGGATTCAATTTGTAGATTGTGGTTGCATCTAGAGTATCCAGATTGCCTACGTATCCTTCTGCGGGAATCAACCGACGTAGTTCACGTGGTTTTTTAATGACTGGATTTTTGGTGATGGAATTTGAGTGGTATTTGTAGTATTGGAGGCTTATTTGGCCATGGTGGTATTTGGATTGAATTTATAAATGTAACGACCCGTCCCAAATTTTTGGGATTAATTAAAACTTAATTATGGATTAGCAAGACTAATCGGGAATTAGTCGAGGATTATCGGACGTTCAGGATGAGTTTACGATTTTTCCCCTGAACGAGGGTAAAAATTTGACTTTTGACCCGAGATCTAATGCAAGAGATCGAGGACCGTTAAGTAGATCGTGTCGATACGAGTCCGTAGACAGGCGGTACGTCGAAATCGGACGTTCGACGGGAAAGTTACTGGTCACGGAAGTCCCAAGGCACTATTGCACGTTTTACGAGATAGGTGGAATTTTGTCCTGAGTGGGCCCCAGATATTTTCCTCAGGCCAATCACTCATCCATTGCTCCCATTACACAGATACATGCATATGTTCCCCATTCCCTTCCTCATTCGATCGACCATCCGAACTGATGAACCCAAAATCAACCCTTCCCCATTTGATTCAGTTGAGGCCAAGAGAGTGAGGCTGAGGGTGATTTGATGATGGCTAGTCGAGGACAGAACCGCCGGGGACGGCGATGGAGCTTGGGAAGAGGTAAAACCCGATAACCCGGTTAAGTTCAAAATTTCTATTTTGTGTTTTAAGCGTTAGGGGTGTTTTCTGGTTATTGAGAGATGTTTATTAGGTTCATATGAGTGTGTGGGAATGGTTTTGGATGGTGGAAGGAGGCTGAGCAGCCCAGGGAAAAGGCTGGAAGTTTGGACCGTGAGGGGAAAAATTGAACGGGTAGGTTCTGGACGGTTTTTCTAGGCTTTGATCGCTTAGATGGGTTGCAATTGATGAGAGGAAGCCATTGGAATTGAAAAGGAATCGAAAGGGGCTAAAATGAGGGAGGAAATCACTTGGACCGGTCTCGCCAGTTCGGGTGGACCAAATTTGCAGAAACCAGTTCAGACTCGTCTGCTGAAGGTTGAAGATGAACAGTCCCTGGGCGCATGAGCTCCACGCGCAGCGCCTTTAGGCGGCACGTGGGGGCACGTGGGACACTTTTTGGGGAAGTGTTCAACATGTGAAATCATCTTTTCAATGTAAAGAACATTTTGGGACTGGTTTCGAGTCGATCAGACATCGTTTCGATATAGTCCAGAGTATAAGAAGGTTTAGGGTTCATTTTAAAATATGTTAAAAATCCCAAAAAATTAGGGGACTTTCATGAGAGGTTATTAAATTAGTTAGTAACCCTCCAGTATGATTTGGACAGGTTTGGGAACCCCAGAGATAGTGATAGGCCCGGGAGATGCTTATGGCGCGCGTATCGAGGCGCAGCATGGACGGCCTGTGAGTGGACCTTACTTTCTAAATTTGATGCATGCATAAATGTTTTATATGTGTTTATGAACATGTTTTGAGATGCCATGTGTGCATGTGATTTCAATATGATTTGTTGGGCATTTCGGAGGAAAATGCGTTAGTGCACGTAGTTCGAGATTTCTATTTTATATGATGTTTGGGCTTCGGCCGAGTGTGCTATGCACTTGTGTTTTACTTGATTCCAAGGTTTCACGGAGAGACATGAAACCGAGAAACTGACTTAAGGTTTTGAGTTTTTCACGGGGATGCGCGAAATCGAGTTTCGGGCGCGAGACCCATTTGAAAGACCCTGACTTAGCGTGAGGTCAGGGATGATTTGAAAGGTTTTAGAATTAGAAATTTAGAATCGGACATGAGACCCATAAGACTTGGAAACTATCGGACTTGAAGTCCATTTGTTGTAATGAGAAATCAGGTTAGGACCCATTTAAGTTATATGATCGGGTCGGCGTCCAAGTTGGTTTACATGAGCGAATACGAGACTAATTTATGGATTTACGATAGTTTTATGGAAACCCCGGGCATAGCCCTTTTAACGGTTTTGAGATGAATTGTAAAACGGTTTTCCATAAATACCATCCTCACGAACGGTTGCCCTCCAAATGTCTCGTAGTATCCTGGAGTGATAGATTGTCAACTTCAGACATCTCGTTATATCCTCGAAGTGTCACGGGGCATTACCTGCGAGGGGTCATTACACGAAGCGACCGATCCGTATAGTGATTCAGGAGAAGGATTGCTTGAGGTTAAAACCTTCCCCCAGGGAAGGTTATTGATATGCAGGTCATTGACGTGGGTGGACCTTGGGGAGACTTAGGATTTGAGACCCCGAGTAGCAAGCGTAGCATGGAACCGTGACAGTGGTATTGATTGTGACATATGGGATGTCAGGCATCAGGGATGCCGAGGATTCGTTTTCGGCCGAGACCCACGTGTATTGGTTTTGGGCTGAGACGCACATGTATTGGATTTGGGCTGAGACCCACATGTATTGGTTTTTGGCTGAGTCCCTACTTGTATTGGTTTTGGGCTTAGTCCCTACAGATTTGGTTTTGGGCTGAGACCCACATGATTGATTTGGGTTGAGTTCCCATATACTTGATTTTGGGTCGAGTTCCCATATATTTGGTTTATGATTTTGGCCTAAGGCCCTAATGATTTAATAAAGCAAATGATTGAATTAAATGGTTTTCGAATGCATGCATGCTTTTCAATGAAGGGCATAAAGGTTTTGTTATGAAATGTGTTTTTATAAATTAAATTATTGGTTTCTTCCACTCACAGCTTTCAATGATTTTAATATCCTTCAGATTGATCACAGATGCGGGCTGTAGCAGATACCGAAACATCACACTCCTCCTCCGATCCTGGCGCACTCTAGAAGCCCGTTTGGGCTAAGGTTAGAATTATCCCTTGTCTGTCACTTCGTGTCAGACGGGAGCGGGCACGTCCCACGATAATCTAGGGGATTTGGGACAGGTCAGGTCAAGAAATAAGGTGGTCGGGGTGAATTTGGTTAGGGAAAACCAGGGATTCTGTTTGGGCTTACGGTTGTATCTAGATTGACTCTCTAAATTGCCTACATATCCCTATATGGGAATCAAACCGGTGTAGTTCACAACTGGGTTTTGGAATGAATTTTGGAGCTTGGAAATTTAGGATTGAATGGGTAGAAGACCCGTCCAAAATTCTATGATGATCTTGCACCACTTGAATTTGATTTGAATTTTTGGATTTAAGCTCAATAATTTGTAATTTGTGAATTTGAGAATTTTGAATCGCTTATTTGCCAATCAAATATTGTTTGTTGGTGAAGCTCACTTGATCCATCATAGGATTTATTGAATGAGCCCTCAGAGTCGATTATTTTTCAATTAGCAGGTGTTGACTTTGAATCCACCTCTTTTTATTCCTCGCGCAGCACCACTGCAGGTCTACTAGCATTTGCATAGCTCTCTCTATTTTGGAGTCTTTAATTATTTTGGCAGTTGACACTCTATTATTTATTCTTTTCCCCGAGAAGGCAAGGACCACTGCTTAGAGAAAGGAGGTGATTCAGTGCTTTGGGCATCAAAAGTTTTGTCCATGCTTTGTTTCTTTTGCTGCTACCTTATTCCCATGAACTTAATGAGTTGAACAAACTCTCCATTTGCCAAGTCACATTTATCTTTGTCTTTAGCTTCGAATTCAAATGAATTATGGTGCAAACTTGCTTCATTCTTTTGTCAGGTTGAAAGTCCGCCAAAGAATTATTTCTTCATGAATACACCACCAAAGAACAATTTGTGACTAAGGGGATCATTGTCCTCATCTAATCTTTTGAGCCTTCATTACAGGTGACCAGTGTGAATGTATGAAGGAAAGCTCTATTGTCCACCAATTTAAATACCATTGAACATTGATGTCTCTTTGCATCATATACTTTCTCAGACGATCATGATCATCCACCTCCTTTGATATTCATATATATCATATTTTTCTCAGACGATCATGCTCATCCATTTTTTTATACTCATATACTTCAAGAATGATCATGATTGTCCATTTCTATGAATATTGTATTTTTGGTCAATCATGATCAACCATTCATATTCATAAACAACATGCACTTCTGGAACAATCATGATCGTCCTTTTTTCTTTAATGTTCATGAGTGTCAAGATTATTAGGTTTTCTCCTTGGTGGAGGAAAGGAGGAAAGTGATCCTTTGATTTCTTTGGGGACATTCATGAACCTCCATTTCATAGAAATCAATTGAATCACAATTCTTCATGAGACGACTCGGTTGGCTGCTTGGTGGAGGAATCGAAGATAGTGATACTTGGCACACTTAAATTGTTAGAAAGCACCAAAAATTTGAACCATCAATTTTCTTAGATATCAAGGAATTGTTTTAGAAATCAAAGAAAGAGAATAGTCATCAAAGAAGAAATTATCGACAGTTTATCGCACCTATAAAGTTTTTAGTTGCTTGTTGCAATCTTTTTTTCCACCACAGATTGGCTGCTGTTGCTTTTTCTTCCTCTTTTTTCTTTTTTTCTTTCCTCTTTCTCCTTTTCTCTCCGCTAACTTTTCTTCTTTTTTTTTTTTCTCTCTCTTCTATTTCTTTTCTCTCTTTCTGTTCTTTTTTTTTCTCTCCCGACTCACTCTTTGATTTTTTCCAACTTTTTCGTTCTCTCCTCTCTGTTCCTCTTGCCTCCTTTTTTTTTTTTTTTTTCAGTCCGCCCCCATTATGCCTCTATATATGTAGAGAATGGGAGAGAGATGAGATCAGATGAAAATTGAGCATTTTGAATTGAAATTCTAAAATAACCAGTCAATTGAGGACTCAATTTGAAAAATATTAATGATATCTGATTTCAAATTCAAACACCTATTATTTTTATGTGGCCTCTAAATTTTCTATTTTCTTTTTTTCTTTTACAAATGTCTATTATTAGATACACATCACCAGATATCGCTTTGAATTTTTTTATTTGACTCAGCCATCACTTTTTCTGTTTCAACACTTACCAAGCTTTCACATCTCTTCTTCATTCATTCCTTTCTTTAATCTTCAATTTTTTTAAAGCTTTCTAACATGGTATAAAGGCCGTACAAAACGGCATGACCCTTGTTCTTTCTCTTCCACTTCTAAAGAATGAAAGTATTGTTCATTCTCTTCACAAATGGTCTAAAATTAGCACACAAAACTTATGCACATCAAGTACTGGTTGTTAAGACTTAGAGAGTTTCTTTTTTTTTTTCTTGAAATCTTCTTTTGTTTTCCCAAGCTTTCTAGAACAACATATGGGGAATTCCTCTCAACTTAGTATCTCGCAATCTCCTATTGCATGACTAATTGCAACTGTTGGAAGCTCGGTTAGTGTCAAGCACGATGATCAAAATTTTCTCAAATGTAATTTTCAAATGGAGTTAATGTTGAATGTTCACGGTTTGATGAGATTCATAAATTGTCACGACCCATCCCAATGCCCTTGGGATTAAAACGGGATGTGTCATGATCCCGTTTGACACGAAGTGTCACACTAGGGATAATTCAAACCTTTAGCCCGACTGGCTTCCAGAGGACGCCAGGATTCGGTGGAAGAGTGTGATGCCTTGGTCTCTGCTACAGTCCGCGTCCGAGATCAACCGGAAGGGCATTAAAAACCAGAAGAGACTGTGAGTGGACGAAAAACAATAGTTTAATAAAACACATTTCATAAAAGATATTTATGCCCTTCACTAAAAGCATGCATGCATAGGAAAACCATTTATCAAATCAAATATGTTTCAAATAACCATTAATAGGGTCTCCGCCCCAAGTTCCGTAAATTCAAGTCATACGGACCCCTGCCCAAATCCATTTACACAAATCTATAGTCATATCAAACATATGTGGGAACTCAGCCCAAAACCATACGATACGAAAGTCCGTAAAACATAATCCACGTGGGTCACTGCCCAAATCTGTTTAACACTGAAATACTATTTTTGAAATCCAATAATCATGTTTACCATATATATATATATATCATATAACCAATCATGTCAAAGTTTATAAAGATACGCGCGTGCTACCCGGGGTCTCAAATCCCAAGTCTCCGTAGGGTCCACCCAGGTCAATGTCCGCATATTAATGACCCTCCCTGAGGGTTATAATCCATAAAAGCCTTCCTTAGAGTAAGCTACCCAATGGGGGCGACTCCACTCAGTTAGTGCTCCGTGACTACTCCGGGGTCCACCTAGGCTAACGACCCTCCCCGGAGGAGAAAATCCATATATAAAAGATGGTATATGAAAAACCTTATTGAAATCATTCTCAAACCTTTCAAAGGTCATGCCCGATCCCATAAACCGTCATGAAACCAGAAATCCATCCTTTCCAAATCCAAATCCGTTTAGGGTCTCTGAACCCGAAATCACAAACGTAAACCATAACTGGGCCTCAAGCCTGATTTCATAAACCAACTGGGCCTCGTGCCCGATTTCGTAAACCAACTGGGGCACGTGCCCGATTTCATAAACCAAATGGGCCTCGTGCCTGATTACGTAACCCAACTGGGCCCCGAGTCTGATTCGTAAATCAAGTGGGCCTCCAGCCCGATTCGTAAACCAACTGGGCCTCCAGCCCGATGCCTTATTAAATCAAATGGACTCTAAGTCCGAGAGTTCGTAAATCAAATGGCTCTAGTGCCTGATTCCATATTTTCAAATCCGAAATCGATTCACGAACCAATTGGACCTCTGGCTCGATAACGTAACTAAATGGACTTCAAGTCTGAGGATTTCCAAAACAAATGGGTCTCGTGCCCGAGTTACCTTTTCATATCCAAAACCATTTCATTAAACCATTACCGAAACCATAGGCACGTATAATCAGTGCGTAAAATCGTAAACCTCGACATACGTGCAAATACGTAACTCGCCTCGAAATACGTGAAATCATGTAAATCATCAATCCATAATCATCATGATAGAAATCATATCTATAAACCATATAAAACATTTATGCATTCATCACAGTTTAAAAATCAAGGTCCACTCACAAACCGTCCTACGTTGCCGCCTCGATTTTCGTGCCGTAAGCCTCCCCGGGCTAATCTCTGTCACCAGGACTCCCAAACCTGTCCAAATCATACTAGAGGGTTACCAACTGCCTTATTAACCTTTCTTTGAAGCCCCGCAATTTTCCCGAATGGTTAACTATTTTTAAACTTGATCCTAAACCTTCGGACATCCCAAACTATATCAAACCGATGTCCGATCGACACGAAACCAGTCCCAAAATATTCGTTACATCGATTACATTAAAAGTCGTGTCGAACATTTCCCCAAAAGAGGTGCCACGCGCCCTACCGTACCTCCCAAAAGGGTTGCCCGTAGGCCTCACGTGTCCGCACTGTTCACAGTCTTCAACCTCTGATCATGCCGGTTCAGACTGGTTCGGTTTAGACCAGTCTAGCCAAACCGACGAGGCGGGTCACTGCCATTCCTCACCCATTTTTGAACTAACCAATTCCTATCCGTCTATGCTTTCAAACCCACAAAAATAAGTCAAAACTATACCTCCATGATCGAATAATGGCGACGGCTCCTGCAACCTTCTACTGCCGTCGACTCCGGCCACCATTCGTTTCGAAAACGAGTCCCCTATGTTCGTCTTGGTCCCTAGGTCGTGTTTGAATAATTAGGAACTAGAAACAACATCCAAAACTTATTTTCCAATTTCAAACCAAACCTTACCTCGCGGTTTTCTTTTTTGCTCCGTCGTGGCCACCGCTGTGTCCCGCCATCCAACATCATGTCGTCCAGTCACTCTCAATCTCTCACTATCTCAGTCACACTCACGGTTGCGCACACGAACACAGATGAATATGGTGGTGAGGTGGTGTATGGTGTTTGGGTTTGAAGTAAAAAGAAAATGATGAAGTATGATGATGATACTAAGAAGAGAGATGAATGGTAGAGATGAAAGGGAGAGGTAGAGATGAATGGCTAGGATGAGAGGTGGGTGGAATTATATATTTAAAAAATGCACCTAATCCACCAATTAAAACCTAGATCCACTTTTTAGGGATAATGACCAATGGGATGAGTGACACTTGTCACTCATCCATGGGTCTCACATTATTATGTCAACCAATCAGATTTAGCCAAGTATTTTCTGCCTCAAAGTGAGTGCATAGTTCCAATTAACTTCCCGTGACCATAACGTTTCAGTCCGACGTCTGATTTTGATGTCCCGCCTGTCTATGTACTCGAGACGTCCCGATCTACATCACGGTCATCGGTACCCGTACCTTTGAATCCCCGAGTCAAAAGTCAACATTTTGCCCACGATTAGGGGAAAAACGGTCATATTACACCGTCCGTCCGATTTCGCTCAACTAATCACCGATTGATCTCACTAATCCTTCATTAGTCACTAATCTAATCTTGGAATTCAGGACGAGTCGTTACAACCTTCCCCCCTTAATTAATTTCGTCCTCAAAATTCCAACTATCCCGGTTCCACAACCAAACGGTGGAAATCTAAACATGTCACACTACTCGGGCACTCTCGTGCAATCGTACACGTCCAATATAACCACACTTCGACTCGTAAGTCTCACCCGAGACACAGTAACGACATCTCACCGGTCACTCACTCTAACAGAACAGTGATACTATGTTGACATCAGATCCTTATCAGTCAATCACTCTGACACGTTCCAACCTACAACCGTCAGGCTGAAAATACGTACTTCCACTATAGTTGTCCCATCCATGCCGACATCCAGGTCAGCATCCGATCAGGAAAATCTGATAGATCATACCATTACGTGGACACTTCCCACACTGTCACCTTGCCAGTTTCAACTCAAAACTGACACTATACTCGCTTGTGGTTACACTAACAACCAACTCACTCACCCTGAGTATACGTATACCAACAAAGCACTTGACCTGTGTGTAACTGGACCCATTAGAAACAACCTGACCCAGTGTACATTATCCAATGTCCAGTTCATGTCCTCAACTAATCCAATGGTATTGGGGCTAAGTCAACTACCAACACGCTCACCAACGTACCCCTGGTATATCCTATATACCACCACCAGGCACCACAAGCCTGTCCAGTATCCTTCTTCGAAAAATGTGCAGGGAACGTACATCCATCCACCAACCAGCCTACAAGCTAGATCATAGAAAAACACGTTTCAATTCTAGAGTCCATCTGTCCAATCCAGTACTAGACAGATCAAAAACTCTAACCCATCCTCCATTTCAGGTCCCACGGTCACCCAACCAGCATCAACATATTTACTCCCAATCACATCATCCAATACGACTCACGCCTACCAAGGCATACCCATTCATGCCAACAGAGAATCCAATCTTACCCACGTCTACCGAGACACACTAAACTCTCCATTCCCATATCCAAATATCCAAGATAGGACAATAACCACCTAACCTGATCATCAAGATCACGATCCAGTTCCACCTAGGATCCACACATGCTCACTCAGCTAACAACCAGATTTCAGGTCATAAGGTCTTACACCCTCTTGAATCCTTCGCAGTCACCTCACTCCCCAACCATTTCCCACATCTAAATAGATTAGTCAACGATGAGACACGTCGAGATTGTGGGTCATCTCCATTTACCTCGTATCGATCCTTGGCATTCCACCTAGGAAAATCAAGGATGATCCAAGACGATGACATCAGAATTTATCCTACGTGAATGCAAAAAAAAATCACTGCACTCACCATTCCATGCGACCCAACATCGTAGTGCCTGCCACAACTCGTGTAGACCCAACCACCAAGCATCGCTATCGAGACTCCGCATCCAACAAAATCAACCGCCCGTACTAACTACTCTGTATCCCCACTTTGGGATTCCATCGAAAAGTACCAACCCTGGTAACCTGTCCAACCAATCTCTAACTAATCTTAACTCGACTCAACCAACTAGGTCTAACCAAGCAATACAATCTCGATTGCAGAGTGCAGTCCCATCACCAAAGATGACATGATAAGACCGACCAACAGTCTTGACTCTAAAAAGTCGTCAAAGTCAAACCACTCGCCAACTCACATTTCCGAACCATACTTTATACCTTAGGTTTCCAATATCACAACCTAGGGTTCCTTTGAACCCAACTGTCTGCAGCAGTATAATCCAAAATCTGACCGACCCCACGGTCTTGACATCGTATGGACGTCAATCTAATCCTAACGTCAGCTCAACTAGGATTCCATCACTCAATTGGCGTTCGGGGAAACCTGGCTGCTCCTAACAGCACAATTCACGACTCAGAATAACCTGACCATCTAATGGTCACCACCCCATACTATCGTCATAAATGATCCTACAACATTGTGAAAGACGATCCCGACATAACCGTGGGGACGGTTAAAACTCTAAAGTACAATTTCGTTCATCCCTTAGTAGGGTCCCACACTACCAACCACAACAGAATTATGGTAACCCTAGGCATCAAGTGCCGAACCAAAACGATCCATGATTCAATCCTACTAACTATCATACCTAACTATCAGGTTGATAACGAACTGCAACGCATAGAGACATCACATTCTGACTAGCGTGCACCACAAGAGAAAACCTGCTCTTATAGCACCTGTCACGACCCATCCCAATCCCCCCTGGATTAACACGGGATGTGTCATGATCCCGTCTGACACGAAGTGTCAGACCAGGGATAATTCAAACCTTTAGCCCGACCGGCTTCCAGAGCACGCCAGGATCCGATGGAGAAGTGTGATGTCTTGGTCTCTGCTACAGTCCGTATCCGAGATCAACCTGAAAGGCATTAAAAACAAGAAGAGACTGTGAGTGGACAAAAAGTAATAGTTTAATAAAACAAATTTCATATAAGATATATATGCCCTTCACTAAAAGCATGCATGCATAGGAAAACCATTTATCAAACCACATATGTTTCAAATAACCATTAATAGGGTATCCGCCCCAAGTTCCGTAAATTCAAGTCATACGGGCCCCTGCTCAAATCCATTTACACAAATCCATAGTCATATCAAACAAACCCAACGAGGGCGACTCCCCTCAGTTAGTGCTTCGTGACTACTCCGGGGTCTGCTCAAGCCAACGACCCTCCCCGGAGGAGACAATCCATATATAAAGGATGGTATATGAAAAACCTTTTTGAAATCATTCTCAAACATTTCAATGGTTCATGCCCGGTCCCCATAACCTTCATGAAAGCATAAATCTATCATTTCCAAATCCAAATCCATCTAGGGTCTCCGAACCCGAAATCACAAACATAAACCATAACTGGGCCTCAAGCTAGATTTCGTAAACCAACCGGGCCTCGTGCCCGATTTCGTAAACCAACTGGGCCTCATACCCGATTTTGTAAACCAAATAGGCCTCGTGCCCATTACATAACCCAACGGGGCCCCGAGTCTGATTCGTAAATCAAAAGGGCCTCGAGCCCAATTCGTAAAGAACCTGGACCTTCAGCCCGATGTGACAGGACCCATCTCAAATCCCTCGGGATTAGCGTGGGACATGCATGCTCTCGTCTGACACAAAGTGTTAGACTAGGAATATTTTCGTCCTTTGCCCAACCGCAACCTGAAGGGCATTCAAAATACAAAAGCTGTGAGTGGACAAAACAAAAATTTTATAAAAAAAATTTTCAAGAATAGACCTTTATGCCCTTCATTAAAAACATATGCATGCATTCGAAAAACCATTTCTCAAACATAGGATACGGGGCCATGGCCCAAAAACCTGGAACGAGTCTTCTTCTCAAAACACGAAACATAGGGTCTCGGCCCAAATCCGATACTCGTGGGTGTCAGCCCAAAATCACCTCAGTGAAATCTCATACACATATACAAAGATACATATACAACCCATCCTAAACATCCTCAGATGTCAACTCGGAGCACACAACCCCTAGGGAACTCATCCCCGATATATGTCACGATTTCTATATATATAAGTATGCATACTACTCGGGATCTCACTCCGAGTCTACTCCCAGGAATTGTCCATCAGGGAGGCTCTATCTTCGGACCTAGTCTGATCATCTCTCCGAAATCTGGTCCGGGTCCATATCATAACTCCCACTCCTGAAACGGGATCCCTATGGGGATACCCATTCGTGGATCGTGACTCTCCAGGTCGACGTCTGGAGGAGACCAATCAATATGCTCGTAAGGAGGGTATATACATACTAGTATAAGAAAACCATACTCGGGACTCATGCCCGATAACACACGTGAACTCGGCTTCCAGCCCGAACTTAGGACTCAACAGGGTTTTTTGCCCGATTTCACAATGAACTAGGCATCGAGCCCGAAACCTCAGGGTCATTCATGATTCCTGATCAGAGTGATGCGTGCAACCATCAATCCAGGACCGTTCTCAATCCTGGTATGTCGCGGTGAACAAATCACTATCGTGACCACCTCTCGAACATGGTGCATATGTCACTGATCGATCCTCTAAACTGTCAGCACTCCGAAGTCAAGCCTCCAGCGGTTGCTCGACAACGGAATGTGCATCATGACCTCTCCGGAGGGAACACATCCCAATTCATAGGTGAACGTAACGTCGTCCGTCGTCGTGCACACAGCACCCGTCACGACTACGAGTCAGACCCGTAGATCATCAATAGGGCCTCATGCCCGAGTCAAACCAAATCCAAATGGGTCTCATGCCCGGTTTTACCTTTTCAAAACCATTTCATGAAAAATGAAAGGAAAAGTGCATATAAGCACGTACAAAACCTAGAAACCACGAAATACGGGCTAATACGTAAACACACACACAAATGCACTCATGGAATCACAAAACACATATTAAAACACTTATAAAATATTTATACATGCATCAAGTTCGAAAGAAAGGTCCCAACTAGGAGGCGACTCCACTTAGTCGGTGCTTCGTGACTACTCCGGGGTCCACCCAGGCCAACGACCCTCCCCGGAGGAGATAATAGAAGTAAAGGAAGGTATATGAACATATATATACATATAACATACACATTCATGCACGGTCCCCCTGAACCGTCATGATCCATAATATCCATGCCATTCATATATATATATATGTATATATATATATAGAAAACAACCTCCACGCCTGGTTCCCATAAACCTTCATATATCACAATAACCTTTCCAGGGTTCATGCCGGTTCCCATAAACCGCCATGAACTTGGAAATCCATTTAGATTCCCTGACTCGAAATCATCAATGTAAAAAAACTGGGTCTCGTGCACGAACATATGACTCAACTGGGCACCGTGCCAGATATCTCAGGGTCAGTCACGACTCCGATCATAGTGATGTGTGCAACCATCCATCCAGGACCGCCCTCAATCCTGGTATGTCGCCGTGAACGAATCAACCGACGCGACCACCGCTAGATTATGGTGCACTCATCACCGATCGATATCCGGAACTGTCCGTACTTGGAAGACGAGCCTCCCTCGGCTACCCGACAATGAATAGTACGTCGTGACCTCTCCAGAGGGAACCTATCCTAATCCGGAGCTGAGCGTCGTATCGTCGGTCGCCGGGCACATAGCACTCGCCGCGACCACGATTCAGACCCGTAGGTCGTAACTAGAGTCATAGGCCCGAGACAAAACCAAATGGGTCTCATATCCGAGTTTGTCCTTTTGGAAATCCAAATCCTTTTCATTTAGCCAATAAAGACAAACAAACCCGTATTGGCACCGTATAGGGCCGAAACCTCGAAATACGTGCCAATATGTAACCACACATCCAAATTCACTCATGGCATCACAAAAAAGTATTTAAAACATATTATAAACATTTATACATACACCAATTTAGAAAACAAGGTCTACTCACAGACCGTCCGAGCTGCCGCCTCGATATGCTTGCCATACGGCTCTCCCGAGCCAATCACCGTCACCGGGACTCCCAAACCTGTCCAAATCACTTTAGAGGGTTACTAACTACCTTAATAACCTCCCACTAAAGCCCCGTAACTTTCCGGAATTTTTAACTATTTTTAAAGTCGATCCTAAACCTTCGGATGCCCCGAACATTATCGAAACGGTGTCCGATCGACACGAAACCAGTCCCAAAATGTTCGTTACATCGAATAGAAGATTTCACGTGTTGAACACTTTCCCAAAATCCCCACCACCCGCTTCCATGCGCCGCCTAAAGGGCCCTGCGCGTGGGCTCACGCGCCGATGCGCTGTAACCGTCTTCAACCTCCAGCCGGTACAGACCTGCCGGTTCGGTCCGCCTTCTGCAACTGGACCGGCGTGACCGGTCCAGGCCCCTACAATCCTCATTTTGGTCCTTTTCAACCCAATTCGATCCTAACCTTCCTAACTTGATCCTAGGAATCTAACCCAATGAACCAAAGCCCTTAAAACCCTCTAAACCCGACCGGTCCATTATTTCTTCCACGGTTCAAGTTCTCCTAAACTCACCCATGGCTTCAAAGCCATCCAAAGCTTCCCAAAACCATCCCATTACGACCCTAACAACTCATTAAGCCCATTCTAATCGTCTAAAGTCAACCATAACAACCAAATCGGAAGCCTTAATCTAAAAACCAAAACCGAGCCATATCTTTCGGGTTTCTCCTTCACGCCGCCGTTCACGGCGGTTCTGGCCATCCAGCAGCCGTCCTCAGCCTCTCCCAACACTCTCTGGTCTCTCGGGCATGCTCATCTGGGGTTGGGTTGGATTGGTTTAAGGGGGGGGGGGGGGGGGGGAAGGGTGAGATCGGGTTGTGTTTTGGTGAGGAAGAAAAGGAATGATCGATGCAATGGGGAGATGCATGAAGGGAAAATGGTGTCCATTGGATGGGTAACACTTGTTACTCATCCATTGGGCCTTGGTACAAATATTTGGGCCCACTAACTTCCAAAAGTTAAGTTGTTTCGTAAAACGTGCAATAGTTTCCCGAAACTTCCTTGAACCGTAACCTCGCCTTTCGAAGTTCGATTTTAGGGTGCCGCTTGTCTACGGATTCATATCGTCCCAATCTACGTAATGGTCCTCAGCCCTCGACCATCGGACCTCCCAGGTCAAAATTCAACTTTTTGCCCATTTTAACCAAAATTACCAAAATGCCCTTAAACTTCTGAACGTCATAACTTCTTCCTCGAATGTCGGAATTGAACGTGCCACCTGTCTATTAACTCGTGACGTCCCAAATTATGTCACGGTCATCGGTCAAAGTCCATTTGACCGCCAGAATTAAAAGTTAAAGTTTTACGCATGACTAGGGGCAAAACGGTCATTTTACATCGTTCGTCCAATTTCGCCCAACTAATCACGGATTAACCTCACTAATCGTGATTACTTACTAATCAAATACTGGAATTCGGGACGGGTCGTTACAACCTTCCCTCCTTAATTAATTTGGTCCTCGAAATTCCAACCGACCTAATTCAAACCGTCTTCCCTCCTTAATTTAGTTTCGTTCTCGAAACTCTAACTATCCTGATTCCATATCCAACTCGTGGAAAGAAAATCCGACCTTACACACGTGTACACTAGCACCCAATAGCCAATACAATACTTGTCTGCAACTAGACGTACCACTAGTACTCACGTCGTATCGACTACACTCGACCACGTCGAATGAAAGAAACCACAGGTTCCGAATTGACACCACTTGTCAATCTACCATTTCGTTGACACAACAACTCGACGGTTCCTTTCTCAATCACCAATCTCTCCTGACGTCTTCCCCCACTGGGAGTCATCAGACCTCAAACAATGATCCACGCTAACACCTCCGACAAACCGTCACTACTAAACATTCGCCGGTCGAAAACTGACACGATACTTACTTGTGGTTACACTACCCACCAACTCACTCAACCTGAGTATACAATCACCAACATCTAACTCGACCTGTGTGTAACTAGACCCATCAGGAATACCATGACTCAGTGCACAGTATCCAACATCCAGTCCACGTACTTGACTAATCCAATGGTATCGGAACTAAGCCGACTACCAACACGCTCACCAACGTACCACTAGTATAACCTATATACCGTCACCAGACACCACAACTCTACCCGGTATCGTACCTCGAACAACGTACAAGGTACATACATCCATCCAACAATCAGACTACAACCACCTAGGTCATAGCCAACCACGTTTCTATTCTGGAGTCCATCTGTCCGGTCCAGTATTAGACAAATCGAAACACCAACCCATTATCTACTTCCAAATCCGAATCCAAAATTATTATTCCGTAAGCTAGCGTTTGGAATAACCATTCCGAACCCAAATCTAGAAATCCACTTTCATGTTCCAAAACCGAATCCTGAATCGTCATCCTGAAATTCGATTCCAAAATCTGAAATCTCGTTCTCGTCTACCGAGACACACCAATTCTGAATCTATCGGTTACCTGCTCAAACGATTACACAATACATTTGATTGACTTCATAGGGAAGCCAATCCCAACATCAACACATCTAAGGCTGACCAAATCCGACCTCATCAGAAACGTACTCGGGCGTAATCTATCGTACGGGATTCACTTCGAAAAAACGTTCAGTCCCAACATCCACAACTCAAACATCCAAGTAAGAGTGATAAACTCTCCACCTATCTGGATCATCAAGATCAAAATCCAGATCCATAACTACGTCAACTGACTATAAACGCCACGATCCTGATCCATATTGCGATCCACACAAGCTCACTCAGCTAACAATCTTCCTGGAATTCAATCATAAGGTCTTACACCCTCCTGAATCCTTCGTTAGTCACATCACTCCTTAACCAATTTCCACATCTAAAGAGATCAGTCAACGACGAGGCACGTCGAGAATGTGGGTTTTCTCCAATTATCCCGTATCGATCCTTGGAATTCCATCTAGGAAAATCAAGAATGATCCAACATGATGACATCAAAACTCATCCTACGTGAATGCAACCAAAAGTCGCTGCACTCACCACGTCACGTAATCCAACATCGTTTGTCACCAAGCAGAAAATGAGAAATCTCAGTCACCTAACTTCGATATGCTCAACTCTACTTGATGACCCAAAACAATCCCGGGTCCACCAACCAATACACAGCCAATGTAATGGTGACACAACTAACATCTACCATCCTCTACCATCATCTACCATGGCAGAACCTGAGAAGTCACCCAAATGACTTCAAAATACTCATTACCAATGCGGAAAACTCGCACTACACTCGTCACCACAATTGCAACCTCTCTCGATTTCAAAGTTCCAACCATATCGGAACCAACACACTTGGACATCAACCACGTGTCCATCACCAATTTAACCATATCCGTGATCCACTGCCAGACCATAGATACCAAACACATGCCCATCATGACGGAGTCACATCCCGACTCGTGACTCATTGTCATCACAATCACCGGCACCAGCACCAGCACTAGTACCAGCACCAACACTAGTATCAGCATCAGCATCCAGTGTGCGAAACAGACAATCCTAGATCTCTGCTCATACCGAGCGACGACCCCGTACCTCTGCTCAAATTGGAGAAACTCTGCCTCCCTCGTACCCAACAACTCTGGGTACAGTCATCCGGACAACGCATACGAGAAAAGGAAACGTCCCCTAAACGTCCCCGATTCCCAACAACCATAACTACAACAACTCTCGGTAGTAGTGCTTGCCACAGACTCATGCAGACGTAACCACTAGACATCACTATTGAGACTCGCATCCAAAGGAATCAATTTCTCATACCAATTACTCCGTATCCCCACTCTGGGATTCCATCGACAAGTACCAACCCTGATAACTTGTCCAACCAAACTCTAACCATTCGTAACTCGACTCAACTAATGCCGTCTACCAGGTCACCCATGACCTTAGTTGCACCAACTATCCAACACAACTAAGTAATACAACAACCAACTAGGTCAACCGATAAGTACAACCCTGACTGCGAATTGTAGTCCCATCACTAAGCTGACATGACTCGACCGACGACCTCATCGAAGTCGAGACCACTCGCCAACTCACATTTCTGAACTATACATCCTTTCTTAGGACTCCACGATCACTACCTAGAGTTCCTCTGAACCCAACTGCGGAAAGTAGTATAATCCACAATTTGATCAACTCCGTGGTCTTGACATCATAAAGACGTCAATCCAATCCTACCGTCAAATAAACTAGGATTGCCCGAATACGGATGCTCCCAGCAGCATAGCCATCTAATTCAACAAAAACCGATCATCTATGGTCATAACTCCCAACCAGTCATCGAAACCAATCCTACGACATCGTGAAAGACGATCCCAACTAACCGTCTCACGATCAAAACTCTAAAATACTGTTACGTTCATCCTTCCGTAGGGTCCCACACTGCCAACCTCGACAAAACTATGGCAACCCCGGCATCGAATGCCGAACCAAAATGAATCGCGAATCAATCCTACTAACTATCATACCGGCATCCCAATTATCAAGTTGATAACGAACTGTAGCCCATTAAGACATCACATCCTCGACCTGCATACTGAGTATCGCGTAAAACACACTCTGGAATTCAGAGTAACATGAGCAACCCTGCTCTGATAAGCAATCCTATGCTCTGATACCACGCTGACAGTATCAGAGCATCCTGGGTATCCGATGAGCTATCCAACCTCTAATATCATGCTGACAGGACCCATCCCAATCCCCCCGGGATTAACGCGGGATGACCCTGCTCCCGTCTGACACGAAGTGTTAGACAAGGGATATTTCCAATCTTTTCGCTCTCGGACTATTAGAGTACGCCAGGATCCGGAGGAGGTATGTGATATCTCGGTCTCTGCTACAGTCCACATCCGCTGTCAACCTGAAGGGCAGTCAAAACATTAAAAGCTGTGAGTGAACAAAACAAGAGTTTATAAAAACTGTTTATCGAAAAACATTTGTACCCTTCACTAAAAAGCATGCATGCATTCGAAAACCGTTTATCCGAAAGAACCATAACTGGGAACTAAGCCCAAAATCATAATGAAAGAATCATAAAGAATCAACCGTACGGGCCACTGCCCAAATCCATGTGGGACTCGGCCTAAAACCATAATGAAACCACGTATATAGGCCACTGCCCGAAACCTGTGCATATCGCATATCATATCTCATAACCATATTTCATATACATCATATATACATATAATTCACACAACCAATCCTGTCACGGTTTCCAAAGCTACGCGCGTGCTACCCGGGGTCTCAAACCCAAGTCTCTCAGAGTCCAAGGTCAATGTCTGTAGACCAATGACCCGTCCTGAGGTTATGATCCATGCCTTCCTGAGAGTAAGGGACCCAATTGGGGGGCGACTCCACTCAGTCGGTGCTCCGTGACTACTCCGGGGTCCACCCAGACCAACGACCCTCCCCGAAGGAGATAATAGAAGTAAAGGAAGGTATATGAACATATAAATACATATAACATACACATTCATGCTCGGCCACCCTGAACCGTCATGATCCATAATATCCATGCCTTTCATATATATATATATATATATATATATATATATAGAAAACATCCTCCATGCCCGGTTCCCATAAATCTTCATATATCACAATAACCTTTCCAGGGTTCATGGCGGTTCCCATAAACCGCCATGAACATGGAAATCCATTTAGGGTCCCTGCCTGAAATCATCAATGTAAAACAACTAGGTCTCGTGCCCGAACATATGACTCAACTGGGCACCGTGCCAGATATCTCAGGGTCAGTCACGACTCCGATCATAGTGATGTGTGCAACCATCCATCCAGGACCGCCCTCAATCATGGTATGTCGCCGTGAACGAATCAACCGACGCGACCACCACTAGATTATGGTGCACTCATCACCGATCGATATCCTGAACCGTCTACACTTCGAAGTCGAGCCTCCCTCGGCTACCCGACAACGAATCATGCCTCGTGACCTCTCCGGAAGGAACCTATCCTAATCGGGAGGCGAGCGTCATATCGTCGGTCGCCGTGCACATAGCACTCGCCGCGACCATGATTTAGACCCGTAGATCGTAACTAGAGTCATAGGCCCGAGACAAAACCAAATGGGTCTCATACCCGAGTTTATCCTTTTGGAAATCCAAATCCTTTTCATTTAGACCAATAAAGACATACAAACCCGTATTGGCACTGTATAGGACCGAAACCTTGAAATACGTGCCAATATGTAACCACACATCCAAATTCACTCATGACATCACAAAAAAGTAATTAAAACATGTTATAAACATTTATGCATGCACCAATTTAGAAAACAAGGTCCACTCACAGACCTTCCGAGATGCCGCATCGATATGCGTGCCATACGGCTCTCCCGAACCAATCACCGTCACCGGGACTCCCAACCCTATCCAAATCACTTTAGAGGGTTACTAACTACCTTATTAACCTCCCACTAAAGCCCCGTAATTTTCCAGAATTTTTAACTATTTTTAAAGTCGTTCCTAAACCTTCTGATGCCCCGAACATTATCGAAACAGTGTCCGATCGACACGAAACCAGTCCCAAAATAATCGTTACATCGAATAGAAGATTTTATGTGTTGAACACTTTCCCAAAATCCCCACCACGCACTGTCACGAGCCGTCCAAAGGGCCCTGCGCGTGGGCTCACGCGCTAGTGCACTGTAGCCGTCTTCAACCTCCAGCTGGTTCAGACCTGCCGGTTCGGTCCGCCTTCTGCAACTGGACCAGCGTGACCGTTCCAGACCTCTACAACCCTCATTTTGGTCCGTTTTCATCCCAATTCGATCCTAACCTTCCTAACTTGATCCTAGGAATCTAACCCAATGAACCAAAGCCCTTAAAACCCTCTAAACCCGACCGGTCCAATATTTCTTCCACGGTTCAAGTTCTCCAAAACTCACCCATGCCTTCACAGCCGTCCAAAGCTTTCCAAAACCATCCCATTACGACCCTAACAACACATTAAGCCGATTCTAATCGTCTAAAGTCAACCATAACAACAAAATCGAAAGCTTGAATCTAAAAACCAAAACCGAGCCATACCTTTCCGGTTTTTCCTTCACGCCGCCGTTCATGGTGGTTCTGGCCGTCTCCCAGCCGGCTTCAGTCTCTCCCAACACTCTCTGGTCTCTCAGTCATACTCATATGGGGTTCGGTTGGATTGGTTTAAGGGGGGGTGAGATCGGGTTGTGTTTTGGTGAGGAAGAAAATGAATGATCGATGCAATGGGGAGATACATGAAGGGAAAATGATGTCCATTGAATGGGTGACACTTGTCACTCATCCATTGGGCCTCTAGACAAATACCCACTAACTGCCAAAAGTTAAGTTGTTTCGTAAAACGTGCAATAGTTCCCCGAAACTTCCTTGAATCGTAACCTCTCCGTTCGAAGTCCGATTTCAGCGTGCCGCGTGTCTACGGATTCGTATCGTCCCGATCTACGTAATGGTCCTCGGCCCTTGACCATCGGACCTCCCAGGTCCAAAGTCAACTATTTGCCCCTTTTAACCAAAATTACCAAAATGCCCTTAAACTTCCGAAAGATATAACTTCTTCCTCGAATGTCGGAATTAAACGTGCCACTTGCCTATGAACTCATGACGTCCCAAACTACATCACGGTCATCGGTCAAAGTCAATTTGACAGCCAGAATGAAAAGTCAACGTTTACCCACAACTAGGGGCAAAACGGTCATTTTTCATCATTCGTCCGATTTCGCCCAACCAATCACAGATTAACCTCACTAATCGTGATTAATCACTAATCAAATCCTGGAATTCGGGACGGGTCGTTACAGGATATGCATGAATTGTTTGGGTTGGGCAATGGATGGGTGACACTTGTCACTCATCCATTAGGCCTATCCAAAAATCTGGGCCCCACTTGCTGCCAAATGACTTCCGTCTCGAAAAACGTGCAATAGTACGTTTGAACTTTCATGAACCGTAACTACTTCGTCGAACGTTCGATTTCGTCGTGCCGCCTATCTACGGATTCGTACTGTCTCGATCTACGTAACGATCCTCGGCCCTCGGCTATCAGACATCCCAAGTCAAAAGTCAACTTTTTGCCCTCGTATAGGGCAAAATCGTCATTTCGCCCCGAACGTCCGTTAATCCTCATCTAATTCCTGATTAGCCTAGCTAATCCGTCATTAAGTCTGAATTAATCTAGATTATTTGGGACGGGTTGTTACAATCTTCCCCCTTTCAAGAATTTCGTCCTCTAAATTCAAATTGACCGAGTTCCACAACCAAATTGTGGAAATCCAAGTATGTCCCTCGACTCGGTACGATGCACACACACGAGAGTACCCGTGTAAACGTACACGTTCGTCAAAACGTCGTACTCGTCAGTATTCACTGTCACCGGAGCCTCTAACGCTCCAACGTAACTCTAGCTGCGTTTCGATCGTTGACTCTCGAGAGTCATCAAGTCGGCTCATATGTCTCACTCGAGACATTGTCAAAGTCTCGCCGATCTCGCATGTCGCTCACTCTGAAAGATCAGATATAGCAAATCGTCGTCTAATATGTAATGAACTGGACATTCAAAAAAGGAAAATTTGGGAAATTTGAAGAAAATGATGATTTTGCCCCTGGAATCGGGCGAACGGTTGACTTTTAATTTGAGCGGTCAAATAGACATTAACCGATGACTGTGACGTAGTTCGAGACGTCACGAGTTCATAGACAAGTGGCACGTCTGATTCCCACATTCGAGGAGAAAGTTATGATGTTCGGAAGTTCGAGGGCATTTTCGTAATTAGGTCGAAAAGGATGGAACTTGTTGACTTTTTGTTCGAACACTATTTTTCACACAATTCGAGGACCGTGGGGTAGGTCTCAATGCCCTGAGTCCATAGACAGGCGGCACGCCGAAAACGGACCTCAGACGGATAAGTTATGATTCTAGAACGAGGAAGAGCATTTTGGTAATATTGTGAAGGAGGGGCAAAATGATAATTTCAACGGTGCAGTTTGAAACAGCCATGAGTGGATCTTTGAGGGAATTGTTTAACAATGTGAGAAATGGATTATGAAATGGATTATGAAATGATTTCCGAATGCATGCATTGGTTTTACGCGGAGGGTGAAAATGTCTTTCTGTAACCTATTTTATGAACTGATTCATTTTCGTTCACTCACACCTTTTGTGTTTTTATTGACCCTCCAGGTCATGGCATGATGATCGAGACTATTCGAGAGGTGGAGGCATGAGTGGGCACACATATGATTATCCCTTGTTTGGCAAGTGCTGAGGGTAATCTGGGAACTTCAGTCGACTTTCCAGACGGGAGTAGGACCGGGCACAGTTATCAATGTCCCTTCAGGGACGGTCCTGTCAAATTGGTATCAGAGCACTAGGTTGTTGATTCTGTTGCCACATCATGCCTCCGAAACATAAGCCTCGTGCTCGACCTGGTAGTGAGACGGGTAGACGAGAGAGTATGAGACCTTGTGATAGATCTCGGATGAGATTGACCCTAGATTGAGGGTTATATGTAAATCGGTGTATACTGTTTGTTAGACATAGAATTTTGTGGGTCCCAAGAACGAATGAGCCCAGTGTCTAGAAAGGTTACACATTTGAGCTCAGTAAATTCCGTAAGTGGAATGTGTGTCGAAGGAGCGTAGAATGTGATGGGATATCCCTTAGGTTTTATAGGTCGTATAAGATATGGTTGACCATCGGTATCTACTCGGTGACTAGGTATGCCAATGATGGCATGGCTGATTGGGATGAGATTGGACTCAAGAGGAGTCGAGATATGGATACGGGACTCAAAATGAGTCAGGATATTGGTTAGAAACTTGAGATGAGCCATGGTAAGGTATCAAGGCTCGAGAGGAGCCAGAAAGGCTGATTGAGGAATGTTTGGCACTTACGATGCCAAGGAATGGTATATGGTCAGATACTGATGAGTTAGGAAATCATGGCTTGGTCTTGTTTTGGACTTGTGGGACGCGTCAGTGTTCTTCGTGATGGAGGTTCGGCGGAGACTCAAGGTATACAAGGATTTGGACTTAGGAGATAGTCCAGTTCAGTGGGACGCAAGTTGGGTCCATTGGGAGGTAAAGTAATAAGGGTAATTATGCAGTAATAGTTAGGATTGTGGGTCGACTGGTCACATCATAAGGAAATGGTTATATAGATTGATTGATATAAGTGAGATGGCACTGTTGTGGTGTGATAGAGCGAGGATTAGTTCCTGTATTGGTTGTTGATGTGGTAAGAGTGGGAAGAACTGGTAGTCCAGTTCAGTTCAGTGGGACGCAAGTTGGGTCCATTGGGAGGTAAAGTAATAAGGGTAATTATGCAGTAATAGTTAGGATTGTGGGTCGACTGGTCACATCATAAGGAAATGGTTATATAGATTGATTGATAAAAGTTAGATGGCACTGTTGTGGTGTGATAGAGTGAGGATTAGTTCCTGTATTGGTTGTTGATGTGGTAAGAGTGGGAAGAACTGGTAGGACCCGTGATGGACCATAGGGGCGTGGTCAGTTGGGACCACATGCCCGGGGATTTGCAATTCCTTTGTAGGAATTCTGAGTAGCCCCGGAGTGATGACTTGGATACCTATTATTGGTGGTCATGAATATGTATTTGGTAGGTCCCGGGCTATCCAATCTTCCATGTCTTGAGATTGGTTATTGGACGGATATGGTGTTGTTTGTGATTAGTTATGGTATGGAAGTCGTTGAACTGACTAGAGTTACCGATGTGATACTTTGATAATAGTTATGTAGTAATCTTGGTCATTATATATGGTAAATTTGGCGAGACGTAAGGGGGGTAGACCTCTTGATGTGAGGTTACCCAGGATGACTGGTGTTATTGGCCTAGTGGCTGACTTAGATTTGGATGAATTGGATGTAATCCTTAGAATGGATTGGTTGATGACTCATGAGACCTCTATCGAGTATGTTGATTACGAAGTGATATGTGGAATCTAGGATTCCAGAGGTTATGTTTCAGGGAGACTCGAGGGTGTTTCCCTCTAGGATGATTTTGATCCTCACAACCAGTAGATGGTTGGTATGAGGTATTCAAGTTGCTGGTCACATGTGCGGTGTATGTGCTTCGTGTATGAAATGCCTAGTGAGGGCCGGGGATGCACGGATTTTTCAACGTATTTCTCGAGGTTTTTCCAGGATGAGAAATTGAGTTTACGATGATCTGAATTTACATGTTGATTATGGACGACTTAATAAGGTAACGGTATGGAATAAGTATCCTGCATCACGAGTTAAGGATTTGTGGTTTCGTGGGAAGGCTGTGATTAGTGACCTTATTAAGAGAGGCCAACATGGTGGTGATTGCCGATTGTGAGTAAAAGAGAGAAAAGGATAATGTCCAGACTTGATATGGCTAAGGTTAATTGATGGTGATACCCTTGGATAGCCAAATGGACTAGTTATAGTGGGGAGATGAGGAGTCGGGTAGTCTGACCCCATTTGGATGATGTCTGGTACCATGAGTGATGATTGGTTGGTGTCCTCCTATGTACGGATGAGTGTGTGATATACTGGACAGATGTAGCGAATGCCTCAGGGCAAAATATATGGTCAAATAAGTGTTGGGTTTGGTCGAACGAATAACGGTCGGGACTAGTGTGAATCCTAGGAAAAAACAGACGTGTTAGTCAATGGAAATAAGAACTGAGATAGAATGGTTACAAGTGGAGAAACAATGACTTATGTCGATCACTCACTATGAGATTTGGGATTCGGTGAGTCGTGTGTTGATGCTAGGTAAACCCTCAGAAGTTGACCTTCCTTGAATGAGTTGAGATCGACCCACGGGGGTTGAGTATGCAGAGGTCATATACATTTGGAAGGGAATGTACGAGTACTGTATCGACCATTAGGATTATGGATAAAAAGAAAGGCTTAATGTGTGATAAGGTGATGGTCAGGATATATTGAAATGACGACCACATTGGCGAATCAGGTATTATTTGGGGAGAGGATTGTCATGTTTGATAACTTAAGGATAGGTGAAATCCTGTTAGTTATGGAACTCCGTAGGATTGGAGTAATACATGATTTCTGATAACTTGGACGGTTGGCGTCCAACTGCAGGACCATACTTGGTGTATGGTGGAGTCGAAGTTAAGAAATGGACGTGATTTGCGATATAGTGTGAATGGTTGTACTGAGTGCTTATTGGCAATAGGAAGGAATCAGGAGGAAAAGTTAAAATCATTATACATAGTGACCCTGGGAAAGGGATATGGTGTAATTGACCTCGTAAGGGGAATAAGTTCCCGAGTTATTGGACCTTCTGATTCTATTGTCCTGGTGGCCTGTTGGCATATGCGTGAGGATTTAGCTATTGTTCCACGACACGAGTGGATGACATGCGACTGAGAAGATATGACTAACACTTGTGATTCTTGGATTAAGTGGACTCGGATTTTGAGCGAAGCCCTCGATACACCGAGTGAGTTGTAGTATGACTGGCCATGGGGCAGGGATTTACACGGAGGTCGAGACTGGTTGTGTGATTTCTAAAAGTGGGTACGACTTATATCCGGTTGAGAGTGATCATGTTGAGGGTTCATCTTAAACATGTTTGTTTGGGAAAAAATTTTGGCACCTACTGATTGGAATTTTGAGGACGAAATTCTTAAAGGGGGGTGGGTAGGTTGTAACAACCCGGACAGTCGATAAAGGAAAATTTGGGAAATTTGAAGAAAATGACTATTTTACCCCTGGAATCGGGCGAACGGTTGACTTTTGGTTTGAGCAGTCAAACAAATTTTGACCGATGATTGTGACGTAGTTTGGGACGTCACGAGTTCATAGACAGGTGGCACGTCCGATTCCGACATTCGAGGAGAAACTTATGTTGTTCGGAAGTTCGAGGGCATTTTCGTAATTAGGTCAAAAAGGGGGGAAATTGTTGAATTTTTGCTCGACCACTATTTTCATGCAATTCGAGGTCCGTGGGGTAGATCTCGATCCCCTGAGTCCATAGACAGGCGGCACGCCGAAAACGGACCTCAGACGGATAAGTTATGATTCTAGAATGAGGAAGGGCATTTTGGTAATATTTTGAAGGAGGGGCAAAATGGTAATTTCAAGGGTGCAGTTTGAAACAGCCGTGAGTGGATCTTTGAGGGAATTGTTTAACAACGTGAGCGATAATTTTCACTAAGAAAGGATGGATTAGTGGCTGGTTGGGCTGAGTGCTGGGAATTGTTTATGCAATTGGGTGTTTTGAGCAGAGCACGGGTGCACAATGCTGTGTTGGTGTTTCTGAAATAGAAAAACAGAGACCAGACCACCAGGGAGCATGATCGACCTTCTCAAGACCAAATTGAGTGAAACTGAGAGCTGAAACAGATTGAAAGGAGGAAGAGCAGAGTTTTGAGGTTGAGAGAGGAAGAAAAGTGTTGAAAATGGTGAGAGGAGAGTTCAAAATCCGAAACGGGTTCTTGAGAGTGAGAATTCGATTTCGAATTTGTAGGCCAGTCCAAGGCAAATTTAGGCTTCATTGAGTTCTCTGGGATCAATTCAAGTCGATCCAGTGCAAGAAAGAAGAGAATTGATGCTGTTTTGGCTACGAACGGACTTGGTGACAGAGCGGAAAAATCGAGCTTTGAGTCGTGTAATTAGGGATAAATTTTTATGAAATTGATTACAAAATCATCCTTAGAGTAAGCCTACGATGCTCCCAAACTAATTAATTGATGAAATAAGCGACTGTTTGATGAACTGGGACGATAAACTTTCATTAGAGCTTGAATTCAATTGAGTTAGTTTGAGGGAGTGACGCCTGAAATTAATGTTACAGACCCTTAATTTAGTTGTTTGCGACGTTATGTGAGGGTTCAATTGAAGAAAACGAGTTGATATTGGTAGGAATTGAATCGGGTTGAACGCGCAGGTCGCAAACCCGTTTAACAGAGAAGTCGGGCGAGGAAGAAGCACTGTGCAGGTTACTGTAGCATGCGCGTGAGCCTCACGCGCAGCCGCATGCGGTGGCGCGTGGGGGTGCGTGAGCGGGAATTTCGAGGTGATGTCAACATGACTTTTGTTCTATGCAATGTAACGAACATTTTAGCATTGGTTTCAAGTTAATCAGATACCGTTTCGATATGGTTTCGAGGGTTCGAAGGTTCATATTACGTTTTTAATTAATATTTAATTCCCGAAAAATCATGGGAAATTAGTATGATGTTATTTGAGTCCTTAGTGACCCTGGGGAATGATTTCGGACAGGATTCGTGATCCCTGGAAAATGTTGGAAATTACGGGAACACGTCCTTTTGGGAAAAGTGAGCGATATGGAAGGTGTGTGAGTGGACTTTGTTTTCTAAACTTCAATGCATGCATAATTGTTTTCTATGATTTATAATTATGATTCATATGCTTATGCTTATGGTAATTGCGATTTTCGTATTTATACGTGTTTCGATATGCAATACGTATTTGCACGTATTTCGAGACTATGGTTTCTTCTATGTTTTCATGATGATTTAATGAATGATTTTATATGATTGCTGCGTATCATGTTTGATGATATTTTAACTATGATTGTGAGTATGATTTACGGTTTTGGCACGTATTTCGAGAGTGTTACGGATTTGCACGTTTTACGAGATTTCAAGTACGTTGTGGTTTGACCGTGATTTTGGTGATTTGAATTTGGTATTTAAAATACGATTTGATTTCAAAGATTTAAAACAGATTTTGTGAAAAGCGATTTCGGGCTTGATGCCCAGTTCATAAAAATGGCTCGATTAAGTGTGATCTCGGATTTGACTTGGGAAATTAGTTTACGATGGATTCTGGATTTGTTGTGATTTACAAATGGTTTTGGGTTTAAAGACCCGGTACTATCGTTGGATGATGTTTTGGGTTTAAAGACCTGGATGAGTTATGACAGGGGCGGGCCGGGATTAGGTTTAAAGACCCGGATTGAGTTTAAAGATTCCGAAGTTTAAAGACTCGGTTATTATGATATCCCCCGAACCCTATTGATTATGCTTGAGTTTAAGGACTCATTGATATCCCGGGAAGGCCTGATTGTTAGGACCCGTCCTAAATATCATCTCGGTATCCGGGACGAACCCTGCTCCCGTCTAACAATCACACTTACAGGACCAAAGATAACCTTAAGACAACTATAAGTACAACTATCAGACGAAGGAGTAAATATATACAATAGTAAGTCAGAGCATAGTTCTACAAAATGGGCACAAAAGTCCTACAATTCTAAGTCCGCAACAGAAGAACGTCGTAAGCTCTATGCCTCGAGATCTGCCTCAACGTTCACCCCAGCGCTATCACCACGACCTGGAGGGGAAATTTAAAAAAAAACAGAAGGTGTGAGTGGACTGGAATAAATAGCAGTTTCAAAACAGTTTCACGTCAAATCAGAGTTAAGGAAAAATAAGAAGTTGTCCCCAAATCATGTTCATAACTCAGTTACCATCATTAGAAAACGTTTATCGGTTGAATTTCTCAAATAGAGCATAAAAAACTGAAAACCGGCTTTTCCTCGAAAAACGTGCAAAATCCAGAAACATCTCGAAAAACATGCAAACCTTTCAATCATGGATAACTATCATGGAAAACATAAAAACACACATAATATCATAAAACATTGATAAAAACAGTTAGGCATGCTCGAAAGTAGGAAAGAGTCCACTCATAGATCAGAACAAGTCACTCGCGCCCCGTGCGCTCCTCGACCGTCTCTGGTGTCTCCCGTCCTGTCAATAGATACCAAATAGGGTCACAAATACATCAAGGATACCTTCCCTATTTTCCCCAATTTTTCGGGAATTAAATAATATTTTAATCCTAAACCCTAAACCTTACGGCTTCCCGAACCATCCCGTAACACCGTCCGATTAACCCGAAAACTATACCATTGGATTCTTTAGAACATTTAGGACTAAACTCATGTTGGAAGCTTGGCCGGATTCCTTCCCACGCGCCTCCATGCGCCTCCCAAAGTGGCTGCGCGTGGGCCTCATGCGCCAGCTACAGTAGCATCCCCTTCCTCGAGTCACCCGGTTCAACACAGTTGAACCGGCGTGAAGGGTTCTCTGTAATCCGACCACCATTCCAGTCCAAACCAATCCCATCCTCTTCGTCCCGTCCTAAGCAACCTGACCATGTCCTATCCTCGAAGAATCACGGCCGGAAACCCGCCGTTCACGGCCTCGAAACAGATGGCCCGTAGCCCTTGTTTTGGTCGCCGGCCGTCCAGGTCCTCCCCCGTCACGGCGTTCATCTTAAACGACGCCTATGACCCTCCTGAACTTCACCCTAACCTCCTTATCCCTCGACTCTACGCCCAAGTCCACGACTTTGCATTTGAAGTTCACGGCCAAACAGAGTACAGAGTACTCTCCGTCGACTGGGCTCCGCCGTGTACGCCTCCGTCACGGCGACCGTTCCACACCATTCCTAGAACCTCCCTGAACACTACTGCACTCACCAATTCCCTCGATTCTCACCCTACCTTCACGACTTTCGAAATTAAAATCTACAGGAAAACAGAGCAAAAGAAGTTACCCTTCGATTCCGGCCGCCGTGAGAACCGCCACCTACCACGGTGCTCGTGGGACTCCCCGTAGCCTCCTGAGTCTCCTAGTGGCTTGAATCGATCCACCACACGGCACAGCAGCCACCACCGTCCACCGTCTCCTCTGTTTCCTCCAAACTTCAGCCGTCCACCGCGTCGCCTCCGTGCACAGTTACAACTCCAAACCACGATCACCAGCTCCTCCTTGCCTCACTGTCCCTCTCTCAGCTCACTCTTCACTCTCCCTTGCACTGAATCGATCACCGCCTCACCCAACTCTTCTCTCTGTTTCTGTGTGTTCTTCGAAGGGGTGCACGGTTCAAAATGAAGCAAGGTGTGGCCGTGCACACTTTAGAACTTTAGGGAACAATCCAGTGCCCCCACGTGTCCACAATCCTATGGACAAGCAGAAAATATCCTGCCCCACTCAGCCACTTGTCCTCATCCAATTGGCTGAAAGCAAAATGACCAAAATGCCCCTTGTATAACTAATTACCGTTTTGCCCTTGAACGTTCTAGACCCGTATCTTTTCCGTCCGACGTCCGATGACAGCGTGCCGCCCGTCGTTGAACTCAGGACGTCGAGACCTATCTAACGGTCCTCGGTCTACGTGAAAATCACAAGTCCTCCTAAAAGTCAACATTTTCCTCGTTTACTCAAAATTACGGTAACACCCCCAAACTTCCGAACGTCAGAACTTTTTCTCCGGTTGTCTGAATCGAACCTGCCACCTGTCTACGGACTCGTGACGTCCTAAACTACGTCACGGTGAAAGGCCAACACTCATCCAATCGATAATACAAAAAGTCAACTTTTAGCCTACTATTCACAAGGGCAAAATCGTCCTTTTTTACAAAACTTCACAAAATTACATTTTTACCCTTCCCGAAGGTACGGGTTGTTACAACCTACCCCCCTAAAAAGAATTTCGTCCCCGAAATTCAGTGAAATAAGTAAGGGTACTGTTCCCGCATCAAGGCCTCGGGTTTCCAAGTAGCTTCTTCCACTTGATGATTTCTCCACAATACCTTCACTAAGGGAACCGTCTTCCTTCGTAAAACCTTATCCTTCCGATCCAAGATCACAACAGGCTGCTCTTCGAAACTCAAGTCTTCCCTCAGTTCCACTGTTTGTGCATCCAGAACATGCGAATCATCCCGAATATACTTCCGAAGCATAGAGACATGAAAGACATTATGTACCTTTTCCAAGTCTGCTGGTAAGGCCAATCGATATGCAATAGGACCAATCCGTTCCAAGATCTCATAAGGTCCAATGTAACGAGGACTCAACTTCCCTCGTCTGCCAAATCGTACGATTCCCTTCCAAGGAGATAACTTCAGGAAAACCCAGTCTCCTACGGAAAATTCCAAATCTCTAATCCTACGGTCGGCGTAGCTCTTCTGGCGGTCCTGCGCTACCTTCAATCGATCCCTGATCAGTGCAACTTTTTCCTGTGTAAGGTCTACCAGCTCAGACGTAGTCAACCTCCTCTCACCAACCTCAGTCCAACACAAAGGAGTCCGACACTGCCGCCCATACAAAGCCTCGTAAGGAGCCATCCCAATGCTCTCCTGATAACTGTTATTGTAGGCGAACTCCATTAAAGGCAGATGTGATTCCCAAGTACCCTGAAACTGAAGTACACAAGCTCGCATCATGTCCTCGAGAATCTGAATAGTCCGCTCAGACTGCCCATCGGTCTGAGGATGAAAAGCAGTACTGAAGTGCAATTTTGTCCCAAAAGCTTCCTGTAAGCTCTGCCAAAATCGAGAGGTAAATCTCGGGTCTCTATCAGATACTATCGACTCTGGAGTCCCATGTAACCGAATAATCTCATTTATGAACAACTGTGCAAACTGCTCCAACCTGAAGGTCTCCCGTACTGGCAAGAAATGAGCAGACTTCGTAAGTCGATCCACAATAACCCACACACCATCGTGTCCCTTCGGTGTTCTCGGAAGCTTGAACACGAAATCCATAGTCAGGTGATCCCATTTCCACTCGGGGATCGGCAAAGGTTGCATTGCTCCATAAGGTCTCTGCCGCTCGGCTTTTACCTGTTGACAAATCAAGCATCTACTGACATATTCTGCAATCTCACGTTTCATCCCCGACCACCAGTAATGCTCTCGAAGGGTACGATACATCTTGGTCCCACCAGGATGCATCGCATAAGCTGAACAATGAGCTTCATCCAGTATCACCTTCTTCAATGCGTCATCCTCAGGTACACACAACCGTCCACCCTTAACCAAGGCTCCATCCTCACGGATCTCAAAATCCCGTCTCTCTCCAGCCTCGACCTCAATCCGAATGAGGCATAGAATAGGATCCTAAAACTGAGCATCAATCACCTGATCAATCAAAATAGGTCGTACGTGGAAACTCGCTAGGAGTACTCCCTGATCATCTGTAGTCAACTCTACTCCCAACCTACGGAGCTCAACCAACAAAGGTAATCGTACCGTCCTCAAATGTGACAAAGAACTAGCTGACTTCCTGCTCAGAGCATCGGCGACCACATTAGCCTTCCCTGGGTGATACTCAATAGTACAGTCGTAATCCTTAAGTAACTCCAACCATCGACGCTGTCTCAGATTCAATTCCTTCTGAGTGAACAAATACTTCAAGCTTTTGTGGTCCGTGAAGATCCTGCACCTCTCACCGTACAAGTAATGTCACCAAATCTTTAATGCATGAACCACTGCTGCTAATTCCAAATCATGTGTAGGGTAGTTCACCTCATGGGGTTTCAATTGCCGGGAAGCATAAGCAATCACTTTCCCGTGCTGCATCAAGACACAACCCAAACCTTGTAAAGAAGCGTCACTGTACACCTCGAACTCCCCACTATCGTCTGGAAGGGCTAACACAGGAGCAGATGTCAACCGCCTTTTAAGCTCCTGGAAACTCTGTTCACATTTATCGTCCCACTCAAACCGAACTCCCTTCCGAGTCAACCTCGTCAACGGTGCTGCAAGAATAGAAAAGCCCTCGATAAAACGCCGGTAATAACCTGCCAAACCTAGAAAACTCCGAATTTCCGTCACCGTCTTAGGCTGTTCCCAATTGGCTACCGCCTCAACTTTCTGAGGATCCACACTGATGCCCTCGGCTGAAATCACATGACCAAGAAATCCAACACTGGTCAACCAAAACTGACACTTACTGAGCTTCGCATACAACTGATGCTCCCTCAAAGTTTTAAGCACGATTCTCAGATGTTTCTCATGTGCCTTCGCACTCTTTGAATACACCAAAATGTCATCAATGAAGACAATCACAAAACGATCCAAGTATGGCCAGAACACTCGGTTTATAAGGTCCGTAAAAGCTGCTGGGGCATTAGTCAAACCAAAAGGCATCACAACAAACTCATAATGGCCGTACCTCGTCCGAAAGGCTGTTTTCGGTACATCTTCTTCTTTAACTCTTAACTGATGATAACCGGAGCGAAGATCAATCTTCGAAAAATACTGAGCTCCCTTCAATTGGTCAAATAAATCATCAATCCAAGGTAGGGGATACTTATTCCGAATAGTTACCTTATTCAGTTGCCTGTAATCCACACACAATCTCAATCCTCCGTCCTTTTTCTTGACAAACAAAACAGGTGCTCCCCAAGGTGACATACTCGGTCGAATGTATCCTATATCGACCAACTCTTGCAACTGGGCCTTAAGTTCCCTCAATTCTGCAGGTGCCATACGATAAGGAGTCTGGGAAATAGGCTGTGTACCTGGTAGAAGATCAATCGTAAACTCAAGATCTCGGTGTGGGGGTAGTCCTGGCAACTCCTCGGGCAAAACATCGGGAAACTCCCGTACCACTGGTATCTCCTCCGCCCTCACTGGCGTAGTACGTGTATCCACCACATGGGCTATGTAACCTTGGCACCCCTTACGCAACAACTTGCTAGCCTCAAGTGCCGATATAACTCCAGTAGGAAGTGCACGCTGATCCCCCTGAAACGTAGTCTCCGATAATCCGTGACAACGAAAAGTCATTCTCCTATCGAAACATTCGATAGAAGCATGATGTCTCGTCAACCAGTCCATACCCAATATCACATCAAAGTCCCGTAAATCCAAGAGTAACAAATCTGCCAGTAACTCCACCTCGCCTACCATCACCGGACACTCTCTCAACACCTGAGTCACTACCAACACCTCCCCAGTAGGTATACTCACTCCTAACGCACAATCCAAAGTAGACACATCCCTCTCCTTAACCAAACTACAACTCCGAGCTATAAATGAATGGGTAGCCCCGGGATCTATCAAAGCAAAAATAGTGTGACCAAGTATGGTGAGTGTACCTGTCACCACTCCCGGTGCCGACCTAGCCTCCTGCTGAGTCATAGTAAAAACTCGCGCCTGAGGTCCCGATTACCTACCGCGCCCTCTGGAACTGCTCGTGGCACCACCGCCACCCCTAGGGCCTGCCGCCCCTGATACTGAAGCAGTACTCCGCCCGGGTTCCGTTGCACCTCTGCCTGCTCCACCCTCCGGAGCTAACAATGGGCACTCCCGACGGAAGTGTCCTCGCTCTCCACAATAAAAGCACGTATCCCTACCGGGTCCACCGGTATGCCTCCCTGTAGAAGCCACTGAAGTCGCACTGGCCTGAGGAGTCGGCTGCGGTCTAGCTCCTCGAAATCCCGAGCCCTGAAAACTGCCTGGTCTGCCATACCGGGCTCCACCAGCCGATGATGATCCACCAAAATTTCCCCGTTTCGGGGGCCTCTGACTCGATGCTCCTGGAAATGAATGCTCTCGGCGTCGAACACTGCCTGAGTACTGTGGTCTAGCAGGTAAACTGGCCTCCACCCTGACAGCAGCATCAGACAACTCTCGGAATGTAGCAAAGGAGCCGGCTGTCACTATGGCCCTGATCTCTCCCCGGAGGCCCAACTCAAACCGGCGGCACTTCTCCGTCTCAGTCGCCACAAATGCAGGAGCGAAACGAGATAGCATCTGGAACCTCTGCTCATACTCAGCAACTGTCAAGTTCCCTTGCTTCAAGTGAAGAAATTCCGCTTCCTTCGCATCCCTGAAAGAACGGGGATAGTACTGATCTAGGAACCGCTCTCGGAACGTCTCCCATGTCACGGTATGTGCATCCCAGCTGGACAGTTCCAGCGTGTACCACCACTCATATGCAGCTCCATCCAACAGAAAAGTAGCTAACAAAACCCGATCCTCAGAAGGACAGTGCATCACCCCAAAAATACGCTCGAGTCGGGTGATCCATCGGTGAGCTTCCTCAGGATCGGCCCCACCACTGAACGTAGTAGCCCCAAGCCTCTGGGCTCTCTCGATCGAAGCGCTCTTAGTCCCTCTCGCCGCTTCATCTTCAGGTCGTGGAGGGGGTTCACGTCTCGGAGGCATGATCGATCGTACGCTGAAAGAGGCATAGAGTTAGTCAAACAACCTAGACCCAACACAAATCGACACAACCTATGCTCTGATACCAATTGTCAGGACCCATCCCAAATATCACCTCGGTATCCGGGACGAACCCTGCTCCCGTCTGACAATCACACTTACAGGACCAAAGATAACCTTAAGACAACTATAAGTACAACTATCAGACGAAGGAGTAAATATATACAATAGTAAGTCAGAGCATAGTTCTACAAAATGGGCACAAAAGTCCTACAATTCTAAGTCCGCAACGGAAGAACGTCGTAAGCTCTATGCCTCGAGATCTGCCTCAACGTTCACCCCAGCGCTATCACCACGACCTGGAGGGGAAATTTAAAAAAAAAAACAGAAGGTGTGAGTGGACTGGAATAAATAGCAGTTTCAAAACAGTTTCACGTCAAATCAGAGTTAAGGAAAAATAAGAAGTTGTTCCCTCCATTTTGAAAATAGGCATGCCCAATGAAGTATTAGAAAATCATAATATGAAACATCATAAGAAACAGAAACACTATAAAACAGCATAAGAAATAGATACACTATAAACTGGTATAGAAATCAAAGCACGAGCATTAAACCATCTTTTCCGATCAAACCTGCTGGACCTATCCGAGTCTTTAAACTCAACCAGGCCTCAAATATAAATCTGAGTCTTTAAACTCAATAGGCCTATGGGGGTAATATCATAAACATCCGAGTCTTTAAACTCCCGAGTCTTTAAACTCAATCCGGGCCCGTCCCCCGTCAAACAATATCCGGGTCTTTAAACCCATAACCAGATCCAGCAAATCCAATCCATTTCAGTGTGAAACCGTTCCGAAAGTCATTATCAAACTCGAATTCGAAATCCCCAGTTCGAAGCCCGTCCGGTGTTCAGAACTGACAATCCGAACCCAAATCCGAAAAATCTATGTTTATACCAAAACCATAGGAAATCCCCAAATCATGTTCATAACTTAGTTACCATCATTAGAAAACGTTTATCGGTTGAATTTCTCAAATAGAGCATCAAAAACTGAAAACCGGCTTTTCCTCGAAAAACGTGCAAAATCCAGAAACATCTCGAAAAACATGCAAACCTTTCAATCACGGATAACTATCATGGAAAACATAAAAACACACATAATATCATAAAACATTGATAAAAACAGTTAGGCATGCTCGACAGTAGGAAAGAGTCCACTCACAGATCAGAACAAGTCACTCGCGCCCCGTGCGCTCCTCGACCGTCTCTGGTGTCTCCCGTCCTGTCAATAGATACCAAATAGGGTCACAAATACATCAAGGATACCTTCCCTATTTTCCCCAATTTTTCGGGAATTAAATAATATTTTAATCCTAAACCCTAAACCTTACGGCTTCCCGAACCATCCCATAACACCGGCCGATTAACCCGAAAACTATACCATTGGATTCTTTAGAACATTTAGGACTAAACTCATGTTGGAAGCTTGGCCGGATTCCTTCCCACGCGCCTCCACGCGCCGCCCAAAGTGGCTGCGCGTGGGCCTTACGCGCCAGCTACAGTAGCATCCCCTTCCTCGAGTCACCCGGTTCAACACAGTTGAACCGGCGTGAAGGGTTCTCTGTAATCCGACCACCATTCCAGTCCAAACCAATCCCATCCTCTTCGTCCCGTCTTAAGCAACCTGACCATGTCCTATCCTCGAAGAATCACGGCCGGAAACCCGCCGTTCACGGCCTCGAAACAGACGGCCCGTAGCCCCTGTTTTGGCCGCCGGCCGTCCAGGTCCTCCCCCGTCACGGCGTTCATCTTAAAAGACGCCTAAGACCCTCCTGAACTTCACCCTAACCTCCTTATCCCTCGACTCTACGCCCAAGTCCACGACTTTGCATTTGAAGTTCACGGCCAAACAGAGTACAGAGTACTCTCCGTCGACTGGGCTCCGCCGTGTACGCCTCCGTCACGGCGACCGTTCCACACCATTCCTAGAACCTCCCTGAACACTACTGCACTCACCAATTCCCTCGATTCTCACCCTACCTTCACGACTTTCGAAATTAAAATCTACAGGAAAACAGAGCAAAAGAAGTTACCCTTCGATTCCGGCGCCGCCGTGAGAACCGCCACCTACCACGGTGCTCGTGGGACTCCCCGTAGCCTCCTGAGTCTCCTAGTGGCTTGAATCGATCCACCATACGGTACAGCAGCCACCACCGTCCACCGTCTCCTCTGTTTCCTCCAAACTTCAGCCGTCCACCGCGTCGCCTCCGTGCACAGTTACAACTCCAAACCACGATCACCAGCTCCTCCTTGCCTCACTGTCCCTCTCTCAGCTCACTCTTCACTCTCCCTTGCACTGAATCGATCACCGCCTCACCCACCTCTTCTCTCTGTTTCTGTGTGTTCTTCGAAGGGGTGCACGGTTCAAAATGAAGCAAGGTGTGGCCGTGCACACTTTAGAACTTTAGGGAACAATCCAGCGCCCCCACGTGTCCACAATCCTATGGACAAGCAGAAAATATCCTGCCCCACTCAGCCACTTGTCCTCATCCAATTGGCTGAAAGCAAAATGACCAAAATACCCCTTGTATAACTAATTACCGTTTTGCCCTTGAACGTTCTAGACCCGTATCTTTTCCGTCCGACGTCCGATGACAGCGTGCCGCCCGTCGTTGAACTCAGGACGTCGAGACCTATCTAACGGTCCTCGGTCTACGTGAAAATCAAAAGTCCTCCTAAAAGTCAACATTTTCCTCGTTTACTCAAAATTACGGTAACACCCCCAAACTTCCGAACGTCAGAACTTTTTCTCCGGTTGTCTGAATCGAACCTGCCACCTGTCTACGGACTCGTGACGTCCTAAACTACGTCACGTTCAAAGGCCAACACTCATCCAATCGATAATACAAAAAGACAACTTTTAGCCTACTATTCACAAGGGCAAAATCGTCCTTTTTTACAAAACTTCACAAAATTACATTTTTACCCTTCCCGAAGGTACGGGTTGTTACACTGATTATGCGCATGGTTTTGAGTTTAAAGACTCGAGCGCACTTGAGATCCAGAAGATTGATTGACTTGTGAATTGCTGTTGATTTCTGATGTTTTTCGGATGTGTTGGGCAGTGGCCCGGTTTATATGACTTGATGTATTTTTGGGTTATGTCCTGTACTTGGATTTGATTTATGATTTTGGGCTGAGGCCCCGTGTTATGATTTTCGAGCTAAGGCCTGGGATTTGAGAAAAATAGAATGATTTTGATTGTCATACGCGGTTTTCTTATTTGGAAATGAAATGGATTATGAGATGATTCCCGAATGCATGCATTGGTTTTACGTGGAGGGTGAAAATGTCTTTCTGTAACCTATTTTATGAACTTATTCATTTTCGTCCACTCACACCTTTTGTGTTTTTATTGACCTTCCAGGCCATGGCGCGATGATCGAGGCTATTCGAGAGGTGGAGGCATGAGTGGGCACACGTATGATTATCCCTTGTTTGGCAAGTGCTGAGGGTAATTTGGGAACTTCAGTCAACTTTCCAGACGAGAGCAGGATTGGGCACGGTTATCAATGTCCCTTCGGGGACGGTCCTATCATAATAGGCTTTTCAGCCTGAGGGTTCTTCTCGTCTAACACCTAAGTCAGCTTTTCAGTCTCACGATCTTTCCTGCCCAACAATCGGGCTAATATCTTATTCAGCGTTCGATTCGACAACTACCTTCACTGCTCCAACGAAACGATACACAACCTCTGTTATTGAACAGTTCACCACCGAAATTCACTATTCATCAGAACACCACTATCCTCCCACACACTCACTAAGTCCACGATCGTGATGTGACTAACTGGTAACACTCGCCTCCACTGCGCTTTCGCTGCGCACTCTGTTCTCGATTCGCTCTTGAATCCTCGTATCATATCTCACATCACTCAGCGATCTCTGCTGACATCTAAACTCACCTCGAGTCTCACTGTCGTACACTCATCCTGTCGACCCATAAATCGAAGCTTTACTCATCCGGGGTGTATACGGAATCAAATCGAACACTTGTCTCAGCAGAAAACACCTCTGGCCCGCACGAGCTTGAGCTCTTGGCTGACCAAATCTTCGAACCCTCTCCAATAACTCTGCTCGAGCACACATCATTCGATATCCAGTCAATATACCAATATGTCGGAACACATCCGATCATAGAACTCATAGTTTTACTACTCTTTCGACTTCTATCAATGGTCCATCATTTCCTCACTTCGACTGTAGTCCATCACCCAGACGTTCGTCACGCGCCACCCTCAATCCATCACAATCTCTATCCTCAAATCGAACTCGAGGCATCGGCTATTCATCTCTTCTTGATCGATACCCATGTATCGTCCTCGTTTTCTAGGTATCCCCATATCTAATATAGATCGTATACTCGCCTCACCCATCCAAGACGGATCATACCGCACATCACATATCCAACCTCTATCTTGTCATCTCACCCATTATGCTAAGAGATTCTTCAACTATCTGACAATACGATTTTCCTCTGTTCCTAGCTTAGCACAATCAGCAAGGCAATTCACTCCAATAACGACCAGGCCTCGGTCTACTCACCTCAAGGTCTTTATAATCACTTCCGTCATCTCGATCATCCTCAAGTTACTTGATCTGTCTCGTATTGGGTACTCACTGGTCACATTACTGGACGTGATATTATGAGTCATCTGATCTCCAAGTCAATCCCAATTGACATCACTGTCGTCTCCTTCCTCATCAATCCACATGATGAAAGTTGAAGATGATGACATCAAAGTTCATCCCATGTCATCCTCCGGCTCCAGCACGATCTGCTAAAGAGCAGAAAACGAGAAGTCTCCTTCATCGGCCTCTAAGTCGAGAGTAGTTGCAACCATATCGGAAGCATGCTCATCTATTTCAATTCCTGAGCTAGAAGTCTTTCTTCTCGACTAAGAGTATTCTATGATAATTACTGTAATGCTTAATCCTTCCCTTCATGACTAAACACCTCCATTGCTTCTCTTCGACTTTTTCTCTTGCCATTCACGTTCGTAACCTAATTCACACGTCCCAATCCTTATGGGATCCAAATCCAGCACCTAACACTCGTGCCATCCATCCACAACGACCTAGGATACCTGTCACCAATCCAGGTATAGTACACACCTCGCCAAACCAGGTATACGCCAACTTCTTTACCCCCAACCTAGGTATAGGGTATACATCGTACCTCGCCACTCGGGATCCTCTCCATCCCACTCAGTGCCCACAGAACTAGTACAGTTACTACTCTAGGGCACATCTACTAATGTGATCGTAAACCGACTCCAAGTCCTCAACTCACTCGAACATCATCCACATTTTTGTAAATCATCTAATGCGCCTATCCGTTAACGATGGTTTATGCACATCCAAAAGGATGTCAATTCATCCTAATCCAATGTTCCACCCGACTGCAGAGTCACAACCGGCTCCTGCTGTGATCTGCAGACAACTCTCTGTGTAATACCAAATCTGACCCTCCGGTCACTAATCCTCGCGACAGTACTTTCGTTATCCATTCTTTCCAACCAACGACAACTGTCGATAACTATTGTAGTGACCCTTTCTATTTCTCACTATCAGATTCTCCTCAAACCAGCGTACCCGAACTCAGGAGGTACGGTCAACTAAACCATCTCCCAGGCGATTCCCAAGATGAATCTACACTAGCCGACAAATCCTTCTCGTCGTGTAGTGGTAGAACCTTACTATGAGCACATCACGACTGAGCTACCCTCGGCTCGTGGCTCGTCGTCCTTTCTCGTTAAAGTCATTGTATCACCGCCACGTGGAGTGCGATTAAACAAATCCTAAAACCTCCCTCGTACCTAGGAGTCGTCACTTATCTCCGCTCTGGTCGGAAGGGCTCTGCCTCCCTAGTACCCAACTACTCTGGGTACAACCATTTTGACAATCCATAACAGAGAATGAATGTTTCCCGAACGTCTCTCGATTCTTGACAACCACCGAAATCAAATCCAGCCTCGATGGTGGCACCTGCCATGAACTTGTGCAAACACAACCACACATAGACCCATTGAGACTCTGAACCTACAGAGTCAACTCACTGCCGGCACTAACTACTCAACATACAACATCCACCAATCGTTCCACCTCAGATTCTGATCGACAAGTACCATTCTCCTGGTCACTCATCTAGTCGATCGCTAACTATGTTTATTACAACTCGGCTGCTCGCTGCAGCAAGTCCATCCTGACCGATTCAATGCTCTCGACTCCGAAGAGTCGTCGTACCTCGATACTGGCGTCCAACCAACCAGTAACCACAATCCGAGGATTTCATCCCCTCGTAACTCCACAATTTCTAGCCGATGGCCTCCACGAGAACTTGAGAAAACTGCGTACCTAACACTGCACTACTGCTACATGTCATAATTGTATCCTGCCACATTGCACAAAAACTACTACGGGCATCCTCTGCCAGTCGACATCCCTCTAGGATTTGACACCTCTAAACGTGGCATCTCCTACCAAGTAAGGTCAATGTTCTTATCCCCAACAGTTTCCACTAGGGTCATTGTGCACCTAACTGTTCCTAGCAGCACAATCTATGTTTTGTAATTCTATCATGGGCAATCCCAACATCAGACCTCCACTGGTTCCACTTTGCTCCATTCCACGTCCGTCACGACGCCTCGATGGCCCGACTCTCGGGTCGTCATACGGTATCTACTGGTCTGCTGGATCCTATCTCCAGTAACTATAAGGCTCTAAGCCATTGGATTCACACGCTCGTTAATCCCGATCGGGATCCAACCTCTCTGAAAACCAGCATCCTCTACCAAACTGTCCCTACACGATCGCACTTCATGCCAAACGTACTCAAAAGAGGGTCGATTCTACCGAACCCTCGTAAAAATTCCATAAATATCAGGTTGATGACCGGCTGTTACGACTGCAGAGACATCACATCATCGATCTGCGTGCACTTTGAGAGCAAACCACGATCTGATACCAACTTGACAGGACCCCGTCCCAAAATCCCTCGGGATTAGCGTGGGACGTTCCTGCTCCCGTCTAACACGAAGTGTCAGACCAAGGATATTTCCGTCCTTTGCTCAACCGGGGACTATCAGAGTACGCCAGGATCTAGAGAAGGAATGTGATGTCTCATCTCTACTACAGCCCGCATCCGGGATCAACCTGAAGGGCATTCAAAATACAAAAGTTGTAAGTGGACAAAATAAAAGTTTTATAAAAATATTTTCACGAAAAGCCCTTTATGCCCTTCATTAAAAACATATGCATGCATTCGAAAACCATTTCTCAAAACATTAGGATACGTGGCTTTGGCCCAAAAAACCTAGAACGAGTCCTTCTCAAAAACATGAAACATAGGGTCTCGGTACAAATCCAAAAACCTCAGTGAAATCTCATACACATATACATAGATACATATACAACCCATCCTAGACATCCTCTGATGTCAACTCGGGGCACACAGCCCCCTAGGGAACTCATCCCCTATATATGCCACGATTTCTATATATATAAGTATGCATACTACTCAGGATCTCACTCAGAGTCTATGACAGGACCCGTCCCAACTGGGACGTCAAAAACCGTGCACGGTCCTGCTCCCGTCTGACAAGTCAACCAAAGGTCCGCAATTACCCTTCAGTGCTTGCCAGACAAGGGATGTTTGCGCTGATTTCTGCTGCTGCCACTGCCTCACGATCAGTCCCGAACGTCGTACCACGGCCTGGAGGGTCACAAGATAGAAAAAGGTGTGAGTCGACAAAAATGACCTCTGATAAAAACATTTGCCAAAAGATATTCTTACCCTCTAGTTTTCACAAACTTGCATGCATATTGTAAAACATGAGTAATAGTATGAAATCATTCATGTATGAACAGTGGACCGATAAAATCAAAACATATTTTCCCTTGGTCCATAAAACTCATGTTCATCAAATCAGTTCATGTGATAAAGCATCAAATCCGGCTCTCAGGCCAAAACATGTGAAAACATAATCACCTGGCCACAAAGACCAAAAACCCGTACTCAATACCAGTACGTCATCACAAACAACATCAATCAGCATTAATCACAAGTGCACAGTCAATCATTCAATCCAATCAATCCGCACTACTCACAAGGTCACAAAACTATCACACAATCACATATGCACTACTCACGAGTGCTGCACTACGCGTAGGCCAATATCCAGTCACTCTCTCGGGAACAGACACCTCTGGGCTCAACCCTCGAGCTCAGTCACATCTGGGCGAACACAATCCCCAAGCTCAGACCCATCCGAGTTGGTACATCCAGGCTCAGTCACATCCGAGAAGTTGACTACCATAAGATCAACTCCCGATCCTACAATCACATCCCCCAAGCTCCAGTCGTCTGGGTAAATCCCCTCCCAAGCTCCAAACGTCTGGGCATTTCACAATCACAATGATAACCATCTCGGAATTACATCCCAAAAATATTTCAATCAAATCTTGTCTTCATACAAAGTCAAGATCATTCCCGACTGGGTCTCAAGCCCCAAAATACCATTTACACATAAAACCGTTAAATCACATTTTAAAACAATAAAATAATCCAGAAATCATCGTTGACTTACCAACTAAGTCAAAATATCATTTTAGAAATCATTTAAACTCCGGGCCTCGCCCAAAACCATCATTTTGCACGTTCCTCGTAAAACGTGCCCAAAAGACCTGATTAAAATAATCATAAAATCACAAAAATCATTAATTTCATTAAATTCACACGTGACTCCAAATTCGAGTCAAAATCACTATTCATTTGGGTTCTCACACCCCAAAATATCATTTTCACGCAAATCCATGCGTTCGCAACCTCAGTTGCCCTTTTCATGTAAATCCACGAAATTGACCCTTGACTCGTTCTTGAGTCACAACATCATTTTTCAATCCATGACTCATAATCCGAGTCCAAAACATTATTTTCAATCAATTTCAATCCCGAACTCATAACCCGAGTCCAAACATCATTTTTAACCAAATTCATAATTTCTCGAAAATCGTGCCAAATATAATAATATAATAATCCATAAAATCGAGAAATCACCAGAGTGAAATATCAACCATGCCAAAGCATATAAAATCATACAATAAGGCTTTTTAAATCATATATGCATGCATCCGGTTAGAAAACAAAGTCCACTCACACACACCATCCAAAACGGCCCATTTCCGAGCTGCACGTTTTTTCCGTAAATTCTGGAAATCACAACTCCTGTCCAAAATCATTATAGAGGGTTACTAACATCTCAAAATACTTCATATAATTTTCCCCAATTTTCCGGAATTTAAATCCGTATTTAACACGTAAAACAAAACATCGGATACGCGGAACATTAACGAAACGAAATCCGATTTCCTCGAAACCAGCGTCAAAATGTTCGTTACAATGATAGGATCAAAAGTCATGTTGACCTCACCTTGAATCTAGGCCGTACGCGCCCTCACGTGCCTCACGTGCCGCCGTGAGTGGCTGCGCGTGGAAACCCACGAGCTGCTACAGTCACTGTCTTCCTCACCCGTTTGTCTGTAAAACGGTCCTTTTACCCGCGAGACGACCCGGTTCAAATCCTATCAATTCGACACTGATTACAACAATTGAGCATTCAGTTAGTTCCTATTTAAGTCCAATTAAAGTTCTGTTAACATAATTTCACCAAAACCTACCTCAAATCACAACAACTCGAAGTATGAACATCGAAGACCTCTCGAACACTGTTCATCATTCGAAAACCTTCCATGTCGATCGATTTCCTTCAATTGATGCAACCAGAAGCTTCAATAGACTCAGGTAAACTCTTTCCCCATCTCAATTGCATCAAACCCAAGGCTCAAACTCCACGACTCAAGCTCGAAATTTCTGCAACTACAGTGCTCCCGGTCTACCTCAAATGGACCACAATTACCTTCGTTCTTTTGATGAAACTGATCGTGGCCAATCCCAGAAGACTAAAACTGAACTCAATTTCGATCAACAAGGCTCAAAGCTTCCAATTCGAATTTCCCTCCCAAAAACCAAATTTTCGATTCTCAGTTTCTTTCTCCTCTCAATCCCCTGTGTTTCCCTCACTCAATCAGTCTCTTAATTCTCTCCAATTTGCACTCTTTAGTTCAGTTGATAGAGAGGAGAGCTAAGGGTGGAAGACAAGGATGTTTCCCCTAAGACATCATAATGATGTTTCCCCTAGACAAGGATTAACTTGCACTCTTAATTCTCTCCTATGGACATCATAATGATGTTTCCCCTAAGACAAGGATTCTGGTTTTAAGCCTGAATTTAAGGGATGAGTGTCACTCATCCAAGTGTGTTCAGTCACCGGGTACTGTTCATATTAAAATATTATTTTAATCCGATTCGTTCGGTTAATCGAGTCTGTTCCCGTGACCATAACTTCGTCGTCGAATCTCCGATTTCGGCATGCCGCCTATCGTTGGATTCGTATCGACGAGACCTATGTAACGGTTCTTGGCCCTCGTCCATTGGACTATCCTGGGTCAAAAGTCAACATTTGGCTCCTTTTTAGCCAATTACCAAAATACCCCTCAACTTCCGAACGTCATAACTTTCTCCTCGAATGTCAGAATCGAACGTGCCACTCTGTCTATGAACTCGTGACGTCCCGAACTACGTCACCGTCATTGGTCAAAGTCCGTTTGACCCCCGCCCAAACTAAAAGTCAATATTTTCCCCATGCTAAGGGCAAAAACGGTCATTTTGCACAATTCGTGTCGATTTCACTCAACTAATCTCCGATTAGTAATTCTAAATCATAATTAATTAATATTCAATCCCGATATTCGGGACGGGTCATTACAGTCTACCTACAGGAATTCTCCATCTGGGAGGCTCTGTCTTCGGACCTAGTCCGATCATCTCTCCGAAATCTGGTCGCGGGTCCACATCATACTCCCACTTCTGGAACGGGATCCTATGAGGATACCCATTCTGGTCTGTGGATTGTGACTTTCCAGGTCGACGTCTGGAGGAGACCAATCAATACGCTCGTAAGGAGGGTATATACATACTACTGTATAAGAAAACCATACTCTGGACTCACGCCCGATAAACACACGTGAACTGGGCCTCTAGCCCGAACTTAGGACTCAACAGGGCTTTTAGCCCGATTTCACAATGAACTAGGCATCAAGCCCGAAACCTCAGGGTCAGTCACGATTCCTCTGATCAGAGTGATGCATGCAACCATCAATCCAGGACCGCTATCAATCCTAGTATGTCGCCATGAACAAATCACTGTCGCGACCACCTCTAGAACATGGTGCACATGTCACCGGAGTCGATCCTCTAAATCGTCAGCACTCCGAAGTCAAGCCTCTCGTGGCTGCTCGACAACGGAACGTGCAACGTGACCTCTCAGGAGAGGGAACACATCCACCAATCCGGAGGCGAGCGTCACGTCGTTCGTCGCCGTGCACACAGCACCCGCCCCGACTACGACTCAGACCCTTAGGTCATCAATAGGGCCTCATGTCCAAGTTAAACCAAATCCAAATGGGTCTTATGCCCGGTATATACCTTTCAAAACCATTTCAAGAAACTGAAATCATAAGCGCGTATAAGCACGTATAAAACCTGAAAACCTCGAAATACTTGCCAATACGTAAACACTCACAAAAATGCACTCATGGCATCACAAAAAACATATTAAAACACTTATAAAACATTTATGCATCCGTCAAGTTCGAAAGAAAGGTCCACTCACAGACCGTTGCGCCGCGCTGCTTCCTCGATACGCGCGTCGTGGGGCCTTTCTGGGTCAATCGTCATCTCCGGGGTTCCCAAACCTGTCCCAAATCACTTTAGGAGAGTTACTAACTACTTAATTAACCCCTCACTAAAGCTCCCTAATTTTCTAGAATTTTTAACTATTTTTAAACTTGCTCCGAAACCTTTGGACAACCCGAACTATATTGAGACGATGTTCGGTCGACTCGACACCAGTCCAAAAATGTTCTTTACATCGAATAGATGATTTCACATGTTGGAAGTTTCCCCCAAATTCCCCACCACACGTCGCCTGAAGTGGCTACACGTGGAAGCCACGCGCCTAGCTACAGTTGTCTTCAACCTCGGTCAGACTGGTCCGAACCGGCTAGTCCGGTTTTTCCTGCAACTTGGACTTGCGTGGCCGGTTCCAACCTCATTCCCTCTTTCAATTTTCATTCTTTTTCTTCCTAATAGAGTCTAAACTTCCTAATTCGACCTTAGGAACCTAAATATATGAATTAAAACGCCTAAAACCTACTAAAATCCATGAACCCGATTTGTCCCTCAAGGTTCAAAAATTCCAAAAACTCCCCAGGGCTTTCTCATCCGTGAACCATCACCAAAACCTTCTTAGAACTTCCCTTGCAACCTAACCAACTCATTATGATCACTAAAAACGGCACATGATGCTTTGAAATCAAAAATGGAGAAAATCGGCTAAAAATCGATTACATGCACGATGTCCCTCCGCCATTCACGGCGGCGCTGCCTTCGGCCAACCACCATCATCCCAGCATCCTCACTTAACTCTCTCGCCTCACATATGATTATAGGAGTTAAGGGATTGGATTGGTTTGGAAGGTTTGATCGGTTTTGGGTTTGGTGAGGGAAATGGTCGAACAATGAAAAAGGGGAAGGAATATGCATGAATTTTTTGGGTTGGGCAATGGATGGGTGACACTTGTCGCTCATCCATTGGGCATGTCCAAAAATCTGGGCCCCACTTGCTGCCAAATGACTTCCATCTCGAAAAACGTGCAATAGTAAGTTTGAACTTCCGTGAACCGTAACTTCTCCGTCGAACGTCCGATTTCGCTGTGCCGCCTGTCTACGGATTCGTACCATCTCGATCTACATAACAATCCTTGGCCCTCTGATATCGGACATCCCAGGTCAAAAGTCAACTTTTTGCCCTCGTATAGGGGCAAAATCGTCATTTCGCCCCGAACGTCCGTTAATCTTCGTCTAATTCCTGATTAACCTAGCTAATCCATCATTAAGTCTTAATTAATCTAGATAATTCAGGACGGGTCGTTACACGATGCCTTATTAAATCAAATTGACTCTAGGTCTGAGAGTTCGTAAATGTACCCGATTTCATATTTTCAAATCCGAAATCGATTCACAAACCAATTGGACCTCTGGCCCGATAACGTAACTAAATGGACTTCAAGTCCGAGGATTTTCAAAAAAAAAAAATGGGTCCCATGCCCGAGTTACCTTTGCAAATCCAAAACCATTTCATTAAACTAGTACCGAAACCATAGGCACGTATAATCAGTGCGTAAAACCATAAACCTCGATATACGTGTAAATACGTAACTCGCCTCGAAATATGTGAAATCATCAATCGATAATCATCTTGATAGAAATCATATCTATAAACCATATAAAACATTTATGCATGCATCACAGTTTAGAAATCAAGGTCCACTCACAGACCGTCCTACGCTACCGCCTCGATTTTCGTGTTGTAAGCCTCCCCGTGCTAATTACTGTCACCGGGACTCTCAAACTTGTCCAAATCATACTAGAGGGTTACCAACTACCTTATTAACCTCTCATTGAAGCCCCATAATTTTCCCGAATTTTTAACTGTTTTAAACTCGATCCTAACCCTTCAGACATCCCGAACTATATCGAAACGATGTCCGATCAACACGAAACCAGTCCCAAAATGTTCGTTACATCGATTAAATTAAAAGTCATGTTAAACACTTCCCCAAAAATAGTGCCATGCGCTGCCCAAAGGGGCTACGCGTGGGCCTCACGCGGTTGCACTGTTCACTATCTTCAACCTCTGATCAGGCCGATTCAGACTGGTTTGGTTCAGCCCGGTCCAGCCGAACCGGCGAGGGTGGTTCACTGCCATTCCTCACCCGTTTTCGACCCGTTTTCCTCCATTTTAAACCTTATAGGTTTTTCTAACCAATTCATATCCATCTATGCTTTCAAACTCACAAAAAAATAAGTCAAAACTAAACCTCCATGATCGAATAATGGCGACGGCTTCTGCAACCTTCTATTGTCGTCGACTCCGACCACCATTCCTTTCGAAAATGAGTCCCCTATGTTCTTCTTGCTCCCTAGGTCGTGTTATAATCATTGGGAACTCGAAACAACATCCAAAACTCATTTTCCAATTTCAAACCAAACCTTACCTCGCGGTTTTCGGTTCACCTCTGTCGTGGCCACCACCATGCCTCGTCCCAAATACACCTGTATAAATATGCCCTATTGGCTTGTAAATGAAATCATCAAATCCTAAACTTCTACAATCATCATAATATCAAACCGGCCCAAATATCTCCCATTTCACATTAAAGTTTAATCCGTAAACAAAAAACCCCGATATCCACAACTAATAACCCCATGTATCTCACATATGTGTCTCTGGGTTCATCCGAGTGGCTTCAATAACAGCCCCATTTAGGAACTAACCAGCGCATTAATAATTGGGTTATCAAATAATGGTAACCCAATTTCATATACTTCAAGTTCACATTTTCACTTTGTATGACATCTGGTTATATATATACAGTTGTGGTGGCGATGGTTGGAGTGGATGTAATGACCCGGAAATTCGAAAAAGCAAAATTTGAAAAATTTGAAGGAAATCACGATTTTGCCCCTGGTTATAATGGCCAAAAGTTGACTTTTTGATCAGAACCTTGTTTGGCCTTTCCGTAAGTACCGTCGGATAGGTCTCGAGACGCTGAATCCGTAGACAGGCACAACATTGGATGACCCAGTATTCCTTATGCGGTCAGAGGAATAAGGGATGATGGTCTGAGCTTACATGATTGATAACGTAAGGATAGGTGAAATCCTGTTATTGATGGAACTCCATATGATTGGAGTGGTACATGATTTTTGATCATTTGGACTACTGGGGTCCAACTGCAGGATCATACTTGGTGTATGATGTTGGATGGAGTCGAGGTTAAGGAATGGATATGATTTACGATATTGTATGAATGATTGTATTGAGTGCTAGTTATTGGCAGGAGGTAGGCATCAGTAAGGCCTATGATGATAAACACAACAGAAGGAAAGGTTCAATTCATGATATTGAGTGACCCTGGAAAGAGTGGTATGGAGTGATTGACTTAATGAGGGGAAGGAGTTCCCGATTTATTGGACCTTATGAGGTTATTGGCTTGGTGGCCGGGTGGCATATGCGTGGTGATTTAAGACATTGTACCATGTCATGAGTGGATGACATATGATTGGGATGATGATACTGATACTTGCGAGTCCTAGATTGTGTATACTCGGACGTTGAGCATGGCTCCGTATTCCGAGTGGGCTTGGATATGATTGGTCGTGGGGCAGAGCTTTACAGAGAGATATATGTCCTGATGTTGACCCAGTGACGGGGACTGGGTTGTCGAGTTTCCATAAGTTTGGTTAGGACTGATATTCGGTTCGGTTGAACTAGAAGGGTATGAAGTTGATTATGTTTCTGGTTCATATTAAATAGATTTCATCGGGAGAAATAATGGTCTGATTGATTGGAATTTCGAGGACGAAATTCTTTTAGGGGGGGGGGGGGGGAAGGTTTTAACGACCCGGAAATTTTAAAAATGAAAATTTGGAAAATTTGAAGGAAATGACGATTTTGCCCCTAGTTATAAGGGCCAAAAGTTGAATTTTTGATCGGGACCTTGTTTGGCCTTTCCGTAAGTAATATTGGATAAGTATCGAGATGCTAAATCCGTAGACAGGCGGCATGCGTCAATTGGAGTTCGGATGTAAAATATATGAGTCTGAGACGTCGAAGGGTAATTTGGTAATTTTACAAAAGAAGGGTAAATTGGTAAATTGGCACAGCATTGGATGACTTTGCCGTATTGGTGAGTCATTTGGGTCTTTAGGTGACATCTGTCACCTTATAAACAAGATTGGTGGCACTGGTTGCCATTTGAAATCAAAGATAGAGAACCGTACAAAAGGTAAACGTAAGCATACATATCTATAGCTAATCATAGTTGATCTATTTAGCCTCAGATGTTGAGAGATTCAATAGAGAGAAAATAAGTAAATTCTAGAGTGAAAAACGAGAAAGACTAAGAGGAAAGGGAAGGAAAACTAAGAAAAATAAAACCTGAAACCCACCCGAAACCTTGAATTCATGAATTGGGATCGAATTTTCAATTGGACGATCAATTGATGGAAACAGAGACGGGGATGAGCTTCTAGAGGTCTAAACGAGTCGAGTGGGATTGAAAGTGAAGGAAATGGTGAAGAAATGAGCCCAGACGACACTTGTATTTAGTTTTGGAAATCCCAGTTGAGTTGGAATGGTTAGAGTGAATGAAGGTTGAAATTGAGATTGGAAACCTCTTTAGATGAATCCTGTGAAGCTTCTGAGTGAATCAATTGCAAGAAAACAACTGGAATTGGTCGAGATTGAACGATGAATAGTCTTTGAGTGTTCTTCGACAAATCGGGTTTCAATTGAGGGATTGAGGTAAATTATCCAGGAAGTGAGATTACAGATCCCTAATTAGACTCCTAACGATACTATTCAATGAATCAATTGAAGCAATTAATGAAGAATTGACTGAAATTCAGCCGGGTCAAGCCGCAGGCCAACCGGACCCATTTTACAGACAAACGGGTGGGAGAGACGACTGTAGCAGGGTATTGTACACGGCGCGTGGACTTCACGCGCAGCCGCTTGCGGCGGCGCGCGAGGGCGCGTGGGCACAATTCTCGAGGTGAGGTCAACATGACTTTTGTTCCATTTAATGTAACGAACATTTTGGCAGGAGATCGAATACCGTTTCGATAGTGTTCTGTGTATCCGAAGCTTTAATATACGTTTAAAATACGTATTTAAATCCTGAAAAAATTGGAGAAAATTATATGAGGTATATTGGAGTGTTAGTGACCCTCAATAATGATTTTGGGCAGGAATGGTGACTTCCAAAATTTACAGACTAACGTGCAACTCGGAAAGCGGGCAATTTGGATGGTGTGTGAGTGGACTTTTGTTTTCTACTCAGAATGCGTGCATATATGTTTTAAATGCTTTATTATATGATTTGAAACGATTTGGCATGTTCGATATGATGATTTCTGGATTTTGGGAATATTATATTATTTTGGGCACGATTTTCGAGAAAATTGTGAAATTACTGTTTTGGGCCAAGGCCCGAGATTTGAGATTGGTTTTGAATCGGATTATGAGTCAGGGATTGATTTGATAGATTTGTAATTCTTCTTGGATATATTTGAAGGATTTACGTGAAAATGGCAACTGGGGTTGCAATTGCACGGATTTGCGTGAAAATGATATTTTGGGCTTGAGACCCAATTGGATAGTGATTTTGACTCGGATTTGGAGTCACATGTGAATATGATTAGATTGATGATTTTGATTTATAAAGTGAATTCTGGACACTGTTTTATGATGGATTTGTGGAACTTGCTTTGTGAAAACTATGTTTCGGGCATAGGCCCCGTTGAAATGTTTTTTTTTTTATTTGAGACATAAATGGTTTTAAAATGAGATTACTGGATTTGGTGACTGTTCCACATATACCATCCTCTGTGATTTGATAGTCTCCTCCAGACGTCGTAGATCCTGAAAATGATATCACCCCAGACGTCGTAGATCCTGGGGATGTACTCGGACTTGAGACTCCCGAGTTTGCACGTGTTGCATTGATATCGTGACAGTTACTTGGATATTGAGATTGGATATTGAGGATTGGTGATATTTGTGTCCAGATACTTTATATCTTGAACTGATTTGATGAACATGAGCTTCAGAGAAAATGTGGACCATGGGAAAACATGTTTTGATTTTATCGGTCCACTGTTCATACTTGATTGATTTCACGCTATTACTCATGTTTTATGATATGCATGCATGTTTGTGAAACTGGATGGTAAGATTGATTTTCCTCAAATGTATTTATAAATGTTTATTTTTGTCCACTCACACATTTTCTGTTTTATTGACCCTCCAAGTCGTGGCGCGATGATCGAGGCTGATCGGAAGGTGGAGGCATGAGTGGGCACAGGTGCAGTTATCCCTTGTTTGGAAAGTGCTAAGGGTAAATTCGTAACTTCAGTTGACTTATCAGACGGGAGCAGGATCTGGCACAGTTATCAAAGTCCTTCGAGGACGGGTCCTGTCAATGGATCTAAACTACACCACTGGCAATGGGTTCAAAGCTCATGATGGATTAGGGAAATAGCCACTTGGTTTCGAAGTTTTGAACTTTTATGTTTTGTGAGGTGGGTTTTGGGTGGAAGTATTTATAAATGGCAAAGATGACGGATCTGAGTAAAGAAAATGATGGGTTGATCAAAAGTTTGATACAACTAAAACTACCCAAAAAAAAGATAATGAGGAAGATAGGGATGTGAGTTTGTGTAAGTTTTGCTACCCTTCATCTCCTTGTTTCTGTTTGGTCCAAAATCCTTCATCTCCTTGTTTCTGTTTGGTCCAAGATTTTGGAAGAACAAGAGTGATGCAAAAAATGGACTGGGAGAAGCAAGGTGCGGTGGGGAGAAGCAAGGTGCACTCAGAATGCGGTCGCTTGTCTACAAAAGGAACGAGGTTGTGATTTAGAATTAAAGAGTAAAATCTCTGTGATGATCTCTCTACGTCATAATCACCCAAAAGAGAAAATGGATGGTCAAAGATGGAGGGAACTAGAATATTATTTTCCAAAATCTTCACAATCTGATCCATTGTTGGCCTGACATAAGCAATTGGATGAAAAGCTAGCACAGCCACCAAAACGTACCTCTCCATAACCTCGATCGATGATTAACAAATTAGCAACCTATCCACCATGAGATTTTTAGAAAAGCCGCGCAGTTAGAACCCAGATTTGGTTTCGCAAAGAGAAAACAAACCAGCAAAGAGAAAAGGAAAAGGAAAATTATATTCGTGGAATGCATTTTGATTAAAACCTAGTTGAGTTTGGTTGCATGAAATTGTGGATATCTGGGTTTTTTTTTAGGGATTAAACTAAAATGTGAAATGTGAGATTGGGTTTGATATTATGATGATGATGATGGAGATGGAGATGGGAATTTGGGGAATGAAGAAAGGAAGAAGAAGAAAAAAGAAAAAGAAAAAGGGAATCGGTGATAAAATAGTGGTATGACAAAAATTCCATTTTAATTGTGGTCACCTTATAAGTTGACTGGATTATTGACTTACGACATGTTCTGTTAACATCTCAATTGATGGAAATTGTAATGAAAGTACTTTTTTTGAAATTGACAGTAAAATTTGGGTACAAAAACCCAATTTATATAGTTAAGGTACCTTTTGAAATCGAAACTATTGTTTGGATAATTTTATGTAGTTTTTCCTAGCTAAACTTAGTATAAGGCTCAAGGATGATAGCAACAATTCTCCCTATTTACTTCATATTTTTTAATTAAAATTTTATTTTATTTTTTTGGAAAAAAGAAAAGAAAAATTAACACATCCATAATAAGAATGGCCAAATGAGTAATTTAGATGGCATGGGTAGACTTTTACCCAACATAGGTTTTAAAATTTCTACACATCTTCATCTTTGAGGATTTTCTCATATCCTACCCACAGGTAATGGGTATCCCGTATCCATAACAAATTAACGTTTTCTTTTTTCGATTTCTTTTACTTTTTTTTTTTGGTTCCTTTTTATTCTTTTTAAAATGTCTCCTAACACATTTGTCCAAGTTCTTCTAAAATTTCTTTTAACACGTTCATTTTAATTTGAATTTTACTTTTTTCTTACTTTTTTTTCTTTTAAATTTCTTTTTTTTTCTTGGATAAAAGATATACTCATTTAAAACACATTTAGAAGTTACATAGTAGAGAAACCCAATTTTGATTTTGGATATGTTATCGTCCTTCCAAGCCTAGCTCTAATCGATTTGGTGTGATTTGTATAACGCTCTTTTTCAATATTCTTATAAAAGAAATAGAATATTTGTATTGACTATGATATTTTATTCAGTTTGACGATTCCATAATATTGTATTGTGCTCATTTTACAAACTTATAAAAAAAATTATTCAAAAACAAAAAATAAAATCATGTGAAAAAAATTTCGTCAAACATATTTCATCCTAGGAAATCTTGATTAACATCCAACCGTGAATAGAAACAATCAATTCTTACTTTTTTATATTAAATAAGTGATGGATTACAACTCGAGCTATACAAGCAGCCACATGTTTGGCTTTGAAATCCTGAAAATTTCTTTAGTTTACATTGATTTTGGTAAAATAATTTAAAAAATATTTGAGATAATTTTGAGATTAATGAATGAGTTAAGTTCGGAAAAAAAAAACTTTGATGTTAATATAAATTCGTAACATTTTTCTAGTTGGTTTCCAAAAAAAATATTTTTTTTTATTTGTGGTTTCATTTTTTTTTTATCATAGTATAAATAATTGAGATTTAATTAAATAAATAAATTATAAGATAACAATACTAATAATAATAATAATAATAATAATAAATTTGAGTACAAAAGATTCTATATTTTCTACTAGAATTGTTGTGGGAATGTGGAAGTACAAAAGTCTCATATTGGAAAATTGCACAATCTATATAAGGAGTTGAGTCTTTCTTTCTATTGCTAACTAATTTTATAGTGGAATCTCAATTTTTTTCATAGGCTCAGAGATCCTTAACGGCTATATGTGTTTCATGTGACCTAATTCTTACTTGGATAATGTTTTCATGCTTCCTTCTGTATTCTTTATTTTTCAATCCATTTCCCTTTTTCATCGATTCTTGCTCTCCTATGCTTCCTTCTTAAATCTAAACTTACCCAAAAAATAAAGGATTATCAAACTGCGTAAGACTAGATGAAGTGACAAAAGCTGTGTGCTTTGCCAGAACCTGCCCCAAGCCTACAACCATCTTTCCAAAGACTAGATCTTTTCTGGCGAAGTAAAAGATGTGCTCTTAACTGCCGAAACCCTATGTCATCTAGCACTTCTTTTTTGGAGGGGCTCATAGCCTTGAGCACCACTAGAGCTACCGAGGATTTGGAACACGATTTAAGTAAAGTTCTCCTTTTGTGCTGGTAATTTGGCAAAGGAGAAAAATATGTGACTTTTCGTAATGCTAGAATTGGAGTTACCAAAATCCTTCGTGTTGCAACTCAAATTGGATGCAATCTCTTTAGGCTTCTCGTTCAAATCACTTGAATCAACTGCAGCAGCCAAATCCTCTTATGATCAAGTAAAAACCTCCTCTTGAGAACGTAGTTGACACTGAATTCTCCTTCCGCATAAGTTCATAAATCCCTGGTGGTAGTAAGTACTACTCCTATTGGCGCTTCTAATGTAGCTACCGTATTCATTGGATTGGATGATAATATCTACCCATTTGTATCCATATATATTTATACCCATCCCTAACGGCTAACACATAAACAAATATGACGAGGCGGTATATATATTATTAAAAGAGCAACGTATATTTCAGCCTCTATATATATACACATTTATATTTGTTGGATCTATCCAGTGGATATATTTATGCACATCCTTGACGGCTAATGCATAAACAGGTATGACAATGCGGTATATATATTTATATGTATTATTAAAAGAGCAACGTCACATGACGTATATTTGAGCCTATATTTAGGCATAGCAAACATAGACATACACTATAAGAAATATAAGCCAAGATCACCATTAATTAACAGTGTCTTTTGATGCTAAAGGCACAAATTATTGTGCCCAATGACCAATGGCCACAGTGCTATTAGTGGTCGTTGCACTAGGTGGCCGTCATTATTGCTAAAGGGCACAAAAGCACTTACTGTGCCATTATATATAGGCACAAATAAAAACTTATTTGGTGTCCATAGATCCAATATAATATAATTTATTTTTTAGTACAAATGTGCTTTTTGAAACATTTATAGATTTGTGTCTTTTGATAATGTATACAAATCTGTATACAAACAATTCTGTACAATCTTATACAAAATTGATTGTATACAAATTTGCTACATAAAATTGTTATTTAAAACTTAAAGGATCGTCTCCAATAAAAATAAATTGATCACATTTTATGGGAAACATCATTCATCGGTACAAAATAAGAAACTAGGTGAAAAAAAAAACATCCATTAGATACCAAAATAAGAGAAACATCATCCACTAGACATACAAAATGAGCTAGTTCAGATTCTAACATCAACCGCTTTAGATGCAGAAACCAACTCAAAATGAAACCTGTACATAGACTTCAAATTCAACTACACAACTACATTTACATATCCAATTCAAAGTGAACTTCCCTAGATACAAAAAGCCACAAGAGCATCAACTAGAGGAGTATCACATCAAAATGAAACATGTACCTAGACTTCAAATTCAACTAAGAATCCATATTTACATAAGGTGAACATCCCTAACTACAAAAAGCCCCAAGGGCATCAACTAGAGGAGTATCATTTCAAAATTAACCAAAAGATTTTCAGAAGCACTGCCAAGTACACGTTACCATCACTAGAAACGCAACAACAACAAAGTTCATTTAAAGACTAACCAGAATTTTCACTGAGACAATCTGCAATGTCAGGCATAGTCCCTCCCGAAGGTCCATTTCGCATACAACCAGTACTTTCAGGTAGTGCACTTCCACATCCCTCCTTACTGTGTGCAGTAACAACACCACCCATTGTGTTCATGTCTGGATTGAACCCCGAACGTGTAAACATCATCATCATTTGCTCTAACATTTGAGCCGTGGCAACCTTCAAATTTTCCTCAGCTTCTGCTCTAAGCTCTTGTTTCAACTTATCTGCTGCTTCTTGTGCCTCTTGTTTTAGCCTATATGTTGTAGCTTATGCCTCCTTCTTAAGTCTCTCCTCTGCTTGAACGGCCTCTTGCTTCACAAGGTTTATCCTTTCTTCTGCTTCAGCTGCTGTTTTCCTTTGTTCTTCACATGCCTACCTAAGCAAAGTAACGTCCTTTGCCAAACCTCGTTGTTCAGTGACAACGCCAGGAACATCTGCCCAAAAAACCCCAATCCCATACCCTCTCACACTGTTTCTCTTTTCTGGACCCATTACTTGAGTATAAATATGATTACGGACTTCATCTGTTACTTCATCCCTTTTCTCCCGAGCCTCTTCTTCAAGTCTTTCAAATTCTGTCTGCATTTTAAAGTAAGTTTGTATCAAAAGTAGCTAAAATTGTACCCTTTAGTTTAATGGGCTTAAAAAAAACAGCACTTACAATCACACGTATGGACTCTTCATCAACTGGTTGCCGCTTTGGACCCCTAGTGTGAGTGATCGTGAAAAATGTGACACGATCAGGTTCGTGGCCATGTTTTTCAGCCTATAATACAAAATGAGCAAATTAACCATATTTATATCAGACTAACTATGTTGTTCATTCTTCTACTTTCTGGAATATCTTGGTGCTATAATCACATACTATTGTGAATATTTCCAAATTTATGTTTGGCAAAATAATTCAACTAACTTGAACTTCACCTAACCTAACCGCTGATATGATAATAGAATGTTAACTACAAATGCTAGTCACTATGGATAACTCCACAATAAACCACAATTGTTTCGTCTAAACATAATCAAGTTCATACCTTACCCATTTATAATAATATAATTAAACAAATGTGTATGATTAACTTACATATTCATGTCGATTTTGAGCAAACGTTGTAGTTCCGGTTGTGTGACTCATCTTTAAATGCTTCCTATTGCTTGAATTTGTTTTACATCTTTCCTAATTTGAAATATAAAATACAACAAATTGTTAATATGAGTACACATAAATGCACAATATATAGTCTCCATTCTAAATTGCATATTTAAGAAACAAACCTTGTTCTTTTTTTCATCCCAATGTGCTACTAATTTACGCCATTGACCTTCATTAACTCGTTCATCTTTGTCTTCAATATTGAACCTTTCCACCGAGTACTCAAATGGTAGGTGATATAGCCTACGGAGCTTTGCCCTCCAACTTCGGAAACGATCATTCAATTTATGTGCAACATTGGCCTTCACAATGGCCTCCTTCCCAGCAGCTCCCGGAAGTGTCCAATCAATTGTCACCTACATAAACAAGTGCTCCCTCGTATCAATCAACGCTAAACAAAAAAACCCTACGCGGGCATACAAGATATATGATGCATGGCATACAAGATCGTTATGAGTTAATAAGATGTCATACAAGATATAATTAGGAATTATATGAATGAACAATTTATATGAGGGCAACCAAATACACCTGTACACGCTGCCAAGCGGTCTCAATCTTAGAATCGTCTAGTTTACCCCAATCAGGAGCATCGAGTGGACACAATCGTGGATCACGTGCCAACATTGCCAAGAAACTTCCATATTTGGCCACATTTTCACTAGGAGAAATAGTTTGTCCAAATTTATTGAACGCTAATCTTTCCTTACCTCCCTTGCCCCAATGTGACCTATTAATTCCCCTGCATTTCCTTTTCTTTTTAACCTGATTTGATGGGGCTTCCATCCCAGAACTCCTAGGAGCATTTAATTCTGTTGCTCCCCTATGTGGTGCATTGGTTTGTGATGTATGGACTTGTTGGAATTGATCAACTCCAAAAAGTCGTGGCTGTGATTCCATGACAGCACTTATATGTTCCATAAATGCGTCATTATCAGTTGTCAAATAGTTCTCCATCTATAGGTCATACACATTTATGAAACAATTAACACCACCATATAAAGAGAGCATAATTAACACTTGTAGAAGGCATGACCCTTCTATAAAAATTTAGGTGTCTTTGATTTTCCTAAAGCTAATACAAGTTCATCCATCTCTCATCTCACAAATTCCCTCTCTTCTTTAATCACTAACTCACCTTTCAAGAATCTCAACAAAAAGAGACAATTAATCTTATTGCACCATAACGATACAAAATACATTTCATGATTGGTTTGATATAAATTAAAGAGGGAATTCTTTCTTGCACAACATATGACTTTAGATCATATATTTTGTTATCCTAGCAAAAATAAAATGAATTATAGTTGTTATTAGGTTATATTAATTTATTTCTCATGGAACCTATAAAGATCGATTATAGATACAAGAACAAACTTGGGCCTAACCTCCTAATATTGTGAGCCCTCTGATAGCTCTGCGAAAAGTGAGGCACCAAACTACACCACCTTCCTGGAGTATCATGTGAATCACTCAACTCATAACAATTATTCTATATGTATAAAAATTTATGTATAGATGGACAACCATCAGATTCCTAGCCGATAATCCTGGTACGTATTACTAATTAACCAGCTCTACTTCCACTTCTACTTCTATAATTACTGATTAAGAAACTTAAATATTAATTAATCTAATATTACTTTCAGGAGTATGGTTTATGCATTGTCACATGGAAAGGCATTCCAGCTGGGGAATGGACACTGTGTTCATAGTGAGGAATGGAAACACCACTGAAACTAGCATTCGGTCACCACCTGCATATATGCCTCCTTGTTCCTGCTCTTAATTCAGTTACAAATTTACTTTCTCTTCTCTTGATTTCATTTGTAAGAATAAATGCACGTCTAGGGGCTAACTTTCTCAATTCAATAAACTGTTATTTTTTACAATAAAAGAGTACAATTCATCCTAACATGACATCATATATGAAGAACAAAAAGGTTACCCCACTACAAAAAGGTTACCTCGTTTCTTATCAAAACCCTATAAAACCTTAGCAATTGATGAAGTCAACAACATTCAATTCTTTTTTCAATACACCTAGCTTCTGTGGAGTTATGGAATCTCTTAAAATAATCCTGAGTGCAATTAAGGAAGGAGTTTAATAGAAATAGTTAGTCTAAATACTTACGTAATTAGCATGATTGATGATGTATTCATATGGTTTTAAAACCAATGTAGCACCACCATCAAAATGGAGGCTAACCAGAGGAAATATCTCACCCAAACTGTGAAATAGATGGTTATTTATGTCAGGAAGATTGAAACAACATGGCATAATAGTAGACAAGGTAAAGAAACCAATCCATACCCAAAATAGACAAGATTTTCCACAAAACATCACGGCATAATATGGTAGGATCGTAATAAAAAGTTATAGAGGGATTCACATTTAACCACATCTGATACCCTGTTTCATACAAAAACCCGATGTGTGGCCCGGCAATCCTTCAGCAATATACACAGAGAGAGCAGTACTAAGAGGAGAATTATCAGGAGCCAATTCCTCAGCAAATACTTACGTAATTACGTAATTAGCATGATCGATGATGTATTCAAATTGTTTTAAAACCAATATATCAAAACACTCTTCTTTTTCAAGAGACTCGTAGAAAGAATAAACCAAATTATCCTATAGATGCCTTCAAATTTACCAAAGAGAATGTAAGATCCCTGAATTCCGAAGTAACTGAAGCCCACAGAGTTGACAAAAACCTTTCCCCATAACCCTATCCTGACAACTATCATATATGAAAACTATAATACACGAAAACATAACTAGATAATTAGTTAACAAAAAGAGAAATACCGAGAAAGAAAACGTTTCCCAATGGCTATGCTTCAATTTTCACGAATAGAGAAAGGTACAAGGCTCAACCCTATCTATAAGAGTTTATATAGACCAAAAGAAGCATACAAGCTTAAGATCACTAAATCGTAAAACACTTAAACCAGGAGCAAGACTCACAGCCCACCAATTAATAGGACAAATGTAGAAAAGAGCATCCGGAAGAATAACAAAACAATACTACTAAACATTTCCCATTTTCGATCCGAAATTCAATTCAAATAAAAAGTTTGTACTTTCTGGTTAATGAATATGGAGGCAGTGAAAAGCTTTCTGCTTTACAGGTCAGATGGAGAAAAGTGGGTAGATTAAAACCTTTTGCTCACTCAATTATTGCATATAGATTTTTGGATTCTTTGTTACATTCTGAAATTGATGGGGTGAAATGAGTGAATTTAATCTTTAATTTGTTTCCTTTTCTCAATTTATGTTCTTGTTTTCTCTACTTTTTTAGATTTAATTTGGGTTGTCATTTGTCTTTCCCTGCTAGGAATTAAACCTAAACGTAAAAACTGGGTGCAGTGCAAAACTTGAACTTTGTAAACTATTTATTTCCTACAATGGAAGGTTCTGTTAACTTTATATTTAACATTTTTCTTTTGCATTATGAATGAACTTAGAACCTTTTGATAATCTAGCTAAAAATTGGAGGAAGGGGCATAGATTTTTCTTTTTCTAAGTTGTAATTCATTTAACTTTCTTTTAAAGAGAAGGTGCATAGCTGAAATTCGCATTCCAATTGATTTGTAATTGGCCTCGCAAAAAAAAATGGTGCCAGTACCTCCAGTCTTAGTTGAATTTATATGCATCTGTGACACTGTTTGAACTCAGTGGTTAGACACCTAAACATGCTGAGTTTTCTATGTTTGGACCTTGCAGTTTTGCAGCTGTGTTACAACAAGCTGACTGGGGGCATACCTATAGAACTAGGACATCTTAAAAGGCTAAGCGTACTTGCTGTTCAATCCAATCAGTTAACCGGGGCAATTCCTGCAAGTATAGGCGAGCTGGGGACCCTAAGAAGACTAGATGTGAGCTTTAATAGACAAAAGTACAAAGTTCAACCCTATCTATAAGAGTCTATATAGACCAAAAGAAGCATACAAGCTTAAGATCACTAAATCGTACAACACTTAAACCAGGAGCAAGACTCACAGCCCACCAATTAACAGGACAAATGTAGAGAAGAGCAGCCAGAAGAATAACAAAACATAACTACTAAACATTTCCCATTTTCGATCCGAAATTCAATTCTCTACACTCTGACGAATGGCATAAGCACCATGACACATAAATTTCAACAATCTGAACAAACCTAGATATCTTAAATCACAAACAAAATACCCATTGACCAAAAACCTTGTCAAAATAACTTTTAGGCCATACCCAGATACAGTAATCCGAAAACATTTGCATGTAACTCAGATGCAATAATAAAAAGAAATCTCAACAATTCTATACCAACGAGAGAGAAAGAGAGAAAGCGATGGGTGAGGAACGAGAGAGAGAGAGAGAGAGAGAGAGAGAGAGAGAGAGCACCGGTGTATGAAGAGATGGGCGACGGCCGACGGGAAAAGATTTTCTTCCTTCTCTTTTGTGTGCAGCGGCTGCGCATACAAACTGCTTTGAGAAAGTGATGAACTGATGATAACTAGGTTTTTACGGTTTTGCTTGTTTAATTATTTTTATTTTTACAGTTTGTATTTTTATTTTTACTGTTATATTTAATTGTTAATTATTTAATTAATTAACAAATTTATATCAAAAATGGAGGTAATTAAATTATTTGGATGGTTCAGATGGGCTATTAAAACATAGGGAAATTTTTTGGGGGAAAATTTGATTATGTATGCTAAAATAGTGCAGGAATTAAAAACAATAAAGACACAAATATACATTTGTGTCCTTTGGTGCACTCTATACGCACAATCAATTGTGTCATCTCATAATGAGAGTCCTAACAAAAGGTTTGGTGCCTATTGTATCAGTTTTTGAGCACAAATAATTGTGTTTTTTTCATAAAAGAAACATACCAAAAACATTAGTGCTTAATAACGTAAAATAGGTCATTGCAATATTATTTGTGTCCAATATAACAATAGAGGACACTAACACCGATTTGGTGCCATCAACAATTGTGGCCTAAACTTATATTTCTTGGTGATATATGCATGTGTGACGTGTAGGAAACGGCGCCACCGTTCACCGTTAGGCAAAAGGCAAATCCATTGACCCAACTGAAAATCAAATTGTTTGACTCTGAAGTTTGATAACATGAAGTCTTAATAATGTTATAATTCAAATTATTATAAACTCACTATAAATATAACTTCAAACAATCTCTTTTCTCTCACTCCAAGCTCCTCAATTAGTATTCGAAAACATTATCTATAAAAATTATGGCGACCTCACTGTTGTTAGTATCTCTTTCATCCCTCATTATCTTGAGTATTATCAGCTCCCTCCCTCTCCCTTCCGCCGCCATCTCCTCCTGCAACGGCCCATGCAACACCCTCAACGACTGTGCTGGGCAGCTCATCTGCATCAAGGGCAAGTGCAACGATGACCCCGGTATCGGGTCGAAAGAATGTGGAGGCGGCTCACCATCGCCACCTCCTGCCCCATCCGGCAATTGTAACCCTTCAGGAACTCTGGTTTGCAACGGCAAATCATACCCTAAATACACATGCTCGCCACCCGTGACATCAGCCACCAAAGCCACCCTTACCCTCAACGATTTCAGCGAAGGCGGGGACGGCGGTGGCCCGTCATATTGTGACGGAAAATACCACGATAATAGTGAGCGTGTAGTGGCACTTTCCACGGGGTGGTTTAATAACAAGTCGAGGTGTTTGAAGATGATAAGGATTACGGCTAGCAATGGGAGGAGTACGACGGCCAAAGTGGTGGACGAATGCGATTCGCGGGCTGGATGTGACGAAGAGCATGCCGGTCAGCCACCGTGTAGGAACAACATTGTTGATGGGTCTTCAGCTGTATGGAACGCTTTGGGACTCAACAAAGATTTGGGTGTTGTGCCTGTTACCTGGTCTATGACCTAGCTATATATATACATAAATTAAGCTGAATAAAAGAATAAATTAAGGACTATAATAAAAGTGCCAAAAACTACGGTTAATTTGGATAATGAATTTGTAATTATGGATTACATTTTCCATCTTGATTAATTGTCTTAACTTTTGTGGCTATGGTGTATACATTATGCTTATGGCTAGAGGGATCCTCAAGGAATTTGGGCTCTTATAATATATATATATATATATATATATATCCTAAAACAAATTGAGAAATATAATCCAATTAATAAGATTAAATAAAATCATTTATTTCCCGATAGAAAATTTTTACATCTTCATATTCTCACAAATTATTACTTATAAATCTCTCTTAAGGCATTACATCGTTATTTTCAGTATAAACAATAAAAGAAGTAGAGAGATTACAAGAGAAAGGGAGAGACGACATCGATCATAGAGAAATTAAGATCGAGAAAGAGGAGAACAATAATATTCTTGTTAACGCCTTACTTGGGCTATAAACATTCTAACAAACTTAGTCATTAAGAATGTAAGATCCAGCCTCGTATAATATTTTAAAATCGCCAGTACTATCAAATGTTTTGTAACGCAGTTACTACTAATTTGGATTAAGGGTACGTTTATTGAGGAGGGAGATGAGAAAAATAGGTAATAATTGGAGAACGTAAGCAATTAAATGAGTGGGTAATAAGAGAAGTGTACAATTCTTTATATTAAACTGTTTACAACTATACAAAATTAGAATATTATTGAAGTTGATTTTCATTTTTATTTTTTATTGACTCATGTTAATCTGAATAAAAACTAATTTGATTACTATAATGTTCTTCCACAGAAATAAAATAATAATATTTTCATCTTTCATTGCTCAGAGTCCATAGTTCCAGACTATGAAACCTCATCCTTCTTCGCAACTTCTTCATCATATTTTAATTTTTTTCTTTCGTCTGATCACTATCTCAAAACTCATTTGTTGAAAGATTACATTAATTAATTAAATAAAATGTTCTTTCCTTCTGTTACATGCCTAGTGTGTTAGAATGCCAAATGTAATTCATAGTCTCCTAGTTATTGGTTCCAGCTATCAATATGGTTAAGATTTAGTTAGTTTGTTAAAGCTGTTATGGCTGTTGAAATCTAGCTAGCGCTAAGCAAGATAGTTAGTCTGTTTTCTTGGTGGCTAAGTCAGTGTACATCCAACAAGATAGTTAGTCTGTTTTCTTGGTGGCTAAGTCAGTGTACATCCAACTATATAAGGCTAGTCATGTACTCTTGTGCCTCATACTCTCTATTGAATCTTCAATTGCTTATTGTTGAGAAAAATTTGTTCGTCAACATAATTTTATCACCACTACTCGAGCAATGGGGTTTTATTATTTATTTTAAGTTCGACACTTCCAAGATAAGTGCATCTCTTAATTATAACCCTTTTGTTTAAAAGGAAAACCCTTTGATTCCAAAATACATAAACATAGTAAATAGATGGTGTTAATTTGTTTTTGTAGCTGTACATAAGTTGAGCCTTAGATTACCTACGTATCCATTTTCAGAATCAAGCCACTCGTAGTTCTGGAATTTTTTATGAGTGAATGACTCGTTAAAAATAAGAATTGTATTTGGAAAATGTGTTTGGAAATGTGTGTGGGAGAATTTAGTTGGAAAGAACAAATTATTCAAAAATAGTTGCGGTTACATCTAAATCAATCTAGATTGCCTAGTACCCTTAAGGAGATCAAACCGACGTAGTTCGAACCATTAAAATGTGGAAGAATGTTCTTGATTTAGTGAATGTCGGGTGAATTTGGTTTGAAAAACTAGGGATTCAATTTGAAGATTGTGGTTGCATCTAGAGTATCCAGATTGCTTACGTATCCCTCTGCGGGAATCAACCGACAGTTCACGTGGTTTTTTAATGAGTGGATTTTTGGTGATGGAATTTGAGTGGTATTTGTAGTATTGGAGGCTTATTTGGCCATGGTGGTATTTGAATTGAATTTATCAATGTAATGACCCGTCCCAAATTTTTGGGATTAATTAAGACTTAATTATGAATTAGCAGGACTAATCGGGAATTAGTCGAGGATTATCGGACGTTCAGGGCGAAATTACGATTTTGCCCCCAAACGAGGGTAAAAATTTGACTTTTGACCCGGGAGGTCCAATGCACAAGACCGAGGACCGTTATGTAGATCGTGTAGATACGAGTCCGTAGACAGGTGGCACGTCGAAATTGGACGTTTGATGGGAAAGTTACGGGTCACAGAAGTCCCAAGGCATTGTTGCACGTTTTACGAGACATGTGGACTTTTGTCCTGAGTGGGCCTCAGATATTTTCCTCATGCCAATGGATGAGTGACAAGTGTCACTCATCCATTACTCCCATTACACAGATACATGCATCTGTTCCCCATTCCCTTCCTCATTCGATTGACCATCCAAACTCGATGAACCCAAAATCAACCCCTTCCCCATTTCATTCCGTTGAGGCCAAAAGAGTGAGGCTGCGGGTGAGTTGATGATGGCTAGTCGAGGACAGGACCATCATGGACGGCGGTGGAGCCCAGGAAGAGATAAAACCCGATAACCTGGTTAAGTTCAAATTTTCAATTTTGTGTTTTAGAAGTTAGGGGTGTTTTCTGGTTATTGGGGGATGTTTATTGGGTTCATATGAGTGTGTGGGAATGGTTTTGGATGGTGGAAGGTGGCTGAGCAACCCAGGGAAAAGGCTGGAACTTTGGACCGCGAGGGAAAAAATTGAACGTGTAGGTTCTAGGCGGTTTTTCTAGGTTTTGATCGCTTAGATGGGTTGCAATTGATGAGAGGAAGCCATTGAAAATGAAAAGGAATCGAAAGGGGTTAAAATGAGGGAGGAGATCACCTGGACCGGTCTCGCCGGTTCGGATGGATCGGATTTGCAGAAACCAGTTCAGACTCGTCTGCTGAAGGTTGAAGATGAACAGTCCCTAGGCGCAAGAGCTCCACATGGGGGCGCTTGAGACACTTTTTGGGGAAATGTTCAACATGTGAAATCATCTTTTTAATGTAACGAACATTTTGGGACTGGTTTCGAGTCGATCGGATATCGTTTCGATATAGTTCGGGGTGTCCGAAGGTTTAGGGTTGATTTTACAATATGTTAAAAATCCCGAAAAATTAGGGGGCTTTAATTAGAGGTTATTAAAGTAGTTAGTAACCCTCTAGTACGATATGGACAGGTTTGGGAACCCCAGAGATGGTGATTGGCCTGGGAGAGGTTTATGGCGCGCGTATCGAGTCGCAGCATGTACGGTCTGTGAGTGGACCTTTCTTTCTAAATATGATACATGCACAAATTTTTTAAATGTGTTTAGGAACATGTTTTGAGATGCCATGAGTGCATGTGATTTCAATATGATTTGTTGGGTATTTTCGGAGGAAAATGTGTTAGTGCACGTAGTTCGAGATTGTTGTTTTATATGATGTTTAGGCTTCAATAGAGTGTGCCACGTGCTTGTATTTTACGTGATTCCGAGGTTTCACGGAGAGACGTGAAACTGAGAAACTGACTTACGGTTTTGAGTTTTTCACGGGGATGCGTGAAATTGAGTTTCGGGTGCAAGACCCATTTGAAAGACCCTGACTTAGCGTGAAGTTAGGGATAATTTGAAATGTTTTGGATCTAGAAATATAGAATCGGACATGAGACCCATTTGACTTGGAAACTATCAGACTTGAATCCATTTGATGTAATGAGAAATCGAGTTGGGGCCCATTTGAGTTATATGATCGGGCCGGGACCCAGTTGGTTTACATGATCGGGCTCAGAGCCCAGTTGGTTTGTGAAATGGAATTTCAGGCAGAGCCCCTTAAATTTGGAAATTGGATTTGTGACAATGGTTTATGAAAGTTATACATCGGGTACGAGACCCATTTATGGATTTACGATAGTTTTATGGAAACCCCGGGCATAGCCCTTTGAACGGTTTTGAGATGAATTGTAAAACAGTTTTCCATAAATACCATCATCGGAAACGGTTGCCCTCCAAACGTCCCGTAGTATCCTGGAGTGGAAGATTGTCTCCTCCAGACGTCTCGTAGTATCTTGGAGTAGTCACGGGGCATTACCTGCGAAGGGTAATTGCACGGAGCGACCGGTCCGTATAGTGACTGAGGAGTAAGATTGCTGGAGGTTAAAACCTCCCCCAAGGGAGGGTCATTGATCTGCGGGTCATTGACATGGGTGGGCCTTGGGGAGACTTGGGATTTGAGACCCCGGGTAGCATGCGTAGCTTGGAACCGTGACAGTGGTATTGATTGTGACATATGGGATGTCAAACATCAGAGATGCCGAGGATTGGTTTTGGGTTGATTCCCACGTATATTGATTTTGGGCTGAGACCCACATGTATTGGATTTGGGCTGAGATCCACATGTATTCGATTTGGGCTGAGACCCTAATTGTATTGGATTTGGGCTGAAACCCACATGTATTGGATTTGGGCTGAGACCCTACTTGTATTGGTTTTGGGCTGAGTCACTATGGATTTGGTTTTGGGCTGAAACCCATATGATTGGTTTGGGCTGAGTTCCCATATACTTGATTTTGGGCCCAGTTCCCATATATTTGGTTTACGGTTTTGGGCTAAAGCCCTAATGATTTAATAAAGCAAATGATTGAATTAAATGGTTTTCGAATGCATGCATGCTTTTTAATGAAGGGCATAAAGGTTTTGCTATGAAATACGTTTTTATAAATTAAATTATTGGTTTCGTCCACTCACAGCATTCAATGATTTTAATGCCCTTCAGATTGATCGCGGATGTGGGCTATAGCAGAGACCGAAACATTACACTCCTCATCAGATCCTGGCGCACTCTGGAAGCCCCGTTTGGGCTAAGGTTGGAATTATCTCTTGTTTAACACTTCGTGTGAGAAGGAAGCAGAAGATTTGAGAAGGGTCATGTCAATAAATGAGGTGGTCGGGGTGAATTTGGTTAGGGGAAACTAGGGATTATGTTTGGGCTTATGGTTGTATCTAGATTGACTCTCTAAATTGCCTATATATCCCTCTATGGGAATCAAACCGGTGTAGTTCACCACTGGGTTTTGGAGTAAATCTTGGAGCTTGGAAATTTAGGATTGAATGGGTAGAAGACCCGTCCAAAATTCTATGAAGATCTTGTACCACTTGAATTTGATTTACGAATTAATGAGAATTTTTGGATTTAAGCTCAATAATTTGTGATTTGTGAATTTGAGAATTTTGAATCGCTTATTTGCCAATCAAATATTGTTTGTTGGTGAAACCCACTTGATCCATCATAGGATTTATTGAATGAGCCCTCAGAGTCTATTATTTTTCAATTATGAGGTGTTGACCTTGAATCCACCTCTTTTTATTCCTCGCGCAGCACCATCGTAGGTCTACTGGCATTTGCATAGCTCTCTCCATTTTGGAGTCTTCAATTATTTTTGCAGTTGACACTCCATTATTTATTCTTTTCCACGAGAAGGCAAGGACCACTACTTAGAGAAAGGAGGTGATTCAGTGCTTTGGGCATCAAAAGTTTTGTCCATGCTTTGTTTCTTTTGCTGCTACCTTATTCCCATGAACTTAATGAGTCGAAAAAACTCTCCATTTGCCAAGCCACAATCTTCTTTGTCTTTAGCTTTGAATTCAAATGAATTATGGTGTAAACTCTCTTCCTTCTTTTTTCAGCTTGAAATTCTGCCAATGAATTACTTCTTCATGAATACACCACCACAGAACAATTTGTGACTAAGTGGATCATTGTCCTCATCTAATCTTTTGAGCCTTTATTGCAGGTGACCAGTGTGAATGTATGAAGGCAAGCTCTATTGTCCACCAATTTAAATACTGTCGAACATTGATGCCTCTCTGACAAGTCAACTGAAGTCCCAAAACTCCCCCTCAGTACCTGTCAGACAAGGGATAACTGCACTGATTTTTGCTCATGCCTCCGCCACTCGATCAGCCCCGAACGTCGTGCCACGGCCTGGAGGGTCATAAAAACATAAAAGGTGTGAGTGGACAAATATAATGTCATTTGAAAATACTATCAGGACCCGTCCCAAATCCCCCAGGATTAACGTGGGGCGCGCATGATCCCGTCTGACACGAAGTGTCAGACCAGGGATAATTCCATCTCTAGCCCTCACTGAGGCTTCCAGAGTACGCCAGGATCGTAGGAGGAGGAGTGTGATGTCTCAATATCTGCTACAGCCCGCATCCGCGATCAACCTGAAGGGCATTAAAACATCAAAAGTCGTGAGAGGACAAAATAATATTTTAATAAAATATTTCACAAAAAGACCTCTATGCCCTTCACTAAAAGCATATGCATGCATTCAAAAACTATTTATCAAAATGTTCATAAAACCATTCGAAAACATTCTCAAACCTTTCAAGAGTTCATGCCCGGTCCCCATAAACCGTCATGAACCATAAATCCATTTGGGCCTCCGTAAAGCAAGTACATGGGAACTCAGCCCAAAACCAGTTTCCATAGGGACTCAGCCCAAAACCATTCTCAGTGGAATACCAAAACATAGAATACGAGGTCTCCGCCCCAAACCATTTCCAAAATATCGAATACGGGGTCTCCGCCCCAAATCACTTTCTAAAACATGGAACACGAGGTCTCCGCCCCCAAATCACTTTCTGTAAACCTCATACGTACGCATATGAATAACCCATCTGCAGTACTTCCGAGAAGATGCCAACTCGGGGCACACAGTCCCTAGGGAACACATCCCCGATATATGTCACGATTTCATCTCTATACTAGTGTGCACACTACTCGGGGTCTCACTCCGAGTCTTTCTCTAGGAATTCCCCATCTGGGAGGCTCTATCTCTAGATCTAGTCTGAGTTCTATCTCCGGATCTAGTCCGAACATCTCTCCGGAATCTGGTCCGGGACGACATCATAACTTCCACTCTTGAAACGGGATCTCTATGGGGATACCCATTCTGGTCTGTAGATCGTGACTCTCCAGGTTGACGTCTTGAGGTGACCATATAAATCATATGGAGGGTTTCATACATTTTCAAACACTTTCTTTCTTAAACAAATATATTTCAACTGGGTCTCATACCCTATTCATCTCAATAGGATTCCTCGAATCCGATTCAAATCAATTTCACAGGCCTCGGCCTAAATCCACAGTTCAACAGGGTCTCATGCCCGACTTCTCATTTCATAAACCGAACTGGGACTCAAGCCCGATTTCATAATCAACTGGGCCTTCATGCCGATATCACGACTAACTGGGCCCTAAGCCCGAAACCATAACTCAACGGGGCCTCAAGCCTGATTTCACAACCAACGGGGCCTTAAGCCCGATACCACGGTCAAAGGGACTTCCAGCCCGATATTACAACCAAATGGGCCTCAAGCCCGAATTCGTAAACCAACGAGGCCCTCGACCGGATCGTATACTCAAATGGACCCTCGGTCCGATTCCTCGTCAAATCAAATGGACTCTAAGTCCGAGAGTTTGTAAATCAAATGGGTCTCGTGCCCGAGTTCATATTTCTCAATCCAAAACCAATTCATTAAACCCTCATTGAAAAGCTAGCATGTATAAGCATCGTATAAAACCGAAAATCTCGAAATACGTGCAAATACGTAAATCCTAGGCTACCACAAACAAATGCACTCATGGCATCACAAACCTATAAAAAATTTATGCATGCATCAAGTTTGAAAGAAAGGTCCATTCACAGACCGTCCGAAGTCGCGCCTCGATACGCGCGCCATAAGTCCTTCCAAGGCCAATCGTCGCCTCCGGGGTTCCCGAACCTGTCTAAATTCACTAAAGTCCCGTAATTTTCTGAAATTTTTAACTATTTTTAAACTCGATCCTAAACCTTCGGACAACCCGAACTATATCGAGATGATGTCCGATCGACTCGAAACCGTCCCAAAATGTTCGTTACATCGAATAGATGATTTCATATGTTGATGTCATCCCCAAACTCCCTACCACGTGTCGTCACACGCCGCCTAAACGGGCTGCGCGTATGGCTCACACGCCCACTGTAGATCATCTTCACCCTTTGGCCAGGCCGGTCCGAACCGACCGGTCCGATCCAACACTGTACAACCGGTCTAACTAGACCGACGTGACCGGTTCAGGGCTCCCCTTTCTTCATTTTTCATCCAATTTCTTCCTTTTCAATTCCAATCTTCCTATTTTGGTCCTAGGGACCTATCTATGAAATCAAAACAATGAAAAAAATCCATTAAACCCAACGGTTTGATTTTTTTCCTCACGGTCCAACATTTTCTGAAATTCCCCAGGTTTCCTCAACCTCTAACCATCATCCAAATTATCTTATTACCTTCCTAACAACCCAATAAACTCATCCTAATCGATTAAAACCGTCCCCAACGTCAAGAATCAAAAATAAATTGAAAAGGGCCAAAACCGATACCTTCATGGTTTCATGGCCGCCGTGCACGGTGGCCTGCGATCTTGCCACCACCTTCATCAGCTCAATCTTCTCTCTCAGTTTCCCTCATGTGCAACCAATTTTGGATTGGGTTTAGGGTGGTGTGGTCGTGTGGGAGTCATGGTTTGGGGAGGGGAAGGTTTCGGGTTGTTTGGGTGAACATACAAAGGGGGATGTATGTATGCAATCATACTGATCAATGGATGAGTGACACTTGTCACTCATCCTTTGGCTAGCACAGAAATATTTGTGGCCCACTTGAGACAAAACTTAAGTCGTCTCGTAAAACGTGCAATAGTTCTTCGGAACTTCCGTAAACCATAACTTTCCCGTCGAACGTCCGAATTCGACGTGCCGCTGGTCTACTGATTCGTATCGTCTCGATCTACAAAACGGTTCTCGGCCCTCGGCCATCGGGCCTCCCCGGGTCAAAATTCAACTATTTTCCCCCTTTCAACCAAATTACCAAAGTACCCCCGAAGTTCCAAAAATCATAACTTCTTCCTCGAACGTCGAAATCAGGTGTGCCACTTGTCTATGAACTCGTGACGTCCCGAACTACGTCACAGTCATTGGCCAAAGTCCATTTAACCGCTTGAACAAAGAGTCAACGTTTCACCCATTCTATGGACAAAATCGTCATTTCGCCATGAACGTATGTTAATCCTCGTCTAATCCCCGATTAGTCTCACTAATCCGTCATTAATTCTTATGTAATCCCGGTAATTCGGGACGGGTCATTACAATCTTTCTCCCTTAAAGAATTTCGTCCTCGAAATTATGATCAACCCGATTCCACAACCAATTTGTGGAATCCAACCATGTCTTTTCTACTCGGGTCGTTGCACCCACACGAGAATACCCTAGTAACAGTACACATCCGACACATACACCGTACTCGCCAGTACATACCTTCACTAGAGCTTCCCAAGCTCCGACTTCATTTTCATCAACAGTGTTCCAATCGTCGACTCGTGAGAGTCAGCACGTCGGCTCGTAAGTCTCACTCGAGACAGAACGTCGACACTCGTCGATCTCGCCTGTCACTCACTTGTCAGGTCAGCAATACCAAACCTACATTCCAACAGATTTTCAATCTAACATTCTGACACGTTCCATCCTATAGTCGTAAGGCTGAATTACGCATTCCCACTATGGGCTATCACATCCAAGTGGACATCCTGCTCAGCATCCGATCAAACAACCTTCTATAGATCCTGTCGTCGCAATGCCACGAATCCCACCTTGCAGACCATACTCAAACCTATGTCCACATTGACTCTCCTTAGAGTCCCATCAGTCCATACCAATCTGAAATCGTCGGATACCGATCAATCCATTACCACGATATGTACCGACTTCGTGACCAGCCGATAACTCTCGGCTCCACTGTGCTTCGCTGCACTACTCAGATCTCAACTCGTTCTCGAGTTCCCATATCGTATCACGCGTCACTCAGCAACCGATGCTGACATCTTGACTCTCCTCGAGTCTCAACCTGTCACTATCGGATCTAATCTGATCGCCACTCACGTCTATCTAGGACTCTATCCAATCTACAACATTACCATAATCTCGGGACACTCTCAACCCGATATACCGATTGAGTCCCATCGTCCAACGTGCACAACACATCGGTGCACCCACATCACATCAACATCAAGGCCCTACTCAGCGTGCTCACGAACTGTACTCTGGCAATTATCAACCACATTACTCGATCCACCTAGGATCCACTATCAGTTTCTCGGTCGACGTTTGGTAACCCATAAGACCAACAGGGGTTCGCTACCTTAGACACTCACTCATCACATCCAGTGACACTAAATACATCTACTCCTCAAGTCAATCAAATTTGACCCACAACTAAGGTGTTCGGTTCTTACACCCTCTTTGAACCCCTAGTCGTCATATCACTCCTTGTCGTCCCACCTAGGGACGAATCCAGGAGAATCCAAGATGGTGACATCAAAGTTCATCCTATGTCATCCTCTGGCACCCAGCACTATCTTCTAAAGAGTCACACTCAGTGACCTCAGAATATCCTTCATCGATGCGGAATCAAGCACTCATCTCAACGTCTCAGTCACAACTTCTCCTGATTCTGAAGTTCCAATAACGTTGGAAACATGTTCCTTTTCCAATTATTGAGCTCACTCATCACACGAGCATCTCTGCGTCCTAAAGGAAAACGATTCCAAGTCCCCAACTCAGGAGGTATGGTCAACCGTAGTCAACCAAAACCAATTCGCAATGGACTGTCAAGTCCTCAGCTCAATCGAACACCATCCACACGTCCTTGAATACCGTTTATGTAGGTACACTCATTCCGAATGGAATTCACGCGACTCAAGGTTAACCTTGTCTACTATTTATGGATGTGCATAAATGGCCTCCAACACTCGTATCTCGTACCTTTGATCATCTTGATCCAACCCTGACTCACAGAATTGGTCGGAATCCACTGACATCGGTCGGTAGGCTAAACAGATCGTAACATCTGTCGTGATCTGAAGCCAAATCTCTACATACTACCATATCTGACCAACCGACTCATACGTCATGAGACGTCACTTACGTCATCCGTTTATACCTTTTGAACCGAATGCCACTTAGGCATTTCAACCTTTAACGTTACCACTCCTGGGCACACACTCGCGCCCCAAGTCTCGTATCATCAGGGAAGTGGTCACCAAACTAGGTACTCCTGGTGCCTCGCACTGAGCCACTCGGGATCCTCTATGTCCCGCTCAGTGCCCACTGAACTCACATGCTCGCCCTCCGGGTACCTCTACTATTCCGTCTGCATACTGGTTCGCATGTCCCAAATCTACGGTATCAACTCCAGCACGCACACTCGTGTAATCCATCCAAGGATATCTAGGGCACCTGTCACTCATCTAGGTATATCCTACCCGTCACAGTCACCTCACAGAGGTAGTATGGCAAGTGTTCCAACACCCAACTTCAGCGTCTCATTCTGCGATCGCACTCAGTCGTAACCGAGTCGAATCCAGAATCATTGCTCTTACTATGCGTCACTCACGCACCTCGTATCATCGTCACGACTGACGAATCCCATCGTCAGAATCGTCACGGTAACCTGAGCCTATCCAACTCGATAAGATTCGACTACATCCATCGATAGTAGCGTCTGCCACAACCTCTTGCAGAAAAATCTTAGAAACACTCTGCTATCGAAACTCCAAATCTATGTGGTCGACTCTCCACTGGTACCAACCACTCCACACGCAACATCCACTGATCGGTCCAGCTAAGGATTCGGTCGACAAGCACCACACTCCTGGTAACTTGTCCAATCAATCACTTACTAGGGTTATCACAAACCCAGCTGCCCGCGGCAGCCCAACCATTCTGACTGATCCCTCGCTTTCGACTCCGAAGAGTCTTCATACTCCAATACTAGTATCAGAACAACCAGTAACTACACTGTGAGGATCTCATCCTCTCGTAACTCTGCGGCTCTCAGCTGCTGGTCCAACTGGCCCTCCTAGGTGTCTACCACCGCTCAACCATGGCATACCACAACCACCGCAGGCCATACCAAGCCACACAACAACTACACCGTGGCAATCTCTACCTGTCGACGTCCCTCTGGGACTCGACACATTGAAGCGTGGCAACATATGCCAAATAGGGTCACACGTTCCTATTCCCAACAATCTCACTCGGGTCAACCATGACCTCTGCTTCCCTCTACAACACACTCTCCAATCCGACACGACACGACCGATAATGGTCTCGACCCTCGGGTCGTCGCATAGTGTCCACTAATCCACTAGATCTTATCACCAGTAACACTACGGCTCTAAGCCATTAGATTCACCCGAATACTGATCCAATGCCAATCGAACCTCAAACTATCGTACCACGTGCCAAACACAATCTAACTAAGGTTCGATTCTACGGAATCCTCATACTAATACTCTAACTATCAGGTTGATGACGGGTTGTTACTACTGTAGAGACATCACATCCTCGACCTGCGCCTCCAAACCAAGAGAAAAACACGATCTGATACCGACTGGTATTAGAGTACCATGACTATCATAAGAATCAACCTGCTCTGATACCACTTTGTTAGGACCCGTCCCAAATCCCTCGGGATTAACCTGGGATGCGCATGATCCAGTCTGACACAAAGTGTCAGACCAGGGATAATTTCATCTCTAGCCCTCACTGGGCCTTCCAGAGTATGCTAGGCTCGTAGGAGAAGAAGTGTGATGTCTCGATCTCTACTACAGCCCGCATCCGCGATCAACCTGAAGGGCGTTAAAACATCAAAAGTCGTGAGTGGACAAAATAATATTTTAAAAAACATTTTACAAAAAGACCTTTATGCCCTTCACTAAAAGCATATGCATGCATTCAAAAACCGTTTATCAAAACGTTCATAAAACCATTTGAAAACATTCTCAAACCTTTCAAGGGTTCATGCCTGGTCCCCATAAACCGTCATGAACCATAAATCCATTTGGGCCTTAGCCCGAAATCCGTAAAGCAAGTACATGGGAACTCAGCCCAAAACCAGTTTTCATAGGGACTCAGCCCAAAATCATTCTCAGTGGAATACCAAAACATAGAATACGGGGTCTCCGCCCCATACCATTTCCAAAACATCGAATACGGGGTCTCCGCCCCAAATCACTTTTTAAAACATGGAACACGGGGTCTCCGCCCCCAAATCACTTTTTGTAAACCTCATACGTACGCATACGTATAACCCATCCGCGGAACTTCCAAGAAAATGCCAACTCGGGGCACACAGCCCCTAGGGAACACATCCCCAATATATGTCACGATTTCATCTCTATAGTAGTGTGCACACTGCTCGGGGTCTCACTCCAAGTCTTCCCCCATGAATTCTCCATCTGGGAGGCTCTATCTCTGTATCTAGTTCGAGCTCTATCTCCGGATCTAGTCCGAACATCTCTTTGAAATTTTGTACGAGACCACATCATAACTTCCACTCTTGAAAAGGGATCCCTATGGGGATACCCATTCTGGTCTGTGGATCGTGACTCTCCAGGTCGACGTCTGCAAGAGACCATATAAATTATATGGAGGGTTTCATACATTTTCAAACACTTTCTTTCTCAAACAAATATATTTCAACTGGGTCTCATACCCAATTCTTCTCAATAAGATTCCTTGAAACCAATTCAAATCAATTTCACAGGCCTCGGCCTAAATCCACAGTTCAACAGGGTCTCATGCCCGAATTCTCATTTCATAAACCGAACTGGGACTCAAGTCCAATTTCATAATCAATTGTGCCTCTATCATGACCAACTGGGCCCTAAGCCCGAAACCATAACTCAACGGGGCCTCAAGCCCGATACCACAGTCAAAGGGGCTTCCAGCCTGATATTACAACCAAACGGGCCTCAAGCCCGAATTCGTAAACCAACGGGGCCCTCGGCAGGATCTTATACTCATATGGACCCTCGGTCCCATTCCTCGTCAAATCAAATGGACTCCAAGTCCGAGAGTTTGTAAATCAAATGGGTCTCGTTCTCGAGTTCATACTTCCAAATCCAAAACCAATTCATTAAACCCTCATTGAAAACTTAGCACATATAAGCATCGTATAAAATCGGAAATCTCAAAATACGTGCAAATACGTAAATCCTAGGCTACCAAAAACAAATGCACTCATGGCATCACAAACATATATTAAAACACTTATAAAAAATTTATGCATGCATCAAGTTTGAAAGAAATGTCCACTCACAGACCGTCTGAAGCTGCGCCTCGATACGCGCGCCATAAGTCTTTCCCGGGCCAATCGTCGCCTTCGGGGCTCCTGAACCTATCCAAATTAATTTAGAGGGTTACCAACTACTTATATAACCCCTAACTAAGGTCCTGTAATTTTCCGGAATTTTAACTATTTTTAAACTAGATACTACACCTTCGGACAGCCCGAACCATATCGAGACTATGTCTGATCGACTCGAAACCAGTCCCAATGTCAGGACCCGACCCTCCTCTGTCAGGTCCCGACTCATCTAGCACGATATTGTCCGCTTTGGGCCTCCTTTCCCTTGCCCTCACGGTTTTGTTTTCGGGAGCTCACGGTGCAACTTCCCAGAGGGTTACCCATCATGGAATTGCACCAGCCTCAACTCGCTTAACTTTGGGGTTCCAATCCCCCCCAAAGCCACTGAGCTCCCTAAAGGCCTCATGCTAGATAGGTGTGTGCCTACACCTTTAAGGCACACCACCATTCCCTTCCCAGACCATTCCCCCCTCGCAGGAATGTGGGATTGTTCACCGTTCCCTCCAGGACACGGGTCTTACAATCCACCCCCCTTAGGGCCCAGCGTCCTCGCTGGCACACTTCCCGGTCGGGGTCTGGCTCTGATACCATTCTGTCAGGACCCGACCCTCCTCTGGCAGGTCCCGACTCATCTAGCACGATATTGTCCGCTTTGGGCCTCCTTGCCCTTGCCCTCACGGTTTTGTTTTCAGGAGCTCACGGTGCAACTTCCCAGAGGGTCACCCATCATGGAATTGCACCAGCCTCAACTCGCTTAACTTTGGGGTTCCAATCCCCCCCAAAGCCACTGAGCTCCCAAAACGCCTCATGCTAGATAGGTGTGTGCCTACACCTTTAAGGCACACCACCATTCCCTTCCCAGACCATTCCCCCCTCGCAGGAATGTGGGATTGTTCACCGTTCCCTCCAGGACACGGGTCTTACACCCAAAATGGTCGTTGCATCGAATAGATGATTTCATATGTTGAAGTCATCCCCAAACTGCCTACCATGCGCCGTCACACGCCGGCCAAAGGGGCTGCGCTTGTGGCTCACGTGCCCATTGTAGATCATCTTCAACCTTCGGCCAGGTCCAGTCCAACACTGTACAATTGGTCTAACTGGACCGGCGTGACAGGTCCAGGGCTCCCCCTTCTTCATTTTTCTTCCAATTTCTTCGTTTTCAATTTCAATCTTCCTATTTTGGCCCAAGGAACCTATCTATGAAATCAAAACAATGAAAAACTCCCTTAAACCCAACAGTTTGATTTTCTTCCTCATGGTCCAACATTTTCAGAAATTCCCCAGGCTTCCTCAACCTCTAACCATCATCCAAATTATCCTATTACCTTCCTAACAACCCAATAAACTCATCCTAATCGATTAAAACCGTCCCCAACGTCAAGAATCAAAAATAAATTGAAAAGGGCCAAAACTGATACCTTCACGGTTCCATGGCCGCCGTGCACGTTGGCCTGCGATCTTGCCACCACCTTCATTAGCTCAATCTTCTCTCTCAGTTTCCCCCATGTGAAACCAGTTTTGGATTGGGTTTAGGGTGGTGTGGTCGTGTGGGAGTCATGGTTTGGGGAAAGGAAGGTTTCGGGTTGTTTAGGTGAACAGACAAAGGGGGATGTATGTATACAATCATACTGATCAATGGATGAGTGAAACTTGTCACATATCCTTTAGCCCCCACAGAAATATCTAGGGCCCACCTGAGACAAAACTTAAGCCGTCTCGTAAAACGTGCAATAGTTTTTCAGAACATCCGTGAAATGTAACTTTCCCGTCGAACGTCCAAATTCGATGTGCCACCTGTCTACTGATTCGTATTGCCTTGATCTACAAAACGGTCCTCGGTCCTCGGTCCTCGGCCATCGGGCCATCCGGGTCAAAATTCAACTATTTGCCCCCCTTTCAACCAAATTACCAAAGTACCCCTGAACTTCCGAAAATCATAACTTCTTCCTCGAACGTCGGAATCGAGCGTGCCACTTGTCTATGAACTCGTGACGTCCCGAACAATATCACAGTCGCCTGCCAAAGTCCATTTGACCACCTGAACGAAGTGTCAATGTTTCACCCATTCTAGGGGCAAAATCGTTATTTCACCATGAACATCTATTAATCCTCGTCTAATCCCTAATTAGTCTCGCTAATCCATCATTAATTCTTAAGTAATCCCGGTAATCCTGGACGGGTCGTTACAAATAAATTTCAAATAGACCATTTCCCCTCCAGTTTATCAAATCATGCATGCATAGGGTAAAACATATGAATAAAAATCACCGGATTTTTCAGCCAAATCACATGAAAAGCATCAAATCTCGGCTCTCAAGCCAAACATATAAAAACACTAACCTTGCCACAAAGACCAAAACCCGTACTCAATACTAGTACGCAATCACAATCAACATCAAATAGAACAACTCACAAGTGCACAATCAATCACACAATCACATTCGCACTATGCGTAGGCCACCTCGGCAACTGCACTCTGATACCATCCGAGTCATGTTTGGGAACTGCACTCGCACCATCTAGACGCTCAGGAACCGCACTCAGGCACTATCCGAGTCACGTCTAGGAACTACACTCGGACCATCCAGACATGGTCCAGTATCCACAATCACAAACACAATCCATACCACAAACACATATCAATCATACCCTTGACTTCAAACCAAGTCAAAATCATTCCCGACAGAGTTTCAAGCCCAAATGCCATTAACACGTAAATTCGTAAAATCTCATTTGAAAACATTAAAATAATCCAGAAATCATCCTTGACTTACCAATTAAGTCAAAATACCCTTTTTGAAACCTTTTTTACTCCGGGCCTAGCCCGAAATATCATTTGCTCTTTCCTCGTAAAACGTGCCCGAAAGACTGATTATATTAATCATTAATCACAATTAATCATGCCAAATCACCATGACATCATTGCAAACCAAATCATGCAATCAATCATATAAAACATTTAACTACGCTTGCATAACAGTTTATAAAACAAACGTCCACTCACACACCGTCTGAACCGCTCGATTCTGAGCTGCACGTTTTTCCGTAATTTTCGACATTTTCCAGGAATCATGAATCCTGTCCAAAAGCATCATTAAGGGTCACTAATGACTCAATGAATATCATATTAATTTCCCATAATTTTCTGGGAATTAATTACGAATTAAAAACGTAACATAAGCCTTCGGACCCTCGAAACAATATTGAAAAGGTGTTCGATTGACACGAAACTAACGCTAAAATGTTCGTTACATTCCATTGAACAAAATTTGTGTTAACCTCACCTTGGGAATCGTGCCCACGCGCCGCCGCAAGTGGTTGCACGTGGGAGCCACGCGCCTGTTACAGTGATCACTGTTCATCGTCCTTGCACGATTCCCTTCAAACGGGTCCTGCGCTGCAACCCGGTTCAATCCTACCCAATTCAACTATATTTCTTCAATTGATTCAGCCAATAGCATCGTTATGCATCTAATTATGGTTCTGTAACCTCAATTACATTAGAATTTACCTCAATCCAATCGAATTCGAATTCAAAATATCGAAGAACAAGTGAGCACTGTTCATCCCTCAATCTCGATCAATTCCAATTGTTTTCTTACAATTGATTCACTCAGAAGCTTCATAGGATTCATCTAAACCTAGTTCCAGTCTCAATTGTAACTTTAATTCCTGCCAACCATTCGAACTCAACTCATAATTCGTAAAACGAATACAAGGTTCGTCTGGGCTTGTCTCTTCACCATTTCCCTCAATTTCGATTCCATTCAACTCGTTTAAGTCTCCATAAGCTCATTCTCATATCTGTTTCCATCAATTAATCCTAAAACTTCATAATTCAATCCTAAGTTCTAATTCAAGGTTTTCGGGTGGGGTTTTGGGTTCCCTAGGCTGTTCTTCCCCTTCTCCTTTCGATTTCCTCACAATGTCACACTCTCAATTCGAATGGAGTCTCACGGTTTCAGTTTAGGGAATTGATGGTTGCGTTGGATCAATTATACCCATCCTCTGTTTTTGTTTGAGGGAAGCACACACACGGTTCAATTCCAGCACAGATATCTCCCACCTCCTGCTATTTTGTGCCACTAATTGGCATAATCAAGTGACAGATGTCACCAGGTGATGAATCCTCATCTAAATTAGCAGGTACAGGTGTCCCTAACTCAGCTTAATACATCATTAACATGGCTGAATAAGCCAGTACTAGCCAAATTACCATTTTACCCCTGCATACATAATGACCAAAATGCCCATCATAGTTCTAGACCCATAACTTCCACGTCCGAACTCCGATTGACGCATGCCCCCTGTCTACGGATTCAGCGTCCCGAGACCTATACAACGGTCCTTCCGGAAAATCCAAACAAGGTCCCGATCAAAAATCAACTTTTACCCCCCATAACCAAGGGCAAAATCATCCTTTCCTTCCAATTTTACCAATTTTTTTCCTTTTTCGAATTGCCGAGTCGTCACACTCTTTGCACCATATACTTTCTCAGACGATCATGATCATCCATCTCCTTTGATATTCATAAATATCATATTTTTCTCAGACTATCATGATCATCCATTTTTTTATATTCATATACTTCAAGAATGATCATGATCATCCATTACTATGAATATTGTATTTTTGGTCAATCGTGATCAACCATTCATATTCATAAACAACATGAACTTCTTAAACAATCATGATCGTCCTTTTTTCTTTAATGTTCATGAGTGTCAGGATTATTAGGTTTTCTCATTGGTGGAGGAAAGGAGGAAAGTGATCCTTTGATTTCTTTGGGGACATTCATGAACCTCCATTTCATAGAAATCAATTGAATCACAATTCTTCATGAGACGACTCGGTTGGCTCCTTGGTGGAGGAATCGAAGAGAGTAGTGATACTTGGCACACTTATATTGTTAGAAAGCACCAAAAATGTGAACCATAAATTTTCTTAGATATCAAGGAATAGTTTTAGAAATCAAAGAAAGAGAATAGTCATCAAAGAGGAAATTATCGACTGTTTATTGCAACTATAAATTTTTTAGTTGCTTATTGCAATCTTTTTTCCCACCACAGATTGGCTATTGTTCCTTTTTCTTCCTATTTTTTCTTTCTTTTCTTCCTCTTTCCCCTTTTCTCTCCGCTAACTTTTCTTCTTTCTTTTTTTCTCTCTCTTCTCTTTCTTTTTTTCTCTCTCTCTTCTCTTTCTTTCTCTCTTTCTCTTCTTTTTTTTTTCTCTCCTGACTCACTCTTTGATTTTTTCCAACTTTTTCGTTCTCTCCTCTCTGTTCCTCTTACCTCTCTTTTTTTTTCTCAGTCGTTCCCCATTGTGCCTCTATATATGTAGAAAATGGGAGAGAGATGAGATTATATGAAAATTGAGCATTTTGAATTCAAATTCTAAAATAACCAGTCAATTGAGGACTCAATTTGAAAAATATTAATGATATCTGATTTCAAATTCAAACACCTATTATTTTTATGTGGCCTCTAAATTTTCTTTTTTCTTTTTTTCTTTTACAAATGTCTATTATTAGATCAACGTCGCCAGATATCGATTTGAATTTTTTTTATTTGATTCGGCCATCACTTTTTCTGTTTCAACACTTATCAAACTTTCACATCTCTTCTTCATCCGTTCCTTTCTTTAATGTTCATCTTTTTTTTTAAGCTTTCTAACATGGTATAAAGGCCGTACAAAACGGCATGACCCTTGTTCTTTCTCTTCCACTACTAAAGAAAGAAATTATTGTTCATTCTCTTCACAAAGGGTCTAAAATTAGCAAACAAAACTTATGCACATCAAGTGCTTGTTGTTAAGACTTAGAGAGTTTCTTTTCTTCTTGAAATCTTCTTTTGTTTTCCCAAGCTTTCTAGAACAACATATGGGGAATTCCTCTCAACTTAGTATCTCGCAATCTCCTATTGCATGACTAATTGCCACTCTTGGAAGCTCAATTAGTGTCAAGCACGATGATCACAATTTTCTCACATGGAATTTTCAAATGGAGTTAATGTTGAATGTTCATGGTTTTATGAGATTCATAAATGGTTTGAGTCCTTATTCACCCTTAGTTAGTTTTGATTCAGATGATGGTGTTGTGACTAGATTGGAGGTTGTTTAATTCTAGGAAATGCACAATCGTGCCTTGATGTAGAGAGTGATGCAGCTCATCACTACAACATTCTCTACATCATCAATATTTTGCATCATTGGTCACAAGACTACTAAACAAATGTGGGTAAGTCTGAAAGAAAGGTTTTCTTCCTTTACTAAAGCCTCATTCTTTCAGATGAAAACTAAATTATAGAACATTAAGAAGGGTCCTAAAAACATGACTCAGTATATGCAGATGATAAAAAATGCTAGAGACACATTAGAATCGTGTGGGGTTCACTTTGGTGATGATGATGTAGTAAACTTAGTTCTAACGGGATTATCTAGTGAATATAATACCGTTAAATGTGTGATAAGAGGTAGAGAAAACACGATCTCACTTAGAGAATTCAGATCTCAGCTTCTTGTTAAGGAAAGTGTAATAAAGCAAGTTAGTGAATTACCTTTTTTGTCTGCTATGGTAGCTATCAAAAATACTTCATTGGTCACTTCTTTTGAGCATGGTTCTACTAGTGATCCTCATTAGTACTCCAGCAATCAAATTCTATAAGGTTCCCTTTTAGGAAATCAGGTTCCAAATTAGCAATTCGTTTCTCAAATGGAGATCTAAACAAGCAGTTTGGAAATGGAGATCAAAACCCACAAGGTAATTTTTATTAGTTGAGTGGAAATTTCCAGCATTTAGGTTATAATGGAGGATATAGCAATGCACCAAATACGTCTTACTACTACAAGAATAACAACTACAATGGAGGTTGAAACAAGAAATGAAGGGGCAATGGTGGAGGAAGAGGAAATCAAAATTATCAGAAGCAGCACGGTTTTTCTAGTTATCCTAGTTCAGACTACTCTCAAGCACTAGGTGGTCCTAGTCAACTCTCACAAAAGAATCAGTCTTGGCAATAACAACCTCCTCCAAAGTGCCAGATTTGTGGCAAAAAAGGTTCATATACTATGGATCGCTATCATAGACATCCAGATCAATTTCCTCACGAAATTGAAGCATGTCAAATCTGATGCAAGTCTAATGGACTAGAGACACACACAACTCTCATAGACATCTAGATCAATTTCCTTAGGAAACTGAAGCATATCAAATCTGCTGCAAGTTTGGTCACTCGATTGTGAGCTTCTATCAAAGAGGTAATTACTCTTATCAAGGAGCACCTCCATCTCATGCCCTCAGTGCCAGGATTGCTACTACACCATTCTTAAAATCTTGACCTGAGATCAACGCTGGTTTTGAAGGAAATACTTATATTCAACACATATACGTCATCATTGCATTCAATATTTACTTGAATATTACTGCACTTGAATTTCATTTCATTTACATTCAAATGGATTTCCTTAAACAGAATTAAAGTATATTTTCTAAAAACACTAGCCATATGCGTAATGTGGTTACTTTTAACCATAAAGCAGCATATGTGTCTCTAGTCCAATATAATATTCCGACTAAAGGGATCCCGAGTACCTAACCACTCTGACCAATAACTAACTTACTAACCTTAATATGCCTCGACATCTGAATTTTTTGACTAAACTAAAAGAAAATTATTGAAGTTCTTAGATATATTAAGAAAATTAGTATGAAAAGAACAGGGTGAAGAACTACCAGTTTACCCCACAATCACCTTGCCAAAGCAAGGTTATTAGGCTGCAAAGGAATCTCATTCCCAACTATCTATTAGCAGCTTATAATAGTGACACGTCTATTTTGAAGGCAGTTAACGCCAACTCATTTACTTTCTGGTCTATCTATCTATGGAGAGTTCGCAATAAGTAGAGCTTTCAAGCTCACGGCTTTCAGCCCAAATCGAAATTTCCTAACAGTCATACACCACATACCCCATATACACCCACCACGGAGCAAGAGCCCACATTGCGAAGAGGCCTCACCTGAGATCGACCGAAAATGTTCGGAGATTTCCTGCCTAGTACTTTTTGGGCATAACAAGTACTCAATTTGTACATTCAACGTTATGATCTGTCTAGTGTATGATCGTTGCTCCCACGTACCAAAAGCAGACTCTATGACATCCAGTACCAGTCAAATAATCAAGCGTGTGACTTATCATCATGGCTTATTGACGACTAGTCATGCTTAACAACAGATGTTAAGAATCAAGTTTGACGTCTTAGATTCAGGAGAACAAACAGTATAAGACATGAGGTTGAATGAATGTCTTAGGACTTTTAAAATAATTTTTGTAAGGAATTCTGATTGTAATTAAGTCCTACATTTTAACTATCTTTTTGTATTTATTTAAATTTATTTCAGCTCAATTTCGAAAATCAAATTTTGTATTTTATTTTGGATTTCAAGTTTGACTCTTGTAAGGGACTTGGTTCATTACTCAACGTGAATCATACTTCCCTTCCACCCATACCATTATGTAAAGAATCAAGAGTTGAAAAGATGATTCTTGATAAACGAAGGCCGAATCCGCAAGTCTTTATGCGTTCACATTGCATGTGTGGTCCTAGTGCATACAAACATCTACCATAAAAAAATACAGAAGCCCGAGCCCAAATTCAACTCCAACTAATATGTACTGCCGCACACAGCGTACAATAGAGTGGAGACTCCACGAATTAGTCGCTTCTGCGGCAACTGCGGCAACTGCGGCGGCAACACGGCATTGATTCAACTAATCTCACATCACATTAAATTTCCCCGTAAATTATTGGTCACCCGCATCCACATGTGCAAATCCAAAATGGCAGCCGATGCCACAGAACCCATCACGACCCTTCGTCGCACCCAGCAATTGACTCAACCCACGCTCACAACCTCAACGTCCTCCGCCTCCAACACCAGAAGCACCCACTACACCTCTAGCACAAGCTACAAGCTCTCCTCCGAAGCCTCCACCTCTTCCTCCACCTCCCTATCCAACGTCAAAGACTCCATCCCCGTCCCCGAAAACCCCATCCTCTACAACTTCTCCGAACTCTGCGCCGCCACCAACAACTTCCTCTCCAAACGCTTCACCTCCTCCTCCACCCCCTCCTGGCGGTGCACCCTCCGCTGCAAAGACGCCGTCGTTTTCCAACGCAAATTCCGCGTCAAGCTCACCACTCATGACCTCAAACAACGACTCTCCACTCTCTGTCGTAGCCACCACACCTCCATCATCAAGCTCCTCGGCGCCTGCGTCTCCGGCGACCACATGTACCTAGTCTACGAATTCGTGAACGGTGCCAGCCTGGCAGCCTGCCTTCGGAACTCCAACAACCCGAATTTCACGGTCCTGTCCACGTGGGCCTCCAGAATGCAAATCGCCACCGATATCGCTCAGGGGTTGGACTATATCCACAACAACACGGGTCTCAACGTCAATTTGGTCCATAATCACATCAAAAGCGGCAGCATTTTGGTCACCGAACCGCATTTCAACGCCAGAATCTGCCATTTCGGAGCCGCCCAATTATGCGGCGAGACCGATTCGTATACGCATCTGGACCCGAACCCGAAACCCGGAAGTGAAATTGAGATCGTTGAGGCGCCCAGACCAAGATTGAGGCGGTCTAACAGTAGGAGAAACCAGTTCGAAGGCGTCAGAGGGTACATGTCGCCGGAATTTCAGACCACCGGGGTGGCGACCCAGAAGTCTGACGTGTACGCGTTCGGGGTTGTGCTCTTGGAGCTTTTGTCGGGTCAAGAGCCGTTCAAATACAAATTTGATAAATCGAAGGGTGATTTCATGAAAACCTCTGTGGTGGAGTCGGCTCAGGCTGCGATCGTCCATGGTGGTCTGCGGAGGTGGGTGGATAGCAGGCTCAAGGACTCATTTCCCTTGGAGGTGGCCGAGAAGTTGACACGTGTGGCTCTGGAGTGCGTACATGTAGACCCGAATCAGCGGCCCAGCATGGAACGCGTGTCGGGGAAGATGTCCAAACTTTATTTGGAGTCTAAGTATTGGTCGGATAATTTTAGAGTTCCCGCAGGTATTTCGGTGTCGTTGACGCCGAGATAATCACTGTGGTAGTATGGTTTGTTGATGGATTTATCTTAATTCTGTAATTAGGAATTAGGATTTGAATATTGAGATTTGAGAGTGACATAAGTGGTTATTTTGAATAGGTTAAAAAAGCATATGATTTGATAATGACAAGAGTTGGAATTTTGGTTGGTGTAGTGATGGGTGCTACCATAGAAAATCAGTTGTGGATTTGGATGGATCAAAGGTTTTGGTTTTATGTGTATTTAATTTTGAATAATTTGATGGTAGGTGCACATGCCACATTAAGTATGGCTAGTGTGGATGACCATAGCACCACCATAGCACCACCTTGGCTAGTGTGGTTGATATAAGAATTATACCGTTTAAATTTTAACCGGTTCAATATATTTCGGTATTCAATAATTTGAAAAGTTAAATCGAATTATACCAATACTAATAAAGTTCGATATAATTTTGGTGAGCAAACAATTTATGGAATTATAAAAATATTGTTTTCAATCTTCTGCCTTTCACAATTAAATATTATTTCCAACCCTCTCCTCTACCAAAATAATTGCTGTCAAAGTTATTGCCAAGTTGGTAATTCTCAGGCTCACCGCAATAACCAAGTGCTGATCAAACGCAGGGGCGGCCACCGTCCCGGGCCCCATCTTAGAGAGATACAATAGGATCTTTTTATTGTATTCGACTCAATCCTTTTGGTAAAAGATTGAGCCGAATTTAATTTCAATTCAATTAAGAGAACTAACAGTAAGTGATTACTGGATTACAAAATATTCATTGCTTGGAATTCGAGCCCGGAATTTTTTATGTTAGTTGAGATATAGTTTAAGTTACACTTTCGGCATAGAGGAGGTGAGAGAGTTGATTAGTCCATTTTTGTTCCTTGCAAGAGGCCTCCGTTCGAATTCTTGAGGGACTGTTGTTAGTAGTTTTTTTTTCCCTTCTTTAGGTTTTTGTTCAAAGAATCCTCAATTTGAATCCAGTAGAATTTTTTTAAGAGTTTTTTCATTTTCTTTTCCTTTTCTTTTCCTTTTTTAATTTTGGTTTCCTTTTCTTAAATACATTATTTTTTTCCCTTTTTTTTATTTTCGTTTTTGTAATTTTTTTTTATATAAAAATAATGTTTTAAAAGTGCTAGAGGGTAGAAGAATGGTAGGCCTAAATTTGAAAATTTACCTTGAATCCCGAGGACTGGCCCTAATAAAATGATAATGTCTGGTTGATGAGAAGGATATACGTACTATCTTATTTTGGGATCAGGAATAAGGCTTCTACGTTGAGTTGAATTCATTGACATGGGATGGGACGAAAAAATAATGACAGCCAACCAACAACATTACTTCGACAAACAATAAATAACCATCGTTTCTGATTACCTGTCTCGGTAGGCCTTCATCAAACCGATCGAATCGTTTACAAAATTCCCAAAATCGAAAATAACACCAAAAAAAAAAAAAGAAAGGGCAAAACCGCATCTAGCCATGTTGATTTGGTTTGGTTTTGTTAGGACCCAATTATTCCCACATTGGAAAATAGAAAATATTATAGGGGTTAAAAAGAGTTCTTGCTCTCTACTCTTCAAGCTAGTTTTTGGGAAGTTATACCCTTTGAATTTTAGCAGATTTCAGTTTTAGGACCAAAGATACTAGGCCGAACTAAACCGGACCATATATAACACAAGTCTTTGAGAGATAAATGCAAGCCTATTCAAAATTCGAAATCAAGTTGGATTCGATATCAAGTGTGATGATGTCTAATCATGGATTCGAAAAGGCTGACGTTGGATGGCACACCCCAACCTCTATGTAGACACCGAAATCCAGATATGTTGGTCGACATCTGAACGGTGACGTCCAGTCGTCCAGATGACACAAGCCAAAGGTTGATATTGTGCATTTTAGGAGGGCGTCGAGAAAAGTAAATGAAAATAACATATAATAATTAAAGTTACCATCGAGGTTTAAATGACAATCAGACACATTTTATGAGATAATAATAATAATAATAATAATAATAATAATAATTATAAATAGTCTAATGATCATCCAAAAATATAAAATATAGAACGTACAACCCACTAACTATGCTCTTAAGCCGCTCGAGTCATATGTTCATGATAGGCTGGGTATCTATAGTTTGCTCGTATACCTCGACCATGTGAAGACTGGTTGCTAAGAGCCGTCATCGCATGTCCTCTAGAGTTCGGGAACAAATTGTCGATATTTAACTAGTATTCGAGTAAGCGTGAGTGATCAATCACTTAGAGATTGGTATATGGCCAACAGATTGGTACGAAGATAGAAGCGACTCCTAAGTATGTACCATTCCCCATCGAGGCTCCGTCCATGGCACTCATTGGCGGATGAGGATTCTATGGTTATCTTCATATAATCGAGGCGAGTTATAGGATGGTGATAGTGAGAATTGGGTACTTATGAGTCGAGGGTGGCGGTGGCAAAGGGCTTTGCCCTATTTTGGTGCTCTCGACTACACTCACTAGGGAAATAGAGTATCGAATCGAAGGGGAACATTTTGAGAAGGTTGAAGGCCTTAGGGTGGAATGGCGAAGGAGGTGGTGGTGGTGGTGTCACTGGCTGGTGGCTCCATCTAGACTCTCTTCTGGGTCTTCTTCGCATGAAGAATACGAATGGATGATAGGTGGGGTTATGTGTGGATGAGTGTGTGACTGTGAGAGAGAGAGGGAGAGAGAGATAATGAGTGAGTGAGTGAGTGAGTGAGTGAGCGTGTGTGTGTGTGTGTGTGTGCGCGCGCGTGTGTGTGTGCTCAAAGATAGAGGGTTAATTAATTAAGTGGGTGTAAGTTTGGGCTTCAAAACTAAACCATTATTTTAGTGCTTTGGGCCTTAAGTGTAACGACCCGTCCCGGAATTCGGGATTAGATTACTAACTAATCACGATTAGCGGGGTTAATCGGTGATTAGTTGGGCGAATTCGGACGAACGGTGCAAAATGACCGTTTTGCCCCTAGTTGTGGGCAAAACGTTGACTTTTTATTCGGGCAGTCAAATGGACTCTGCCCGATGACCGTGACGAAGTTTGGGACGTCACGAGTTCATAGACAGGCGGCACGTTCGATTCCGACGTTCGTGGCGAAAGTTATGACGTTCGGAGGTCCGGGGGCATTACCGTAATTTGGACGGAATAAGGGAAAATGTTGACTTTTCGATCGGGGGGTCCGATGGCCGAGGGCCAAGGACCGTTAGGAAGGTCTTGATGCCCCGAGTACAACGACAGGCGGCACGCATGGAACGGACATCGGGGGACCAAGTTGCGGGTCACGGATGGTGAGGGGCAATTTGGTAAATCGTCAATGGAGGGTAAAATGGTAATTTTGGGCTGCAATTTTGTGCAGCAGCCGTGTATGGGCTTAGTGTGTTTTTCTGAATTGAAAAATAGAGAGTGGGACTTGGCGTGCCCTGCGTGAGGAATTGTTTAGGAAATCTTGATCAGTGTGGGAGTTGTGGGTTGGAAATTTGAGGCCACAGGCATGATGTTGTGCGCCTGGAGTGGGAGTGCAGGCCACGGGTGCCATTTTTATCTGGTTCTGGGAGCTTGCGGGGGACAGTTGCATTGGAGGGCCAGAGTGACTTCCCACGGGTGTTGGGGTTTTGTTTGATCACCAGAGCAATTGGAGGAGTGTTGGGGATCATTTCCAACTAATGGGAGGCCTGAGTGTTGAGAGGAAACCGAGTTCGAAGAAAACTGATTTTGGGAGGGAAAAATCCAATTTCGATTGCAGGCGAGCGCAAGCCGATTTGAGGCTGGAAAAACTCTTCTGGGACCTCACTTGGTCGATCCAAACCTTGGGATCGAAGCTTGATGCCCTGGGAAGTCAGGGACGGACACGGCCGGTTCAGAAAAAAATTGAAGTTGAGTCGTGGAAGTTGAGGGGCTTGAGGACGCAATTAAGATCGAAGATATGTTCCTAGGGACTGTACAAAGCTTCTGGTTTGATTAATTGATGAGTGGCATCGGAAATCATGGGACATTGTCGACTGAGCAGAATCGGATGTTCTTCGGGAAACCAGACTCGAATTGATGGTTTGAGGTAAGTGTTGATGGACTTTACATTCCAGACCTGTAATTGGACTTGAATCGAAGGTAAATAAATGATCGATTGGAGTAATCGAGGCTGGATTAATAGGAATTAAATCGGGTTATCGCGCGGGTCGCAGGACCTGTTTGCAGAGGAAACGGGCGAAGAAGGCGAACTGTTCACAGTTACTGTAGCTGGCGCGTGGCTGTCACGCGCAGCCACTCATAGCGGCGCGTGACGGCGCGTGGGCACGAATCCCGAGGTACGGTCAACACGACTTCTATCCTATACGTTATAACGAACATTTTAGCGTTAGTTTCGAAATTATCGGATACCATTTCTATGTTGTTTTGAGGGTCCGAAGGTCTATGTCTCATTTTTAATTAACGATTAAATCCCGGAAAATTATGGGGGATTTGTATGATGATATTTGAGACCTTAATGACCCGGGAATGTGTTTTCAGACAGGATTCGAGTTTCTGGAAAATGTCGGAAATTACGGGCATGCGTGCGGCGCGAAACCGAGCCTTAAGAATGGTGGGTGAGTGGACGTTGCTTTCAAATTTAATGCATGCATAAATTATTTCTATGATTTTATTATCATGATTATAAATTGTGGTTGATTTTGATTTCCGTATTTATACGTATTCGATTCCCGTAGTTATACGCATTTTTACTATACATGTGAAATTCCACGTATTTCGAGACTATAGTCACTCGTATGCTTAATGATGGTTTAATGGAAGAAGTTATATGAAATGGGTGAAAAATGATTTAAGAAGGTTGTTTATGATTTGCGAGTGTGACTTACGATTTCGACACGTTTTTCGAGAAAGTTCCGGATTTGCACGTTTTACGAGATTTTGTGTTATTGTGATTTGATCACTGTTGATGTTTGAATTGGGGAATTAAAATGAGACTCGTGATTTTGAGGATTTTAAATGTGGGTTTTGAGTATGGTTTCTTGGATTGTGATTTTGGTAATTACGGTTGGGGTCTTGATGTTTTGATAATGAGAATTGAGAAATGAAGTGATTTCAAGGAATTAAAATGGATTTGAAAAAGGTGATTTCGGGCTTGATGCTCGGGGCATAAAAGAAATTTTAACGGACGAGGTTTCGGTTTTTGGAAATTTAAAATGGATTCTTGGTTTGGGTTCGGGATGATGCTTCCGGATGCCGGCTTACGGAATCATTATTGCGAAGTCGAATTCGGGAATGAAAAATGATTTAATAAAGTGATTTGGTCTGATTTTGCATGCCCCGTATTTCATGATGATTTGATTATGTTTGTAAAGTATGATTTGGGGAAAATGAATGTGGAAATTCGGACCATGGGTCCGGTGTGAAAAATATGATTTTGGGGATGGATCCCACGTTGTCGTGTTCGACAAATGTTTTGGGGTTTAGAGACCCGCTGAAAACTGCTTTGGGTTGAAGACCCGTTGTTGTGTTTGAAAACTGTTTTGGGTTTAAGGACCCGGTGCTATTGCTGGAGCACGTTTTGAGTTTAAAGACTCGGTTAATTGATGACGGGGGAGGGCCCTTAATGAGTTTAAAGACTCGTGAGTTTAAAGACTCGGTTACTGTGATACCCCCGAGGCCTATTGATTATGTTCTGAGTTTAAAGACTCGTTGATATCCCGGGAAGGCCTGTTTATGCGCATGGTTTTGAGTTTAAAGACTCGGGCGCACTTGATGTCCAGCAAAATGATTGACTTGTGATTTATTGATGATTTCTGATGTTTCAGTTGAGTTGGGCAGTGGCCTGGTGTATGGTGGTTGGTTTGGGTCCTGTTGTGCATTTGGTTTGATTCGTGATTTTGGGCTGCGGCCCGGTGATTACGTTTGCGGGTTAAGACCCGATGGTTGAGAAAGGAAAAATGATTTTGAGATTTATGTGAGTTTTCCCTTATGTTGAAATTTGATACACAGTTTTTCTTATGTGGAAAATCTTAACCGATTGCGAAATGATTTTTGTATGCATGCATTCGTTTTACGTGGAGGGTAAAAACGCCTGTTGTAACTGTTTTGCTAAACTGATTTATTTTTGTCCACTCACACCTTTTGGTTTTTATTGACCCTCCAGGTCGTGGCACGTTGTTCGAGGCTGTACGCGGGGCGGAGGCATGAGTAAGCACATGTGGCTATCCCTGGTCTGGCACGTACTGAGGGTAAACTTGGGTATTTCAGTCGACTTGCCAGACGGGAGCAGGACCGGGCACGGTTTTCGATGCCCCTTCTGGGGGCGGTCCTGTCATTAAGTCATTTTGAGCTCGCTCCAACCAAATTGGTTGAGGCATCCACGTCCAACAACCACACGTACGAGCTTTTAATCGATAATTTCAAATTTTATTTGAATTTGCCGGATGGGATGTAACATTGGATTTGAAATCAAGGGTGATGATGTCTAATGTTGGATTCAAAATCAAGTTTGATGTTGGAGACTCGGAATTTTTTAGATGAACTTAAAATCATAAAAGTTTCAAATGTTAATAGTTTATGGATTGGGAATTTATTTGCTTATTCGGATCATGAAGTACGAACTATATATATATATATATATATATATATATATATATATAAATTTTTGATACCATATCGACTGATCATGCTAGACTTGGAAGGTCGCTCAACCAAGCCTAGCCCACCAAGCAAGCCCATTACAGCCCAGAAGCCAATTGTACTAAGACCAAAACTATCATCAAAGTCCATGAAGAAAGCCCATCAAGATCTATGTACCAACCCACCATTGTGGCCCATAACCTGAACTTAGGCCATTTCCTATAAATATGGAGCCTTCCTCCTTCATAATACAAACTCTATTATCTCTCTTTAGACTAGAGCTCTCATCTCTCTACATGTTGTCTTTGCTAATGCTCAATGCCTATTGTATCATATACAAACATTATATTTTTAATGAGAAAAAGTATAACATCATGGACGTACGTAGTCTAATTCAGGTGAATCATGTACATCTCATGTTCCTTATGTGTGTGCGGTCTTCACATACCCGTTAGGTATATTTTAGGATCAAACAGTTGGTGTCGTGTGTGGGAAGACAACTAAAAGCTATGTCGGTCTCCCTTTCTTCACTCTCTTCTGAAACCTACATCACTCAAGAACACCGAGCATCTGCTAACCACCTATATAGATAATCCATTTTACTTGTTTATTCGACTTATCAATTCATTGTCATTTAATTAAATACATTGTAACGACCTGTCCCGAATTTCGAGATTAGTTAGTAATTAATTGAGGATTATCGTGACTAATCCCTGATTATTCGAGAAATCATAGACGGACGATGTGAAATGACCATTTTGCCCTTATAATTAGGTAAAAAGTTGACTTTTGACGTGGGTGGTCAAATATACTTTGACCAATGATCGTTACGTAGATCGGAATGTTACGAGTCCGTAGACAGACAGAATGTCGAAATCGGATATTTGACAGGAAAGTTACGGGTCTAGAACGGAAATTGGTACTATTACACGCAAATCGAGAAAGGAAGACACGTGGCATGATTGAATTAGGAAAATCTGGGGAGGACCCACCAGATGAGTGACAAGTGTCACCCATCTGATTGGCCCAGAACCCAATATTTTGGGTCCTTATCTTCATTTATCCTTCATCTGTTTTCATCCTACCCCGTGAAACCTCCCTCACAACCGTGTAACCCAACCCACACAAACGCCCTCAATCATCATCCTTTTCTTGTGACCTGTGAACGAAAGTTGGAGGGGACGGTGAGACGATCACCGTGGTGGTCAAGGCGGTGAACGCGACGGTGAGGTAAGGCAGAACCGGAGAGCCCAGTTTTTAAGTTCAAATTTGAAAACTTGGTTTTTATTGGTTGTTGATCGATTTGGATGTTTGGATGAGTTTCTGGAGGTTAAGACAAGCTCAGGGGACTTGGAATCGATGCCAACGGTGGCCGGAATCGCTGGAAGTTCGAAGTTGCAATGGATGTGTACTGTTCACCGTTCAAACAAGTATGATACTATCCTGATTTCTTGGTTTTGATCACGTATATCGATAGGGTATACTTAGACGAAGCTATAGGAAGAAATGGGGATGAAAATGGTTGAGAAGTGAGGGAGAACCAGCCGGGTTGGGTCGCGGGTCTATGCGACCTGGTTGCACCCGATTGCAGGCAGTCGAGTTGACCCAGCTGCAGGTCAGGAACGAGATGACATCAGCATGACGTCATCTGTTAGGTCTGACATGTCAGCCTGACAACTATCAGACATGACGTCAACGTGACGTCAGTGATGACGTCAGCGTGACGTCAGCCGTGACGTCAGTGATGACGTCAGCAGTGACGTCAGTGATGACGTCAGCAGTGACGTCAGTGTTGATTGACCGTTAAATTTGACCTAACCATTTACCAGCGTTGACTTTCGCATTGACCACGAGCGTGGGAGCTCGTGGGCTCGAATTCTAAGGTGGGACTAGAGTCACTTGAAAATTTTTTACGATACAAATCTAATGACGGTAGTTTCGAGTTGATCGAAGATCGTTAGGTTGGTCAAATCGAGGTTTTTCACCTCGGGAAACGTGTACAGAACACGTTGACTTTTACCGGGAGTTTTGGGGTTTTATCCTATGGACTTATATAGATAGTTAGTGACCTTCGGGTATGATTTGGACAGGTCCAAAAGTTCTGGAGATGTTGATTTAGCCCTGGGGAAGCTTATGGCACGTGTATCAAGGTGACAGTTAGGACGGTCTGTGAGTGGACTTTTGTTTTATAAATATGATGCATGCATAACTATTTTACATGTTTTATATATGTGATTTCTATGATTATGATTATGGTATTTATGCTTTACGTATTTGTACATATTTTGAGGATTATGGTTTTATATTGTGTTTATATGTGCTGGTATTTTTATGATGGTTTAATGGAATGATTTTGGATTTGGAATTATAGAATCGGGCATGAGACCCATTTGATTTGGAAACTATCGGACTTGGAGTCCATTTGATTTAATGAGATATCGAGTTGGAGGCCCATTTGGTTTACATGACAGGCTTGAGGCCCAGTTGAGTATGATATCAGGCATGAGTCTCATTTGTGGTTTATAAATGTGATTTCAGGTTTGGAGACCCTAAACGAATTTGGATTTATGGATTTATGATGATTTTAAGGAAATTCTAGGCATGACCCCTTTAAAAGGTTTTGAAACGATTTATAAACTGTTTTCCATATACCATCCTTATATAAGGATATGTGGATGGTCTGCTTCAGATGTCTAGGAAACTGGGGGAGTCACGACGCATTGCTTGCAAGGGGTCATTGCAAGGAGCGACTGGACCGTATAGTGACTTAGGAGCAGGATTGCTATTATTAGACGTCTGGGACGTTAGGCACCTTAGATGTCAGAGATTGACCTGGAGAGACCCCGGGTAGCACGCGTTGCTTAGACCGTGATATGACGTCTGGGATGTCGAGAATTGGTATTTGGTAAACATGATTTATTGGATTTATGAATGGTGTTTTTGTGTTTAATAAATGGATTTGGGCAGTGACCCACATGGACTTGGATTTACGAATTTCGGTGTTTTACGGTTTTGGACTGAGTTTCCACACTTGGTTGATTTTATGGTTTTCGGCTAAGACCCTAATGATTTGAGGAAAGAAATGGCTTTGGTTTTATAAACAGTTTTTATTATATTTGAATTAACTGGTTTTCATATGCATGCATAGTCTTCTTTTATGAAATGTGTTTTATGAAATTATTTATTTTCGTCTACTCACAGCTTTTATGGTTTTTAATTCCCTTCAAGTTGATTGCGGTGCGGGCTGTAGTGGTGACCAACCAAGTGTGGTTTTTAATTCCCTTTAATTCCCTTCGCGTTACACAGGGGTTAGAAGGGTGTCTGGCCCTTCGTGCCACACGTGGGTTAGACGGGAGAATGGTACATCCTGCGTTAATCTGGGGGGATTAGGATGGGTCGTGTCATATATTGGGGGACTTCATCACATACATCTATCTACCTACTCATTTATTGAGGGAGCCAAAGTAGGTTAGCCCACGGTAGATTAGCCCATATATATTACATACAGAAAAGCAAAGTTAACATCTGATTTTGGTGTGACAAGATCACTAACGGTCGACATAACCACTACCAGATGGCAAGGCAATCATCACTATATCATCCTAATAGCTCACAATTGGTTGGTAGTGCACCGTCGATCGGTAGGTCCACCGTCGGTTGGCAGGGAAATCGCCCATCCAAGAAGGGCCAATGACACAATCGATATGTCGTGAAATCTCTACTCCATAGCCCTACTACCAAAACCCTTCCATATCTCCCATTCATTTTCAGAATTGGTCGACAAGAAACCAGATTCCTATTCGAAAGGGTTAGACGACAAGAGTGATCGGTCGACCATCTAACATCTTCCTCGGGGAAGCACATGCACATCTTGGTCTACCATTCAACAAAAGATCATAAATCAAAGAAGAACAAATACCAATATGAATCAATTACATCATCTACATTCAACAGAGCAGAAGGGAAAAACATAAAAGGAAGGAAAAACAAAAAGAAATTAAAAAGTGGCATAGCAATGGAAGGGAAGAACAAGTTCACGGCTTCCCTTCGAGGAGCATATGATCTATACAAACAAACAGAGATCATTACTATAACTCAGGGGGACAAATCCGCCAAGCGACGAACAATTGGGACGCGTCACCGAGCTTCCACCAGCCCAAGCTAAAAGCACTGTGATTCCATCGAACCTACCGAAAGTCTCTTCTTCTCCTCTTTGGATGCGACTGGCCATGATCCCAACCCGAAGACTACAACAAGTAAAATATGGTACTCGGATTCCCATATGACTCGAGCATTGATGCCATATGACTTGAGTATCATTGCTGGAGTATTGATTGGTCTCCACTACATAAGGCACCCGAGCCCATCGTACCTCCACTAAATAGAGAAAACCACATGCACCTTGACATTTCTGTAGTGGACAACGATCATCCAACACCACCAGGTCGGACCCATTTTTTTGACCAAACCTAATCGGTTCTACACCACTTTGGTGGACAATGATAAGTAATGTGACAACAACCATGATCTGCACCACTCTATAATTGAACCGCCGCGCACTCAAGGTGACGTAACCAAGTAGCCTTTGCAGACCCGGTTATCAAATCGATCTCCATTGCATAGGGCAGTCTAGCCCGTCGCACCACCATAATCGGTAGAACGCCTCGTGCTTTGTTTTTCTCTTTCAGGAAATCGCCACCTAACCAAGTGCAGTATGCAAATCACGAGGACGGATCCAAGCATGACCAACGTTCTATGCTCCTCTCTCTTTAGGTGACCACCATGTAGCCCTTTATGGTCTGCAAGTTGTGAGGACTAATCTGAGCACCCCAGCCGATCAGTACCATCGAGGATGATCGGCCGCCCTAGCACTTGTTCCACATCTAGCCTCCTCTCTTGATGGTCGAATGAAACACTGAAGAAGACAAGTACAATACTATTTAGGTTGAAACACTTATTACTTATGGGTTGTACAGCTTAACCAAACAAAAATGGGAAATTGGGTAAAGGAATTGGGCTGGGGCAGAAACTAAATAAGACTTAGCTGGCCTAATTTAAATAGTAATTTTACAATTATTTTCAGACCTTTATTTATGGGTCATGCTTATAATTTCAGCTTATGATTCTTGAATCATACTTTTATTCATACAACACAAATATATATTTTGGATTACTTTCAGACATTTGATTGATAACTCCATCTCTGATTCTCAAGAGTTCCTAAGTAGCCCAATTACTGATCTCTATGATCAATTAGTCACCTATGCCCCTCAACAACATGTTTTAATATGCATTTCGGCATCTCACATTTGCATATTTACAACCATTATCCAGCTCAGGCTGACTAATCCCGATACAACCATCATTTTTACTAAGAAATACCTGTCACACTACTAGTTGCTACGTGACAATCACATTCTCACTAAATGATGAGCATCACTGCACATGAGTATAATCGCCCCTTGGCACAATTTACCATACATGAATCACATCATGCTCACATTATTAACTATCACACATATGCATCATCATGCACTCATTCACACGCTCATGCACTCATTCACACACTCCGACACCTATTTACTTCCCCTGGGAAGTGTACTCCGATCGAAAATGCTATCACTAGCTACCGATCAAATGCACTAATCGACTTCCTTAGTGAAGCGTGCCCCGATCAACATGCTACCATTAGCTACTGATCGGACCTGCTACTTCACTTCCTCAAGAAAACATGCTCAGATCGGTAAATGATACCACTAGCTACCGATCAGACGCACTACTCGACTTTCTCAGGGAAGCATGCTCCGATTGGTAAACACTATCAGTAGCTACCGATCGAACGTACTGCTTATCATCCTCAAGGAAATGTGCTCTTATCGGAAAATGCTACACTAGATACTGATTAGAAGCACTACATGACTTTCACAGGGAATTGTACTCTGATCGATAAACATTATTAGTAGCTACCGATCAGACCCAACACTTGGCTTTCTCAAGGTAGCGTTCTACGATCGAAAATGCTACCACTAGCTACTAATCAAACATATTACTTGGCTTCCTTAGAGAATCGTGCTCCGATCAGTAAATGCCACTACTAGCTACTAATCAGACACACAACTTGACTTCCTTAGGGAAGTGTTCTTCGATTGGTAAATACTATCACTAGCTACCAATCGAATGCACTACTCGGCTTCCTCAGTAAAGTGTGCTCTAATTGATAAACGCTACTAGTAGCTACCTATCAGACACATTACTCAGTTTACTCAGGGAAGTATGGTCTGATCGGCAAACACGACCACTTGCTACCAATTGAATGCACTACTCAGCTTTCTCAAGGGAGCATGCTCCGATCTGTAAATGCTATCAATAGTTACCAATTGGACGCAATACTCATTTATGAAGATGTGCTCTGATCGGAAATGCTACCACTAGCTACTAATCAAACGCACTACTTGGCTTCTTCAAGGAAGCGTGCTCCGATCTGTTAATGCTATCACTATTTACTGAATGGAAGCAATACTTGACTTCCTGAGTGAAGCATACTCCAATTAGAAAATGCTACAACTAGCTATTGATCAGACACATTGTTTGACTTCCTCAGGGAAGTATACATAAATTAGTAACCGCTACCACTAGCTACCAATCAGACGCACTACTTGACTTCCTCAATGAAGTGTATTATGATTGGAAAATACTACCACTAGCTATCGATCAGACAAACTAGTTGACTTCTTTAAGGAAACGTGCTTTAATCAGAAAATGCTACCACTAACTACCAATCAGGCACACTACTCTGCTTCCTCAAGAAAGCGTGCTCGGATTGGCAAAGATTAACATTAGTTACCAATCAAACACACAACTTAATTTTCTCCAAGAAAAGTACAGTGATCACCAAACACTACCACTAACTACCGATTGAATGCACTACTCCCTTCCTCAGGGAAGCGTGCTTCGATAGGAAAATACTACCACTTTCTACTTATCAAATACATTGCTCACTTCCTCATGAAAGATAATATGATTGACAAACATTATCAATATCTACCGACCGCTTGACTATCTCAAGGAATCATGCTTCTATCGGTAAACGATACCAGTAGCTACCGATCAGACACACTACTCGGATTCCTTAGGAAAACGTGCTATGGCTGGTAAATACTATCAGTAGCTACCGATCAAATGCACTAATCGACTTCCTATAAGAAGTGTGCTTCGATTGGCAAATACTACTACTAGCTATCGATCCGACGCACTACTTTACTTCCTACGGGAAGTGTGCTCCAATGGGCAAATGCTACCACTATTTGTTGATCAAATGCACTACTGGGCTTCCTTAAGGAAGCATGCTCCGATCGACAAAAGCTGCCACTAGCTACTAATCAGACACATTATTCGGCTTCATTAAGGGAGCGTGCTCTGATCAACAAATGCTAGCACTAGCTACCAATCAGACGCATCACTCAAAATTTATTCGACAGGGAAGAATGTTGCAGTTGGAAAATGCTACCTTCTCGACAACACCACCGACAGGCCTCCGCCACCACAAAGCAAAACATCCAATCTTTTCACTCTCACTAACATGGCTCTCACCCCAATGACACTTCCAACAACGAGATGTGAGTTTTCCTATGCACATTTCCTCGATCAAGAACTTGAGAGATAGGAGGTATGCCCCTATTGTTGGTCGACACGTATTGGCTTGATTTACAAGTTCTCGGCCGAGGAAATCCATCTCAGTCAATAGCTTAGAGGACTTATGTTGATGCCATATTGATTGGCCAAGCTAAACCTGGAATGTCACTCGGACCAAGCCCGACTCACCAATCAAGGCCTATCATAACCCAAAAGGCCACTTGGACCAAGACCAAAACCATCACCAAAGTCCATGAAGAAAGTCCATCATGACCCATGTACCAAGCCCCATTGTAGCTCATAACCTAAACCTAAGCCATTCTCTATAAATAGGGAGCCTTCCTCCCTTATAACATAAGCTCCACTCTCTCTAGACTAGAGCTCTCACATTTTTCTACATGCTTAGTCTCCCCTAAGACCGTGGACCTATTGTATCATATACAAACACTATATTATTTGGAGGAACCGTATATATCTCGTGTTTGTTATGTGTGTGTGCAGTCGTCACGGGCCTATTAGGTCCATTTTAGGTTCAATTATAAAGCAATGTTTGAATTTTCGAAATCATGTCTAATCAAAATCAAGTCTAATGTTGGAGACTCAAGGTCTTGTAAAATCGTAAACATTTCAAATGTGAATAGTTTATGGATTGGGTATTTTGTTTGCTTATCAGGATTATGAAGTATGAATTATAAAGCAATGTTCCAATTTTTTGAATATGCAATAGGGTTTGTGAATTACAAAAACATTTTTTTTAAACCAAGAAAACTGAATACCAAACTGACAAACAGTTTTGGTTTAAGAAATTTTTTTCCTCTAAACACCATATGTGATGTACCGAATACCACAGTTTACATGGCTGCAAACCTATACCAACTGTACTGAGTACCAAACTTTCCTTTCAGTTCAGTATGATTGCAAACTTGTACTAACCATATCGAAATTTAAAATTCTCTTTCGATTTTATATGGTTACAAACCTATACCAACTGGTCCAACTTTACCGAATAAAAACCCTAATTCAATAATTGGAATAATTGAAAAAGAATTTACAATAAAAACCAACTGACACTACCTCAACCATCGTTAGTTATCCATCAAATATGTAAATAATATTTCAGTAGCAATTCACTGCATAATAATCAAAGAATCAAGATACATATTGTGGAACCATAAATCATCAAAAAATTATAGAGTTGCCACGTAGCCCATAAATTATATATTGTCCAAATTGCCCATAGTAATGACATTTATGGCTCACAAACACCCACACTTTAAATAGTATATTTATTAGCTCAATATATTATTTAATCGGGTTAAAGTCTCAATGATATTAATATTTTCCTAAATTAATTGTCATTATTCTTAATAATGAACCATTATTATAATTATTAAATAATATATTTAAAAAAAATATTACTAATTACAAAATCAATCGACCTATTAAAATGCTCTGAGACTCACAAGATTTCTCTATAAATAATGAAGCTTATTTCACTTTCAAGGTAAGTCGTTTCATCGCTTCTTAAGCTCTTGTTATTTCTCTCTCAGAGCTGACTTCAGTATCGGAGTGTTCTTGGTCGAATAACCCCCCAAGGCTTCAATCGAGGCAAACGATAGCTTCTTGTTTACTGTTTACTGGTATCAAAGAGACATTTGTGAGTGTGTACGATTTCAGCTTCAACAATTGTTGCTTTCATTGAAAGGCAGATTGAGATATACTCAAGATGAGCTCTTTAGATATTTTATTGTTCATCACTCTTCGTTCGTCATTCATCAACTATATTCAAAGTTCTTGAGAGTTGTTCATTGTTCATTATATTTTTCATCGGTCTTTATACTTTGTTCTTCGTTCATTGACTATGTACAAAGTTCTTGAACGTTGTTCATCATTCATCAGATTGTTTATCGTTCATCATGCTTCATTTGTAGTTCATCGACTACGTTTTAAGTTCTTGAATGATGTTGATCGTTCATCAGATTTGTGCATCGTTCATTATACTTCGTTCATCGTTCATTGACTATGTTCGAAATTCTTGAAAGTTGTTCATCGTTCATCAGATCTTTCCGTTCAATCCACGTGATTCATCATGGTTAGGGCATGATCCATTTGATCATTTGAAGGTAATTTTTAGCCTCTACATGACACGACCCACCCTCAATCCCCCGAGATTAAGGGCTAAGTCATGCTCCCGTCTAACTTACGTGTGACACGAAGGCTAAACCGACGTCCAACCTCCATGTGACACGTAAGTCAAACAAGGGATTCCCAAACGAACCGTTTAAAACTTCCGAACTTCCCAGAGCGCGGAGACTCTACGGTGGATAGTGTGTGTGATGTCTCCGTCTCTCTCGATCAACAGCCCGCACCGCGACAACCTGTAGGGTATCGAAAACACAAAAGACTGTGAGTGGACAAAAATAAATAATGTGTTCTGAAAACAGGTTGTAGAAAAGTACATATACCCTCCAAGAAAAAACCAATGCATACATATGAAAACCTTTTCATAAAACCATTTCATATCTAAAAACCATCAATGAAAACCAGAATCGTTTCTTTCCACAAATCCGCCATTCAAATCTGGGGTCTCAGCCCGAAATCATAAATTCTCATCAGGTATGGGAACTCTGCCCAAAACTCATCAAATCCAAATCATTCGGGCCATTGCCCAAAACATCTGAAAACCAGTGAAAAAAAAACAGTGAAAAAAACAGTGAAAACATCAATCAATCAAGTTGCTGGATCTCAAGTGCGCCCGAGTCTTTAAACTCAAAACACATGCGCATAATCAGGCCTTCCCGGGATATCAATGAGTCTTTAAACTCAAAACACAATCAACAATCAACAGGCCTCGGGGGATATCACAATAATCGTGTCTTTAAACTCAAAACATATCAATCCAGGGTCCTCCCCCTCAATCAACCGAGTCTTTAAACTCAAAACTAGATCCAATCGTTTTCTTTTTCTAGGTCTTTAAACCCAAAACCAGTTTTCAACTGGTCTTTAAACCCCAAAACCAAGTAAAACCCATAGAAAATCCATATCCGAATTCACAATAATGATTCTGTAAGCCGGCATCCGGAACCATTATCCCGAACCCAAATCCCTAATTTCTCTTTCAAGTTTCAAAACTAAATCCGAATCACTTTTCCGAAATTAAATTCCAAAACCGAATCAAGTTTACCCAAATCACATGAACAGGGCTTCAACCAAAAATCATAAATTCTCATCAGGTACTGGAACTCTACCCAAAACTCATCAAATCCAAATCATTCGGGCCATTGCCCAAAACGTCTGAAAACCAGTGAAAAACCAATGAAAAACATCAATCCATCAAGTTGCTGGATCTCAAGTGCGCCCGAGTTTTTAAACTCAAAACACATGCGCATAATCAGGCCTTCCCGGGATCTCAACGAGTCTTTAAACTCAAAATACAATCAACAGGCCTCGGGGGATATCACAATAACCGAGTCTTTAAACTCAAAACATATCAATCCAGGGCCCTCCCTCGTCAATCAACCGAGTCTTTAAACTCAAAACTAGATCAAGCCGTTTTCTTTTTCCGGGTCTTTAAACCCAAAACCAGTTTTCAACGGGTCTTTTAACCCAAAACCAAGTAAAAACCATAGAAAATCCATATCCGAATTCTCAATATTGATTTCGTAAGCCGACATCTGGAACCATCATCCTGAACCCAAATCCAGAATTTCTCTTTCAAGTTTCAAAACCAAATCCGAATCACTTTTCCAAAATTCAATTCCAAAATCGAATCACGTTTACCTAAATCACATGAACATGGATTCAAACCGGAAATCACTTTCCAAAATCCTTCGTAAATCATTGAATCAAATCATATTTAAAATCCCAAAATCAAATCATTAAAACCATGATCAAATCACAACATAAATCAGAAACTCGTAAAACGTACAAATACGTAATAATCTCGAAATACGTGCAAAACCATAAATCATCAAGATCATGATCATAAACATAGAATCACGTATAAAAAACATATAAAAAATTTATGCATGAATCATAAGTTAGAAAGCAAAGTCCACTCACAGACCGTTTACAGCGCTGCCTCGATATGCATGCACTTACGCCGTTTCCAGCCAATCCACTATCACCGGCTTTCCCAAATTTTTAACTATTTTTAACCGAGCCCTAAAACCTTCGGGCATCCCGAAAACTATCGAGACGATGTCCGATTGACTCAAAACCGGTGCCAAAATGTTCGTTACATCAAATAATTTAAAAGTCATGTTGGAACCATCCTCAAAAACCATGCCATACACCCACCCGCGCCACCCAAAGGGGCTGCTCATGGGCCTCACGCGCCGTAGTACAATCATCGTCTTCCTCAGGTCGACCCGGTTCAGACCGGGTCAGACCGGCCTTCTGCAACTCGAACTTGCGCTCACGGTTTTCTCTCCTTTTTCCACCTTTTTCACTCCTTTCAAGCCTAAAAGCTTCGTCCTAAACTCTACAAGTGATCTATCTATTAAAACCATGAAATAAGGACCTGAAATATACCTTCCAAATCGAAGAAGAAAACCAGAGAGTTCCTCCTCTGTGGCCTCGTCATTCTGGCCATCCCCAGCCGTGATTTCAGCTCCAAACGTTCCCTAGGACCTCCAAAAAACAACTCCCAATTAACACAATTGATTCTCAACGGTTAAATCGCAAGTTACCATTTTTTGAGGGAACTTACCATTTTTGGAGTTCCACAGCCGCCGTCCACGACAAGCCTTAAGCTTGGCCCTACTCGACTCATTTGACCTTTCTAAGCCTCCTCCTTATCATCAAAATAATCATCTCGTCCCCAAAAGTCCAATTTCCATTGGGACAAAAACAGAGCAGTTACGAAAATTGCCATCGTCGAGCTTCGCCGTGGCCACCAGGTGACTCTCCACATCGTCAAGTTCATCTTTGATTCCCACAAAAAGTGCACGAGATAGGATTTGAGGGATGTTGGGATGTCACGATTTCCTGGCCTCTGTTTTTCCCAGTTTAGGACCACCGTCCACGGCAGCTTCTCACGGTGGCACCACCTGTTTCATTCCTTCCTAACTCTCACTTTCATTCATCCAGCTGAAGAGATAGATAAAGGGTTGAAGGAATTGTCTGAGTGGATTCCTCACGGTTAACACTCACTATGTTCTAGTCTCTCCAACCTGTGCACAAACCCAGTTCCTTTTTTAAAAACCCGAGTGAGACAAGTGTGAGATACGGTGAGGAGCTTCCACCACCATCCAGAAGGGGCCAAATGTCCAAAATCCTGTGGACACACACATCCTTATACAGCCAAGTGTCCTCATCCTACTGGGCATAGATCCCTAGGCAGCAAAAGACCAAATTTCCCTTACCTTTAAAAATTACCATTTTGCCCCTCAAGTTCCTAGACCTGTAACTCTGTCGCTCGACCTCCAATTAACGCATACCGCCTGTCGTTGTATTCAGGAGATCGAGACCTACCTAACGGTCCTTGAAATACGTGACAAACACCTGTCGTAGAAAAAGTCAACAAATTGCCCTTTTTCAACTAAAGTACCAAAATACCCCAAACTTCCGAACGTCACAACTTCCTCCTCAGATGTCGGAAGCGGACGTGCCACCTTTCTATGAACTTGTGACATTTCGAACTACGTCACAGTCATCGGTCAAAGTCCATTTGACCGCCCGAATGAAAAATCAACCGTTCGCCCAATTCCAAGGGCGAAACTGCCATTTCGCACCGTCCGTCCGAGATCCCCCAACTAATCACCAATTAACTTCACTAATCCATCATTAACCACTAATCTAATCCCGATGTCCACGACGGGTCGTTACAATCTTCCCCCCTTAAAAGAATTTCGTCCCCGAAATTTTGAATCGCATACGTGTAATAACCCGTACCTTCAGGAAGGGTACAAATGTAATTTTGTAAAAGATTTGTATAAAAGCACGATTTTGCCCTTGTGAATAGTGTGTCAAAAGTTGACTTTTTGATTTGCAGTGTAACACCCCGGAAATTCGAGGATTTCCATATTGAAATTTAATGTGTGATTTGACGAATTTACCCCTATGAATGGTATGGTCAAATGTTGACTTTTTGATTGATGAACTGAATGGACCTTGACCTATGACCGTGACGTAGTTCGGGACATCACGAGTTCATAGACAGGTGGCACGTCCAATTCGGACGATCAGGGTAAAAGTTATGACTATCGGAAGTTCAGGGGCATTACCGTAATTTGGACTCTCGGGGGAAAATGATTGACTTTTCTTTTGACAACTAATTTTCAGTTGACTCAAGGACCGTTGGGTAGGCCTCGACGTCCTGAGTCCGTAGACAGGCGGCACGCCGAAATCGGACTTCGTACGAGGAAGTTATGGTCAGAAACGTGAATTCGAGAAGTTCGTGTCTCGGTTTTCGTGTCGAATATTAAATTCAGGAAATCTGATTGGAGGACATCTGGTGAGTGACAAGTGTCACTCACCCATTGGCTAGATTGGATCAGATCCACTATTGGATTAATTATCATTTAAATCTGCTTTAAATTACAGCCCTTAGATCTGAAATCCTTTGATTTGATCTCAGCCTTTGATCTCATTCTGAGATTTAATCCTGGCCCTTGATTCATTTTCCTATTCAGTATTAAAAGTCCATAAGTTCATGCACCCATGTGTTCATTCCCTTAAACCGTGTGTGCGATTTCTCCCTGGAACCAGCCCATCAGCCACCACCACTCAACCCCACACCTCAGACAACCAGCAGCCACACCCCTGACGCCGGCCACCGCTCCACGGCCACCCTGCACGGCGGCATCCTTCCAAACCCGTGAAGGAAACCCGCGGAACCCAAGTCACCAAACCATCCCAACCTTTGATCTAGGCCTGGAACCAACGTGCGGTTGTGACCACCGTGACTACTGGACGGCAAGGAGCTGACCCTGACAGTGTACGGCGGCGACACGGCGGCGTTCGGACGTTAAACCCGTAGGTAACCATTTTCCTTCCCGGCTTCAAAACACCTGATTGTGACGTTGACATCATTGAGTTGTTGTTAGGACTCGTCTAGGTGACCTTGACGACCATTTTGGAACTAGGACCAGGGCTGAACAACCGTCGACTCACCGGGAAGGATTACCAGAACCGGCAACCAAGCTTCCCGTCGAGTCTCAGGTAACCTCCTAGACCTAAAACCTAATTCTAATTACATAGAACCAATCTAGGGACTAGGACGAGTATTTAGGAATTGAAAGGACTGAAAATGACCCAGAAATGAAGGAATGGCAACCGGGTCTCAATCGCGGGTCTGATCGACCCGAGTTGCAGGAAAACGGGTCAACCCGTCTGATGACAGTGGTGCTGACGTGGCACCCTGTCAGTCTGTCAGATGACGTGGACCAACCGTGAGCCGACACGTGTCACATGTCAGTGCACAGTCAGCACTGACATGTCAGTGACGTGGACCAGTCAGGGACTGCCACGTGTCACTGACATGTCAGTGACGTGGACCAGTGCCGTGCTGACACGTGGCACATGTCAGATCTGACACGTGGTCTGACAGATCAGTGAGGTGGACCAATCAGATGTTGACACGTGGCACCTGTCAGAGTCTGACATGTCAGACCTGACAGCTGTCAGATGACGTCAGCATGACGTCATGCTGACGTCAGCAGTGACATCAGCGATGACGTCAGCAGGACTGTTCCACCGTTGACCGCCGCGTTGACCGGCGCGTGGGGGCGCGTGTGAACAGTGTTTTTGGTGGGACCACCACCATTCTTTAGGTTTCGACGATCCGGATCCAATGGCGGTGGTTTCGGGTCGATCGGAGATCTTTAAGTTGGTCAAAATAAGGTTTATTGCCTTGGAAAGCGCGTTCGGGCGGCTTTCCCGGGTCGGTTTCGACCTAGACTTTCATGGTTGAATGTTGGGGGTTTAATTTGACCTTTACGAATACTTGGATTTGACAGGGATTGTACATTTGTACCAGGACGAGGGTACGTTCGGTTTCTAGCAGGATTGTACTGTGAGTGGGCCATTTTCTTAAACCCTTGTGTGCATAAATGTTTTCTGGTTTTATTATACTTATTCACATGCTAAAACAATGATGGTTTTGATGATATGAAAAATATGGTTATGGCACGTTTCACGGTATTTGGGCTTGAGACCCGTCCGATGAAACTGAATGATTGGTTCGGATTCTACCTATGTATATATATGTTTGCATGTGGATATCAATAAAATGTATTTGTTACTGCACTGTATAAATCCTTCCATATTATATTGTCTCCTCCGGATGAGGTACCCCGGAGAGGTCACGGACGTCTAGTACGTCCAGCGTCTATGACGCTAAGCATCGGGGATGCTGTACCCGAACGGGGTTCGGGGAATGAACTCGGAAAGTGAGACCCGAGTGGCACGCGTAGCCTTGTGATTGTGACCTATTGGACGTCAGGGACGTCAGACATCAGGGATGTCGGGATTGGAGTGTATAGTGCAGCAACTAAAATTATGGTTATGGTTTTGTTATATGCCTTATGGTTCATATTATATGGTTTATGATTTTGGAATTATGGTGCACGCATGTTTGGAAAACGGAGGGGTAAATTATACGTTTTACTTATCAAACGATTTCATAAACTTGAGTTTCGGTCCACTCACCCTTTAATGTTTTTGATAACCCCTCCAGGTCGGGAAACTGAGGTAGAGGAGGAACCAGAGGCTGAGGCATAGATCTACTTCTGCGTACCTGAACCCCTGCTGGGCGGTGTACCCGCAGGATTACTTTAGAGTCGTGCTCGCAAATTTGTAATTTTGGATTATATCCCTTGTCTGACATTCGTTTAATTCAGATTTTATGTATGACTTTAATTTGGTTATTTATGCTTTTAAATGTTTTGAGGTTAAAATTGGTATGAATTATTGGGTGTCAGACGGGAGCAGGGCACGTCCCCTTGTGGTCCCTGTGGGATCGGGGCGGGTCCTGTCAGCTTGGTATCAGAGCACTAGGTTGTGGTCAGTACTAGGGTATTGGTCTGTATGCTAGACTAGCGATTAGTACTAGTTACTTTTCGACTTTTAAGAATATTGTTTTCTGATCTATGCCTCTTGACAGTTGGTTATGCCTCCTAGGAGAATTCCGCATACTCGAACGGACGAGGATCTAGAAAGAGAGATGGAATGCGCGAGCATCGAAATGGCTCAACGTTTGGGAGCCACTCCTTTCTGCGGGGGATCAAACCCCGAGGATGCTCACGACTGGATCACCAAGTGGGAGAGGATCTTCTCGGTGATGCACTGCCCTCCGGGCGAACGAGTGACTCTGGCGGCCTTCTTACTGGAGGGAGGAGCCTACCAGTGGTGGCATGGACTCGAAATGTCCGGGTGGTCTGTCCATACCACTACCTGGGAAGCTTTTCGTTCCAGGTTTCTGGACCAGTACTACCCGCGATCCTTTCGCGCGGCGCGGGAGGCGGAATTCCTGCGGCTGGAGCAGGGTGACATGTCTGTTTCAGACTACGAGCAAACATTCGGGAGACTTTCCCGGTTCGCTGCCTCATTCGTAAGCACGGAGGAGGACAAATGCCAGCGGTTTGAGCTTGGACTCCGAGGGGAGATCCGGGCCAGTGTGACTGCTACCACTCATGCTTCTCTGAGGGATATGGTCGACGCAGCGGTGCGTGTCGAGGCCAGTCTGGCGGCACACCAATCACGACAACCTTCGGGGGAGGGGCGACGTCAGGATCGCCCACATCATGGGCCATCAGGCCGGAAGAACAACAGGGGAGGGAGCTACAGGGGAGCACCCTCATCCTTCAAGGGTCGTGGCTGGTCGGGTCAACGTGGAGGCTCTCAGGGCAGAGGATCTGGACACAATTCTGGGCAGCACTCATCTTGGAGTGGTGCATCTGGTGGGCATTCGGGCAGGCCAAGGCCAGTAACTTGTTTTGCTTGCGGAGAGGAAGGCCACTATGCCTGCGATTGTCCGCAGTTGTCCAAAAACAACGACGCTGGGGGCTCGAGTGTGGTGCAGAGCACGGCGTCCCACACTAACGGAGGTCGCGGTCAGGGAGGTGACCGTGGTGCTGGACGTGGCGCGCGCGGGCGCGGACGGAACGGAGGGCCGAGGGCCCAAGTGTTTGCAATGACCCAGCAGCAGGCGAGGACTGCTCCAGGCGTGGTCACAGGTACACTACATATCTTTAATTTTCTTGTACGTGTATTAATGGATGCGGGGGCTACACATTCTTTTATTTCGAAGAGTTGTGCTGGTTTGCTTGATTGTGTGGTATCAGCCTTAGATTGCGAAATGGGTGTTGGCACCCCGATGGGTACCGTGTACCTTGTGAATCAGGTGATTCGGAGGTGCCCGGTAAGAATTGAGGATGTGGATTTACCAGCAGACTTAATTATTCTGGATATCCACGACTTCGATATAATCCTAGGGATGGATTGGCTGTCGGAGCACGGATCGCTCATCGACTGCTGTAGCAAGCAAGTAATTTTGCGGAGCCCGGGTTTGCCGGAAGTTATCTTTCAGGGGGAACGTGATGGTTCGCCTCCTGAAGTGATTTCGTCACTTACTGCTACCAAACTTCTACGGAAGGGATGCCAGGGCTATCTGGCGCATGTCGTGTCGGAACGGGTCGATACTCCGGTTATCGACGAAATACCGGTGGTCTGTGAGTTTCCGGACGTATTCCCGGAAGACTTACCTGGATTGCCACCATCGCGGGAGATTGAGTTTACTATTGAACTACTCCCGGGTACCCGACCTATATCCCAGGCACCATACCGGATGGCGCCGGCCGAGTTACGGGAACTCAAGACTCAATTGCAGGAGTTGGTAGATTTGGGATATGTCCGACCGAGCACTTCACCGTGGGGAGCACCGGTGTTGTTCGTGAAGAAGAAAGAAGGAAGTCTCCGTTTATGTATTGATTATCGACAACTCAACAAGGTGACATTGAGGAACCAGTATCCTCTACCCAGGATTGATGACCTTTTCGACCAGTTGCGGGGAGCTCAGTGCTTCTCGAAAATTGATTTGCGGTCTGGGTATCACCAACTGAGGATTTCGGAGGAGGATATTCCGAAAACTGCTTTCCGAACCCGCTACGGGCACTACGAGTTCCTTGTTATGCCATTTGGTTTGACGAATGCTCCAGCAGCATTCATGGATCTGATGAACCGGGTCTTCCGACCCTACCTGGATAAGTTCGTGATTGTGTTCATCGACGATATTTTGGTATACTCGAGGAGTGCCCGTGCACATGAAGAACATCTACGGTTGGTCTTGGAGAAACTGAGACAAGAACAATTGTATGCCAAGCTGAGCAAGTGTCAGTTTTGGCTGAGCAGTATTGGTTTTCTGGGACACGTGATATCGACGGATGGGATTTGCGTGGATCCCCAGAAAACAGAAGCGGTGACCAACTGGGCTAGACCGACAACGGTGACCGAGGTGCGGAGTTTCGTCGGATTAGCAGGTTACTACCGGAGATTCGTGGAGGGTTTCTCCAAAATTGCTGCACCATTGACTCGTCTGACTCGGAAAGGAGTAAAGTTTATCTGGGACGAGCAGTGCGATCGGAGCTTTCAAGAGTTGAAGGATCGATTGACCACTGCGCCTGTCCTTGCATTGCCGGACGACAGTGGAGAGTTTGTAGTTTTCAGTGATGCTTCACTGCAAGGTCTGGGCTGCGTGTTGATGCAAACTGGCAAGGTTATCGCCTATGCATCCCGGCAGCTGAAGACTCATGAGTTGAACTACCCTACCCATGATTTGGAGTTGGCGGCGGTGGTTCATGCTCTCAAAATCTGGAGACATTATCTATTCGGCGCAACGTGTCGGATTTACACCGACCACCAGAGTCTTAAGTACTTATTCACTCAGAAGGAGCTCAACATGAGACAACGGAGATGGTTGGAGCTACTGAAGGACTATGACTGTACGATCGAGTACCATCCGGGTAAGGCCAATGTGGTGGCGGATGCACTCAGCAGGAAATCAGCAGGAACTATTGCACACCTTGGGATGGTGTATCTTCCCTTGCTGGTGGAACTCCGGAAGGCGGGAGTTATTTTGGGTACTGACGAGCATGGAGCTTTGTTGGCCAGCTTCCATGTGCGACCAGTACTGATTGATCGGATCATTGAAGCACAACTGCAGGATCCGATACTCTGTATTTACAGAATTGAGGTCGATGCAGATGGGAGACAGGATTTTTCCATCCGGGACGATGGAGCACTGGTGAAATTGGGCCGTTTGTGCGTACCTGCAGTGGCAGAGTTACGGGCCGAGATACTTGAGGAGGCCCACAGTTCGGCCTATGCTATGCATCCGGGAGGTACAAAGATGTACCGTACCCTCCGGAACCATTATTGGTGGCCAGGAATGAAGAAGGATATTGCTGAGTTCGTGGGCAAATGCTTAACCTGTCAGCAGGTTAAGGCGGAACGGCAGAGACCGTATGGGGCTATGCAGCCACTTCCGATTCCTGAGTGGAAGTGGGATCACATCACCATGGACTTCGTCTTTAAATTACCGAGGACTCAGAGTGGAGTGGACGGAGTATGGGTGATCGTGGATCGGTTAACCAAATCAGCCCATTTTCTGCCAGTTCAGGAAACCTATAAACCTAACCGACTGGCTCAGTTGTTTGTGAAGGAAATCATACGATTGCATGGTACGCCGGAATCGATCGTGTCCGATCGTGATCCGCGTTTCACTTCCAGGTTCTGGCGGAGTTTGCAAGCTACTTTGGGAACAAACCTACGTTTCAGTACTGCTTTCCATCCACAGACCGATGGACAGTCTGAGAGAACCATTCAAACCCTGGAGGACATGATGAGGTCATGTGTACTACAGTTTCAAGACTCTTGGGATACTCATTTGCCATTGATGGAATTCGCTTACAACAACAGCTATCAGGCAAGCATCGGGATGGCACCTTATGAGGCACTGTATGGCCGACAGTGCAGGACACCTATCTGCTGGACGGAGGTAGGGGAGCGAGCGGCTGTAGGGCCAGAGATAATGGACTTAACCATGGAAACTGTTCGCGTGATCAAGGAAAGATTGAAGGTGGCACAGGATCGCCAGAAGAGTTATGCCGACCGACGGATTCGAGACTTGGAGTTTGAAGTGGGAGATTTTGTCTTCCTGAAGTTGTCTCCGTGGAAAGGGATTATCCGTTTTGGCCGACGGGGGAAACTGAGTCCGCGTTTTATCGGACCTTATGAGATTGTGGAGAGAATTGGCAGAGTTGCATACAGATTGGCACTACCCCCAGAACTATCAAGAGTTCACGATGTTTTCCACGTATCGATGTTGCGGATGTACGTACGAGATGCTTCTCATGTACTTGGGGAACAACCTGTCGAACTACGGGAGGATTTGAGCTTTGAAGAACAACCAGTACAGATCTTGGATCGGAAGGACAAGGTACTACGACGGAAGACGATCCCTCTCGTGAAGATTCTCTGGAGAAACCAGAACGTGGAAGAAGCCACATGGGAGCCTGAGGCTCAGATGCGAGAACATTTTCCTCATTTATTTCTTTGAAATTTCGGGACGAAATTTCTTAAGGGGGGAAGGTTGTAACACCCCGGAAATTCGAGGATTTCCATATTGAAATTTAATGTGTGATTTGACGATTTTACCCCTGTGAATGGTATGGTCAAATGTTGACTTTTTGATTGATGAACTGAATGGACCTTGACCTATGACCGTGACGTAGTTCGGGACATCACGAGTTCATAGACAGGTGGCACGTCCAATTCGGACGATCAGGGTAAAAGTTATGACTATCGGAAGTTCAGGGGCATTACCGTAATTTGGACTCTCGGGGGAAAATGATTGACTTTTCTTTTGACAACTAATTTTCAGTTGACTCAAGGACCGTTGGGTAGGCCTCGACGTCCTGAGTCCGTAGACAGGCGGCACGCCGAAATCGGACTTCGTACGAGGAAGTTATGGTCAGAAACGTGAATTCGGGAAGTTCGTGTCTCGGTTTTCGTGTCGAATATTAAATTCAGGAAATCTGATTGGAGGACATCTGGTGAGTGACAAGTGTCACTCACCCATTGGCTAGATTGGATCAGATCCACTATTGGATTAATTATCATTTAAATCTGCTTTAAATTACAGCCCTTAGATCTGAAATCCTTTGATTTGATCTCAGCCTTTGATCTCATTCTGTGATTTAATCCTGGCCCTTGATTCATTTTCCTATTCAGTATTAAAAGTCCATGAGTTCATGCACCCATGTGTTCATTCCCTTAAACCGTGTGTGCGATTTCTCCCTGGAACCAGCCCATCAGCCACCACCACTCAACCCCACACCTTAGACAACCAGCAGCCACACCCCTGACGCCGGCCACCGCTCCACGGCCACCCTGCACGGCGGCATCCTTCCAAACCCGTGAAGGAAACCCGCGGAACCCAAGTCACCAAACCATCCCAACCTTTGATCTAGGCCTGGAACCAACGTGCGGTTGTGACCACCGTGACTACTGGACGGCAAGGAGCTGACCCTGACAGTGTACGGCGGCGACACGGCGGCGTTCGGACGTTAAACCCGTAGGTAACCATTTTCCTTCCCGGCTTCAAAACACCTGATTGTGACGTTGACATCATTGAGTTGTTGTTAGGACTCGTCTAGGTGACCTTGACGACCATTTTGGAACCAAGACCAGGGCTGAACAACCGTCGACTCACCGGGAAGGATTACCAGAACCGGCAACCAAGCTTCCCGTCGAGTCTCAGGTAACCTCCTAGACCTAAAACCTAATTCTAATTACATAGAACCAATCTAGGGACTAGGACGAGTATTTAGGAATTGAAAGGACTGAAAATGACCCAGAAATGAAGGAATGGCAACCGGGTCTCGATCGCGGGTCTGATCGACCCGAGTTGCAGGAAAACGGGTCAACCCGTCTGATGACAGTGGTGCTGACGTGGCACCCTGTCAGTCTGTCAGATGACGTGGACCAACCGTGAGCCGACACGTGTCACATGTCAGTGCACAGTCAGCACTGACATGTCAGTGACGTGGACCAGTCAGGGACTGCCACGTGTCACTGACATGTCAGTGACGTGGACCAGTGCCGTGCTGACACGTGGCACATGTCAGATCTGACACGTGGTCTGACAGATCAGTGAGGTGGACCAATCAGATGTTGACACGTGGCACCTGTCAGAGTCTGACATGTCAGACCTGACAGCTGTCAGATGACGTCAGCATGACGTCATGCTGACGTCAGCAGTGACGTCATGCTGACGTCAGCAGTGACGTCAGCGATGACGTCAGCAGGACTGTTCCACCGTTGACCGCCGCGTTGACCGGCGCGTGGGGGCGCGTGTGAACAGTGTTTTTGGTGGGACCACCACCATTCTTTAGGTTTCGACGATCCGGATCCAATGGCGGTGGTTTCGGGTCGATCGGAGATCTTTAAGTTGGTCAAAATAAGGTTTATTGCCTTGGAAAGCGCGTTCGGGCGGCTTTCCCGGGTCGGTTTCGACCTAGACTTTCATGGTTGAATGTTGGGGGTTTAATTTGACCTTTACGAATACTTGGATTTGACAGGGATTGTACATTTGTACCAGGACGAGGGTACGTTCGGTTTCTAGCAGGATTGTACTGTGAGTGGGCCATTTTCTTAAACCCTTGTGTGCATAAATGTTTTCTGGTTTTATTATACTTATTCACATGCTAAAACAATGATGGTTTTGATGATATGAAAAATATGGTTATGGCACGTTTCACGGTATTTGGGCTTGAGACCCGTCCGATGAAACTGAATGATTGGTTCGGATTCTACCTATGTATATATATGTTTGCATGTGGATATCAATAAAATGTATTTGTTACTGCACTGTATAAATCCTTCCATATTATATTGTCTCCTCCGGATGAGGTACCCCGGAGAGGTCACGGACGTCTAGTACGTCCAGCGTCTATGACGCTAAGCATCGGGGATGCTGTACCCGAACGGGGTTCGGGGAATGAACTCGGAAAGTGAGACCCGAGTGGCACGCGTAGCCTTGTGATTGTGACCTATTGGACGTCAGGGACGTCAGACATCAGGGATGTCGGGATTGGAGTGTATAGTGCAGCAACTAAAATTATGGTTATGGTTTTGTTATATGCCTTATGGTTCATATTATATGGTTTATGATTTTGGAATTATGGTGCACGCATGTTTGGAAAACGGAGGGGTAAATTATACGTTTTACTTATCAAACGATTTCATAAACTTGAGTTTCGGTCCACTCACCCTTTAATGTTTTTGATAACCCCTCCAGGTCGGGAAACTGAGGTAGAGGAGGAACCAGAGGCTGAGGCATAGATCTACTTCTGCGTACCTGAACCCCTGCTGGGCGGTGTACCCGCAGGATTACTTTAGAGTCGTGCTCGCAAATTTGTAATTTTGGATTATATCCCTTGTCTGACATTCGTTTAATTCGGATTTTATGTATGACTTTAATTTGGTTATTTATGCTTTTAAATGTTTTGAGGTTAAAATTGGTATGAATTATTGGGTGTCAGACGGGAGCAGGGCACGTCCCCTTGTGGTCCCTGTGGGATCGGGGCGGGTCCTGTCATGCAGGTTGAATGAGCGTTGACCATTGACCATGACGTAGATTAGGACGTCACGAGTCCGTAGACAGGTGGCATGTCCGATTTCGACAATCGGAGAAAAAGTTATGACGTTCGGAAGATTGAGGGCAATTTTGGCTAAATAGAGGAAAATGTTGACTTTTTATTGGACTTTTGATTTTCACGTAGACCGAGGACCATTAGATAGCTCTCGACGTCCTGAGTACAACGACAGGCGGCACGCTATCATCGGACGTCGGACGGATTAATTAGGGTCTAGGAAGTTGAAGGGTAAAATGGTAATTTTAATTCTAGGGGCATTTTGGTCTTTTCTCCTTAGGGCCAATCAGATAAGGACAGTTGCATTAGTGGGATTGGATATTTTGTGTTTTGGTCCATGGGAAATTGGACACGTGGAAGTGACCTAGAGGTTTCTAGGTTGATTAATCTAGACACGGGTATATGTTGCACGATTTTAAACCGTGCATTGGTTCGAAGAATAGAAAAACAGAGAGGTGAGGTGGTGAAGGTTCTTGATTGAGTAAGTGAGTGTGTGAGGTTTTTGTACTTTGTGAGAGTGTTAGAGAGAAGAAGGAGAAACTGGTGAGTGATTGGAAGTGGAATCGTGCACGAAATCACGGTGGTTGTGAGGTTCGATTTTTCAGGGAAACAGAGAGGGCCGTGGAAATTGGTGGTGGTTGTCCCGTGTGTCGATCCAATCCAGGCTGAGAGGGAGCTAGGACGGCTGTGGGAAACCCAGTGGACACCGAGATGCACGGCGGTGCGAGCGGCGGAGGAAAAATCAACGGTAAGCTCAAAATCCCCTGTTTTTCCCGTTTTGCTCATTTCAAAAGTCGCGGCTTTTGGGACTGAGTCGAGGGATTTGGTGAGTGGTGTGAGACTCAGGAGGTTCCTAGGAGTCGTCTAAGGTGGTTTCCGTGCCGGGGGAGTGTCTGGGTGGCCGGGAACCGAAATAGGGGTTTCGGGCTGTTTTGTTTCGAGGTTGAGGACGACGGGTTAGAGGCTAGGATTTCTAGATTTTAGGACTGGAAATGATTGCTGGGAATTGGTCAAAACTTTTGGGATTGGAATGGTTGAAAATGATGGAGGAATGGCAGAGAACCGGGTACGCCGGTTCAGACCGGTTCACCCATTGAAGACGACGATGAACAATGCACTGGTGCAGGCGCGTGAGGCCCACGCGCAGCCACTTTGGGCGGAGCGTGGGGGCACGTGGGGAGGATTCTGAGGAACCTTCCAACATGGCTTTAAGTCTAAATGTTATAACGAACCTATTGGGACAGGTTTCGGGATAATCGGACGTCGTTTCGGGTTAGTTCAAGGATCCGGACGGTTTAGGGTTTAAAGTTAAATTACGTTAAAATTCCCGGAAAATTGGGCAAATTAGGTTTAGCGTATTGGATGTATTTGTGACCCTATTTTGTGACTATTGACAGGACGAGAGACGCCTGAGACGGTTGAGGAGCGCACGGCGCGCGATTGACACTTTCAGACTCGTGAGTGGACTTCTTTTTTCTTTTAATGAGCATGCCAAACTGATTTGATTTATGTTTTAAGATTTTAAGTATGTTTTTATGTTTTTACTGATGTTATATGTGGTTTATCTACTTGCACATTTTTTGAGACATTTTTCGGGTTTAGCACGTTTTTCGAGAAAAAGCTTGATTTCTGATTTTGATGCTATGCTTTTGGGAGTTCAATCTATAAGTGTTTTCCGATGGTTATAAATGGATTTTGAGACATGATTTTGGTAATCACAATTTTGGTTTTAAAATCGAATTTCGAGAATCGAGATTTGGTTTTAAAGTGAAAAGTGGGAGTCCGGATTTGGGTTCGGAATGACGGTTCTGGACGCCGGAAGGGCATCGAACCAGTGATTTCGGATTCGGATTTGGATATGGATTTTATAAATGGTTTTCAAATGGTTTTGGATTGGATTTGCTGGATCTGGATATTGGGTTTAAAGACTCGGATTACATTTGAGGCCTGGATTGAGTTTAAAGACTCGGGAGTTTAAAGACTCAGATATTTACGATATTACCCCCGTAGGCCTGTTGAGTTTAAAGACTTGGGAGTTTAAAGACTCGGATTACATTTGAGGCCTGGATTGAGTTTAAAGACTCGGATAGACCCAGCAGGTTTGATCGGACTTTGACATTAGTGGATTTGGTTTTTATGATACGATCTTAGCATATTTGTTATACCGTTTTATGTTGTGGTTTTCTGATACTTCGTTAGGCATGCATACTTTATTTTAAAATGGAGGGAAAAATCTTGTTGTTTTCTTAAAGCTCTGTTGTTCTTAAATCGTGTTTTGAACTTTTAATTCTCTTTAGTCCACTCACATTTTTCTGGTTTTAATTTACCCTCCAGGTCGTGGTGATAGCGTTGGGGTGAACGTTGAGGTAGGGACCGAGGCATAGGGCTTTACGACGTTCTTCCATTGCGAGATTAGCCTAGTAGGACTTTTGTGCCTGTTTTGTATAACTCTATGCTCTGTGTTACGATTGTATTACATTTTCTCCCTTGTCTGATAGTTATGCTTATGGTTATGTTGCGGTTCTTTTGGTACTTTAAGTGTGATTGTCAGACGGGAGCAGGGTTCATCCCGGATATCGAGGTGATATTTGGGATGGGTCCTGACAGTACGTCCGTAACTTACAGGGGGAATCCAACTGTTCTCTTACCTGGGACTCCTACCCGGTGTCCATCACCTGCTAATCCAACTTATCTTGACAGTTCCTAAACTTTCACTCCAACTCGGCCAAGCGAACCAACTCATCCAACTTCCAATCCATCTGACGATCATTCTCACTGAGGTCAACACATTCCAACTCGTACCCGAGACACCTCTAACGTCGCACCAGCCGACACTCAAGGGTCTTCCAACACTAGGTACACCACAACACTACTGCTATCAGTCTCATCATCCTTGATCCTTTTTTTTCGGCAAGTGTACCTCGTACCAATACTGCAGTACATCGTGCGAGTTTGCCTTCAATAGGCACAATTCGCAAGTACACCAATTCACAAGATGTATCCACCGACCTTGGTACGCCAATGCATCAATACCCATTCGAGGATCCATATTACTTCCGTCTGCGATCCGCGCCGACCTCACCGGAGTCACAACGTACTCGCCTATACCCCTAATTCAACCAATCATCTCACTAGTGGTTCCACTAACCACCAACACAGTCAACCTGTGGAAACACCATCCATATTCCATACTATCTCTCTATAACTGGACCCTATCATAAACCGATTTTAATCGTGATTAAACATCTCAATGTCAGGGTCCCACCAGCCACTCATGGCTCTGAGCGTCCAGCTCACAACAGTACCGACTCCTACCAATCAGTCAGATCACTCTGAGCCAGTCCACATGCTCAATCCAACAAGCATCTTAGACTTACGCCGATTCATCAAGATAATCACAACATACCTCGGAACTAGGCCGATCACCAACTTCTTACCAGAACATCACGATGCACGTCCAATCGCATCGAAACACATCTTAAGTACATGCACTAATCACAACCAACCAGAATCACGGTGCATACCACCAAACACATTCAACAACAACCCTACGAACTTGAATAAAACAAAGATATTTAAGAATTCCTCAACACAACTCATAGTGTACATCCTCATGTACTTCCAACGACAACCTTCGATAAGTCCACTATTCAACCACATCGGCATCAGCCGAGCTCTACTATGCCCAAAGTCCATCCAACAATACCATAGTGTACCTGTCACCCTCACAATGTATCTCCAGGGCACAATGTATCTCCAGGGCACACAACATCCTCATAACCATACTGATTACCACCTGACGGCGAGCCAATCGTGCTTTACTTTTGCAGTCCGTCATTCCAATCCTACCTCTAGGCTAAACTACACGTCTTCCAGGGAAGTCCAATTCGAGTCCCTTCCGAGTCTCCCGGTCTCCTGGGTCTCCCGACCAATGTGAAATCCAATCGCATCTCAACTATGAATACAGGGCAGACCCAGTACCAGATCTAAGTCCAATATCCATACGTATGCGAGAGGGACCGCACACGTCCTGCACAACTCTAAGATGGTCAAGATATGCAACCTATGTCTCACATACCATCCTCCTGATCCACAACAACTCAATTCTGAGCCAGAAACGATCCAATCCTGATCCACTCCTTCCTAAGTGAATCCTGCTTACTGTGTATCAGACCACAGCATTGAATCAAATCGATCAAGAAGACCACACGTCTAAAGTCACGTCTAGATTGTAGGTTTTCTTCAATAATATCATATCGATCAGTTAGTCTTTCCTTCTCCGCTTCCTTCCGTCATCCTTCAACGGAACACACAATTGTCCTCAACCATGTCATCACAAGTTATCCTACCTTAATCCATCTCAACACAATCCCATGACACTCGCCACCCAGGCCACGCCTGGCGTCAACGCGTGAACACATCTATACGTCTCCACAATCAAGGGGGGTTATAACTCCTGAAGTGCCTATCATGACTTTCCCAAACCGATTCCAAAGTATCCACCACTCAACATGTAACACCAACTCAGAATCCATAAAACATATCATCGTCTAAACCACAACATATTCTGATTCCGGGATGCTAACCATCCAAACGTCAACTCCTCTACCACACGTAGGAAATCCACAACTCCTACGGATCACACCCACGTGTCCGTAACCAAACCAACTCACCGACCAACTCGCCTATCGGTTATCAACGCTTATGCACATCCAAAAGCGTGTCAATCATCACTCCTTCTGATGATCGCATCTCAACCTTTCCGAAGTTCAACTCCGAGCACCACTATTATAGTCGTAACCAACTCTCGGGATTACCATCACCAATCACTCACCTCAAACTCCTCAGCCACAATCCTCGAAGTCATCAATCCCAAGTCTCGAGGAGTCACCAAGTACCAGCCTCGGCATCACCAACTACCAACGCACTCCGACATAGCCAACATTTGCTGACTCATTTTTCGCATCCTGCGGTATCTACATAGATCAAACTCGCTCATGGTCAACCTGACCATGCCCACCTTGCCCACTCTAACAAGAAGCATAGGTCCACCGCTCTTCTGCTGCGCTACTTTGGTCAAACTAACGGTATCCTGACCGTTCGTCCCAAACATGACCTACCAAGGGTCATTACACATCCCAACTTGGTTAACGGTTCTTCCTACCAGACACCAACTCCTCACGACTGGCCACAACCTCAGCTCACGATATGCCCATCCTACTGTTCCCAAGCATCCAGCTCGTGGCACATCATCCCCTATCTTATGCTCACAGCACACCAGTCGCGAACCTCCATTCTTACCGAGCCAAACCCTCAATCTACGCTTGAGTCGGGGGAACTGACATCCCTCGTAATCCACAACTCTAAGAAACTCAATGCTCAACCAACGCCGCAGTCTAACTGGACTCGTTCAGCGTCGTCCACCAACCATCCACTACCTCGACTACATCTCGCAACACCATTTCTAGTCAGGCCGTAAATCGGCCTAATCACAACAACTATCTAACCACAAACCCCAACTCACGGTTTTCCAGACTAAGCACGTACTCTGAGGTTTCTCACTACCGAAATCACAGGGATAAGCTAGCCCTCACAACAGGGTTCCTCAAATCCTCACTCGGGTTATCAAAACCCACGACATCCACTAGACCTCCACTCGGGTCGTCACACCCGGCTAAGACCATCCCTTATTATAAAGTCTACACATCAACGTCAACCAGTAACCAATGCTAGGGGGGATCCCGCAAGTGAGGGATCCGGCTACTCGTAGCCGCACAAATCCAAGCTCAACCCCAACTGACCAAAAGGTCACCAATCCATACTTTCGTCATCCGGCCTAACAAGTCACCGTCAACTGGCCTCCTCGGCACACATGTACCACCAGCGCAACAAGTTGTCACCAGGCTCCACATGCTAACCAGTCGACCATCAATCGTAGGCCACTAGTTACCATCCAGGTTAACAACGCTGGCATACATCTAACCCTATGGTCCAATCATCGAGCATATCCAGCACCAAACATGTTAACGACTCTAGCCCTAAGCCGACATACGTCATACCTCGTACCGCGTATCGAGCGACTATCACTCTGGCACTAACAATCGCCGCTAACTAACCACTAACGAACGTACTATTACTATCGCGTCCAGGTTGATGACGGGCCATTCCGCGTCGAGACATCACATCCACGGTAACATCACAATACACAAGTCGACAATCACCGGCTCTGGAAGCCATAACCTTACGCAGAGCGCACAAACCTCGCTCTGATACCAATTTGACAAGGCCCACCCCCAATCCCCCAGGATTAAGGGCTAAGTCATGCTCCCGTCTAACTTACGCGTGACACGAAGGTTAAACAGACATCCAACCTCCATATGACACGTAAGTCAAACAAGGGATTCTCAAACAAACCGTTTAAAATTTACGGACTTCCCAGAACGCGCAGACTCTACTATGGATCGCGTGTGTGATATCCCCATCTCTCTTTACCAACAGCCCACACCGCGACAACTTGGAGGGTATAGAAAACATAAAAGACTGTGAGTGGACAAAAATAAATAATGTGTTCTGAAACAGGTTGTAGAAAAGTAAATTTATACCCTCCATGAAAAAACCAATGCATGCATATGAAAACATTTTCATAAAACCATTTCATATCCAAAAACCATAAATGAAAACCAGAATTGTTTATTTCCTCAAATCCGCCATTCAAATCCAGGGCCTCAGCCCAAAATCATAAATTCTCATCAGGTACGGGAACTCTACCCAAAACTCATCAAATCCAAATCATTCGGGCCATTGCCCAAAACGTCTGAAAACCAGTGAAAAACCAATGAAAAACATCAATCAATCAAGTTGCTGGATCTCAAGTGCGCCCGAGTTTTTAAACTCAAAACACATGCGCATAATCAGGCCTTCCCGGGATCTCAACGAGTCTTTAAACTCAAAATACAATCAACAGGCCTCGGGGGATATCACAATAACCGAGTCTTTAAACTCAAAACATATCAATCCAGGGCCCTCCCTCGTCAATCAACCGAGTCTTTAAACTCAAAACTAGATCAAGCCGTTTTCTTTTTCCGGGTCTTTAAACTCAAAACCAGTTTTCAACGGGTCTTTTAACCCAAAACCAAGTAAAAACCATAGAAAATCCATATCCGAATTCTCAATATTGATTTCGTAAGCCGACATCTGGAACCATCATCCTGAACCCAAATCCAGAATTTCTCTTTCAAGTTTCAAAACCAAATCCGAATCACTTTTCCAAAATTCAATTCCAAAATCGAATCACGTTTACCTAAATCACATGAACATGGATTCAAACCGGAAATCACTTTCCAAAATCCTTCGTAAATCATTGAATCAAATCATATTTAAAATCCGAAAATCAAATCATTAAAACCATGATCAAATCACAACATAAATCAGAAACTCGTAAAACGTACAAATACGTAATAATCTCGAAATACGTGCAAATCCTAAATCATCAAGATCATGATCATAAACATAGAATCACGTATAAAAAACATATAAAACATTTATGCATGCATCATAAGTTAGAAAGCAAAGTCCACTCACGGACCGTTTACGCCGCTGCCTCGATACGCGTACACTTACGCCGTTCCCGGCCAATCCACTATCACCGGCTTTCCCGAACCTGTCCAAATCCCATAATAAGGTTACTAACTACATCATAAAGCTTCTACGGAAGCTCCGTAGTTTTTCCAAATTTATAACTATTTTTAACCGAGCCCTAAAACCTTCGAACACCCCGAAAACTATAGAGATGATGTCCGATTGACTCGAAACTGGTGCCAAAATGTTCATTACATCAAATAATTTAAAGGTCGTGTTGGAACTATCCTCAAAAACCATTCCACGCGCCCACATGTGCTACCCAAAGGGGCTGCGCGTGGGCCTCACGCGCCGCAGTACAATCATCGTCTTCCTCAGGTCGATCCGATTCAGACCGGGTCAGACCGGCCTTTTGTAACTCGAACTGGCGCTCACAGTTTTCTCTCCTTTTTCCACCTTTTCACTGCTTTCAAGCCTAAAAGCTTCGTCCTAAAATCTACAAATGATCTATCTATTAAAATCATGAAGTAAGGACCTGAAACATACCTTCCAAATCGAAGAAGAAAACCAAAGAGTTCCTTCTCTGTGTCCTCGTCATTCTGGCCATCCCCAGCCATGATTTCAGTTCCAAACCTTCCCTGGGACCTTCAAAAACAACTCCCAATTAACACAATCGATTCTCAACGGTTAAATCGCAAGTTACCATTTTTTGAGGGAACTTACCATTTTTTGAGTTCCACGGTAAGCCTCGAGCTTGGCCCTACTCGACTCATTTGACCCTTCTGAGCCTCCTCCTTATCATCAAAATAATCATCTCATCCCCAAAAGTCCAATCGCCATTGGGACAAAAACAGAGCAGTTTCGGGAATTGCCACCGTCGAGCTTCGTCGTGGCCACCAGGTGACTCTCCACAGCATCAAGTTCATGTTTGATTCCCACAAAAAGTGCAAAGGATGGGATTTGAGGGAAGTTGGGATGGCACGATTTCTTGGCCTTTGTTTCTCCCAGTTTAGGACCACCGTCCACGGCAGCTTCTCACGGTGGCACCACCTGTTTCATTCCTTCCTAACTCTCACTTTCATTCATCCAGCTGAAGCAATAGATAAAGGGTTGGAGGAATTGTCTGAGTGGATTCCTCACGGTTAACACTCACTCTGTTCTAGCCTCTCCAACCCGTGCACAAACCCAGTACCTTTTTTAAAACCTGTGTGAGACAAGTGTGAGAGACGGTGAGGAGCTTCCACCACCATCCAGAAGGGGCCAGGTGTCCAAAATCCTGTGGACACACACATCCTAATGCAGCCAAGTGTCCCATCCTACTGGGCACAGATCCCTAGGCAGCAAAAGACCAAATTGCCCTTACCTTCACAAATTACCATTTTGCCCCTCAAGTTTCTAGACCCGTAACTCTGTCGTCCGACCTCCAATTAACGCATGCCACCTGTCATTGTATTCAGGAGATCGGGACCTACCTAACGGTCCTCGAATTACGTGACAAAGACCTGTCGTAGAAAAAGTCAACAAATTGCCCTTTTCAACCAAAGTACCAAAATACCCCCAAACTTCTGAATGTCATAACTTCCTCCTCAGATGTCCGAAGCGGACGTGCCACCTGTCTATGAACTTGTGACGTTCCGAACTACGTCACAGTCATTAGGCAAAGTCCATTTGACTTCCCGAACGAAAAATCAACCGTTCGAGGGGCGAAACTGTCATTTCGCACCGTCCGTCCGAGATCCCCCAACTAATCACTGATTAACTTCACTAATCCGTCATTAACCACTAATCTAATCCTGATATTCAGGACGGGTGTTACACTACAACTCAGACTAGGACCAGAGCACACTATGACTCCAGGAAAGAATAAAAGCCTTCACCTCACGAAGCGTCCATTGAGAGCCGAATTGAGAAATCCTCAAGTAGTTCTCTTTAGTTTGTTTGGAATTCATCAACTTTGTTCGTTATTCATCGACTATGTTCGTCTTTTTTTAACTTCATTCATCATTTTTGAACTTCATTCATCGTTCTTAACATGGAAAGACATGCCAATTAGTTTATCCATCGAAAATCGCTTTTTCTAACTCTACAACTCAAGTTGGGAGCGGAACACATGTTGAGGATCAGGAAGAAAAATTGAACCAATTTTCTCGTGAAACATGCCAAGTGACCATACTGGCACCCATCAGGACATAGGGACCGACTCCCATTGTTGGCTTCAGAACCTTTCTCATCCTACTCCTTGCATCTGAAGCTGTAGCATCCAAGCCTTCGTCCTTGATAAGCATCCAAACCTTCTCATTTGCAATGCATCCAAACCTTTGCCCTGCAAAGTATCCAAGCATTCACCCTCATGAAACGTCCAAACCTTTTCCCTTACAAAGCATCCCAGCCTTTGTCCCGCAAAGCATCCAAGCTTTCGCCTCCACTAAGCGTCTAAGCGTTCATCCTCGCAGAGCATCTAAACCTTCGCCCCGATGAAGCATCCAAACCTTCTCTTCGCACCCTCACAAAGAATCCAAGCCTTCTCCCTTGCAAAGCGTCCAGGCCTTTCCCTCGTAAAGCATCCAAGTCTTCGCCCTTGTGAAACGTCCAAGCCTTCGCCCTCGTGAAGCATCCAAGTCTTTGCCCTCGTGAAACATCCAAGATTTTTCCCTTGCGAAGCATCCAAGCCTTTACCCATTTGATGCATCGATGATTTTGCCCTCGCAAAGCGTCCAAGACTTTTCCCCTTGAAGCATCCAGGCCTTTGCCCTTGCGAAGCGTCCAAGCTTGTACCTCGTGAAGCATCCAAGCCTTCGCCTCACGAAGTATATACCTTCAGAAAGCAACAAAGTCTTCCTCCAAGAAGCACCCAAGCCTTCCTTCAAGAAGCAATTCAAGCCTTCCTCCTAGAAGCACTTAAAGCATTTCTCCAGGAATCAGTTCAACCCTTCCTTGTGGAAAACTCCAAGCCTTCTTCTGAGAAGCATTTCAAGCCTTCCTCCTGGAAGCACTTCAAGCCTTCCTCCTAAAAACACTTCAAACCTTCTTCTAAGAAGTAATTCAAGCCTTCTTTCGGGGAGCAATCCAAGCCTTCCTACTGGAAGCACTCCAAGCCTTCCTCTTGGAAGGACTTCGAGCCTTCCTCTTGGAAGCGCTCTAAGTCTTCCTTTTGGAAGAGCTCTAAGCCTTCCTCTTGGAAGCTCTCTAAGCCTTCCTCTGAGAAACACGTCAACCTTTCCTCCTGGAAGCACTTCAAGTCTTCCTCTAGGAAGCAACCTTAGTAGATGCTCATGGCACTATAACCTAGAAGTCCCTTTCTTAAATAAGAAATATGGGAAAACCTGAGTACCAGAACTAAGAAAGAATCCCAAGGATTACTAAATTGAAGGGAACAATTGGCCAAAAGATTTCAATGCAAAAGATGTCACTTTCTAACTTGCTACAAATTTTCCACAAGCTGATTCTGCCTCAAAGCTCCCACAGAGTCCTCAATTTTATGCCCTTGTTGAAATATTTGATCCGAAGTTCGGGCATGCAATGGGGAATATGGCTTGAATTTCAAATTTTCATGTTCTTCTCTCATGAGAAATGGGGGCAACATCTTTAGCTTCACTAACTTTGGCATCACTAGGCTTTGTGAAGGCAATCTCGACATCATCCTGAATAGCATTTGCATCTTTAGCACTCTACATGCCACACGTCTTGAGATCAAGGACTAGTTCCCTTATTTCTCATAGCGAACATGGTGTGGACATTTTCACTGGGTGTGACATCTTCACATACAGAATGTCAAAGTTCCCTTCCTGCAACTAGCTAGGATAATGAAGTGCGACATCACAAATTTTACATGGGACATATCCAATCCTTGATTGTTGAGTCCTACCTTGGTGCACCTTGCTTCGAGCTCATGGAGCCCTCAAGATCAGGTCTCATCTAACGCAAGAGGAAGTTTTCCCCAAGCTAGAAGAAATCTAACCAAACATTATGACAAGTGGAACCTCACATAATGGAAATTCTAATACATGTATGAAGCACAAGAGTCACACTGACGTCACTTGTTGTAAGGTTGTGGTCAACCAAAAACCATTCTTCTGAAAAGCACAGGAATTGACAAGCTAGACAGTCTTTGCCAACTTCTTAGTTCTTGTATCAAGGATAGGAATGGACAAGTTAGGCAGTCCTTGCCTACTTCTCAATTCTTTCAAGAAACACCTCTACATGGCCCATTTCTAGCTCACCCACCTTACTCTCCAACGTACGAATCCTCCAAGCAAGCCAAATCGCATGCACCTGGGAAGGAACAGAATCGCCGACCCAAGTCAAAAGCCACCAACTGGCAAACCGTAGGATTGACAAGCAGATAGCGAATGCTGGCTAGAGTTCATCTACGTTGAAAGCCTCCATAAGTACATTGGTCATATCCACTAGCTGTCAAACTGCAGGACTGAAAAGAAGATAGCAGATGACAGCTAGAATCCACCTTTTCCAATAACCTCTATGGTAGAAGAGTGCAAACCACGCTGACATTAGCTCCTTCGTAATATTGATGTCAGTCTCAAAATGTTTTGCCCGCACCAGCCAACAACCGCGCTTGACATGAAAACACAAACGCCAATCTCTGTGTTAGGAGAGTGCAAACCACACTGGCATAAGCTCTCTCGCACTACTAATATCATTAGCAGAATGTTTTCTGCACCAACCAACCATCGTGCTTGACAAGGAAACACAGATGCCACCTTTATATCTACCAACTCGAAACTCCCGTAAAGTGAGTTCTTCAAGACTTCATTGAAAGTATGTCTTCCTGCATATTGAAATGACCATCTCTAAAAATAGAGTGTAACGCCGCTTAAATCACTGCAATCAGACTCCCACAACTCCTAGAATTGTCAAAAAAAATTGAAAAAATTAAATTAATTTTGAAAAAAAAACAAATATATTACATATGTATATATTATATATGTATAAAGAGACAGTAAAGTCTCTGCAGAAACAAGAAAAATGGAAGCACTGTTTCCAAGTCATATGTAGGCTTGCAACTTTTCCTAAATGAGGCCTTACCATTTTACTGTCAAGTCAAACCCCACCTATAGTGCATGTCCCTTTCCACCTGCAGCATTTTGGATTCAAAGTCTTGTCTGGTTCATGATCCGCATGGCGACAGTATGCTCAATTTAGAAAATTACCTCTAATGTAACAACCCGTCCCGAGAGCCGGGATTAAGACAGTGATTAAGGTGGGATTAGTGAGGTTAATTGGTGGTTAGGTGGTCCCGATAGGTCTGTAAGTTTAGAATGACGATTTTTCCCTTGGTTCGGGCAAAATGTTGACTTTTAGTTCGGGTAGTCACGTGGGTATTTACCAGTGACCAGGACGTAGTTTAGGACGTCACGAATCCGTAGGCAGGTGGCACGCCCGATTCCGACATCCGAGGAAGAAGTTATGATGTTCGGAAGGTTGAGGGCATAACCGTAAATTGGTTAAAATAAGGGGAAAAGTTGACTTTTTGGACGATCAGGTTTTGGTACGTTGACCGAGGATGGTTACGTAGATCTTGTCGTCCTGAGTTCGATGACAGGCGGCACGTATTCATCGGACTTGCGAGGTGTAAGATACGGGTCTAGGAAGGTAGTGGTAAAGTTGTACTTTTGAGTTAAACAGAAGGGTATTTTGGTCTTTTTGCACCTGGGGATTTGTACAAAGAGTAGCAGATGAAGGGCTGAGATGGGGCCATGTGTGTGAGAGAGAAAAGGGGATGGTGACATGTGGCAATTGTGTAGTGGGTTCTGGGGAGTTCTCGCATGTGTGCACGGTTCCAATAATTGGGGTGCAACCGTGCAGTGCCCGTGTGTCTTCGACACAGAGAGAAACAAAGGGAGAGAATTGAGAGGATTGAGGGTTGATCATGGGTGCTGGTGAGTTTGTGAGTGTGCGAGGGTGATCAGAGAAGTGGGAAGGTTATAGGGAGGAGGTTTGGACGTGTTGGCCGTGTGTGTGAGAGGAGTGAGGGCCACGGGGAAAACCAGAGTGCACAGGGAGGACATGAGTGTTTGTGGGTGGTGTTGTGGCTGTGATCGATCAAGCAAGACCAGAGGAGGTGTCCAGGGGATGGAGGTGGACGGGAGGAGCTACTGCCTCACGGCTGAGCTCGCGACGGCGATCGGAGGACAGGTAATTTCTCATCCTCTTCTATTTGCTCTGTTTAGCCGTCGAGTTTCAACTCGAGAGTTGTGAGTCTAGAGGTCGAATCGAAATTCATAGGCAGGTCTAGGGGACTCAGTGGAGGTTTGGGATTCTATTGGTTGTGCTGCCATGACGGGAGGTGCACGGTGGTGGATGGCACGACGGAGGGACTCTGTATGCTCTGTTTTGCCGTGAAGGAAAACAGAGCCGTGTATGAGTTTTCTTTCGAGCTGGAATCGACGATGATGGGACTGTGTCGAGGTTAGAGGAGTTGAGGAATCGATAGGGTAGGCCGGGACGATGAGACTGGTGAAGGAAGGAAGAAGAATGGTGGCTGGACGGTGGAGAACAGGTCTCGCTGGTCCGAGTTGCAGGCTACTGTTGCGAACCGGGTTGGCTCGAGGTAGCCGATGCACTGTAGCAGGCGCGTGAGGGCCACGCGCAGCCACTTTGGGTGGCGCGTGGGGGCGCGTGCGGCGGTTCTGGGGAAAGTAGTCAACATGGTTTTTGGTCTAGGAGTTATGACGAGTCCATTGGAAGTGGTTTCGGGATAATCGGACGTCGAATCGAAGTAGTTCCGCGAGGGTGAAGGTTTAGGGTTCCGGTTCGTTACGTTCAGGACCTGGGGATTTTGAGGCAATTTAGGTGGATACTCGTGGACGTGTTAGTAACGTAATTTGGTGGTTGTTGACAGGATCGGGATTTCCCGAGGAAGTCGAGGAACGTGCAGGACGTTCGGGACGCGATTGAGGGCTCGGTACTGTGAGTGGACCCTTTCCTTAAACTCAAACATGCATAACTGTTTTCTATATTTGTTTTATATATGTGATTTCATGATTGTTGGATTTATGATGTGATTTTACATAATTGCACGTTTTTCGAGAAAATACGGTATTTTGCACGTTTTACGATAAAAGGTTAACGTCTGATTATAATGTTATAGTTTTGGGATTTCAAATGATAAGTGATTTCTAATGATTATAAATGGATTTTGGAACATGATTTCGATAATTAAGGTTTTCGGTTTGAGAATCGGATTTCAGAAAGCGGAATTTGGTTTTCAAGTTGAAAAGTGGATTTCCGGATTTGGGTTCGGAATGACGGTTCTGGACGCCATAAGGGCTTCGAACCGGTGATTTCGACCTCGAGTTTGGATTTGGATTGATAAATGGTTTTCAAATGGTTTTGGATTGGATTTGCTGGATCTGGATATTGGGTTTAAAGACCCGGATATTGATTTGACGAGGGACAGGCCCGGATTGAGTTTAAAGACTCGGGAGTTTAAAGACTCGGATATATTGATATTTCCCCCTTAGGCCTTTTAGTTTAAAGACTCGGGAGTTTAAAGACTCGGATATGATTAAGGCCTGGATTGAGTTTAAAGACTCGGGAGTTTAAAGACTCGGATAGGTCCAGCAGGTTTGATCGGAAAACGATGATTTCATGTTTATGGTTTGGATACGGTTTTATGATTCCTGTTCTGTGATTTCTATAACCGTTTTACAGTGTTTCTGTTTCTTATGATGTTTTCTGTTAGAGAACTGGGTTATGCATGTGGTTTTCAAAACGGAGGGTTAAACTCGTTTTTGCTTTTCTGATAAATGGTTTTGAACTTTTCTTGTATTATGGTCCACTCACATCTTCTGTTTTAAATTGCCCTCCAGGTTGTGGAGACAGCGCGGGGTCTTAACGTCGAGGCAGTGTCTGAGGCATAGAAGTGACGAGCAGGGTCCCAGGGTGCTTAAGTTTTTCTTCCGCGTGCGTGAAATTGTCATCAGTTTTTATTTCATTGTCTTCGTACTATGCTCTGTACACTCTAACTTCGGTTTTTATTGAGTGCTTTCTCCTGCGTCTGACTGTTTTTGTGTCGGGGTGTCAGACGGGAGCAGGATTTAACTCGAGTTTCGGGGTGAAACCGGGGTGGGTCCTGACATCTAAAGTCACACTGTGATCCATTATAAGAGACCACACCAGATCTATCTGCATCATCTTTCATGCTTTCCATCCGCGACAACCACCAAATCAGACCTCATCCCTTCATTTGCAAGGGCTCATCATCTTTCATGCTTTGCGTCCGCATCAACGCCTCAAGGCAATAGTATACTCAATTTAGAAAATTACCTCTAAAGTCACACCGTGATCCATTATTCGAGACCACACCAGATCTATCTGCATCATCTTTCATGCTTTGCATCCTCATTAACCACCAAACCAGACCTCATCCCTTCATCTGCAAGGGCTCATCATCTTTCATGCTTTGCGTCCACATCAACACGCCAAAAACCTCCACAGAAACAATCAGAGAATAGAATAAAAATTTCTCTCTTTCACCTTTCCTTCAACAATAAAATGGAGGAAAGATAAAATAGAGAAAAGTTATGCTTCTCTCAGCTGCAGCAACGACAAAGCAAAACAATGAATGAAGGAGATGTTTACTTCTTCATCAGTTTTTCCCTTTAAATAATTGATTTTTACCCAAAATTTTAATGGGAAAATTAATTATTATTAAGTCCACTATTGCAATTTTTCTTTCTCACCAACAGAAAAATAAAGAAAAACAAGGAGTTTTCTGTTTTTTAGAAATGCAAATTACAAACTTCCATTATTGATGGAAAAAAGTTCAAAATAAAAAATCTTCATTGTCGGAATGATTTTCCAATGAACCACCAATCAAGTCCACCAAGGAAGCACAACCTAATTGCATGTTCAACTCTGAGCTGAGTACATTTATACGTCAACTTGATGTAATATTCAGAGTCCAATGAAATTTTTACGACATAAGAACAATAGAAACAAAACGGAGTCTTTCTCCAAATATGATTTATTGAGACTATCAAAAACTTTCATCCCTTAAAATTCCATGAATTCTTAAACGATGTGGGGGCATTTGTAGAACCATAAATCACTAAAAAATTATGGAGCTGTCACATGTCCAATAAATTATATAATGTCAAAATTGCCCTGGTAACGACAATTATGGCTCACAGATACTCACATATTAAATCATATATTTACTAGCTGAATATATTATTTAATTGGGTTAAAGTTTCAATGATATTAATATTCTTTCCGAGAATTAATTATTATTATTATTATTAATCAATAATTATTATTAATATTGAATTATCATAATTGTCATCATTATTCTTAATAATGAATAATTATTATCATAATATATTTTATTAAAATATTTTATTAAAAATATATTATTAATTACAAAATGAATCAACCAATCAGAATGCTCTGAGGCTCACAAGATTTCTTTATAAATGGTGAAGCTCATTTCACTTTTAAGTTAAGTCATTTCATCGCTTCTTAAACTCATGTTATTTCTCTTTCAAAACTAACTTAAGCTCGCAGTGTTCTTGGTCGAACAACCCCCGTGGCTTTTATCGAGGCAAACGATAGTTTCTTGTTTGATGTTTGCATGAATCAAGGAGATTTTTGTGAGTTTGTACGATTCTTGCTTCAACACATATCTAGCTATAGTATGCCCTTCCTTTATTCCTTTACAAACTTGGCATATTACTAAAGGGGCGAATCGAAAAAAGGGCAAGGTGGGTCACTTGATCCTCTGGTCACATGAACTTTCTCCATTGTACCATTAGATTTACCCTTATCCCTACTTAAACCTTGCCCTTCGTTTCGCTTAGTATTCAGTGCAAAGTATTTAATTACATTACTTATGTGTGCTAATCACCTGAGGCATATAAGAGATTGGTGATTTACCCAGGCGTGTGCTTTGCTGAGAAGGCAAGGGATAGGCATACTCAGTGATGCACTTTTTGGTTCAAGAGACAACCTTATTCCTTAAGGTTGCTTCGTGAGGAACAAGATAAGTTTGTGAATTTTGTTTTAGGTTTTCAACGTTGAGCAACAACGTTCGGTTTTAATCAAGGATGAAAATATCGATATCGACGAATATATCGCTCGCCGAATTTACGGATATCTCGTTCCAAATATCGATATCGATATCGATATCATTTACGGTCAACAAAAATGACGGAAATTGGGTCCAAATGACGGAAATTTGGAATGAAACTTTGGGAAAAACTTAAGTACCCAATAATGGTTATATAGGACTAATAAAAACTATAAAATGACTTTGATATGATAAATATATGACAATTGTTTGATGTAATATGATTCTGCCGATGACTAATAATATAAATATAAATTGAAGTGAGTTACTATAATTGAATGTTAAAAAGGTTAGAAACATAACAATAAACATACAAAAATTCAATGTAAAAAAAAATGATAAAATAAATTTAAATATATTTCATATTGGATAAAAAATGAAAAAATAGGGGTTTAAAAAATTGGAAGTAATGGATTATATAAAATTGAACAAAAAATGGAAAAGAAAAAAAAAACCAACCTTTGAAAAATTGGAATAAATGAATAAAAAAGGAAAAAACAATAAAAACAACCCTTTAATGGCAACCAAGGGGGTCAAACCCAAGACCCCCCAAATGAGTCCAAAAACCCAAACCAACTCTACTGGGCTGAATTTTGTTAAATTACATAACGTCAATTATATAAGTATACAAATTAACTGGCTAGCAACAGCCTCCCCTGACCTCCCGCCGGGTCTGCAACTCTGGTTTTCCGACCCGGCGATATATCCTTCGATTTAAGTCCGATTTTTACGAATTAATAGTGCATTTTCATCCTTTTGATCCTAGGAAAAGATCTATGGACTCAAAACATGTCAATTGTTCGATATTTGGGCGAATTTCTTTCCCCCCCCCCCCCCCCCTTCTTACATGCCGCCGGCCCAAAATAACGAAATTTCGGCAACATCCACCGATATTTTCATCATTGGTTTTAATACATTTTGGCTTTAGTAAGCGCTTAATGAATTCTTCAGTCTTTTCTTTGTTGTTTGAAATGATTATTTCTTAACCAAGTTCTATAATTATTAAATTATTAATACGTATCTCTTTTTTCTCAATTTGTAGAGAACTAATCCCTTTTAACGGTTGTCCATCATCCCCTACTTAAATTTATAAATTTCTCCCTATTATTTTGTAGGGAACTAATCTAATTTAACGACTATCGATTATCCCCTACTTAAAATTCTACTTAATCTCTTTTTTGTAGGGAACTAATTCCCTTATATACGTATCTTTTTTTTTAAGAGATGTTTTATTGAAACACCTAGAAAAAGTACAATAGATAGGTGTGTAACCTATCAAGCACCCAAACGTGATTAGTAGGACCAATAGAAAATTTTAAAGAGATTTACAACCTTATATACATATCCTAAACCCAATGAAAGGAGGAAGGGAAATTTTTGAAAATTATCTATACAATGTATCATCAGGGTTCAAACTTGAGACCAATTGTCTACAAGTCAACAATAGAACCAACGGAACTAAACTCACTTGACACATAGGCTTATTAGCCTAAATGCACTAACACGACCCATCTCAATCCCCCCTGGATTAACGCGGGATGTGTCATGCTCTCGTCTAACCCACGTGTGACACGAAGGGCCAGACAAGGGATAACCCAAACCTTAGCCCACTCGGGGCTTCCAGAGTGCACCAGGCTTAGTCGAGGACTGTTACGTCTCAGTCTCTGCTACAGCCCGCATCCGCGATCAACCTGAAGGGCATTAAAACCCATAAAAGCTTTGAGTGGACGAAAATAAATAATTTAATAAAAACTCATTTCATAAAGAAGACATTTATGCCCTTCACTTAAAACCATGCATGCATACGAAAACTAGTTAATTCAAATATAATAAAACCGTTTATAAAACCAATGTCATTTCCTTCCTCAAATCATTAGGGCCTTAGCCCAAAACCATAAAACCAATCGTGTGGTTACTCCGCCCAAAACCGTACATCCAAATCCTCAAATCCACTAAATTTTTAAATACGTAAATTGAATAAAACATGTTTATACCAATTCTTGGCATCCGAGATGTCTGACGTCCCAGACGTCATATTTCATAATAGCAATCATGCTCCTAAGTCTCTCTACGGTCCGGTCTCTCCGTAGGGTGACCCCTCGCAGGCAATGCCTGACATCCCAGATGTCATGTCTAGAGCTACACATGCCCCTCGGTCTCAGCCGAGTCTCCCCCAGGGTCCACCTAGGTCCCTGACCCTTCTTAGGGGGGCGATATCGTATCATAAGGATAGTATTTTTGAAACCAAAACCATATCCATTTCAATAGGGTCTCAGCCCGAAGTATAATTTCCAAAAACCATTTCCACATATCCAACACTTAAACCACAAATGGGACTCATGCCCGATATCATAAACCATAATTGGGCCTCATGCCCGATTTCACAACCATTTGGGCCTGAAGCCCGATAGTATAAACCAAATGGAATTCAAGTCCGATAGTTTATAAATCAAATGAGTCTCAAGCCTGATTCCATATTTCCAAATCTGAAATCATACCATTAAACCACAATTGAAATACAAGCACGTATAAACAAAGTATAAACCCATAAACCTCGAAATGCGTGTAAATACATAAATATAAATAGCATCATCATGTTCATCACAAATCACATATATACAACATGTAAAATAGTTATGCATGCATCATATTTTAGAAAGCAATATCCACTCACAGACCATCCTAGCTGTGCCTCGATACGTATGCATAAGCCTCTCGGGACTAATTCACCATCTCCGGAACTTCTGAACTTATCCAAATCTACCAACGGTCACTAACGGACTCTATAAGGTCATAACTAAGATTTATGAACAGTACCAGCTCAGGAACGCATCCCAAACACGCTTCCCAGGGATAAAAACCTCGATTTAACCAACCTAACAATCTCCGATCGACCCAAAATCACCACCATTGGATCCGAATCGTTGAAACCATTAAAATGACACTAGCCCTACCTCGAAATTTTTACCCACATGCCCCTACACGCGAGTCAACGCAAAAGGCAACACTTATCAAAGGTCAACACTGATGTCAGCAAGTCAACGATCAAAGTCAACAGTCAACACTGACGTCAGCTAGCAACGATTCAATCCTACTAACTATTATACCGACCTCCTAACTATTAGGTTGATAACGAACTAAAGCCCATTGAGACATCACATTCTCGACCTGCACGTAGCACTTTTGATATGCCTCGACCACCTCGCTCTGGAACTCAGAGTAACATGAGCAAAACTACTTTGATACCACTTTTCAGGACCCGTCTCAATCCCCCCGGGATTGACGAGAGACGCTCCTGATCCCGTCTGACAGACCAGGAAAAATTAAAACCGTTAGCCCGTGGATTCCAGAGTACGCTAGGATCCGGTGGAGGAGTGTGATGTCTCGGTCTCTGCTACAGTCCGCACTAGTAATCAACAACTGGAAGGGCAATGAAAACAAAAAAAACTGTGAGTGGACGAAAAGTAATAGTTTGATAAAACACATTTCATAAAAGACCTTTATACCCTTCACTAAAAAGCATGCATGCATAGTAAAACCATTTGTCAAACCACATATGTTTAAACAGCCATATTTAGGGTCTCAGCCCCAAGTTCCGTAAATTCAAGTCACACAGGCCCCTGCCCAAAACCATTTACAGAAATCCATGACATAGTAAACATATGTGGGAACTCAGCCCAAATCCATTTATTATCCATGAAAACAAAATTTCGCAAAACCAAGAAATCATGTTTATCATAAATCATATAACCAATCCTGTCACGGTATCTAGAGCCACGTGCAGATCAATGTCCGCACAGGGTCCACACAGGTCAATGTACGCAGATCAACGACCTTCCTTGTAGGTTAATACCCATAATAGCCTTCTTGAGAGTAAAGAACCCAACGGGGACGACTCCACTCAGTTAGTGCTCTGTGACTACTCCGGGGTCTACCCAGGCCAACGGCCCTCCCTGGAGGAGACAATCCATAGTATATAAGGATGGTATATGAAAAACCATTTTTGAAATCATTCTCAAAACCTTTCAAGGGTTCATGTCCGGTCCCCATAAACCGTCATGAAACAAAAATCCATTTATGGGTCCCCGACCTGAAAACACAGTCGTAAACCATAATTGGGCCTTAAGCCCGAATTCATAACCCAAATGGGCCTCCGGCCCAATTCATAAGCCAACTAGGCCTCGTGCCCGATTTCATAAACCAAATGGGCCTCGTGCCCAATTTTGTAAACTAAATGGGCCTTGTGCCCGATCTCGTAAACCAACTAGGCCTCGAGCCCGATACCCAAACCAACTGGGCCTCGAGCCTGATACGTAAATCAACTGGGCCTCGAGCCCGATACGTAAATTAACTGGGCCTCCAACCCGATGCCTTATTAAATAAAATGGACTTCAAGTCCGAGAGTTCGTAAATCAAATGGGTCTCGTGCTCGATTCCATATTTTCAAATGGGTCTTGGGCCCCTGGCCCGATAACGTGACTAAAAGGGATTTCGAGTCTGAGGGTTTCCAAAACAAATGGGTCTCATGCCTGAATTTATCTTCTCAAATCCAAAACCATTTCATTAAACTATTTCTAAAACCATAAGCACGTACAATCAGTGCAAAATCGTAAACCTCGATTTACGTGTAAACACGTAAACCGCCTCGAAATGCGTGAAATCATATAAATCACTAACATCCAAATCATCATCATAGAATCACATCTATAAACCATATAAAACATGTATGCATGCATCACAGTTTAGAAATTAAGGTCCACTCACAGACCGTTCTAAGCTGTAGTCTCGATTTACATGTCGTAAGCCTCCTAGGTAAATCGTCGTCACTAGGACTCCCAAACCTGTCCAAATCAATCTAGAGGGTTACTAACTACCTTATTAGCCTCTCATTGAAGTCCCATAATTTTTCCGAATTTTAACTATTTTTAAACTCAATCCTAAACCTTTGGATGTCCCGAACAATATCGAGACGGTGTCCGATCGACACGAAACCCGTCCCAAAATGTTCGTTATATCGAATAGATTTAAAGTCATGTTGAAGTCATCCCCAAACTATACTACACGCTCCCCCGCGTGCCGCCCAAAAAGGCTATGCATGAAGCCCACGCGCCTACTGTTCATCATCCATAACCTCGCAACAGACCGAGTTCAGACCGGTTCAGACCGGTTCGATCCAACCAAACCGGCGGTCATGGTTCACGACCATTTCTCACTCTTTTTCAACCCTTTTCAGCCCATTTTGATCCTAAACTCTTAGTCTCACTCCTAGGAATCTATTCTCGTGATTAAAACCATGAAGAACACACAAAACCGTACCTTGATGAACCATGGGCGAACCGGCCACCTGCAACCTTCCTCTACCGTCGACTCCAGCCATCCCAGCCCTCGAAATCAATCCCATTTGCCTCATAAGACCACTAGAAGCATAACCCAATCTTTAGAACAAATCGAAAACCCTTAAAACTTGTATTCAAAAATTCAAACTTTCCTTACCGGCGGTTTCGGGTTTCCCTCCGCCGTGGCCACCGCCATGGCCCGTCGTCCGTCACGTCAACCTCGTCACCCTCACTCGCTCACTAGAACCCAGAAAATGATTATGGTGGTGAGGTGCTAAGTGTTATGTGTGTTTGTTCGTTTTAGAGAGAAAACGGGGAATGGAATGTTCGGGTTTGAGAAAGAAGAAAAGGAGATGAGGTTTGGTGAGGTTGATCAGAGAAGGTGAATTGGATGGTGAGGATGGGAAGATAGGGAGAGATGGACGACTGGATGATGAGAGATGAGAGATGAGTGGATTATAAAATAATCAATAATATTAATATTTTAATATAAACCCACCAATCACATCTTAGATCCATAATTTGGGGTTAATGACCAATAGGATGAGTGACACTTGTCACTCATCCAAGGGTCCCACACTAAAAATTCAACTAATCTGATTTAGCCAAGTGTCTCTGCCTCGTAATGCATGCATAGTGCAATCGAACTTCCGTGAACCATAACTTCTCCGTTCGACGTCCGATTTCGACGTGTCGCCTGTCTACGGATTTATATCGTCCTGATCTATGTAACGACCATCGGACCTCCTGGGTCAAAAGTCAACATTTTGCCCATGACCAAGGGCAAAACGGTCATTTTGCATCGTTCGTCCGATTTCGCTCAACTAATCACCGATTTAACTCACTAATCCTTAATTAGTCACTAATCTAATCTCGAAATTCGGGACAAGTCGTTACAAAAAATACCACGTGTCACCCACGTATTGGTCCACGTCACTAACATGTCAGTGACACGTGGCAGCCCGTGATTGGGCGACGTCACTAACATGTTGGTACTGACTGTGCACTGATATGTAACATGTGTGAATTTTACCCATTGGACCACATCACTTGAAAACTGACAGGTGTTGACGTCATCAGCTAACGGCATCACCCCTAACCTCTCTACGAGTCCTATAATTCGGGTCGTACAAACCCGCAACCCAACCCTATCCTAAAACTCTAGTTTCTCAACCGATTTTGTTCCCGTTGCTTCCTACGTGTTCGTCTCAACCTACCCAATCAATCTGTATGATCAAAACTAAGAAAAATGACCTAGAATTATACCTTTGATTGAATGAATAGTATCCTAGATTTCCCTCGTTGATTTCTTTCAGCTCCATCCACCGTTGCCTTCGAAACCAAGCCCCCTGAACTCGTCTCATCCTCTAGAACCTTGGACAATCCTCCAAAATGGTCAACAATCAACAAAACATGATTTTCCATTTTTTAACTAAACTTGGTTTTCCGTTTTCCTTACCTCAACCGTCGTGGCTCCACTGTGGCCACCATCCAGCTCGTTTCAACGTCCCCTCTCACTTTCTTTCACAGTCTAGACGTGATGGAAGAGGATTGAAAGGTGTTTGTGTGGGATTGGGTAATGGGTTTGTGTGTTTCACGGGTTAAGGAACAAAAGAGATGAATGAATGATGAAGATGAAGATAAGCCCAATAAATTGGGGTTTGGGCCAATCATATAGGTGACACATGTCACTCATCTGGTGGTCACCCACTAGATATTTATCCAATCCAATTATGCCACGTTTCGAAATTTCTCGATATACATGAATAGTACCATTTCTATTTAGACCCTTAACTTTCTCTTCGAACGTTTGATTTCAACATACCGTCAGTCTACGGACTCGTAACGATCCTCGATTCTCGTGCATTAGACTTCCTAGGTCAAAAGTCAACATTTTGCCCAAATCTAGGGGCAAAATGGTCATTTCACACCGTTCATCCGAATTCCCTCAACTAATCCTCAATTAATCCCGTTAATTTGGGACAGGTTGTTACATGCACCCTATACTCGCACTTTTGTCATACTTTTCACTCTGTACTCGTTATTCGCTCACTTAAGAGTATGAAATGACCGAGTAGGGCCACTCAACTCCTTTTCCATCCAAGGTGTTATGTTGCCTTGAAAAGTAAGGGTTAAATGGGAAATTTTGACATGCTGACACTCTTTTTCCATGTCAGCCGCAACATGGAATGGTTTTGGGACCCACAAGAGCCAAATTAGGCATCTATCTCCAATTTGCATTCGAGGTCGAAATTGGGGGAAAAATCTAGGGTTTGAGTTAGATTGAATTAGGGCTTGAAGCGACGACTGGGAATTGAATCAATTGAAAATTTCTAGCATAATCGACCCGTAGGTGCAAAAAAGTAGGTACAGACGATTTTGAATATGATTCCTTGAGAGCCTGGAGCGGAGCAGCCTGTCTATGGTTAGTTTTCCTTTCCTCCATGATTCAGGTTTCATATTTCTTACATTATCCATGGAATATGCTTGCTAGGTTTATATTTCTTTGTTTCTTCCATGTTTCAATATTCTATCTGCTTAGCTTGTGTCTTTATTTGCATATTTTCTTCTTAGTCTGAATAGTATGCTCAAAGTGATGTGCATATTGAAATGGGATATCTAGGCTTAGTTTGTGTCGTTGGTTTTGGCATATCTGTTGAAAGATGAGGTATTTGGATTTACTATGAGTCGTGTTTCTTGGTTAGTGTTGTTACTGTTGAAAGGGATGCTGAACTCGATGTTCAAGTTGTACTTTGCACCTTGAACTATATTTTAAGGTTTCACTTTGCACCCTGTACTCGATGTTATGGTTTCACTATGCACCTTGAACTTGATGATTTGGTTTCACTTTGCACTATGTACCGATTATATGTATTACATGTTGCACCATGTACTTGGACTGTTGGTTACACTTTGGCATCTTAAGCTCATTAACCAATCACAGTTTGTAGTTAGTTGGTTAGTTTCTCAGTTGCTATTTGGTATATGCATGCAACTGATAGAGATATCTTTACTATGAAAGTTCACTATAGAGGTGAACTACTAATAGAAGATGAGGATTGTTGGAATTACATAGGGGGACAAGTCAAGTTATATGACTTTGTTACAGTAGATTGGATTTCCCTTTGGGAATTGAAGGGAATAATCTAGGCTATCTACCTTCTGAGTTTTTTGTATACTCTAATGACATAGATAGTGAAATATTGGTCAAGATAACCTCTGATGACCAAATATTTAAACTCTGTGATAACTATGAAAAGAGTACTGGTTGTATCTCTCTGTATATGCAAAAGGGAGGGGATGATGGGATCCAACTTCCAGGGCATGTGGAGATTGGAAGTAAGGCTATAGATATGGGGAAGATGCCTAAACGGAGAAATTTCCCAAAGAGAAGATTCAATCTTCTTCCACTGAATCTGATTCAAAGACTGGTGATGATGAAGATGATGAAGATGATCAGAATAGTGAAAATCTTGAGTGGGTTGTTGATGACTTTAGGCAAAAGGCTGAGGTAAACATAGATGCGTATGATGAGAGCTTGTTTTTAGCATATGTGGATGTTGAAAATGTTGAGGATGGTGGTGAGACATCCCAAGAAGAAGATGAAGCACCTAATTCACCAAGGCTCAATGCATTTAAGTCCTAACCAGTTACTAGTGAGGAAGAGGATTTGGTTCCTCCTCCTGAAAAATAGTCAAGGAGGAGGAAGTCTATTGGACCCTTTAAGGAGTTTAACAATGAGGTGGATATGAAAAATCCAAAGTTTGCTCTTGGGATGAAATTCTCAAGTGGTACAGTTTTCAGAGAAACTGTGAGGACATATTCTGTCAATGAACAGAAAAGGATTGTGTTCAAGGTGAATAAGGGAGACCATATAAGGGCCAAGTGTTTCGATGGAGAAGGATGTCCCTTTGTGATATATGCCTCTAAGGTAAAGATGAGGGAGTACCTGCAAGTCAAAACTTATAATGACTTGCATTTATGTGGCAAAAGAACTGTCAATTATAATGCTAATGTAAAGTCGTTGAAGCAGAAGTATATGAGGCAGCTCACAAGGAATAAGTGGGATGTAGGTGAATTTCAAGAGTTAGTAGTTCAGGAAACTAGATATAGTCCTTGTAGGACTCAATGTTATAGGGCAAGAAGGATGGCCTTTTAGCTTCTAGATGGGGCCTACTTGTCCCAATATGAAAGACTCAGGTACTATTGTGAGGAGCTTGTTACGGTAAACCAAGGGAGTACAGTGAAAATCAAGGCAGAGATGGAACATGATGGACAGTTTTGATTCCAAAGGGTGTATGTTTACTTGGGTGCTTCCAAAGAAGGTGGGCTGACTGGTTGTAGGCCTTTCATTGGGTTGGATGGTGCTCATATTAAACGTTCCCACACTGGGAAAATATCGAGTGTTATCTCAGTTGATGCAAACAATGGTATGTTCACTGTGGCTTATGCCATTGTGGAGGTTGAGTCATACTCTTCCTGAAAGTGTTCCTTGAACTATTGGCATTGGACTTGAAGATTCAAAATAGTGAAGGGCATCTTTTCATCACTGATAAGCACAAGGGTTTACTTGAGGCTGTGGAGGAGTTATTTCCAAGAGTATCACATAGGCATTGTACCAGACACATATGCAAACTTCAATTCCCTTCACAAGGGGTTAGCACCGAAGGAGCAGTTTTAAAAGATCTCAAGATGCACCACTGTGTCCTGTTACCACACTAAGATAAAGAAAATGGTTGATTTAAGTCCTGGTGCCCATGATTGGTTAAGCAAGATGGATCCAAGACAGTGGACAAGGTCACATTTCAACATAGCTTTCATGTGTGATATTCTACTCAACAACCTTAATGAGGCATTCAACAAGGTTATACTGCTAGCAAGGGACAAGCCTATAATAACCTAACTTGAGAGAATCAGGGCGTATTTGATGATGTTGTACTCTACAAGTAGGCTTTGGCATTGGGCCGGGCTGGGCCGGACTTATTAAATAATTTTTAAATTTGCGGGCCGGGCCGGACGGGCTTAATGACATAAAAAAGAGCCCACAAGCTTTTATCGGGCCGGGTTTATATTGGGCTTTTCAGGTCGGACCTATTAAGCCCACTTGGATCGGGCTTATGTGGGCTTTTGCAATAAATTATGTCTCAAATTTTAAAATTACAAAAAAATATTAATAATGAAAAAAAATACACAAGGGTGCAAAAATGTGGCATCGTTAAAATAAAATACTCAAGGGTCCAAAAACGTTGGGCTTATTAAGTAGGTGGAGGAGTGGTTAGGGTTTGTATTGGGTATTGGGTATTGAGTATTGGGTATTGTGCTTTTTAAAATAAATTATGTGGACTTGGGGCTGAGATTTGGGTTTGAGTTGAAATATTAGTATTAAGAATGGGTTTGAGTATTAATTTTTAAATAATAAATATTTTATATTTTCGGGCTTATGAGCCGGGTTTATTACGGACGGGTCGGGCTGGGCTTATCGGGCTTTATCGGGCTCGAGCCTATCGGGTTTGAACACCATAAGCCCAAGCCCAGCCTGCTAACTCTGGGGTCGGGCTGGCCCACGGCCCATAGTGGATCGGGCCGGGCTTGTGTCCATCGGACTTATCGGGCCCCCATAAGCCCATGGGCTTTTGGGGCAAATGGTGAGGGTTATCTACAAGGAAGCACGCAGTTGTGAATTTTGGGGGGTCACCAAACTGGTCCAAGGATAAGGAAAATTTTGGAGAAAAAATAGAAACAGGGACAGTGGTATGTTACAAGGCATGCATGGGATGAAGTTTTCGAAGTCACTCATCAAACTGGGAGGCAGTTTAGAGTGGAGTTGAAATTGAAAAAATGTTCATGTAGAGAATGGGACCTATCTGGTATCCCATGCCCCCATGCTTGTGAATCAATAGCTTTTTTGCATGGGAAAACTTAAGTTTATCTCCATGAATGCTATAGCAAGGAGGCTTACATAAGATGATATGACAAGATCATTGAGCCAATGAAAAGTGAAGATCAATGGTTTTCCTCGGGTTTTCCTCCTTTGAAGACCCCAACATACCACAGGCAACCAAACAAACCAAGAAAAAGCAGGAAGAAGTCTACTGGTGAGGCAGACCTACCCCAAAATTCAACCAAACTTGGCAGGTTCCACGCTGAGATGAAATGTAGCAATTGTGGTCAGTTGGGGCATAGGCTTAACAAATGCAAGGTATAAATAACCTTAGTTAAGAATTCTTATTTACCTCATTTCGATGCTTGTTTGATTGTTGGTTTGATATTTGTTTTACAGGAGCCTATTACATAAAAGGCTGAAAGCTTGAGAATAAAAAGAATTGAAGCTAAGGCAAGGAGGGAACAAGCCATGGCAAGTGGATCCAGTTAGCAAGAAGGATCCCATCCCCAAACCCAAACAGAATCTGAGCCTTAATCCCAATAGAACCCCAGCCCCAATCCCAAACAGAACCCCAAACTCAGCATGAACCCCAAACTCAACCAAAACCTAATCCCCAACCCCAACCAGAACCCCAACCTCAACCACAAACACAGCCTACACCAAATCCTCTTCCATTGACTGAACTCTCTCCTCGTAAGAAAATCAGGTTCAAATCTCCAGTAAAGAGGAAGAGGTAACATCAACAATGAGGCATATGGTTTTGTAGGCTAGTTTGTGTATTAGGTTAGGTGTTAGCATCAAATGCAAGACAGTTAGGTGTAGGCTGGTGGGTGCAAGCTGATTGGTGAATGTTTTGTTTGGTGTTTTATGTGTCAATTTGCACCCTGTACTATAGCTATTGTATTTAATTGCACCATGGACTACAACTTTTGTGTTTCATTGCACCATGTAACAGACAAAATGGCCTACTTTTGCACTATTTGACAATGTTATTATATTTCATCTACTTCAATTGTTGTTTGTGTAATGAATTATGTTTTCACTTTCAGGTTATCTTCCTTAAATATTGCAGGATTAGTTGAATCATGTTCAACTATATGTTTCACTTTGCACCCTGTACTACTAAAGTTGTGTCACTTTGCACCCTGTACTACTAAGGGTGAATCACTTTGCACCTTGTACTTATAATTGTGTATCACATTGAACCCTGGATTACTAATGCATGTGTCACTTTGCACCTTAAACTACCAAATTTGCTCCCTATAACATATTGATTGGCTCAATTTGACAAAGAAATCCATAGAATTACATTGCAGAAAGGCCTAAATAATCATCGTTACATTAGTAGAACAATCCATAGATTACATTATCATTACAAGTCGTGTTTTTAGCATCGATTACAAACAAAATTGGATTGCTAGGCAATCCCTAAACCTAAACTTCAGTCTTCTTAAACATCGCCACAAGACATGCTACAATTAGGGCAACCAAATGCTTCCTTATCTTAGCTCTGTACCTTTTCAAATTCTCTTCCAATTTACCAGTTTTCCTCAACAATCCAGGTATGATTGTCTTGCACCAATGACACATTTCAGGATCAAACCATTCCCAATACCCACATTTGTTTTCCTGAATCAGAACAGACTTGATTATCATAAACTTACGACACAATCCCACCAATTAAATGGAATTTGAACATTTTCCATCTAAAAATTGAAGTAATAAATTTAATTTCAACTGACTTGCGTATTCATCGTAATTTCAACAAAGAACGCAATTTTTTATTTTTCATTACCCCAGAACATGGACACACTTGGAATCTCATCCCGAGATTTCTGTTAGTCCACGAAGTCAGGATTTTACATTTCTTCCCGCAGTAGCAACGTCTGACTTCATGCTCCTTCATTTCTTCTTCTTCGACGGTCTTGTGGATGAGTACAGGGTGGGTCGCACCGATGGGGGAAGTTGGGTCGCGTCGAAGACTGGGTTCGCGTCGAAGCTTGGGTTCGCATTGAAACTTGGGGAAGCAGGAACTAGGTTCACGTCGAAGCTTGGGGGAAGGAGGAATTGTGTCGTGTTAATTTAGGGTTTCTCAATTTAGGATTCAAAATTGGAAGGGCCAATTATGAAGTTCCACAAATGCCCTTTTCCAATTTAATATAGAATTAATTATAAATTAGTTCAGTTTTAAAGCATAATTTATAAATTAGTCCATTTAACATATAAAATAATCCATTTATTGTTTTTTTTTTACTATGTTCTTGTTATGATTTTATTTTTTAAAGTTTTTAAATACCATTTATACCTCTTTTTCATATATGGATGAGAAATTTTCAAATTTTAAATATTATTATTTTATATTTATTTTTCAAAATTATTTAAATTAAGATAGTTCTAATTAAATTTCAGAAAATTTATTTTATATTTGTTTTATCGGATAATACCTGATATTTCTAAAGAGTCAGAGAATTACATGTACGTTATTTCTCTTATTACTTTTCCTAGGTAAATAATTAAGAATCTGTTTATTTTATTTTATTTTGAGTGAGGTATATTGAAAATATACCTATTATGATACAATTAGAATTTCCAAATATAGATATCTTATTTATATGGGAGAGTTAAGTAGGTAATATTATTTAATTTACCTGTTAAGTCTAGAATCAACTATTGGTAGGTACATAAAGGATTTTTTTACATGTATGATGAAACTATAATATGTGACATCGAATACACATATAGCTGGAAGTAAGATTAACTATATAGGTGACGAACTAAATGAATCTCGAGATTAACCATATAGATGGTGAATAAATTGAATCTAATAAATCCACTCTTACAAAAAAAAATCTAACAAAAATACAAAACAACATTGCAAGATCCCAAATTGTTTAAAAAATATAATATGTAATGGTATACCTGTAATTGTTTAAAAAATAATGGACTAAAAAGAATGATATATGTAATTTGACAAACAATAAAAAAAAACGTATTTATTTTTTACTGTCTATATTTATCATAGTGGATTAACTTATAAGTTGAATCTAAAAATATGATCGATTTATAATTATTCCTTTAATATATTCTTATCCACGTAGGTGGCATATAGACTTTTTGACAACAAACATAACACATTGGACGGAAAAGGAGCTGAGTGACCCTACTCGGCAATTTTATACTGTTAAGTGAGCAAAAAATAAATTCAGAGTGCAAAATGTGACAAATATGTGAGTTTAGAGTGCATTTAATCTAATAAGCCTGACACATATGATAGTGATTGGAATACTCAATTTGTTCACAAAAAATAAATACAATTAACAATAACATTCCTATAAGGTGATTTAATTTATTTACATGTCATTCCTCATCATGTATGTTCAAATATTATTACTCAAACTCAATTATAACAATTATGTTATAACGAAACAAAAATCAAAAGCAATAAAGCGATCACGTTATCTTTATATATAGGCAATCTAGTTATAATTTGTTCCAGGTAACTATTATTTTTTTAATTCACACAAAATAATTGAAAACCTTTACATATTGTAACTTCCGGGAATAAATTTCTCATCGACCACTACAACGAATCATGAAAATGATGAGGATTTAAGTTGATGGATGGATGATTTACATGGCCAGCAGATACTGAAATTCAAAATCATATGGCATTTTGTCAACAGTGGGAGAAATATTCTTGGCACTTCCAATTTGGCCCCTAAAGCAATCCACCAATGATTTTCTGAGTGACCCAGATGTAGGAAGCTGGTGGCAAACCCACTGAACCAATGACTCCACATCGACAGCAAAATCCACCATCTTCCTTAATAACACTTCTGGAATTCCAATTTTCTTTGTGGTCGTTACAACAATGGATGCCTGCAAGTACTCCAATTTCGATTTCTCCAACTCACCAATCACACCATCACCTGTGTATATCCTCACCTGAAAATCAAAATCATATGTACGTATATCCAATATTAATTTATATAATTTCTGAAATTTAACATCTTAATTATCTTATATTATTTACCGCGGGAGAAGATCGAGTTCCACAACACAGGGCAAATGTGACATTAGGATCCATAAACTCCAGACCATAGAGTTTGCTAACAATTTCTTTATCATCTCTCTCACCATCTCCTAAAGCCTGCATGGCGAATACACCACATGATAAGTTATTATAGGATATATATATATATATGATACTAAATTACTCAGTCATACAATGACAGTTGAGTCCTGTTTTATTTGATTATTCATATATAGGATGATGATTAATTAATTAATTACCTCTTTCATAGTGGAAGTTGCTGGCTTCCTCAGAATATAATGCTCTATGGTTTCAGCATTTAGGGTTTTACCTCCTACGTTCAATGTTGCCTGAATCCAAGCCATTATTGGTAACATTAGCAGAGTCGATTGAAGTGCAAGTAAACAAGTACTTACTTTCTTTTTTACCAATTTCTAGCTCTCCTAATTCCTTCTTCTTTTTTTCAGTAATTTTCCCTTAATAATATATGTTATTATACATGAAGTAAGAAAACAGTCAAATCATATTAAGAAAAGGAAAAATTACTCATAAAGAATCATAGCAATGATCAGCATGTGGTTTTTGCTTGTCAAAATTGGATGAAATGTGTGCAACGGTAAATTAACTATTAATACAAATTCAAGGGGTAAATTAACAAAAAGTTACAAGTTCAGGGGGCAAATTGAGAAATTATTTTCTAACGGGTCAAGAAGCTGATACTTCAGTTCACTTGAAGTTTGAGACTTACCTTTTTTATTATTCTTAGTAATTTTTCCGGGGAAGAAGGCACACCATATTGGAGAAAACCCTGAAATAGAAAAATTTCAGTATATCCAACATAAGATGAGCAAGACTAGGCACACGAAATATCTTTCAAATGAAAAGTACGAAAAATTATATACATTCATGATACAAGCATTGTACATATTGATCCAGAATGCAAGCTCCTGTTGGTATGTCAACGACCCCAAATCCATCACCTGGAGGTTGTTCATCAATGCCCTGTACATGCGTATCAAAAATAATAGTCATACTATATTACGTGACAGTATTACGATCACCGACAGAATGATACGCACCTTAACTTTCTTATTAAAGGAATAGAGTTGGAGGCTGAAATGGATTTTGAGTCAAGAGGGATAGAGGAGAAAATAACTAAGTTCTTGTAAGGGCCAATGTCCCTGGGAATAGAGTCTTCCACATTGAAGATACCATAGGGATCTTGCTGCCTTGATTCCTTCTGTAACAAAAGGCTTGTCTTTGAGTTTGCGGCGGCGCCGGTATCGTCCCGGAAGCTTCTTGAGGTGATAGAAGAGTTCAAAGACCTGGAAATGGTGCCTGACTTCTCTAACTCCATTGCTCTAGTGGTTCTAAGAAGCCTGACATATATGAAGTTGAGACACTTCAAAATCTCCTCAGAGAGCTTGTTTGGCTGCCAATTCTGGATGTTCTCTTCTGATTGTGTTGCGACTGGTACCGTTTTTGATGGGATTTCTGAAGGAGGGTTTCGTTCTTTTTGCTGAAAAAATAACAAGTAACCTTCAATTCATTAATTGGTGATTATCACCAAAAGTTCAGGTTAATTACTGGAATGAAATGGGTTAATTCTTCAAACCGTATTATTTAGTGCTCTGATTCCTTTAAGACTACTGGGAGCGCTATTTTAGTTCTTGGATGAAGTTTTTAATCCTCAAATTCTATCATGAGTGTCAAATTAGTCCTTCATCTTCTTCAATTTGGTCAGTTCGATCCTTTTATTTGAGGATGGGTTTAGTTTTGTATTTTTGTTTTGGAAAAAAAATTGAACAAACGGAAATGAATTAAATAAAAAGAACAAAGCGCAAAGAGTAGTACTAGTTTGAAGAAGAGATGTTGGGACAGTGCAAGCGCGTACCTTAGGTGATGGATGTCTTGGAGCTCGCAAGGGTGAGGGTGCCCTGAATTGCAAGGTACCAGTTTTTCGAGGAACCCTGCTAGTCTGAAATTGAAGCTCTTCAGAGACAGAGACAGAGACATAATTTTCCTTCTGATCCGCCGCGAGTCCTCTCATTTTGTGATTTGGAGTAGCAGTGAGGTGCGCGCCATTAAGATGATCATAATCACCTTTGATAGCTTTACTTATGAAATGCAATGCCCTGGTTTCGTACCCCATTCTTTCTGCACCTGCAGTTACACTACTAGTTCTGTTGTTGAAGGGGCTTCCCATCGCAATTGCTGTATAATTATTATTTCCAGCATGCTGCCATTGTTTTGATGATGCTTTTGATTCTTTGCTTGCTTCTTGTTCATGCATCAATCCCACTTGAAGTTGGCTGATTTCGCCTTCAAGTCGACCAATCTCTCCTTCCACCATCGCTAACTCCGCCAAAAGCTCCTTCATCTAAGTTAATTCGACACATACAAGCTAGTTATATGTATCTATTTACTCTATTATCAACAAATTTGCCCGAGATACAGATGATACAAAAGGTGCAATGAATGCTCAATCTTTGAATGACATGCCAAACAAATTGTCCAGTGGTTTTGTAATCGAAGGGAGTTTACAAGTGTGTAAAAAGAAAAGGAAAAAAAAATTAAATACCTTGGGAGGAAGGAATCTTGGGATAGTAATGGCAGAATGATCAGTAGTTTTCCGACTATAGACATGGTCCAAAACCTCATGAACTTTTTCTTCTTGATTCAGCATTGTTTGAAGCAACGACACCTACCAAATATATAAAAACTTGTGAATTAATCGACTCTCTCTTCTACAGAATGAAAATGGTATGACTAATAGAGTATTATATGCATGCATTTTTTTAATGAGAATATTAATGGAAGATCAGAATATATAAGATCGATTAGAATAATACGTTGGATATCAATTGTAACATCAGACTATCAGAGATTTCTCATTATATATATGGGTTTCCCACTTAACTACTCCTACTTATTGCTTTCATTAAGCCTTTGTGTGCATGAATTGAATTAGTGATTATTAGTACGTAGTCATGAATTCATTGTAGTGATGGGGTGTGTACAACTTTTTCAAAAGTTACACTTGGATATCATCATCATCCTACGTACATATATCGTTATCCAAGTACAGTTTCTGTGATAAACAAACCCATATCCCTACACCATCCCTTATAAGAATTAGCAAGAACAATTTCCCAGCTGGAAGAACCAAAGGTTTGAATATAACCATGAATCCTTATTATTCACGTTGATCAACCATAATGCTAATAAATAAGGAGGACTAGCTACCTACCTAAAAATCACATACATATATATTATATATATTGTGCAGTGATTGCCCATCACCCTATGATTTCCAAGTTTTCTAGGCCGCGGGCGCACTTCCAGTTTATCATCCTTCGCCAATTTTATTTCCAAGTTTTCATACCCAAAAAAAATAAAAAAAAGCTTTTTATTTTTTTTTATCAATAAGCTTTTTATTAAGAATATATATATATATATATATACACACACTGACACACGCAGAGAGAGAGGATGAACTAAAATGTGGATCACGTACCTCTCTTTCAAGCTCCTCTTTCTTTCTGTGGCCGCTAATCTTTGATTTTTTCTGAATTATATTTACAACCAAATTAAGTTTTTTGTGTAAGAAAAAAATTCATCATGGTAAAATATATATAGAAGAGCTTGATCAAGTGTACGAAGTTGTAACTTACAGTAGTCTCAGCTGATGGAGTGCGAAGGGAGAAGTTTGCAGGGGTAGTGGCCATGATTCTGACCTCACTGCACCTCCAACGCTTAGAAGAAGCAACATAAAGCCAAGAGGAAGAGGGTACCTATGATGTTATTATTATTATTAGTATTGGTGGTGGTGATGGTGAGGTTGTTATTTTCAGAATTATTACTAATTATTTTTTCGGAGTAGTGTTGGTGTGAGGCGAGCTTAATAAGGTGCTTAGTGCCAAAGCAAGGGTGGCAGCTACTGCTTCTAGTAGCTAGACTAGTACTGCTGCTGGTTGTTTTTGTTGTTGACGTTTGATTTGAACAAAGCAAATTTGTGTAGTCTTGCGATGTGGGAGAAGATGAGAGGGAGCTTTTAGGTCGATGAAGATGATGATGATCACGATGATGATGACGATGATGATGATGATGATGAGATTGGATTTGGTATTGGGATCTTGACCGTCGATATTGTGGGTGAGACATCATCATATCACATATGCAGTTGAAGAGAGGAAATTAGAATTAGAGGTGGAGTGAGAGGTACGTGGGGTTTGTTGAATTGGTGGCGTAGCTTGCAATTCTGGCTTTGGGACTCAAAGCGGTTACAAACACCTAAACCTCTTTCAATAATTTAATAATATTATTCTTGTACAAAACAGTAACACAATCGTGTATTATTTAATCATCATTTCATCTACATCTAATGATGGATTTCTACATCTTGGTAGTCGAATTGATTAGAACGGATGTGCAAGTTCATATTCATTTGAGTTTGAACATTCCCATTTTAGATGTGCAAGTCTTACCTGAGTTACTGAACTTTTTGCACTCATTTTGAACATCCCCATATACACATCTCATGAATATTGAGAGATTATATACACATCTCATAAATATTGAGAGATTATGCATACAGTTACGAATAAAATGAAACAATACCGCTTAACTGTAATGCTAGCGGCAATCAAACACAGGGGTTCGATAGCATAGATAGGCTTTTCAAAGTAGAGGCAAAATCACAAATTTTGAATTAGAATATAGATGTTATAAACACGAATGACAATAACAAATGTATAACATTACAATATACCCTGTAACAAGGAGGAAGAGCTACCTTGATAAATAAAATGGCACTGTTATCTACACCTACAACTGGAAGAGCTACCTAAAGGAAAAATCCCATATTTACTCGTATCTACAGATTTTGCCACCATATTAATCCTTCTGTATGCAACATTCTTGTGGATCTTCTCGAAAATCTTGACAGATAGTTCCCATTTATGTACAGAGACTAAATGGGTTGAATGCATCATATACATATACAGGCTGATTATTCTACTTCTTTTGTAAGATTACCATTAAAATGCACGCTATGCCTCGAAAAACTATACCGGTAATGAGAAGGGAAATTATACTACGATACCAGTGATTGAGATCATATCCACTTTTCATAAGTGAGCCACATCGTGTGACTAGCCACACTCCAGAGTACCTGAAAATAAAAGTACGCAGGAAGCTCTATAATTACAGCATGAACGATGCACCGATTTTTGCAGAAATAGATAAGTTAATTTCATACTGTTTAGCATTTGCTATGACAAATGCTTCCAAAGCCCACTTTGGGTAGCAGAAATCAGCTATTGTCGAAACAAATTTGTTCTCATTGTAGTTTGCTATCAGAGTCAAAACAACTGGAAGAAGTACTGACCACTGCAAAGCACGAAAAAACGCTGGAAATTGGAAGAGGAAGACAAGCATGCAGATACAAAAGCAAATTCAGCTAATAATTTGTCGATAAGGAATATATTCTTACCAGTTGGGCTGGTCCAGGTGCCAGGTAGATAGACAAGGCATAAGCTATACCAGTTACGCAGTAAACCAGACAAATCAAAACGATGTAGTTATCTACGACGGATGATCTTGGGTTGTTGAAGAAATAGAACATGGAGAGATACACTAGAGGCTTAATGATTGTATTGAAATGGTCAACTGTATCCTTTGAGAGAAAGTAAGCCAAGCTATTCATGCCAGAAGAGCTCTCTCTCCAGTAGTGCAACTTATCCAGTCCAAATGTTCTCAAAGCTGCAATCTTGCACAGGAGAGCTGAAATTGAAACAAAATGGCAGGAGTGAGAAGTAAAAAAAGTCTTGGAAAAGTTAAGATTTGAAGGAACAAACACAAGTTGTGATTTAACATGAATGCAGGTGTCAACCATGTCAATTTCCAAAAATAAATGTGTGCATGCCAACAAATATAGGATAATGTCAATGGTAACAACATTGTAACACTTCAATCTAGATCATACATCCAAACAAAAATCCAATTCATGAATGATTCAAAGATTGACCACAATTTTAAGTTCCTTACAAGCAGTTTTCAATTAAATTAAATAGGAAAGCAGATATCGGTCCCAAACAAATGTTTGTTTAATAAAAGTCCCGTAACCTTTTGCATTGGATCATGTCCATAGACCAGTAGATAGATCAAGTCGGATACATCCTTAAATGCCTTTTCTTAGGATTTTATATTTTTACTTTTTCATTCAAATACTACACCTGACATCATCTAAGAAATACAAATCCCAAACTTCTAGAGGGTCCATGTCGAAAGAACCCCACGTCCCCCTATTTAACGAATTTTTATTTTTTGTTTGGAATTTGCTTCGGGGATAGGATATTGTTGTTGTTTCAAATAATCACGAATAAGAGTACTTGTTATAAATTAGGGTACATATTGCAATGCTATAGTTTTAAGCAACTAAATTTCACGTGTTATCAAATAATGACATGCGATTGATTACTATGTACTCGCTAGATTGCCATATGCTTTTGGTTAACGAGGGAACCCTAACCAAAAGCACATGTGCTTTATGGATTGACATGTTCTTTCGTGATTGTGACTTTTTATAGGTACATATGGCATCCATTGAAACCGGATAACAACAATAAATTAAGTTCCATAGATTGAAACTTTTAAATGCCTTAAAAATGTTAGGAGGGATACAAAAATTTGAATCCTGATAAAACTTAACCATTTTAAGGAATGAGTTCAACCTTATCTAATTCTGGCTCAAGAACCACTCAAGAACCTATTCCAGCAAAAAAGGAATTCACTGGAATAGCTATCATGGGATCAAAGCGGATCCTGAGATCGGAATCTCGGATAGCCGTTTGATAACCATTTATTTAGTTTACACTTCTTGTGCTTGGGATGAGGGGAGAAAGGAGAGAAGGTAAGAGAGATGTTGAAGAAAAGGAAATCTAAACAAAATGAAAACGGTAAACTAAAAGCCAAAACCTAGTTTATGTTGTTTTCACTTTCTAGATTTAATTTTCATTAATTTTTTTTCCCCTTCCTTTCCACCATTCTTCTTCATCTCTCCTTTCGACCGTCTAGTTTCTATATATGTCAAGTAAAAATAAATAAAACTAAAAACCAAATGGTTACTAAACGAGCCCCACAATTGCAATAACCCAATATATAGTTAATTCAGATTATGAGGAGACTATCATAATATAAAAATGACTCTTTACCGACTTCTAAACAACTTCAGCTTCTGGGAAGAGTAATAAGCCAACAAACATTGTTTAGGCTAAATTGCAACAATAGTCTCTGAACTTGTACTTGAATTTCACTAAAACCCTTAAATAAAATTTCAAATTTCTTTCATGCATAAATTTTAACACGAATAGCACTAGTTCTGAAAGCCAACCCATCGAGATTTAAGTCCATTTTCTCATATAACCTGCACAGCGTACCTGAGCACCTTTTTAAGGGCAATTTCAACAAGTCACCTGTGTTTGACCTTCCATCTCACTTCAGCAAGATATATACTGTTATGTATTTCAATGACTATCAAGTGTTATGATGTTCCACAGGACAGCAACAACCCAACCTTATTCTCCCCCGCCTTCCATAGTCATAGGCTCAAAAGCATTTACCTTCACTAATTTGGCTACAACAACAAACTGAAAGAAGAATATAGGTAACAGATCATAGAGGATTTGTTAGGAAGAGAAGGTATGAAGAGAGAGAGAGAGAGAGAGAGAGAGAGAGAGAGAGAGAGAGAGAGAGAGAGAGAGAGGCACGTTCAGGAATAGTGTTATCCAATCAATTTAAGGACTTATGTGAGGTACAAGTTCAGGGACTATTTGCTCTAGCTTACCCAACAAATACATCCATCTAAATGGCATGCTCCAGTACCATGACAAAAAGCCAATTTGCACTTTAAAATCCAAGACCATAAATTTATACGACGACAGTTTAAGGAACCATTAATAAAAAAAATTATACTTACAAACTGCTATGACCGTATATGTATAACCAAGTGCACCAAAGGTCTCATCGCTCACTTTGGCAAGTGTTCCTAAGCAGATTCCAGCAAGCAACAAAATCAAAAAATCTACGGCCTGCGTCCTAGCTTCTCGTAACCTCTGCTTACCACCCCTGTAAAAAAGGGTCAAACAAAGAATTCATCAACAGTAACAAAATCACAAAAGAACTCAGCAGATGCAAATTTTCTTAAATAGACTCTGCTGAGGATAACAGTCACTGTGTGGTAGTGAGCAATGCATTATGGATACTTAGTTGTTAACGCCTGAGCCTTAACAGATAAACATATCGATATCTTCTTAACATCTTGATTCTTTTCAGGTGTATGAAAAATTAAAGATTATAAGTGCTGTCCTTACAGGCATCATAATCATGTATGCGCAGCGGCACAAAAAATTAACCCCTTAGTGTCGCCTAGTCGCACAATGGGAGAGACAAATGACGAGTATGCCTAGAAAAAAATATTATAAAATAATTTCTCCATTCTACAGCTAAAAGCCCCAAGGTTTTAGTGTTGATTGCATGATAAAAACCAAACATGATAGAAAACCATCATACCATATATATATATATATATATATATATAGAGAGAGAGAGAGAGGGAGAGGTAGGATGTTTTTGTGCAACCGAAGGAATATCTACCTCCCAAGGAAGTATCTATACTGCTGGAACACACCAGGGGTAACCCGCTCAGATAAGTCGTGCGACTTTAAGAAATTATGTTGTATAGTGTCCTTATTGACCTGAACATGACACTTGACATCCTGCCAAAAATCTCCAGCAAAGGACTGTCCATCAGATCCAGCACTTGGAGTACTTCCTCCATGAGCAGAATTTTCACCTGCAGATGCAGCCATTCCCTCGGCACTCTGCAGCATATCCATAGGAACTGGATACCCATTATGAAGCATCCATCTAACAGGTAGTTGCTTATAGGTCACCCCTGTGGTTGTGGTTGGTTTTACTATGCCTTCCAAAATGTCAATGAAATAGTCTGGAGGGTTAACACGCTCAGGGACAGTAATCCCAAGGCTAGCAAAGTACTCTTCAACTTTCTTTGCTGATCCATGATACACCGTAAGTCCGCCTTTAGCCAGAAGGATCAAATCATCAAACATCTTGAACAAGGTGTAGCTGAAGCACAAAACCAAACGATGAGTTAGGAAAATAGTTCAAACCATCAGTTCATTCCCAGTAAAACTTATGCTAATTTGCATTTCAAAGAATTTAGGGATTTTTTTTTTTTTCAGGTACTTCAAAGAACCATAAAGTTCAACAGAAAAAAGTACCCCAATTCCCAAGACATCTTTTTTATATTTGGTCAATCAATTCCCGAAACATCTTTTTATGTACTCTCATCCAATTACAAACATTTGTTGTAAATGTTTTGCATTTTTGCTACCGATTCCAGAGAATTCAATCTCATCCCAAATATTCAGGAATAGAATTTAAGAAATCACTTTTAAAGAAAAATATATCACACAAAAAAGCTCATCTCTCAACATTTAAGCAATTATCTTTTCTAACCACTAGGGAAATAACCTTTAGCTGGAATCAAATTTTAAATATAATGGTCTAAATCACAATATATCTGAGTGTGAACAAAATGTAGGGAGACAGCATTTTTCACATAAAAAGAAAGTTTTGTGGTCTACGATATTATGTGAACCATGCAGAATGCCCTGAAGGATATAAAGGACTGTAGCAAACAAAGGAACAATCGAGCCCAGAAATAAAACAAAACAAAAATCAGGTACCAGAAGAAGTGCATTATAGTACTTACTACAAGAAAAGTTAATTTACCTAGGTTGGTGGACAACCATGCAAATGTTAACTCCTTCACCAGCCTCGCGTCTAAGAGCTCTCAGCAATAAATTAGAAGATGAACTATCCAATCCAGATGTGGGTTCATCTAAAATTAGAAGTGATGGTTCCATGACCATTTCCAGCCCAACATTTACTCGCTTTCTTTGACCTCCAGAGATACCTCGCTTCTCCACTGTACCAACCAGGGAATCCCGCACTGTCTGCAGGCCCAAGGATTCAATGACTCTTTCAACAACTAAGACCTTTTCTGGTTGAGCCAGATCAGCAGAGAGTCTACACAATCCAAAACCCAGAATATAAGTATGGTAAAAGAACTAAGTCAGTTCCAGAGAACGAATGCGAATGAGGTAACAACAGGATAAAAAGAACAAAGGGAACAACAGCAAAGAATAGAGCAGTCAAAAACCCATAAGTCTGTTTGAAATTGCCTATTAAAGTGGCTATGTATACCTAAAATCTATCATATAATATTCCTCCAAATGAACAAAGCTGTTCTACACATACGTTTTCATATTTCGAAAGTCCAAAAAGATTGAATGAAATCAAAAAGATGGGAGGTTGGAGAAATCTTGCTCGCTCATTGTTGACTCAACATCATATTTAATAGGACGTGGACATTTATTAGCAATTTCACTTAAGAATTATATGACATGTCAAGTTTTTTTTCCAGACCTAGAACACCAAATGTGAAGATTATTTGAGTCCTAATATTTTCCTAGCCCAAACGTACATAGGCATGTCGCTTCATAACACTTTTCTCAAGATCATTTTGGAAGCAGTGAATGTTAGAAAACCCACATGCATCATCAGATTTGCAACTACGTGGGAAATAAGAATTGGAGGTTTCAAACCAAACAAAGCTCGCAACCAGAAGTATGATACCAAAGCCTTATTTATTCGAGAATGGAGCAACCACGCATATGAAGTTAACAGCAAATATGCAAACTACAGACATGTGAAGATTGGAACTAAAGATGCAATACCTGCATCTTGCACTAAACCAGAGATTCTCTTCCACTGTCAAATTTCCATGCACAATATCATCTTGTGGCACAAAGCCAATAATTTTCTTGTAGGAGTGTATCGATTCCATGTTTCCATTTACAAGTATCATACCACTCATGGTGCATCCCCTAATTTTTCCAGCCAAAGCAGAAAGAAATGTTGTTTTTCCTGCCCCAGATGGACCCATAACAGCTGAAACCCGTCCAGGTGATATTTTCCCAGTCACACACCTCATCAGGTGTATGTTTTTCCCTTTCAATGTGAGTGTGAGATCTTTAAAGGCAACCTCAATCGGAGGCCTCTTCTGGATTTCAACATCACCAGCCAATTCAATAACCCCAGAGAAGGATAAGTTTTCGCTCTGCTCCTGTAATGCCTTTTCCTTCTCTATTTGACCATATGCATACTTGAAAATTTGACTTTGAGTATGCAACTGTTTACCTTTTGGTGCTTTTGGTGCATGCTTTTTAATATTCTTATCTCCTATTTCTAGATTAAAGCCTTCATGATTATTTGGATCTTCCTCAATTGCATTTATCATTTGTGTAAGGCTGCTTTTGTCCTTTTTCTTTCCTTTAGATGTTCCAGCTGATTGCTCACTTGCCCCACTGTTTGGCATAGGTGGCAAGGCAGCATCTGTTCCAGGTTTAGTTTGTCCCGGAATTTTCAGTTGGTCTGAATGCCTAGTAGATTTTCTGCGAGAAAATGTACGTGAAAACTGCTGTGACAGCCCACTTGCATGCTTCTTAGCAATGTCTTTTGCAGATTTCCATTTTTCACGTGCTTGTGCATTTTCTCTTACACTTTGGACTGCTTTCTCCCTGGATTTTGCTTGTCGTTTTTCTCGGGTGGCAAGAACTTGGTCAGAACAATTATATATAATGAGAAGGATGAAAATTAATCCGGCCTGTATTGAAAAATGAAGGGTCATCAGTAAAGATGGTTTAGCATACTCAAAATTGTGGAAAATATATGAGACTGTGTTAAGCCATTGGCACTTTAGAAGTAACCCTACATGTCTCCGAGGCAAGGATAGAAGGTACTAAAAATGCATGTACTACATGCAAAGTGCATTCCACAAATTTAAATAACCATGATCAAAATTGTCATAATTTCATTTTTAAAGAAGACAACTCACAAAAAGCATGAGACCATAGGCAGTAATATTTTGATTTTCTGACTGCTTCATACAAGTTGCCATCCGGAAACACGCTGCAAGTTCAACAACAATGGATATTATCATAGGCTCACTAGATTCAAAAGTATAAAAAACAATTAGACTCCAAACTCAAAAGGAATAGATCCCTTTTTCAAGATACGACTATTTTCAATGAAAGAATTATTATCCGATATGTGAAACGACAATTAATTGAAGCACTGAAATTATTATATAAACCTAAAAAAATATCTCCGCTTGCATGTATTTTCTTTCAAGGTCAGAATGTTACTAATGAAATGGCATAGCGTTCAATCTGAAAAGACCCGTAAAATCATGCAAAACAAGAAGAAAAGTATCCAAGTAATAAGTGGGAGGACAATTTGGAAAACTTGCCTACTGCCTCGGGTGGAGTATGAAAATCCACTATTGACCAAAAAATTACAAGGATTTCTCATACCTCTAAGCCTCACATGAGAAGTGCAATTAGGTGGAGCCTAGTCATGAGAAGTGCAATTAGGGGAAGCCTAGTCATGAGAAGTGCGACCAGGCGAGCCTAGACATGAGAGGTGCGATTAGAGGAGCCTAGACATGAGAAGTGCGATCAGGGGAAGCCTTATCAAGAGAAGCGCGATTAGGTGACGCCTAGTCATGCGAAATGCGCTAAAGCGGAGCCTGGTCATGAGAAGTGCGATTAGGGAGAGCCTAGTTATGCGAAGTGCAATTAGGGGGAACCAAGTCACGAGAAGTGCAATTAGGGGAAGCCAAGTCATGAGAAATGCGAGTAAGGGGAGCCTAATCATGAGAAGTTTGGTCAAAGGGAGCTTGATTAGAAGGAGAAATCCTACTGTGATACACCACCTCCCTCGTGGTCTAGAAGGGAGACTCTTGTATTTTCCAGCACATGATGAGGTTTCTAAGTCTATTAGGAATAATATTCTTAGAGGATAGAAATCTTATTCCTAATAGGAGTTTTTCCAATTGGAAAGATAGTTAAAATCCAATTAGAATTAGGATTCCTAATTTAAGGCTATTATTGTGGCTATAAAAGAGGGTTGCTGCTCTAGTTTGAAGGTTTCCAATTAGCTAGCAAGAAAGAAGATTGTGTTATACCACTCAAGGTGTTAGAGTGAGAGAATATCAATAGGGAAAAGTTTGTAACGGAGAGAAGAAAAGAGATAAAGAGTGTTTTGTTTCTCTTTCTTGTTCTTTCTAGTTGTTCAAGAAGTTTTGATTCTAGAGGCTTGGTAAGATTAATCATTGTTCCCATTATTGATATAGTGGGAGTTTTGTTGTTTCTGCCCCGTGGACGTAGGCACATAGCCGAACCACATTAATTATTGGTGTGGTTTACCTTCTTTCTTATTTTCGGTTTTCAATGTTTGTTTGTCTTTCTCATTCTTAAACGAAATCACAACATAATCACCCCACCATATTTACACCATTAACTAGGACCCCACTGAAATCTCTTCTTTTCTTTTCTCGTTACTCCCCATAACACTGCCTTTAGAATTTCCAAATACAGTCATTCTTAATATTCATAAAGCCTTTGTAGCGTTTTTATCCCTAAGATTCGTAGATTTTAAGCTTTATTTCAGTGGATACACTGTCTTCTCATTTGCACCCTTTCTCATTCAGAAATCATTTTTGGTTTCTTATCACTAAATCATCTCATGTAACGACATATTAACTTTTGCAGTTGATTATAAGGCCAGATCTGTTATATGTGGCACAGCATGTAGAAAACTTTTGACGCTGCCAGTTAAAATGCATTGCTGCTTCATCATTGACACAGAAGAATACATCTTCTGCTCTGTCAGTACAATATATGTCCCCTGCCTCTTGATTAATCCATATCTCGATTCACTTCATGGCGTGCATCATCAAAATATTATACTTACATTTACATAGTGTAGCTTCAGTGTTAACCCCTAGATTCCCAGGAAAAAAACATTATGAAAACCCAGACATGTAGGTTTCGGCCATCATAATATGCTGATATTATTGTCATAATGTGCTGATATTATTAAACAAGCCAGCAATTGGCATAAAACTAAAATATACATGGACTTCTAGATTGCATAATAAGCTGTTAGTCTTTCAAGATTTCTGTGTCATAGAATTATTATTTTAACTTAGGGCCAAATTTCAGATTGACCTAGCTTTTAAGTTTTTAACTTCTAGATGTTTCAAATTTTGGTAACTAACAAAACAAAATAAGATCTGCAATTCTTCACCGGGTGAAAAGAGAAACTTACCTTCCTGACCTGTGGAACCTTGCCTGCAATAATGTCTGCAATGGCCATAAACTGTCATATAAGTATAAATAAAGAGTACCACGGATGGCTTCTCTCTATTCGTTTACAAAATTTTATGCGAAAAACATTAAGGGGAAATGGAACCAGATGGATGCATTATGATGATGGTAATTAAGAAACCCATGTTGCTAAAAGAAAGTAAAAACATGAAGCATTGAAGAAATAAGGTCACAACTTGCAAATCTAAGGGAAATGGCCATTTGGCCTAGTGGCATTTAGTCTCCACTTTGTTGGAGGTCCTAAGTTCAAATCTCATAGAGGATTGCTTGTTGAACAGAATGAATCATGCAAATGTAAGGACAAGTGCTAGAAGTTCTAGGATAATTATCAATACCCACTACTGCAAGGAATTTTTTGGATGGTAGACGGACAATATGATCCACCCGGACAGAATACCTCTTTACTACTCATGATATCAGCCCACTTATCTGCTCCTCCACAACTATGGTTTCGCTTCCCAGGAGGTAGCTGATAACTGTATCTGTAGAATATTTCTGCTGATAATATTAATTTATGCTAAGCATAGGAAGATCAAAATGAAAAATAATATAGAAGTAACAAAAAGAATATGAACTTACGGCTCACATACACCAGTATCAGTATTGAGTTTTGCAAGGGGGCAATAAGAACCCTTCGGGCAAGCTTCATATATGATGATGAGAAAAGGTAACCAAGTAAATGCAGTCAGAAACACCTCAACAATTCCAATAAGAACATAAGATCAATAAATGAGAACAAATTTTAAAAAAAATTCAACGATATAAACACTCAAGTTATTATGCATTATGACTTTTTAAAAAGAAACAGTAGAACAATATTTACTGGATAACCATCCTATGAAGGACTACAGTTTTGCGCACGTTCATTTTTCAATCAGAAAATAATTCATAATTAGACCTTAAGAGATAGGCTCCTCAAGTCAGATACAAGCTTACATTTTCTATAAAGGTATCTTAGGAACGGAATGTATCTTGAGGATCACAAGGTTTTACAAATGACCAAGTTGACACAAATATTATGAACATGGTCATAGCATTAGGGTGTAAATCACAACTGGATTTAATAGTTTTCGCTGTCTGTCAAGGTAAAGATTATGGTTTTGGTTGTGAAGAATGCATTCTGGTCTATGTCTGCTACCAATGTTAGTCAACTTTCGAGTAATTTTTATAAGGGAGCATCCATATCCGCTTCATGTGTAGGGTATTAGGATCATTTTGCGTCCATTTCATTGCTCTCTTCATGATCTAGTGAAATAGGCGTCAAATGACTGTAATACCGCTGCACAGAAGAATGGAGATTGGAGATTTAATTTAGACTGATAAAAGATGAAGGCCACAAGAGTATTCTTAATAAAATTAGGACCATGGGACTTTACTTAAAATATAGGATAAATCATATGGACCACTGTGATTTAGGACTAACCTGAATATGGCAAAAGGCAATACAAGCTGAGTAGATGTTACTTAAGAATGAACAATATACCAAGAAATACGTAACAACTTTGAAAGACTAGTTATTTTGGAAACATAATTATTTAGCAGGTTTGAAGCACTTACGGAGCATGCAAGTAAGCCCATGAGGGCAGAAGAAACCCTCACAACAAGGTGCACACTCATTAATTCTGACAGGAACATACGTTCTATTGTTTACATCAACTTTCTCCGGGCTTGCACAAGCCCACCCAGGCTCACATCCGGAAACCCATGAGGATAGATTACAGTTCTTGTTCGGCTTCAAGTAAGTGGCTTTCTGTGTTTCCAATAAGCCGCCAGCATATATCTTCATTTCTGCAGCTGTGCACAAACGCGCCATAACCTCTCCAATTGATCCACCTTAAAACATCATCACAAATGCAAAATGAAACTCTCTGAATTGGTTATTTCATTGTCACAAGCAAGGTGTTTATTGTGAATTTGTTCATAATACAATTTTTGTTTTATACCAAGTTATTATTTTCGTTTTCTTTCCTTTCTTCCTAATCGATGAAGGAGAGGAACACTGGAACTTGGGGTCTCTTCCAAAAATAGAAAGAAAAATACACTAGAGCAAGAACTAGTAATGTAGTTATTTTTCTTCATGAATTTGGTATAGAATATACATAAAAACCCTATTCATGTTCCCTCCTAATACTTAATTAACTGGGTGACCCTTCTACTTTGTTTCTGCAACATTACAAAATGGAAAGTTTTAAAAGTTCGTGATTTGCGTTGCTTAAGAAATTACATTCAAGCATTCCTCACCCTACCATCTGTAAGAGATGTCTTCATTCTTCAATATATTTTCCCAACTAGTGCCAACCTAAAACATACGAATGAAGAAACGGGGATACATGGTAATTGGTATTATGTACCTGACATTTTTTTACCGCAGTTGGTAATAAACCTCGAGTCTTTCGAGAAATTGAAAGCCTCATTCCAATCCTCATCTCTGCAGTAAAAAGATACTAAATTTCATTTTAGCACATCAAAATTATAAAATAAAATAAAAGGTACAGAGTGAAGTAATTGAACTGACATGTCGACAATGCAGAAGCCAAACTTTTTCTGTATTTCGTCTTTGAAGACAGGGGTAAGATTGGAATAACGGCTCATGATGAGCTCGGTGGCGAGGTCATACCCTGCGGTGTCCTGCCCCGCCGCAAGGGGCGGGAGCGAGCCGAAGAAGCTGTAGAAAACAAAAGGTGAAAAAACCCCAACAGAGAGAATGCTGAGAACCCCTCTGTCTCTGCTGATCATATCGACCGCCGTGATCAGCCGCAAAACGGAGAAAAATATTGAATATATCGATTGGATTTCTGATTAGGATCGATGAAAGGAGACGATGCGGAGCATCTGGAGAGAGGAATTGGAAAATTTGATAGTAGGAAGAAATGGAGAAAACTGGAAAGTGAATAGGCCATGAGTAACAGAGAGTTTGGAGGATTTGCTTCTTCTTCGGAGGAAAGAAATGGCGGGGAGAAAGAGTTGGCGCAGGACAAGGGAGAGACAGAGGGCTCGCCATTCTGCCATGTCAGCTGTTTAGGAACTGTTGGATGACGGGTTGTCAAAGGTCAATTGAGAGGTCGTTGTCATTCCCCATTGGATCTATTGAGTTATAGTCAATGAAAATAATGATATCTTATTTAAATTTATGGATATTTTAGCTCAAATATCGATATCATTTACGATCAATAAAAATAATAAAAAATTTAACAAAAATAACAAAAATTCGATCTAAAAATTGAAAATTTGAAATGAAATTTTAGAAAAAAAAAACTTAAGCACAGGACCTTCACATTTTAAAGCAGCACAACCAACTCGGCTAAGCAAGCCCAATTGAAAACATAAGCAACCAAATAATATATAAAGTATACATACTAACTTTAACAATCATCTTCTACCTCACGTGAGAGTCTGCGATTCGGGATTTTTGACCCAGCGTCATGACCCGACTAGAACTCAATAGTGTTACGTCCGATTTTCATGTAATTTAGCCCTATCTCGATCGTTTTAATGAAATAAGGAGATCGATGGGCTTAAAACAAGGAAAAATGTTGATATTTTGCTCAATTTCTTTCTCTCCCTCTTATGTGTCGCTAGCCAAAAAAATCGATATATCAGTTGATATATTGTTGATAGTGTCGATATTTTCATCAATAGTTATAATTTATATTGATGGACCCACTTGACCGTTTGGGCTGGAACGGGTCTTAGCGCCTAGAGCATCCACAACAATAACAACAAAAAAGACTTATTACTTACTTTACTCTCCTAATCGGACATTAAATATCATTTTACTCCCCAAAATAAATTTAGTTACATTGTTCTGCCACAATTGCACATTTAGTTGCACACCGTTGCTTCAATCCATTAGTCAAGTTAATGACAGTATCAATATTTGTCCCGTGTTGATTCCTGATTGGTTATTTAATTATTTACCAAAAATTATTTAAAATAACACCCAAAAATTAAGAAGAAGATGATGAATAGTGAATCTGGGTTCATCATCTTCTTCTCATCTAACAAAATTCAATCCTAAATTCTAATCTCAATCTAAGTTTAATGACAATTTGGATTTCTCAAATCTTCAATCTGCAAACCAATTTCGATCCTAGTCATCGACCATTTTATCTTCATCTAGTTGATATTGGAATTTGGGTTCTGCAAAAACCCAATCCAAAACCTATGGGAAAGGTTTTTTTTATGGAAAACCTCTTCCTCCCTCTATTTCTCTCCCCTCGACTTCTCACCTGTCAGGACCCGTCCTCAATCCCCCCGGGATTAACGAGGAACGCCCCTAATCCAATCTGATACGGAGTGTCAGACTAGGGAAAATTAAAACCTTTAGCCCGAAGGCTTCTAGAGTACGCCAGGATCCGAAGGAGGTATGTGATATCTCGGTATCTGCTACAGTCTGCACCGTATCCAACCTGAAGGGTATTGAAAACAAAAAGACTGTGAGTGGACAAAAAGTAATAAGTTTCGTAAACACATATATAAAATACCTTTATACCCTTCACTAAAAAGTATGCATGCATAGTAAAACCATTTATCCAATCACATATGTTTAAACAACCATAATCATACGGGCTCCTGCCCAAACCATTTACAGAAAATCATAACATAGTAAACATATGTGGGATCTCAACCCAAATCCATTTATCATCATAAAACACAATTTCCCAAACCATTTGAAATCATGTTTATCCAATATATTTCATATCACCAAACCTGTCACGGTAATCTAGAGCTACGCGCGTACTAACCGGGGTCTCAAACGCAAGTCTCTCTAGGGTCCACCCAAGTCAATGTCCGTAGATCAATGACCCTCCCTGGAGGTTACGAACCATAGCCTTTCTGAGAGTAACGAACCCAACTGGGGGCCGACTACACTTAGTTAGTGCTCCATGACTAATCCGGGGTCCACCCAGGACAACAACCCTCCCTAGAGGAGACAATCATATATAAAGGATGGCTTACGAAAAACCTTTTGAAATCATTCTTTAAACCTTTCAAAGATTCATGCCCAGACCCTAAAAGCCGTCATGAACCATAAAACCTTTCAAGGGTTAATGCCGGTTCCCATAAACCGTCATGCACCGTAAATCCTTTCAAGGGTTCATGTCGGTTCCCGTAAACCGTCATGAACAGTAAAAATCATTTATGGGTCCCCGACCCGAAATCACATTCTTGAAACATAACTGGTCCCTAAGCCCGATTCCACATACAAACTGGACCTCACCGATTAGCAAACCAACTGGGCCTCCAGCTCGATGCCTCGTTAAATCAAATGGACTTCAAGTCCGAGAGTTCGTAAATCAAATAGGTCTCGTGCCCGATCCATATTTCTAAATCCCAAATCAATTTAAGAACCAATTGGGCCTCGGCCCGAGAACGTCACTAAAAGGACTTCAAGTCCGAGGGTTTCCAAAACAGATGGGTCTCGAACCCGAGTTTACCCTTTCAATTCCAAAACCATTTCATGAAATCATATCCAAAACCATAAGTACGGAAAATCAATGTAAAATCGGAAAACCTCGATTTACGTGCAAGTACGTAAATCGCCTCGAAATGCATGAAACCATATAATTCACCAATATCCAAATCAAATCATAGAATCACATTCATAATCCATATAAAACATTTATGCATGCATCACATTTTAGAAATCAAGGTCCACTCACAGACCGTCCTACGTTGTCGCCTCGATATGCGTGCCATAAGCCTCTCCAAGCTAATACGACCTCTCCAGGCCATCCTGTCCTGTCCAAATCATATCCAAAGGTTACTACTAACCTATACAAGTCCATATTAAGAACCCTAAACTTTCCCGAAAAAGTCAACGTGTCCCGGATACGATTCTCGAGGTGAAAAACCTCGATTTGACCAACCCAACAATCTCCGATCGAGCCGAAACCACTACCATTGGATCCGAATCGTCGAAACCTTTAAAATGACATTGTACCCACTCAAAGTACTGTTCACACGCGCCCACACGCGCTGGTCAACCTTGTTGAAAAGTCAACGCTGACGTCAGCACTAACAATCTGACAGTGCCACGTGGCAAGCCCCCATTGGTCCCGTTTGTTCCATTCTCACCGTCTGATCCTAACCTAAAGTTCTATGGCCTTAAAACCTAGAAAATGGGTCAAGATGATTACCTGTGATCCAAAACCAATAACCCAGCTTCCGACCGTCCTCCTTGTCGACTCAGGTCATCCCTTGCCTTGAACCCACGTCCGTTGAGCTCGTCCTGGTCCAGAGACTCAAACACAATCGACTAAAATGGTCGTTCGATGTTAGGTATTGAAAGTCTAGAAAATGGGTTCAAATGGGTTCTCGGGTTGGTTTTCTCACCTCCGCCGTGTCGCAGCCATGCTCATCCCATCCAGCCGCCGTCCTAGTCTATTAGGTCCCTCTCTCTCCCTCTCAGTCGCCCACAAAAGCAGATGCAGGTAAGGGTTGTGGTGAGTCGTGTGTTTGTTCAATGAAGAAATGGAGGAAATGGCTTTCGGGTTTTGTGAGAGAATAGAGAAGATGAGGGTTATCAGATGAATGGTGAGGATTGAGAGATTTAGATTAGATGGAGGGCTAGGATTGAGTGATAGATAGATTAGATTATAAAATTATTAAAATAACGTTATTTAATTATGTTAGATCCACAAAATATATGCCCAATCAGAATAAGCCACCTAATCATCGCCTCGATATACTTGCATAGTGAAATCTAACTTCCGTGACCCATAACTTTCCCGTTCGAAGTCTGATTTCAGCGTGCCGCCTGCCTATGGATTCGTATCATCCCGATCTACGTAAAGGTCCTCGGCCCTCGGCCATCGGACCTCCTAGGTCAAAAGTCAACTATTTACCTCTTTTAACCAAATTACCCTTGAACTTCCGAACGTCATAACTTTTTCCTCGAATTTCGGAATCAAACGTGCCACCTGTCTATGAACTCGTGACGTCCCTAACTACGTCACGGTCATTGTTCAAAGTCCATTTGACCGCCAAAATGGAAAGTCAACATTTTGCCCACGCCTAGGGGCAAAACGGTCATTTTGCATCATTCGTCCGATTTCGCCCAACTAATCACCGATTAACCTCACTAATCACGATTAGTCACTAATCTAATCCTGGAATTCGGGATGGGTCATTACAACCTTACCTCCTTAATTAATTTCGTCCTTGAAATTTCAACCGACCTAATTCCAACCGTTCTTCCCTCCTTAATTAGTTTCGTTCTCGAAATTCCAAATATTCTAATTCCACAACCACCTCGTGGAAATAATTCGATCGCACAACACGTGTACATTAGTACACCCACTAGTCAACACAAAACTTGTCTGCACCCAGACATTCCACTAATACTCACGTCGCATCGACTACGTTCGACCACGTCGAATGACAGTAATCGTACATTCCGAACTGATACCACTTGTCAGTATCAGAGTAGCCTGAGTATTCTATGAGCTAACCACTTGTCAGATCTACTATTTCGTTGACACAAACAACTCAAAGGTTTCTTTTCTCAATCTCAATCTATCTTGACGTCTACTCCCACTGGGAGTCACCAGACCTCACACAACGATCCACGTTGACACATCCGACAACCTGTCACTACTTGACAGTCGCCAGTCGATGACTAACACTATACAACCTGTGGTTACTCTAGCCACCAACTTACTCAACCTAAGTATACACTTACCAACATTTCACCCGACCTATGTGTAACTAGACCCATCAGGAATACCATGACCCAGTGCACAGTATCCAATGTCCAGTCCACGTCCTCGACTAATCCAATGGTATCAGAACTAAGCCGACTACCAACACGCTCACCAACGTACTACTGGTATATCCTATATACCGTCACCAAGCACGACAAGCCTATCTAGTATCGTACCTCGAACCTCGTATAAGGTACGTACTTCCATCTATCAACCAGACTACAACCACAACGACGACGACAACAACAACAACCACAATAACAACCACAACCACAACAACACGAAGACCTAGGTTGTAGCCAATCACATTTCAATTTTGGAGTCCATATGTCCAATCCAAGACTAGAAAAATCGAAACTCCAACCCATCGTCCATTTCTAAATCCGAATCTGAAATCATCATTACGTAAGCTAGTAACCGGAATAACCATTCCGAACCCAAATCCAGAAATTCACTTTCAAGTTCCAAAATCGAATCTTGAATCGTCATCCTGAAATCTGATTCCAAAACCCGAAATCTCGTTCTCGTCTACTGAGAAGCACCAATTCTGAACCTTTCGGTTACCTACTCAAACGATTACCACAATACGTTAGATTGACTTCATAGGGAAGCCAATCCCAATATCCGCACATCTAAGGCTGACCAAATCCGACTCCGTCGGACACCTACTCGCCTGAGTAATACACCATACGGGATTTACTTTGAAAAGAATTTCAGTCCCAACATGCTCAACTCAAACATCCAAGTAAGAGTGATAAACTCTCCACCTATATGGACCATCAAGATCACTATCTAGATCCATCACTATGTCACCCGACCATAAACGTCACGATCCTCGATCTCCACGACGTCCAAAGTCCTCAACATGAAAATCTTAATCCACATCGCTATCCATACAAGCTCACTCAGCTAACAATCCACCTGAGATCTGATCATAGGGTCTTACACCCTCCCGAATTCTTCGTCAATCACATCACTCCTCAACCAATTTCCACATCTAAACCAATCAGTCAACGACGAGACACGCCGAGACTGTAGGTTCACTCCAGTTATCTCGTATCGATCCTTGTCATTCCACTGAGGAAAATCAAGGATGATCCAAAACAATGACGCCAAAACTTACCCTACGTGAATGCAACCAAAACTCGTTGCACTCACCACGCCATGTAACCCACATCATCTGCCACCTAGCAGAAAATGAGAAATCTCATTCACCTAACTTCGAAATACTCAACTCCTCATGATGACCCAAGACAAATCCCGGGGGTCCACCAACCAATACACGACCAATGTACTGGTGACAACAACCATCATGTACCACATCTGCATCACCTGCCATGGCAGAACTTGAGAAGTCACCCTAATGACTTCAAAATACCCATTACCAATGCGGAAAACTCGCATTCCTCTCGTCACCTCAATCATAAACTCTCTCGATTCCGAAGTTCCAACTAGATTGGAACCAACACATTTGGACATCAACCACGTGTCCATCACCAATTTAACTCTGTCTGTGATCCACTGCCGGACCACAGATACCGAACACATGCCCATCTCGATGAAGTCACATCCCGACTCGTGACTCATCGTCATCACAATCACCGACACCAGCACCAGCACTAGTACTAGTACCAGCACACTACCGTGAATACTAGTATCAGCACACAAGCATCCACACTAGTATCAGCACTAACACTAGCACCAACCCCAGCATCAGCACACGAGCATCCACACTAGTATCAGTATCAGCACACCGTGTGCAAATCAAACAACCCTGGATCTCCGCTCATACCGAGCGACGACCCCGTACTTCTGCTCGACTAGGAGAAACTCTGCCTCCCTCGTACCCAACAACCCTGGGTAGAGTCACCCTGACAACTCATACAAGAAAAGGAAACGTCCCTCGAACGTCCCCTATTCACAACAACCGTAACTACAACCACTTTCGGTAGTAGTGCCTGCCACAGACTCGTGCAGACCCAACCACCAGACATCACAATCAAGACTCCGCATCAAACGGAATCAATCGCTCGTACTGACTACTCCGTATCCCCGCTCCGGGATTCCATCGACAAGTACCAACCCTGGTAACTTGTCCAACCGATCATTAACCATTCGTAACTCAACTTAACCAATGTCGTCTACCAGGTCGCCCATGACCTTAGTTGAACCAACTATCCATCACAACTAAAGTAGTACGATAACCAACTAAGTCTAACCGGTTACTACAACCTCGACTGCAAATTGCAGTCCCATCACTAAAGCTGACATGACTAGACCGAACAACGGTCTCATCGGAGTCGAGACCACTCGCTAACTCACCTTTCCGAACCATACACCCTACCCTAGGGTTCCACGATCACTACCTAAGGTTCCCTTGAACCCAACTACAGAAGCAGTATAATCCACAATCTGACCGACCACGAGGTCATGACATCGTAAGGACATCAATTGACAGGACCCACCCCGATTACCACCTCACTAATCGGGACGAACCCTGCTCCCGTCTGACAACCCAACTCAAAAGACCAAAACAACCTCACAAAAACCCACAATATATACATTGCCAGTCCAGGGAGAATTTAAAATCCACGAGTCAATAGTCATACAGAGTATAGTACAGTACAGCGTAAGACAGAAATCCTACTAAAAACTGGCTACACGCGCAACGGGAAAACTCGCAACGGAAAACTCTATGCATCTGCCTCTGCCTCAACGTTAGCCCCGACGCTAGCACCACAACCTGGAGGGTATTTAAAAACCAGAAAAGTGTGAGTGGACTAAAAATAACTAAGAGTTTCAAAAACAGTTTAATAAACAAACCAGGATTTTTCCCTCCGTTTTAAAAACATGCATGCATAACTAAGTGTCTGAAAACATATATAGATAAACTATATGGAAACATCATCATAAAAACATGAAATACCAAATATCATCATCCGATCAAACCTGCTGGATCTATCCGAATCTTTAAACTCCCGAGTCTTTAAACTCAATCCAAGCCTCGAATATAATCCGAGTCTTTAAACTCCTGAGTCTTTAAACTCAATCCGGGTCTTTAAACCCAATCCGGACCCGCCTCCGTCATATCATAATCCGGGTCTTTAAACCCAATAACCAGATCCAGCAAATCCAATCCAAAACCGTTTGAAAACCATTTCTAAATCCATATCCAAACCCGAATTCAAAATCACTATTCCGAAGCCATTCCAACGTTCAGAACCGTCATTCCGAATCCAAATCCGGAAATCCCTTTTTCAAGCTTTAAAACCAAATCTCGATTTCTGAAATCCGATTCTAAAACCGAAAACCTTGTTCATCGAATCATGTTTCAAACCTCATTTATAGTCATTGAAAACTAGTTATCTATTTAAATCCCAAAACCATAGCATCGAAATCATAATCAAATCATATCTCGTAAAACGTGCCGAAATACGTATAATTCTAAGAAACGCCTCTAAAAACATGCAATTATGTAAAACACATATAGAATAATCAATAGCATGAAATCATATTGAAAAACATAAAACAAGTAGATAAAAACAGTTATGCATGCTCGGTTAGAAAAGAAAAGTCCACTCACAGTTCCGGACACGTCAATCGCGTCCCGTACGTTCCTCGGCTGTCTCGGGTATATCCCGACCTGTCAAAAGTCACCAATCCGGGTCACAAACACTTCATTTAAGCTTACCCTAATTTCCCCAATTTTTCGGGATTTTAAACGTAATTTAAACGAACCCCTAAACCTTCGAACACTTAAAACTATCATGATCCGGTGTCCGATCGACTAGAAATTTGTCCTAAAATGTTCTTTACATCGATTAGAGTGAAAACCATGTTGAACGTTTCCCCGGAACAGTCCCCATGCGCCCTCACGCGCTACCCAAAGGGGCTGCGCGTGGGAGCCACGCACCTGCACTGTTCATTGTCTCCTACCTCCAGCCAACCCGGTTCAGACCGGTCTGGTCCAACCGAGCCGACGAGGCCGGTTCTCACTCAAATCCAGTCCGTTTTCAACCCTTTTGATTCCCTTAGTTTCGTCCTACTCCTAGAAATCGATTCAAGTAATAAAAACACGAATTAGCGTCCTGGAACCTTACCTCCTAAGTTCGAACTTAAACCCAGAAAAAATCCAACTTCGGATTCCGGCCACCCGTCGTCCTTCCAGCCACGATTTCGATTCCCAAACGTTACAAACACCTTCCTAAGACTGTTAGGATCAAAAAAACGAGTCAACAACGGTCCAAAATCCACGACTTTCGATTTGAACCCAAACTGGAAAAACAGGGGACCCGAATTCTTACCTTCTGTCTGCTCACCGCCGTGAGCTCCGCCATGGGTCTCAGGGTCCCCAAAACACTCCTCTGGTCCTCTGAACACCACCACAACTCAACTTCGATAGGTTTGATCGATTAATAGCCGTGCATAAAGGTCCTTCTCTATTTTCCACGGTTTCCTCCTCTTCCCCTCTCTTCCTCACTCGACAAGCATCAAGAAACACTCACTAGTCCCCTCACACTTCTCTGAACACTCACATATTAACTCAAAGACTCACACTTCCCTGAAAATGGATCGACCTCCTCACGGCTTCAGTCCCTCTGTTTTTCTCTTATGTGCACGACTAACAGCCAAGTTATAACCGTGTATAGGCTAGAAGCCACTAGACATAAGCCAGGTGTCCCCCATTCGGTGGTCCAAACCTCAAAATATCTAATAATCACTGTACACATGTCCTTATCCGATTGCACAAAGCCCAAGGTGTAAAAAGACCAAAATGCCCCTGTAAGTCCAAATTACCATTTTGCTCCTCACCTTTCTAGAACCACAACTTATCTGTCCGATGTCCGATGAAGGTGTACGGCCTGTCGTTGTACTCAGGACGTCGAGACCTACCTAACGGTCCTCTATTTGCGTGAAAACTAATGGTCAAACAAAAATTCAACAAATTCCTCCTTTTTACCCAAATTACGAAAATGCCCTCGACCTTCCGAACACCATAACTTTTTATCTGATTGTCCGAATCGGACGTGCCACCTGTCTACGAACTCGTGACGTCCTGAACTACGTCACGGTCATCGATCAACATCCATTTGATTACCCGAAATAAAAGTCAATATTTTGCCCATTCTAGGGGCAAAATCGTCATTCTGCACCGTCCGTCCAAAAGTATCCAACTAATCACCGATTATCCTCGTTAATCAGTCATTAACTACTAATCTAATCCCGACTTCGTGGACGGGTTGTTACATCAATCCAATCCTACCGTAAGTTTCACTAGGATTACTCGAACCCGGCTACTCCCAGCAACGTAGCCATCTAACTCAGCAAGATCCGACCATTTAATAGTCATAACACCGAACCAATCGTCATAACCGATCCTACACATCGTGAAAGATAATCCCAACTAACCGTCTCACGATCAAAACTCTAAAGTACTATTACGTTCATCCTTCGTAGGATCCCACACTGTCAACCTCGACAGAACTATAGCAACCCCGGCATCGAGTGCCAAACCAAAACGAACCACAATTCAATCCTACTAACTATCGTACCGGCATCCTAACTATCAGGTTGATAACGAACTGAAGCCCATTGAGACATCACATCCTCGACTTGCGTGATACTCCATGAGCAAACCGTGCTCTGATACCACCTGTCAGGACCCATCCTCAATCCCCCCGGGATTAACGAGGAATGCCCCTAATCCCTTCTAACACGGAGTGTCAGACTAGAGAAAATTAAAACCTTTAGCCCGAAGGCTTCCAAAGTACGCCAGGATCCGGAGGAGGTATGTGATATCTCGGCCTCTGCTACAGTCTGCACCGTATCCAACCTGAAGGGTATTGAAAATAGAAAGACTATGAGTGGAGAAAATTTAATAAGTTTCGTAAACACATTTATAAAATACCTTTATACCCTTCACTTAAAAGCATGCATGCATAGTCAAATCATTTATCCAATCACATATATTTAAACAACCATAATCATACGGGCTCCTGCCCAAACCATTTACAGAAAACTATAACATAGAAAACATATGTGGGATCTCAGCCCAAATCCATTTATCATCATAAAACACAATTTCCCAAACCATTTGAAATCATGTTTATCCAATATATTTCATATCACCAAACCTGTCACGGTAATCTAGAGCTACGCGCGTGCTAACCGGGGTCTTAAACCCAAATCTCTCCAGGGTCCACCTAGGTCAATGTCCGTAGACCTCCCTGGAGGTTACAAACCATAGCCTTTCTGAGAGTAAGGAACCCAACTGAGGGGAAACTCCACTCAGTTAGTGCTCCGTGACTACTCTGGGGTCCACCCAGGCCAACGACCCTCCCCGAAGGAGACAAGCATATATAAAGGATGGCATACGAAAAACCGTTTGAAATCTTTCTTTAAACCTTTCAAGGATTCATGCCCGGCCCCCATAAGCCGCCATGAAACATAAAACCTTTCAAGGGTTCATGCAGGTTCCCATAAACCGTCATGCACCGTAAATCCTTTCAAGGGTTCATGCCGGTTCCCATAAACCGTCATGAACCCTAAAAATTATTTATGGGTCCCCGACCCGAAATCACATATCACATTCTTGAAACATAACTGGGCCCTAAGCCCGATTCCACATACAAACTGAACCTCAGGCCCGATTAGCAAACCAACTGGGCCTCCAGCCCGATGCCTCATTAAATCAAATGGACTTCAAGTCTGAGAGTTCGTAAATCAAATGGGTCTCGTGCCAGATCCATATTTTCAAATACGAAATCAATTTAAGAACCAATTGGGCCTCCGGCCCGAGAACGTCACTAAAAGGACTTCGAGTTTGAGGGTTTCCAAAACAGATGGGTCTCGAACCCGAGTTTACCCTTTCAATTCCAAAACTATTTCATGATATCATATCCAAAATCATAAGTACGGAAAACCAGTGTAAAACTGGAAAATCTTGATTTACGTGCAAGCACGTAAATTGCCTCGAAATGCGTGAAACCATATAACTCACCAATATCCAAATCAACATCATAGAATCACATTCATAATCCATATAAAACATTTATGCATGCATCACAGTTTAGAAATCAAGGTACACTCACAGACCGTCTGTCAGGACCCACCCCGGTTTCACCCCGAAACCCGAGGTAAATCCCGCTCCCGTCTGACTCCCCGACACAACACTCAAGTAAAAATGCACTCAAACCCGGTCAGACGCAGGAGTAATTAAACAAAATATCCCGAAGTTATCCTTTACAGAGCATAGTACGAAGATACAAGGAACTAAAAACCGATAAATTACACGCACACGGAAGACTTTAAACTACTCCGGGACCCCTCGTGTGACTTCTATGCCTCGGTCACTGCCTCGACGTCAAAACCCCGCATTAGCACCAAAACCTGGAGGGCAATGTAAAAAAAACATAAAGTGTGAGTGGACCAGAAAGTATAAAAAGTTCAAAAACCATTTCATATAAAAACCGGGATTTTAGCCCTCCGTTTTGAAACCACATGCATAACCAACAGTTATGAACACAGTTATAAAATAAGCATCATAAAACATCATAATAACAGAAACACTATAAAATATCATAAGAAACAGAAACACCATAAAACAGTTATAGAAATCATAGCATGAGTATCAGAAACCGTATCATAAACCATAAAGCTCAAATCCTCATTTCCCGATCGAACCTGCTGGACCTATCCGAGTCTTTAAACTCAATCCAGGCCTTAATCATATCCGAGTCTTTAAACTCCCGAGTCTTTAAACTCAAGGCCTCCGGGGGAAAATCAATATATCCGAGTCTTTAAACTCCCGAGTCTTTAAACTCAATCCGGGTCTTTAAACCCAATCTGGCCAGTCCCCCTTCACATATATCCGGGTCTTTAAACCCAATATCCAGATCCAGCAAATCCAATCCCAAAATCATTCGAAAACCATTTACCAATCCACATCCAAACCCGAATCCGAAATCACTGGTCCGATACCCTTCCGGCATCCAGAACCGTCATTCCGAACCCAAATCCGGAATCCACTTTCCAACTTTCAAACCAAGTCTCGTTTCCCGAAATCCAATTTTAAAACTGAAAACCTTTAATCATCAAAATCATGTTCCATAAGCCCTTTAGAATCAATGAAAACCACTTATTAATTGAAATCACAAAACCATAGCATCACTTTCAGAAACCAACCACTTTCTCGTAAAACGTGCTAAAACTGAACTTCCTCGAAAGGCGTGTAATCATGTCAAATCAACCAAAACATATTCGATAAACATAGAATAATGATTAAAACCATAAAACAATTATAGAAAACAGGTATACATGCTCGAGTTTAAGAAAAGGGTCCACTCACAGTACTGAGCCCTACTCGTGTCCCGAACGTCCAGCACGTTCCTCGGCTTCCTCGGGAAATCCCGATCCTGTTCACAATCACCAAATTACGTCACTAACACGTCTACGAAGGTTCACCTAAATTCCCTCAAAATTCCCCGAATCCTAAACGTAATAACCCGGGACCCTAAACTTTCACCCTCGCGGAACTAAACTCAAACGACGTCCGATTGACCCGAAACCAACTCCATTGAACTCACCATAACTCCTAGACCAAAAACCATGTTGACCGTTTTCCCCATCGCCGCCGCACGCGCCCCCACGCACCGCCCAAAGTGGCTGCGCGTGGCCCTCACGCGCCTGCTACAGTGCATCGGCTACCTCGAGCCAACCCGGTTCGCTACAGTCACCTGCAACTTAGACCGGCGTCAGCGGTTCACCGCCGTGCCTGCACGGTTTCTCTCCCTTTCTTCACCAACAGCATCGTCCAGACCACCCCTATAGATTCCCCAACTCCGTTCACCTCGACACTGTCCCTAGCCCGTCGACTGAACTCGAAACCAGACAGCCCTCAAACCCCTGTTTCACGATCCATCTGCTCCAGTCACCTCCCGTCACAGTGGCGACACCAGACAATCCCTAGGGCCTTACTGAACCTAGACCAACCCTCCTATACCGTCGACTCAGCCCCAAACTCGACGACTTTGGGTTCGAACATCACGGCAAAACAGAGCACCAGAGTGCCTGTTGTCGTCTGAGCTCCGCCGTGTACACCCCCGTCACGGCGACCATCCTAGTCGACGCCTAGGACTCTCCTGAACCTCGCCCTGACCTCTAATTCCCTCGACTCTCACCCTAGATCCATGACTTTCACGTTGAACCTCAACGGAAAAACAGAGTACCGAAATGGGGACGAGGAAAGTACCTGCCTCCTGTCGCCGCCGTGGGCTCAGCCGCGAGGTAGTGGCTCCTCCTGTCTTCCTCCGTCCTCTGAGCACTTCCCTTGACCTCGAGTGATCGAGTATGGCTGCACCACCACCCACTTCTCTGTTTTTCTCCCTTAGTTCCTCCCTGGTTCCCGTGGCTCACACCTCACACACACACACCCGCTGCACCTCTCAACCACCTCACCAGCTTCCTCTCAGTCTCCCGTTCCTCCCTCACTCACCAGGACTCGTCAATTACCACGTTCAATCCTCAACTTCTCCTCACAAGCTCTCTCTGTTTCTCTGTGTTTGTCGAAGAACCACAACGGGTTTTCACGAGTGCACCCCAATTATTTGGGTTGTGAACGCACAGGATTCTCCCAGAATCCTCTAGTCCCTTGCCACATGTCACCTTCCACTCAACCCTTATCCCATCTGGTTAAATCCCAGCCGTCCAGTTTGCTTTCTCTCTCTGCACAAATCCCCAGATGCCAAAAAGACCAAAATACCCTCCTGTTTAACACATTTTACGGTTTTGCCAAAACTTCCTAGACCCGTAACTCTCGCCTCGTAAGTCCGATGAATACGTGCCGCCTGTCATCGAACTCAGGACGACGAAAGCTATCTAACCATGCTAGGTCAACCTACCAAAACCCAAGTATTCAAAAAGTCAACTATTCCCCCTAATTTTTCTAAATTACGGTTATGCCCTCAACCTTCCGAACATCACAACTTCCTCTTCCGATGTCGGAATCGGGCGTGCCACCTGCCTACGGATTCGTGACATCCTAAACTACGTCCTGGTCACTGGCCAATACCCAATTGACCACCCGAATAAAAGTCAACATTTTTGCCCGGACCGGGGGCAAAATCGTCATTCTAGGCTCCCGGACCTTTCGAGACCACCTAACCACTGATTATCCTCACTAATCACACCTCCCGGTTCTCGGGACGGGTTGTTACACCGTTATATGCTTCCACCTCGATATGCGTGCCATAAGCCTCCCCAGGATAATCTGACCTCTCCGGGTCATCCTATCCTGTCCAAATCTTATCCAAAGGTTACTACTAACCTATACAAGTCCATATTAAGAACCCTAAACTTTCCCGAAAAAGTCAACGTGTCCCGGACACGATTCCCGAGGTGAAAAACCTCGATTTTACCAACCTAACGATCTCCGATCGACCCAAAACCACTGCCATTGGATCCAGATCGTCGAAACCTTTAAAATGAGATTGAGCCCACTCAAAGTACTGTTCACACATGCCTACACACGCTGGTAAACCTAAAAGTCAACCTTGTTGAAAAGTCAACGCTGACGTCAGCACTGACAATCCGACAGTGGCAAGCCCTCATTGGTCACTGTTCTGACATGTCAGTCTAACATTGTCAGATCTGACAAGCTGACGTCATCGTGATGACATCATCAGTCGTCCCTGACCTTGGTCGGGTCGACCCGAAGCCTGCAACCGGGTCACCGTGACCCGCGGCTTGACTCGGCTGGTTCTCCCAACTCCAGCCACCAAAACACCTCCCGTTTGTTCCATTCTCACCGTCTGATCCTAACCTAAAGTTCTATGGGCTTAAAAACTAGAAAATGGGTCAAGATGATTACATGTGATCCAAAACTAGTAACCTAGCTTCCGGCCGTCCTCCCTGTCAACTAAGGCATCCCCTGCCTCGAGCCCACGTCCGTTGAGCTCGGCCTGGTTCAGAGACTCAAACACAATCGACCAAAATGGTCGTTCAATGTTAGGTATTGAAAGTCTAGAAAATGGGTTCAAATGGGTTCTCGGGTTGGTTTTTCTCACCTCCGCCGTGTCGCAGCCGTGCTCATCCTATCCATTCGCTGTCCTAGTCCATTAGGTCCCTCTTTCTCCCTCTCAGTCGCCCACAAAAGCAGATGCAGGTGAGGGTTGTGGTGAGTCGTGTGTTTGTTCAATGAAGAAATGGAGGAAATGGCTTTCAGGTTTTGTGAGAGAATAGAGAAGATGAGGGCTGATCAGATGAGAGGGAGATGGGATTAGATGAATGGTGAGGATTGAGAGATTTAGATTAGATAGAGGGCTAGGATTGAGTGATGGATAGATTAGATTATAAAATTATTAAAATAACATTATTTAATTATGTTAGATCCACAAATTAGGGGTTTGGGCCAATGGGATGAGTGACACTTGTCACTCATCCATGGGTCCCACTTAAAATATCTGCCCAATCAGAATAAGCCACCTAATCATCGCCTCGATATACGTGCATAGTGAAATCGAACTTCCGTGGCCCATAACTTTCCCGTTCGAAGTCCGATTTCAGCGTGCCGCCTGCCTATGGATTCTTATTGTCCCAATCTAAGTAAGGGTCCTTGGCCCTCAATCATCGGACCTCCTAGGTCAAAAGTCAACTATTTGCCTCCTTTTAACTAAATTACCAAATTACCCTTGAACTTCCGAACGTCATAACTTTTTCCTCGAATGTCAGAATCGAACGTGCCACTTGTCTATGAACTCGTGACGTCCATAACTACGTCACGGTCATCAGTCAAAGTCCATTTGACCGCCAGAATGGAAAGTCAACGTTTTGCCCACGCTTAGGGGCAAAACAGGCATTTTGCATCATTCGTCCGATTTCACCCAACTAATCACCGATTAACCTCACTAATCTCGATTTGTCACTAATCTAATCCTGGAATTCGGGACGGGTCGTTACATCACTGCACCTAGCTTTCTCTTCTCTGAACAGAGAAGGGCTCCACCTACAGCAGCTGAAAAACTCCCTCAACGGCCCTGACTCCTCCCTTAATGGAACCAAGCAATGACCACACAACATTTCCAAGTCAGGAAACATAACCAACGTCCTTATGAGCATTTAGAAGCAAAACCCAGGTAATTTTCTACGCATTCTTGCCTCTATCCTTATCAACTGGCTTAAAGACTTCATCAGGACCATTTATCTCCAACATAGAGTAATTAAGGTTTTCCATTGTCACCAACATTGGCTTGCCTTTACTTGTATTGCCATTTGCCCACCAATTAGAAAAATTTAAACTTGGACCCATTTTTGCTATAATTTGAACTACACAAACAGATTTTCAAAGCAAAGTAACACAATCTAGAAGAAAATCAATAAAACCAGCAAATGTACAAACACCAGATCCCAACATTGAAATTCTCATGAACCCATTTGAAGTCTGAGCTTATAACAAAGCCACGAGTTAAAAAGAAAGAAACTTTAGTAGGTGTTTCCATCAAAGAAGACCCTGTCAAGCGTGTTGGATTGGGTTTTCGCAAAACCCAAATTTCAATTTCAACTAGATGAAGAGAAAATGGTCCTCAACTAGGATTGGGTTTTTGGATTGGGATTGGGATTTGTTTGCAGATTAAAGATTTGAGAAATCTAAATTGCCATTAAATTTAGATTGAGATTAGGATTTAGGATTGAATTTTGTTAAATGAAGAAGGAAGAAGACGATGAACCCAGATTCACTATCCATCATCTTCTTCCTAATTTTTTTGTGTTAATTTTAATAATTTTTTTGTAAATAATTAAATAACCAATCAGGAATCGAAACGTGACAATTAACATTTTCACTACCTTGACTAATAGATTGGAGTAATGGTGCAACTAAATGTGCAGTTGTGGCAAAACATTGGAACTAAATTCGTTTCAGGGAGCAAAGTGATATTTAATGTCCGGTTATTGGAGCAAAGTGAGTAATAAGCAAAAAAAAAAAGTAAAATTTATAAGCCTCTTCCGCTTCTCAAGGAATAGACTATGAATGTTAATCGATATTTTAGTTTGGTTTTTTTGTTGAAACCGAAACCAAACTTGTTGGGAAATTGATTTCGGTCTAGTTTGGTTCCTTTTTCCAATCCCAATTTGAACCAAAATACCGTTGAACCGGTTCAGTTTGGGTTTTAACCAGCTTAACCAGTTTTTTTCCTGCACAGTGACTGAGAGTGAGTGAGGGGCGTGAGGGTTTGATTGAGATTGAGATTGGTGATAGAGGCGATGGCCGATAGGTTTCGACTTTCTACCTTTCGAGACGGAGACGGTGGAGATGGAGATTGAGATTACAATTGAGAATGAGTGATGAAGGCGATGGAAACGAAGATGGAAAGATTAAGGGAGAAATCGAGGCGCGATAGGTACGACCGTTCGAGACATCAAGGCTTCGAGCGATGGTTGGGGGTGTGAGGCCGAGGTGAATTAGGAAATGGGTGCGAGGTAGAGGCCATTAGTGCGAGTCAAAGAAAATGGGTGCATCGTGTTGCTGCGTGTGTGAGATGTTGAGATCAAGTCTAATTGGATTCGATTCGATGAGTATAAGGCAAAAGGGTATCTTCAATGATGTCGAAGAGGAAAGGCATAGGGAGATTCAGTGAGACAGTGACTAGTGAGGTTGTCTCTTAAATGATATAAAAAAAAGGGAGAGAGAGAGAGAGCAAGGTATCAAAGAGGAGAATGAGAGTAGTGATGTTGTCTTTGAAAAGTGGTCCAAACTCCAAAACACTGCAATTTGAATCAAAATAAGGGTTTTCTATACGACTCGGTTCGATCTGATTTTTGGCTGCTGAAAACTAAAACCAAATTGGTTCTAGTTTGGTTCGTTTCGAGTTTCTTAATTTGCTTTTATTTTTGCACGATTTGGTACGGTTCTGGTTTAGTCCGATTTTTTGGTTAGTTTTAACGAACCAATTATCAGCTCTAGAATAGACCGCACCTACCTTCGATTCATATTCTCTCGATATCTCAAATTGGCCACCACATCTCAATAAAGTTCACTTCATGGTACACATAATTAAAGTGAGTACCTTGAAAGCTCATCTTCCATATCTCTACGTTAGAAATAATTTGAAGCATTCTTTATGGGGGTTTAAGCATGTCATTCACCACATCAACCTTCATTATGACTCTGTGACAACCAAAAATTGCAGACAATTTCAAGCTCTCAAAGAGAGCTAAACCGTCAGGTTACGTTTGGCACGCCGTATAAGAGACTGAACAAAATAATATAGTATGAAACTAAAGTTTGGTAACACTCATATTAATTAGCCATTGTATAAGTGAATTTGGTTGAGTATTTTTATTGATAGGTCGTTAATTAAGTTTTATTTTATGGTATTTTATACCCTTATGCTTATATTTTAATATAAAAATACCAAACAATTGGAGAAAATAATATATTTTGTGGGAAATTTGCAGAAATAAATAAAACTTGGTATTCTGAGCATTTTGGCGAAAGAATCGTCTCAATCAGAATTGTAACAAAGAAATTATGGACGAAACAAGGAAGGCCACCAAAAATCTCAAGGAAATTCGGTGGAATCCTACCGAATCAGCCCAAGTCATTTAACTGCAGCCCAATCCAAAAACTAGCCCAGCAGCCCTTGCTGCAACCCAAAAATGCAAGCCCAAAACATGTGGTCCACAACCCAAAATCTAGCCCAATTCATCCTTCGGTAAGTGTTAGCCGAACTCTTAGTCTGTATTTCAGAGCACGTGCACCAAAATGACTTAACCCTTGTCAGCACCTAACACGTGAATCTGTACTCTCCGTGTCAATGCACGCCTACCGACTCCCACTTTCACCTGTCAGTGCGCACCTGCTGAAACTAACCTCACCTCCCCTGCCTGATCAGTCGAAAGCCCTCACTTCCTGTCAACAGCTTCCAGCCGATTCCACCTACTCCCATTCAGCTACCCTCTACCGAATTTCAAGCAGTCCATGCCCTACTCTTAATGGCACAAAACCTGCTCCTTTTGGGTAGGTTTTTCAACATGATTTCACCCCAAAATCAGCCCCAAAATCATCATTGTTCATCATTTTATTTTTATTATGTTTACATTATTTTGCATTTTCTTTTTAGGGGAGCCATTTCTTTGTAAAAGGGTCCCTTTTTGTTCCTTTTTAGTTCATTTTAGTTTCCTTTTTCTTAGTTATTTTCTCTCTATTTTGGAGAGACATTTGGGACCATTTTAGCTTCTTGTAGTTTGTTCTTCTTAAGTTTCTTTTAGGTTTTGTTTTTAGATTTGTTTTTAATTTATTTTTTTTACATTTTAATTCTTAATTTTATTTCTTCTTGACTTTGTTCTTGTGACTTTTCTTTGAGAGCTCTTAGGCACATTTTTGTGCTTTCCTTAAGAAATACCTATGCCGAGTATTTCCAAGGCAATTCTTGAGTTTAAGTCTGAATTCTTATGTTTGTTCCTCCATCTTTATAAGGTTCTTTCTGCTGTTAGATAATTTTATGAATAACATTTTATTGTTTTCATCCACTTTCGAAATTACAAGTTGTTCTTGGGTTTCGAAAGTGTAACTTAGTTCCCTTTACTTAAACTCTCGTTATTGTTTCGGTTTTATTTATAATTCAATATATGTGTTGGAGATTTTATTCACATTTACAAAAGTTAGAAAGAAAATACCATGTGTTTTACTTTTAAAATTTCATTTACTTCATATGTTTTAGCGCTTAACCTTCAATTTAACATTAAGTGTTTATGACCGTTGTTCGGTGTACTTAGAATAAGGTTAAAGAGATTTAAATATTTGACGCACATTGAAATAAAAAATGTAAGGTGAATCATATTATAAGTGTTTATTACTGTTATTTGGTGCATTTATAGTATTGAAAAATGTATGCATGTAATTAAAATGATGACGGTAAAATTTTGTGATTAATTCAATATGAGCAAAATGTTAGAGTGTTGGTAAAAATTTGTATAAGAAAATCCACTTGTACAATGGTTAAAGTATGAGTAGAATTAATTTCATAATTGTTTTTACTTGACCTTTTTTTTATATTATGATTACTCTTTGTTCAAAACCCTCCATTTCATTCTTTAATTTTTTAATTTTTAATTTTTAATTCTTTATTCTTTATTCTTTGATTCATTAATTCATTTTTTCTTTAATTTATTTATTTAATTAATTCTTTCATTCTTTGCTTAATTTATTAATTTATTATTTTATTCATTATTGTTTCTCACGAACACATTATTAATATTCCCTTTTTCCCGGTTAAAAAACGATCTTTATTTACCAATACTACATCTACAGAAAAAAGTTTAAATTGTATAATACTTAAATTACATGTTTAATTAAATGTTTAGTTTAAGCCTTATCAATTTTTGGCGCCATTGCCGTGAAAATTGAAAATCATTTTTAATGTGTTAGTATGTATAAATTGTGTATATTATACTTATTTATAAATTTTATAGTATATTTGTTCATAATTCTCATAATATATACTTGCTTATATTTTTGTACTTGTTTATATTATATTTGTTCATATTTTATTTATTTATTTATTTTTATACATGTATATATTATACTTGTTCATAATGTTTATCTGTATATATTTTCATATTATACTTGTCTATAATTTTTATTTCTTTCTTATTTTTATACTTGTTCATAATATTTAAACTTTTTCATGATATTTATAATTGTTCATAGCTTTTATTTTTATCCTTATTCATAACTTTTACTTTTATACTTGTCATTTTATAATTGTTCACACTTGTTCATAATTTATTTTAGTTTCATAGTGTTCATATATACTTGTCCATACATACTTGTTGATAATGATACTTGGCTATAATTGTGCATACTTGTTCTTACTTGTTTACACTTGTTCATATTTGTGCATAATGCTCATATTATATTTGTTTACACTTGTTCATATTTGTGCATAATGCTCATATTATATTTGTTTACATTTACTTTATTTATTTATTTATTTTATCCATTTTGATTTAATTCAATTTGTTTTTGTAAATTATAAAATAAAATAAAAAATCGAAAAAAAAATTAATTTATCTTTACTTTTTTTCATTATTTAAAAAAAATCGAAAAAAAAAATTATTCTCTTTTCAAGTTTAGTTGTCATTCCATAATTAAAAAAATATTCGTAAAAAAAAATTAATTTCAAAATTTTCTTTTCCTTAGCTTTATGTTAGTGTAAATATATACTTGTGAATAAGTCTTGTGCATATTTTATTGTGTTAGTATTTTTTTGTGAATATCAATACTTGTGCATAAAACCATACTTGTGAATAAATTGTTCATTTGTAAATTGTTCATACTTGTATAAAATTATTCATATGTAAATTGTCATATTATACTTGTTTATATTTGTCCATAAGTGTTTGTTTTTCATAAACTAGTCTCGGTTATATGTGGATCACTTGTGTTTCGGGTTTGGATTTTGATCTTTAATAGAATAAGTGAAGTCTCGTTTGTTAACTCTCACCTAAAATGTAACAACCCGTCCCGAGAATTGGGATAAGTAGAGTGATTAAGGTGTGATTAGTAAGGTTAATCAGGGGTTAGGTGGTCCCGAGGGGTCCGGGAACCTAGAATGACGATTTTGCCCCTAGGTCGGGCAGAAATGTTGACTTTTAGTTCGGGTGGTCAAATGGGAGTTGACCAGTGACCAGGACGTAGTTGAGGACGTTACTCATCCTTAGGCAGGTAGCACGCCCGATTCCGACATCCGAGGAGGAAGTTGTGATGTTCGGAAGGTTGAGGGCATAACCGTAATTTTGGAAAAATAGGGGGAAAAGTTGACTTTTTGAATAATCGAGTTTTGGTACGTTGACCTAGGATGGTTAGGTAGATCTCATCGTCCTGAGTTCGATGACAGGCGGCACGTATTCATCGGACTTACGAGGTGTGAGATACGGGTCTAGAAGGGTAGTGGCAAAACCGTAAAAATAAGTTAACAAGAAGGGTAATTTGGTCTTTTTGCACCTGGGGATTTGTGCAGAAAGAAGCAGATGAAGGGTTGAGATTGGGCCACATGGGTGAGAGAGAATGGGGGATGGTGACATGTGGCAATTGTGTAGAGGGTTCTGGTTGAATCCTGTACATACACGGCCCAAATATTTGTGGTGCAACCGTGCAGTGCCCGTGTGAGTGTTCTTCGACACAGAGAGAAACAGAGGGGGAGAAGCGAGAAGATTGAAGGTTGATCGAGGGTGCTGGTGAGTTTGTGACTGTGTGTGGGTGTTCAGAGAGTGAGAGGGAAGCAGGGAGGAGGTGTGGAAGTGTTGGCCGTGTGTGTGAGGGGAGTGAGGGCCACGGGAAAAACCAGAGTGCACAGGGAGGACGTGAGTGTTTTTGGGCGGTGTTGTGGCCGTGATCGATCAAGAAAGGCCAGAGGAAGTGTCCAAAGGCTGGAGGTGGACGGGGGGAGCTACTGCCTCACGGTTGAGCTCGCGACGGCGATCGGAGGACAGGTAATTTCTCATCCTTTTCTACTGGCTCTGTTTAGTCGTTGAGTTTCAAGTCGAGAATCGTGAGTCTAGAGGTCGAATCGAGGCCCATAAGCAGGTCTAGGGGGCTCAGTGGAGGTCTGGGATTCTATTGGTTCTGTTGCCGTGACGGGGAGGTACACGGCGGAGGATGGCACGACAGAGGTATTCTGGTGCTCTGTTTTGGCCGTGGGTTCCAACGGCGAGTCGTGACGTTTGGGCAGGAGTCGACGGCCAAGGTGGGTCGGGTTAGACTTAGAAGAGGTCTAGGAACCGTCTGGTGTTGCCACCATGACGGGGGGTGACCGGAGTGGCTGGATCGGAAAACAGGGGAGTTTGGGGTTGTCTGGTTTCAAGTTCAGTCGACGGGCTAGGGACAGTGTCGAGGTGAACGGAGTTGGGGAATCAATAGGGAAGGACTGGACGATGAGAATGGTGAAGAGAGGGAAGGAAATAGTGCAGGCACGGCGGTGAACCGCTGACGCCGGTCTGTGTTGCAGGCGACTGTGGCGAACCGGGTTGGCTCGAGGTAGCCGATGCACTGTAGCAGCGCGTGAGGGCCACGCGCAGCCACTTTGGGCGGCGCGTGGGGGCGCGTGCGACGGCGATGGGGAAAACGATCAACAGGGTTTTTGGTCTAGGAGTTGTGGTGAGTCCATTGGAAGTGGTTTCGGGTTAATCGGACGTCGTTTGAGTTTAGTTCCGCGAGGGTGAAAGTTTAAGGTCTCGGGTTATTACGTTTTCGATTCGGGGAATTTTGAGGGAATTTAGGTGAACTTTCCTAGACGTATTAGTGACGTAATTTGACGGTGTTTGACAGGATCGGGATTTCCCGAGGAAGCCGAGGAACGGGCTGGACGTTCGGGACGCGAGTAGGGCTCAGTACTGTGAGTGGACCCTTTTCTTAAACTCGAGCATGCATAACTGTTTTCTATAATTGTTTTATGGTTTTCAATCATGATTTTGTGTTTATCGAATATGTTGGTCGGTTTTACATTATTACATGTTTTTCGAGGAAAGTGGTTTTTAGCACGTTTGACGAGGAATGGTTGGTTTTTGGAATATATGTTATGATTTTGGGATTTCAAACGATAAGTGGTTTTCAATGATTATAAATGAATTTTGGAACATGATTTCGATGATAAAGGATTTTAGGTTTGAGAAATGGATTTCGGAAATGAAAGTTGGTTTTCAAGTGGAAAGTAGATTCCGGATTTGGGTTCGGAATGACGGTTCTGGATGCCGGGAGAGCGTCGAACCAGTGGTTTCGGATTCGGGTTTGGATGAGGATTTGGTAAATGGTTTTCAAATGGTTTTGGGATTGGATTTGCTGGATCTGGATATTGGGTTTAAAGACCCGGATATATATGTGACGGGGGACCGGCCGGATTGGGTTTAAAGACCCGGATTGAGTTTAAAGACTCGGGAGTTTAAAGACTCGGATATATATCGATTTTCCCCCGTAGGCCTTGAGTTTAAAGACTCGGGAGTTTAAAGACTCGGATATGATTAAGGCCTGGATTGAGTTTAAAGACTCGGGAGTTTAAAGACTCGGATAGGTCCAGCAGGTTTGATCGAGAAAATGATGATTTGGTGGTTATGGTTTATGATACGGTTTTCTGATACTCATGTGTGGTTTCTTATGGTATTTTATAGTGTTTCTGTTTCTTATGATGTTTAAGAATGATTCTTTTATAATGTGTTATAACTGTTGGTTATGCATGTGGTTTTCAAAACGGAGGGTTAAACTCGGTTTTCTTATAAAATGGTTTTGAACTTTTGTACTTTTTGGTCCACTCACATTTTCTGTTTTAAATTGCCCTCCAGGTTGTGGAGCGAGCGCGGGGTCTTGACGTCGAGGCAGAGTCTGAGGCATAGAAGTGACGTGAGAGTTCCCAGAGTAGATTAAAGGCTTCCGTGTGCGTGTAGTTATCGGTTTTATTTTCTTTGTATGTTCGTACTATGTTCTGTAAATGCTACCTTCGGGTCATTGTGTCTAATTACTCCTGCGTTTGACTGGGTAGTATGTGAGTGAGTTTTACTTGAGTTTTGCGTCGGGGAGTCAGACGGGAGCGGGATTTACCTCAGGTTTCGGGGTGAAACCGGGGTGGGTCCTGACATAAAACCTTCATGGACCTAAGAAGCCATGAGGTTGGGGCGGTAATTGTTAATACTTGAGTTATCTTAGTTCATCTGAAGTAAGAAATTTTCAAGGGTGATGTCTAGGACATGAGACAGTACTCGTAACGGGTTTTGGGTCTAAGAAAGGGTCATCAATGAAGTTTAAGCATCAGGATGTCTTGAAATTAGTCATGCCTCTTATGTTTATTCTTTCTAACCTGGTCACCTTTGAACTTACCCAAACAGTTGAATAAATCTAAGATATTTACTTGGGCCGCACGGACGTAGAAGTCTTCATCTAAACTTTGAAGCTATGTGAACCATATATATTATTTACTTCCCCAACGTGTAAATGTTGTTTATATCTATTGCATTTTTAAATTGCATAACCTCCCTAAGGTTTCATGATACTCGGATTTCATCCTCGGGCCCCCTAAACTAAGTGAATCTAGGGAGGTGAGATCGTAGGTGCAGGTCATTCTGGCATGCATTGTACTTTGTTATTCCTTACTTGTATATATATTTCATACTTGTATATATCATAATTACATTTGTTTATACCTTCTCTTACATTACTTGTCATGACATCTCTAATTTGTATTTTTAACTCAAATTGCATCTTTAACCTAAACTTGCATCTTTAGTTTAATTTGCATTGCATCTTTAATTTAACTAGCATCTTCAACTTCCATTTTTAACTCACTTACATCTTTAACTTGCATATTTAACTAAACTCGCATTTGCATCCTTAACTTCACGTTTTTAGTGTCAGGACCCACCCCGGTTTCACCCCGAAAATCGAGGTAAATCCTGCTCCCGTCTGACACCCCGACACAACACTAAAGTAAACTACCAAACTGCACAGTCAGACGCAGGAGAACTATACAAAACATCCCCGAAGTTAAAGGTTTACAGAGCATAGTACTAAACACAAAAAAAAAAACCAATAAACTAAACACACGCACACGGAAAATTTAAACACTCCGGGGTCGCTCTCATAACTTCTATGCCTCCGACGTTGCCTCGACGCCAAAACCCCGCACTAGATCCACGACCTGTAGGGCAATTTAAAACAAAAGGTGTGAGTGGACCAGAACAAAAGAAAAGTTTCCAAAACCATTTTATAAGAAAACCGGGTTTTAGCCCTCCGTTTTGAAACCACATGCATAACCCAGTTACTGAAAACAATTATCAATCACGTAAACCTCATCATAAAAACAGAAACACTATAAAAACAGTAGTAGAAATCATATCATACGCATCATAAAAACCGTATCAGAAAACATAAGTACCAAGCCATAACCAACCGATCAAACCTGCTGGATCTATTCGAGTCTTTAAACTCCCGAGTCTTTAAACTCAATCCAGGCCCTAATTTCTGGGACGGGTCGTTACATTTAGACCTTAAAACCAAACTCGAAACCAAGAACCCAAAGATAATGCTTTCGAGTTCCATAGTTGAGCTTTGTTCCTCCTCATTCTCTCTCTAGTTTTTCCTTATTTCCTCCAATCTTCTTTCTTTCTCTTGCATTTTCTTTCTTTCCCCGGCTTTACTTCTTACCTTTCTAGTTTCACTTTTTGGCCACCACCATTCATGGTGTTCAACCATGTTTGTAAAAGCCTGTGTCCTGGAGGGAACGATGAACGATCCCACATTCTTACGAGGGAAATGGTTTGGGAAGGGAATGGTGGTGTGCCTTAAATGTGTAGGCACACACCTATCTAGCATGAGGCCTTTCGGGAGCTCAGTGGCTTTGGGTTCGATTGGAACTCCAAAGTTAAGCGAGTTGAGGCTGGTGCAATTCCGTGATGGGTGACTCCCTGGGAAGTTTCACCGTGAGCTCCCGAAAACAAAACCGTGAAGGCGAGGAGGCCTAAAGCGAACAATATCATGTTAGAGTCGGGTCCTGACCGAGGAGGGTCGGGTCGGGTCCTGACAATGTTCCACCGAAAACACCCAAAACCAACACACAAACACACACACACACACACACACACACACACACACACACACACACACACACACACACACACACACACACACACACATTTAAGAAGTGGTAAGTTAGTGGGAGGAAGAAAATATCTGGCCTTTATAGAACCTTGTCAACATCCAACAATATCACATGGTAAACTTACCAATTTACCCCTAATTTCAAAATTACTAAAATGTCCTTGATCATTTTTTGACATGTATTGAAACTATTCGACCTTCGATTTTAGTGTGATGCCTATCTACAGACTCAAGAGTCTGAGACCTTCATAATGGGCTTTGTAGAACGTCCAACAAATACCCGAGGTAAAAAAGTGAATGTTTGACCTTCCAAGGGCAAAATCGTCATTTTCTCAAAATTTTCCAAATTTTAGTTTCCTCAAATGTCTGGGTAATTACATCTCCTCTAGCTCATGAAGTTGGAGCTTCCTATGAAGACCAGTTGCATCGATATCTATGTTGAACATTTTGATGGCCTAATAAGCTTTGTGTTCAAGCTCCACGTGTAGATGACAAGGTTTGCCATACACAATCCAATAAGGGGACATTCCAATGGGAGTCTTGTACACTGTCCTATATGCTCATAATGCATCCTCAAGTCATTCACTCCAATCCATGAGGCTGGGACTCACGATTTTCTCCAAATTCCTCTTGATTTTCCGATTAGGAACCTCGGCTTGCCCACTTGTTTTGAGATGCTAATGTGTCAATACCTTATGCATGACATTATACTTTTTCAGCAAGGCTTCTATGGTTTGGATACAGAAGTGATATCGTCCATCACTTATGATAGCTCTAGGCATCCCAAAACCTAGCAAAAAATGTTAGAGCGAATAAAATCTGCAACAACCCTAGAATCGTTAGTATGGGTGGCTTTTACATCCACCCATTTTGAGACATAATCAACAACCAAAAGTATATATAGAAAACCTTGAGATGAGGATAATGGCCCTATGAAATCTATGCCCCAAACACAAAAAATATTTACAAAACTTATATGCAACTTTAAATAACATTGGCCAATAGAACCCACATTCTAAAACCTTAATGATAGAACTCGCTCCTAAAACACTTTGATAATCGCGCTCGGTCCTGCTCCCATCTGACAACAATTCCAAAATACCAAAACTATCTTCAACTCTTATCAGACAAGAAATACTTGTACAACTTTACTGTTCATGCCTCCACCTTCAGATTCAGCCCAATTTCCATGCAACATCCTGGAGTGTCATCGAAAAATATGAAAAGTGTGAGTGGACAAAAATAAACATGTTGAAAACATGTTTATCGAGAAAAACAACATTTACTATCAGGACCCAACCTTCCTCGGTCAGGACACGGTTCTATTTTCGGGAGCTCATGGTGCAACTTCCCAGGGGGTCACCCATCATGGAATTGCACCAGCCTCAACTCGCTTAACTTTGGAGTTCCAACCGAACTCAAAGCCACTGAGCTCCCAAAAGGTCTAGTTTAGATCAGAGTTGCGCAGCGGCCCACTCTATCTAACACGATATTGTCCCATCTAGACTCACTAGCCGAACCAACCCAACCCGCAGGGTTTTGTTCCCGGGAGCTCACGGTGCAACTTCCCAGTGGGTCACCCATCATGGGATTGCACCAGCCTCCACTCGCTTAACTTTGGAGTTCCCCAAGAATCCAAAGTTAATGAGCTCTCAGTAGGCCTCGTTTAGATTAGAGTTGCGCAGCGGCCCACTCTACCTAACACGATATTGTCCCCTCTAGACTCACTAGCCGAACCAGCCCAGCTCGTAGGGTTTTATTCTTGAGAGCTCACAGTACAACTTCCTAGTGGGTCACCCATCATGGGATTGCACCAGCCTCCACTCGCTTAACTTTGGAGTTCCCCAGGAATCCAAAGCTAGTGAGCTCCAAGAAGGCCTCGCGCTAGATAGGTGTGTGCTTACACCTTTAAGGCACACCACCATTCCCCTCTCAGACCATCAGACCATTCTCCTCACAAGAATGTGGGATCGTTCACCGTTCCCTCCAGAACACAGGTCTTACAATCCACCCCCCCCCCCCCCCCCCCCCATTAGGGCTCAGCGTCCTCGCTGGCACACTTTCTAGTCGGGATCTGGCTCTGATACCAAATTGTTAGGACCCAACCCTCCTCGGTCAAGACCCGATTCTAGCACGATGTTGTCCGTTTTGGGCCTCCTTGCCCTTGGCCTCATGGTTTTGTTTTTGGGAGCTCACGGTGCAACTTCCCAGAAGGTCACCCATCATGGAATTGCACTAGCCTCAACTCGCTTAACTTTGGAGTTCCAACCGAACTCAAAGCCACTGAGCTTCCAAAAGGCCTCGTTTAGATCAGAGTTGTGCAGCGGCCCACTCTATCTAACACGATATTATCCCCTCTAGACTCACTGGTTGAACCAGCCCAACCCGCAGGATTTTGTTCCCGGGAGCTCACGGTGCAACTTCTTAGTGGGTCACCCATCATGGGATTGCACCAGCCTCCACTCGCTTAACTTTGGAGTTCCCTAGGAATCCAAAGTCAGTGAGCTCCCAAGAGGTCTCATTTGGATCAGAGTTGCGCAGCGACCCACTCTACCTAACATGATATTGTCCCCTCTAGACTCACTGGCCGAACCAGCCTAGCCCGCAGGGTTTTACATCATGAGATTGCACCAGCCTCCACTCGCTTAACTTTAGAGTTCCCTAGGAATCCAAAGTCAGTGAGCTCCCAAGAGGCCTCGTTTGGATCAGAGTTGCGCAGCGGCCCACTCTACCTAACATGATATTGTCCCTTCTAGACTCACTGGCCGAACCAGCCCAACCCACAGGGTTTTATTCCCGGGAGCTCACAGTGTAACTTCCCAGTGGGTCACCCATCATGGGATTGCACCAACCTCCACTCACTTAACTTTGGAGTTCCCTAGGAATCCAAAGCCAGTGAGCTCCAAGAAGGCCTCGTGCTAGATGGGTGTGTGACTACACCTTTAAGGCACACCACCATTCCCCTTATAGGAATGTTTGATCGTTCACCGTTCCCTCAAGGACACAGGTCTTCAAGGAATCCAAAGTCAGTGAGCTCCCAAGAGGCCTCGTTTAGATCAGAGTTGTGTAGTGGCCCATTCTACCTAACAGGATATTGTCCCCTCTAGACTCACTGGCTGAACCAGCCCAGCCCGCAGGGTTTTATTCCCGGGAGCTCACGGTGTAACTTCCCAGTGGGTCACCCAACATGAGATTGCACCAGCTTCCACTCGCTTAACTTTGGAGTTCCCCAAGAATCCAAAGCTAGTGAGCTCCAAGAAGGCCTCGCGCTAGATAGGTGTGTGCCTACACCTTTAAGGCACACCACCATTCCCCTCCCAGACCATTCCCCTCGCATGAATGTGGGATCGTTCACCGTTCCCTCCAGGACACAGGTCTTACATTTACCCTTCAGTTTCTAAAACATGCATGCATAGAATAAAAATGTAAACAAACAAAATTGACATGAGTTAATCACATCAAATTAACCATTCCAATATCAATAAGTCAAACCTACTAATAAATACTCATAATTCTGACCATCCAATCCAATACCAATCAACCAATCAATACCAAGTAACCAACCAATACCCAGTAAATCAACTTATCAATCAATCCTCGATGCTCGAATACTAGACTCGATAAATAAACCGCATTACACAACCTCGAAAATTGCACTAAGTACCGTTTGAGTCATGTCCAGGAACTTGTCACAACATCAATAAACATAATCCATGGATTAAGTCACACACCCCTCATAACCTGGCACAATCAATCTTCAAACTCAAGTATCAGTAACAATGAACAATAGCAATATAGGTAGGCTAACTCAGGAACTGTATGAAACACCATCCAAGTCAAATCTAGGAACTACACTAACGCACCACCCGGACAAGTCTAGGAACTATATGTCTAGACTATAATATTATCCCCTAGGAACATCCAGTCCATGTCCGGAAGCTGCACTCAAGCACGATCCGAACACGTCTAAAAACTCATCAAATCTCCAATCTTACAGTCTCAGGATTAGCGGAGTCGAGCTCCAGATATCTGAGTGGTAACCATATCTGAGGATGGTTGACCATGAAAAACGGTTCACAAAAACAAGCAAACTCATTTAACACCATTTACTAACTCAAAACCAAGTCAAAACACTTTTAATACCAGGGGGGCTGAGCCCATAAAACAATTTCCATAAAATATCGTAAAATAGACATGCCCAAAAATAGTCAATAAATTCATAAAAATCATCAAACAATCATTTAAAAATTATTTTCAAATCATTGCCACACAAATCATACAATTAAACAATTGAAAATTTTAACTCTGCATGCATAATAATTTATAAAAGAAAACTTCTACTCACACACTGTCCATGTAGCTAATTTTTGATCCACGCATTCCTCTATAAATTCGGGAATCGTACTGCTTGTCATAAATTATAACCAAAGGTTACTAATGCTCCAAGTAATCTCACATTAAAGTCCCCTAAAATCCGGTGATCAAAATACTAATTTAAAACCTAACATAACACTTTGGGCACCCAAAACCACCCCCGAGATAGTGTTTGATTGACTCCAAACTTGAGCTAATAGGTTTGTAACATCGAAAACATGAAAACATGTGTTGATCGTAGCTCGAAAACTGGCGGCACGTGCCCTCATGCACCACTAGGGCTCCTTGCATGTGGTGCCCTCGCGCTTGCAGGTTCATTCCATACCTCCCACTAAATATGCAATTCAGACCCGACCCGGCAGCCCGACCCAATTTGAAATCACTCATTTCTTGTCCATTTTCAACATTTCAAACATTTCAAACATCTAAATTCATCTATTTAATCCTAGGAGAAGATCTATGGACTCAAAATAGGGAAAACTTACCTCAAAGTTCATATCCAAGTCTCCAAGCTTTCGGCCTAAAGCCAAGCTTCGTGTTCCCAATTTCCTCACGTCCAACCTTGAGTTTTTCTGACCCAAAACAATCCCAGGAATCCAACTAGGATGTTAGTGGATGTAGTTGTAAGCTAGGAAGCTTTCAACCGTTCAAATAACTAATTTATGGTTTTTTGGTGTATCAGACTTCATTTTTTGGGTTTATTTTGGATCTCCTTTCTAGTTCTTCCCTCTCTTTCTTTCTTTTGCTTTCTTTTTCTTTTCTCTTTTCTTCTCTCTCTTTTCATTTTTTTCTCTGGTTTCCTCTCTCGATTCTTCTCCTCGTTCTTGGTTTTGGTTCTCGGGTCTAACACACAAAACACACACACACATATATATAAATAAACATATATGCACACGCTCACACGCTAAACTCGATGCGCACACATATATGGGATAAGAAGGACACTTCTTACCATCTCATGTAATCCACAAAATATCTCCCTATGTGATGGTAATTGCCCCTTGGTTATTTCAGACTGGTAACAAGTCGATCAAATCACTGATTCTGATATACCACCTATCTATGGATTCAGGATTCTGATATCTACGCAACGGTCCTTACCGAAATAATTAAACAGTACCTAGGACGAAAAGTTAATTTTGACCTTTAAGGGGAAAAAACATCAATTCGCTTTTTAAATTTCCGATATTACTTTTTAAGAATTTTCGGGTCGTTACAATCTACTGTCCTTAAGAATTTCATCCTCGAAATTCAAATCTGTTTGTTCAACAATTGGAATTACCGAACCTGCAACCATGCCATGGGTTCCTACCTGAACCTTTTCTAATCTTCGAAGTTGTAACTAATATTTCCACGTTCCGACTCCTTCCGAGCCCTAATTCCCAATTCGGACTCCTTCCAAATCCTAGTCCAATTTCTTGAATCCGTCCGGGTCCTAATTCGTTATTCCATAATGCATGCCACCCAAATAGAAATAACTCTAACCAAGAAACTCCCTCATCTATCCTATCCGGGTCCGACTTGCCCGTAAACGCTGCAACCTTAGTGTAACGACCCGTCCCGGGAGTCGGGATTAGATTAGTGTTTAATGACGGATTAACGAAGAGAATCGGTGATTAGTTGGAATACTTTTGGAAGAACGGTGCAGAATGACGATTTGAAAAATGGTTTTGGGTTTAAAGACCAGGAAAAAGAGAAAAACCCCACTGGATCTGGTTTTGAGTTTATAGACTCGGATTGATTGACGGGGGGGAGGGCCCTAGAATTTTTGAGTTTAAAGACTCGGTAAATGTTTTGAGTTTAAAGACTCGGTGATTATGATACCCCTCGAGGCCTGTGATTGTGTTTTGAATTTAAGGACTCGGATATCCCGGGAAGGCCTGGTTATTGCGCATGGTTTTGAGTTTAAAGACTCGGGCGCACTTGAGATCCAGTAACTTGTGTGATTGATGTTTTTCACTGGTTTTCTGATGTTTTGGGCAGTGGCCCGGATGAATTGGATTTGAAGAGTTTTGGGACTGAGTTCCCAGATTTGAGGTGGTTTGTGGTTTTGGACATAGGCCCTGGATTTGGTTAACGGATTTGTTTACAGTTTCTGATAGTTAGACGGGATCGGGATTCAGCCCTTAATCCCGGGAGGATTAGGGGTGGGTCCTGACACTTAGCCTCTGGGCTCACACACTATCTGAACCCACATAATTACTAGAGCACACTATCCACTATTCGACCCAATAATCCAGGGTCTGCTCCAGCTCGGGAGAACTTAACTCAAAATTCCAATCCAAGTCTCTAAGCTTTCGGCCTAAAGCCAAGTTTCATGTTCCCAATTTCTTCACACCCAACCTTTAGTTATTCTAACCCAAAACAATCCCAAGAATCCAACTAGGATGTTAGGGGATGTAGTTGCAAGCTAAGAATCTTTCAATCATTCAAATAACCTATTTACGATTTTTCAATATATCTGACTTCGGTTTTCGGGTTTATTTTGGTTCTCTTTTCCAGTTTTTCCCTCCCTCTTTTCCTATTCCTTTCTTATTTTCCTTATTTTTCTTCTTTGTCTCTTTTCTTTTCTCTACTTTCCTCTCTTTCTATGGTTTCCTCTCTCAGTTCTTCTCCTCATTCTCGGTTTTGGTTCTCGGGTCTAACACGCACACACACACACACACACACACACACATAGAGATAAAAATACACATACATGCACACACTCACTAAAGTCAGTGCACAAACATATATGGGATAAGGAGGACACTTGTCACCATCTCATACAATCCACAAAATATCTCGTCATGTGAAATTACCAAATTGCCCCTAGTCATTTCAAACCCATAAGAAATTGATCCAATCTCCGATTCTGATACACCACTTGTCTATGAATTTAGGATTTCGAGACCTACGTAACGGTCCTTACAAAAAAATTCAAAAAAATACATAGGATGAAAAGTCAACTTTGACCTTCAAAGGGCAAAATTGTAAACTCCCTTTTTAAATTATTGAAATTACCTTTCTAAATTTCTATGCTGCTACAATCTACCTTCCTTAATGAATTTTATCCTTGAAATTTAAATATATTTGTCTGACAACTAGAATTACCGAGCTCACAACCATGCCTCGGTTTCCTACCTGAACCCCTTCTGATGTTTGAAACTGTAACTAATATTTCCACCTTGCGGCTCCTTATCAGCCCTAATTCCCAACTCCGACTCATTCTGAATCCTAGTCCAATATCCTAACTTTGTTTGAGTCCTAATTCATTATTCCGTAATGCATGCCACCCAAATAGAAGTAACTCTAACCAAGAAACTCCTTCGTCTATCTTATCTGGGTCTAACTTTCCCGTAAACACTGCAACCTTAGCCTCTGGGCTCACACATTATCGGAACCCACACAATTACCAGAGCACAGTATCCACTATCCGACCCAATAATTCAGGGTTCGCTCCGGCCCTAAGTTTATACTGAGCTCGTATACTCATCTCATTACTAGGTCGTGTACGAGGTTCGTGTCTTGGAGACATGATGTTGGAAAGCACAATTCAGTACCAACCTTGCTCTGATACCAAGTTTACAAAACCCACTCCTAAAAAACTTTGATGATCACGCGTGGTCCTACTTCCGTCTGACAACGATACCAAAATACCAAAACACCAAAACTACCCCCACTCTTGTTAGACAAGGGATACTTGCCAACCTTACTATCATGCCTCTGTCTTCCGATTAGCCCCAATTTCTGTGCAATGGCCTGAAAGGTCATCGAAAAACATGAAAAAAAAGTGTGAGCACAAACATTTTAAAAACACGGTTATTGAGAAAACCAACATATACCCTCAAATTTCTAAAACATGCATGCATAGAATAAAAACATAAACAAACTAAGTAAAAATCAGTCAATCACGTCAAATCAACCAATCCAATATCAACAAGTCAAATCGACTAATTAATACTCTTAATACTGACCATCTAATCTAATACCAATTAACCAGCCAATACCAAGTAACCAACCAATACCAAGTAAATCAACTGACCAACCAATCCTTGATGCTCAAATACTAGTTTTGATAAACAAACAACATTATACAACCTTGAGAACTGCACTAAGCATCGTTCGAGTCACGTCTAGGAACTTGTCACAACAACAATAAACATAATCCATGGATTAAATCACACACGCCTCATAACTAGACACAATCAATCTTCAAACTCAAGTGTTAGTCACAATGAACAATATGACTACTAGTAGGATAACTCGGGAACTGTACCAAGCACCATCTGAGTCAAGTCTAGGAACGACACTAACGCATCATCCGGACACGTCTGGGAACTACACGTAGCACCATCCAGACTGTAATAGTATCCCTCAGGAACTACACGTAGAACCATCTAAGCCATGCCCGGGAACTGCACTCATGCACTATCTGGACACTTATAAGAACTCATCAAATCTCCAGCCTCAAGATAAGCAGAGCCGAGTTCTGGATGTTTGAGCCCTGACCATATCCGAGGATGGTTGACCATGGAAAATAGTCCACAAAACAAACAAACTCATTTAACACCATTTACTAACTCAAAACCAAGTCAAAACACTTTCAATACCAGGTCTGAGCCTATAACAAAAATTCCATAAAAGCCGTAAAACAGCCATGTCCAGAACTAGTCAATAAATTCCTAAAAATTATCAAACAATAATTTAGAAATCATATTCAAACCATTGCCACAAAAATCATGCAATTAAGTAATTAAAACATTTAACTATGTATGTATAATAATTTATAAAAGAAAAGGTCCACTCACACACCGTCCACGTAGCTAATTCTCGATCCGTGTGTTCTTCCATAAGTCCAGAAATCATACTACCTGTCATAAATTATAACCGAGGATTTCTAACGTCCCTAGTAACCTCACATTAATGTCCCCTAATTTTGGTGATCAAAATACAAATTTAAAACCTAACATAACACTTAAGAAACCCAAAACTATCCCGAGACGGTATCCGATTGACTGGAATAGGTTCGTAACATCGAAAACATGAAAACATGTGTTGATCGTACCTCGAAAAAGGGTGGCACGTGTCTCCATGTCTATCTTGGTCCTTGTTATCCTCATGAAAGGTCTTCCACGTAGTAATGGTGTAGGGCTTAGGGTGTTTTCCTCCATCTCCAATACATAGAAGTTAACAGGAAAGATGAGGTGATTTACCTGCACAAGTACATCCTCCAATAGTCCCCTCAGATATTCATTAGAATGATCCGCTAATTATATAATCTCATTATCATACTTAAGTTCATCTAGACCTAGAGATGCATACACATAATAGGGCATAACATTTATATTGGCACTTAAGTTCTGCATAGCACTTTCAAACCTAAATTTGCCGATTATAAATGGAATGGTGAAATTTTTGGGATCCTTGTATTTGGGTGGGAGATTCCTTTGAAAGACATCAGACACATTCTCACTCACTTTGACCACCTCTTTGTCCCAATTGTGTCTTCTAGTTTTACATAGTTCCTTTAAGAACTTAGCATACATAGGGATTCCCTTGATGGCATCCAAGAGAGGTAGATTAACCTGCACCTTTTTGAAGGTTTCGAGGATAACCTTCTCAATTTCATCCTTTTTAGATTGAGAAAATCTGTTTGGGAAGGGCATCATGCAAAAAGTTTAGCAAAACTGGAACTTGAAAGGTTAGAAGGTTTACGTTTTGGTGCTATTTTTTCTAAGGCCAAGACTATTGGTTCTTGGGTTGCGGGGTCTTTTTCCCTGTGAGGTTCCCACGGCTTCCATATTTGTGTCCTTTGTGGCCTTCATGGAAGGCTCACCTAGCACGGTTCCACTCCTTGTAGTGATATCCTTGGCATGTTCAAAGCACGGGTTAGGGATAAATTATCTAGGAAGTTTCCTTCACTCTCAGATTTGGTTCATCGTGCTCACAACACCAACCATTTTCTTCTTAAGATCCTGAATATCCTGATCTTGAGCTTGTTAAGTCTGCACCAAAGCCTTGGTAGATGCAGTAATAGCTTCAAACCTTTTATCATAATTGGCATTAGAAGTAGAACTAGAAGCATTATTAAGAGGATTAGACTTTAGGGGAACCTAAGGCTTTTGAAAGAAGCCTGGTGGAGGTCAATTGTATGAGTTCATGTTTTGGTTAGCATTGGGAACATTCTCATTCACCCTCCCTCTGAAATTCGGATGGTTCATCCATGCCCCATTATAAGTAGACGAATAGGGATAGTTCCCAGGCCGATTTTCTCCGCCTTGATAACCTTGTTCTCCCTGATGGCCTACAACATTAGCACTCTCCAAACTTTGGTTTTCGGTCACTTGAGGGCATTGGTCAGTCACGTGCCTTTGGATAGAGCACACACCACAAGCTTGTGCCACTCCAACTCCCTTAGGTGCTAAGACCTGAGACAAAACTAAAGTAAGTTTAGAAATTTGCTCTTTTAATTCAACATTTGAGTGTACCTTATATACTTGGCAGGTGTTGGTTTTCATGCCTTATATTGCTGGGAATTGTTGGTACAGTTGGAAATCAGTGACATGCCAGCTGCTGGTGTTTTGTCCACGAATGATCCTCCACTCACAACATCAAGCATTTGACGTTCCAAGGGTAACAATCCTTCATAGAAAAACCAGAGTAAATTTTCGTCCTTGAATTGATGTTGAGAGCATTGGGCAAGTAGAGTTTGAAACCTCTAATAATATTGTGAGTAAGATTCATCCTGAGATTGGGTAACACCCGTGATCTACTTCCTTAAGGTGATTACACGAGAAGTAGGCAAGTACTTTGCCAAGAAAGCCTTCATCATGCCATTCCATGTCGTGATATGGCCATTAGGTAACTTATATAGCCAATCCTTAGCTCAATCCACAAGTGAAAAGAGGAAAGCCTTAAGCTTTAATATGTCCTTGTCAACTTCCGTAGGTACCATGCTAGTGTATACGAACTGAAATTCCATTAGGTGCATGTTAGGGTCCTCAATTGAGAAACCATGAAATATGGGAATTTGATGCAACAAGCTTGAATTGAGCTCCAAGTCTCCTGATTTGGCCACAGATGAAGTTGGGTATATGATACAGGATGACAAACCACCAGCTACAACTAAGGAATATAAGTCATTGATGGATCTAATTTTGGCCATAACTTGTTGTGGTGATGGCAGTTTGGAGTTAGAACTTGAACCAGAACCATTCTCACTATTGAACTCTCGGATTTTGCTCACAGAGGAACTAGACACCTTCTTCTTGTTTTTAAAGCTCGGAATTTCCTCTCAATTTCATAATTGAAAGGTGTTAGATCACCTTGAGGGTGGCATCTAATGTGCATGTACCTATCCAAGAAAGAATGGTACTATGAGTAACTCAAACGTACAAGTGAAAATAATACTATTATCTAAAATGAAATAATAACACAAAATTGTATGGAAATAATGATTTTTCAATCCTTGGGGACACGACACCAAAAATTTGATAGGCCCAAAACGAACCTATAATTTAAACCCTGCAAGTTGTAGTCGTTAGAAATATAGGATAAGTAAGGTATCGTTCAACACCAAGGATTGAGGGTACACACTTTCACACAAACACACAAAAATACGATTAGCACTTAAATGAAAACAAGAAGATGGGGGGGGGATTGTTTAGGTTTTGTAGTACAGAAAATAAATGATTGAAAGTTATATGGTGAGATGAAATAGTTAAGAGCACGTTTATCTACCATTAAATACATGCCAAGCCAGTTTTTTTATTCCGAATTCCTTTACTTTGCCGTGAAAGATGTCAATTAAGAACAAATCGTGATGCACAAATAAATCCTTTTTCCTTTCATAAATTACTTTAACCCGGTGACACACTCAAGGTTAAAGAATTAATAAACAAGCCATCTCAAAACTTGAAAAACATATTTATTTCGGTCATGCAAAGGATCATTAAGTTATTAGAAAGTTTGATTGACAATTGAGTTAATCATATTATGGAAATGCCAACAAATTATAACCCAAGTTTAATTGGTTAAACTGTGATAGTTCTTGCTACTTATGAATCATAGAGAATAAAACATGCCACATGAATTAACCTTTTTTTCTTGCTACACTTATATGTTTACACAAAATGTTTCAAACCATAACATATAAACACACAAGAGATTTTATAAACCAAATCAATCAAACCATTCACAAGCATAATATCGAAGTAAGGGTTACGCAGTGAATTGAATGAAGAACAAAGTGACAAGACGCAGCTGAGACACCATTTTTCTCACTTTGTCCCCCCCCCCCCCCCAAACCCCAAAAAAAGCTTTCACTTCAAAATCTCCAAAGAGCCAAGTGAAAACTCGAAAACGATGTTTTGCGGCTAAGGTGTATTCTTGGGAAAATGGGGTAGGTCCCTTTAATCGTGCATTGGGACTTCTTTTTATAGGAGATCATTCCTCAAGAGTTTGGGAGATCAATGTGATAAAATCCTCTTTAAAGTTAGAGTCACCAATTGTCCTATTTAGAATTGATAAGAAAAACCCAATTCTAGAAGGTTTTTGGATTTCCTTTAGTTGCAAGGAAATTGATAAGAGCTCCTTCCTTTCTTAGACTCCAATGACAACTTGTAGAGTGAAAATAGGATAACTCTCTGCTAATAAATCCCATAGAATTATAACTTAACCATTGTCCTTGGCTGGAATTGATCAACAACTTCATTCCAAGTGTGAAAGGGAAACATTTTCGGGCAATAAAGGGGATAAACTTTTCTTGGTCGATCTTAGACACAAAGATTCATCCTAAGCTGCATTATGTCACCTAGAAGACATCTAGGAAATTGGAACTTACCCTAAGCACTAGGAATTGGTAGAAACAAGCCTAGGCCCTTGAATTAACTCGAATTGGACCTTGGCTAAGGGCCATTTTGAAATGTTTTCCAAATTAGGCCCTGATAATGCGCTTGGAAAGAGTACTAAAAATATGTCTCAAGTGCATATCCAATGGTGAAATATAGGTCCATTTAGCTGTTGGCACAAAGAGACAAAAAAAGGGCACTGCTGGCCCTTGGCAGGTCCAGGCTAGAATCTAGGCACAAGAGCCTGTCTAGGGGCATGTCATGAGGATGTCTAAGGACAAGTCTCGCAGTTGTCCAGAAATAAGCGGGGACTTGGAACTAGAACTCGATAGGGTCTCAGACATAGGAACATGGACTAGGCCCTAGCACTTGGCACAGCTAAGGTGTGGGCTTGGTACAGGTCTCGATTTGGCGCAGGACCTTTGTCGGGACCTAGGCTCATTCTTAAGACCATTTCTTTGTTCCGACTCTGATTTTAGCCATTCCTTTTGCATTATTCTTGGAATTGTCTCCAGTTTCTTATTCCACACAAGTATAAAAAAGATATCATTTTCTCCTATTGATGGCACAAGTTAACTCAAAAGATAAGTAAAAGGGCACTAGATGACATCAAAATGATGCATAAATAATGGCTTATCATGTTGTGATTTCAAGGTGAGCTTTTCATGTTTTGAGGACATATAACTATACCTAGGAGTCTTTAGATATATTTGGATGCTTAAAGGGTGAGAAACGGACGTGGAATGCTAGTTTATGGACTGGGTAAAGTCGCTCGGATCATTACCCGGTTGTAGGTCGCGGGTTGACCTGTCTAAAGGCCAACCGTGCACCTGCAGGTACATGAAGCTCAATCTTAGGGAACCTAGGTAGCACATAGGGGCACGAGCCACATCACCACGTGTTTTGATGTTTTCGATATTACGAACATTTTGCCATAGGTCTCGAGTTGATTGGATATCGTTTCGGGGTAGATTTACGTGCCTGAAGTGTTTTTGTTTAGGTTTTAAATGCTATGTTATCCCAAGAATTAGGGATTTTTAATACGAGATTATGTGTACTGTTAGTGACCCTTGATTGTTGTGTTCGACATGCCAAATTGCTCCCAGGATTTCGGAGGAGCGTACAACTTGGGATTGAGCTACTTAGATTGATTATGAGTGGACATTTGTTTTGTAAACTGTGATGCATGCATAATTAAATGATTTAAATGTTTTATTGCATTTTATGGATTGCAATGAACTAATGATTTAAATGTTTTATTGCATTTTATGGATCGCAATGAACTGAGTAAATGATTCTAAATGTGTTGTAATGATTTTTTTTTTATTTAACTTGGTTTCTAAACACATATTTTACGATTGTTTTGTGGAAACGTTATTTTGGGCTCAAACGCGGTTCAAAAATGTTTTGACTTGGTTTTGAAAGTGACAGATGTCACATAATAACTAATCCTCATCCAATTAGGTTGAATCAGCTAATTTGAGGATAATTTATCAATTAATTGCACCGTTAAAGACAAATTACTGTTTTACCCTTTCATTACAAATTACCAAAATGCCCCTCATAGTTCTAGACCCACAACTTTTTCGTTCGGACTCCGATTGACGCATGCCGCCTGTCTACGGATTCAGCGTCATGAAACCTACCCAACGGTACTTCCGGAAAGTCCAAACAATGTCCCGATCAAAAAGTCAACACATGGCCCCGTTTGACCAATTTACCAAATTACCCTCAAACATCCGCACGTCATAACTTTTTCCTCGAATGTCGGAATCGGTGCCACCTGTCTATGAACTCGTGATGTCCCGAACTACGTCACAGTCATCGGTCAAAGTCCGTTTGACCGCTCGAATAAAAAGTCAACCGTTCGCCTAATTCCAGGGGCAAAATTGTCATTTTTCTCAAATTTCCGAATTTCCCTTTTTTGAATGTCCGTGTCGTTACAACCTTCCCCCCTTATGGAATTTCGCCCCCGAAATTCAAACAACCTCTCCAACAACAACCATAACCATCGAGATTCAAGTTACAACGAGCTCATTACCTCGGGTTCCTACGTGAACCCTCACTCGTTAGGTACAACCATAACCACTCTTTCTATATTTCCCGGATCATCCGGAGCCCTCATAGCACATCATGACTCACTCTGAGTCCAAAATCAACATTGACGAACATCAATGCCACTACTGGCATATCCGGTCACCTAGCACATATCCCTAGGCGAACCACATCATATTCAGGATCTCCCACGTACACTAAACCAATTTTCGGACTCCCTCTGAGTCCTATTTGGTATCAAACATCCAAAGTCACACATCCGACCCCCTATCCTCGGGTCAAGTTTATCCTGGGCCTAACATGCCCACCATATACCATATCGTACTATCACAAGTCCGACACAACTAGAACTCAAAATACCATGTCCGACCCCCAATCCAGGGCCCTAATCACGCCAGGGATTTCCGACACCCTCATAGCTCGTCTAATCACCAGGCCGCGCACAGGGCTCGCATCTCGGAGGCATGGCAGAACCGTAACCAAATGCTCTGATACCACTTTGACAGGATCCGTCCCAACTGGACCTCGATATTCGTGCCCGGTCCTGCTCCCGTCTGACAAGTCAACTGAAGTCCCGAAACTACCCTTCAGCACCTATCAGACAAGGGATTAACACCGCTTATGCCTCCGCCTCTCGGTTAGCCCTGAACGTCGTGTCACGGCCTGGAGGGTCATCAAAAACAGAAAAGTGTGAGTGGACAAAAATATATTCGTTAAAAACACATTTTAAAAGACATCATTTACCCTCCAGTTTATCAAACCTGCATGCATAGGGGAAAACAAATGAATGACAATCATCGGCTTTCCAGCCAAACAACATAACAAGTCAACATCCCGGCTCTCAGGCCAAACACATGAAACATAGTCACCTGGCCACACAGACCAGCACTTGTACTTAATACCAGTACGTAATCACAATCAACATCAAACAGTACTATGCACAAGGTCAACAATCAATTACTCAATCAATCAATCAATCAATCCGCACTGTTCACAAGTGCACAAACCATTACACTGTCACACCGGCACTACGCGTAGGCCAACCTCGGGAACTGCACTCAGGCACCATCCGAGTCATATCCATCATGTCTGGGAACTGCACACGCATCCTCTAGATGCCTCCGTGAACTGCACTCACGCAACGTCCGAGTCACGTCTAGGCATTGCACTCGCATCATCCAGAACACGATCCAGTATCCAGTATCCACAAGCACAAACACAATCCATACCACAACACATATCAATCATATCCATGACTTCAAATCAAGTCATAAGCATTCCCGACAGAGTTTCAGGCTCAAATACCAATTATACGTAAATCCGTGAAATCACAATGAAATCATTATAATAACCCAAAAATCATCCTTGACTCACCAATTAAGTCAAAATACTCTTTTGGAAACCTTTTTAACTCCGGGCCTAGCCCAAAATATCATTGGCACATTTCCTCGAAAAATGGGCCCGAAAGACCGATTAAAATATTCATTAAATCACACATAATCATGCCACATCATCAGGACATCATTGCAAGTCAATTTATGCAATCAATCATAGAAAAACATTTAACTATGCATGCATCATGGTTTATAAAGCAAACGTCCACTCACACACCGTCCAAATCGCTCGCTTCCCGAGCTGCACGCGTTTCCGAAATTTCTGCCACTTGCCAGGAATCTCGAATCCTCGAGATTCCCCCTCACGCGCCCTCACGCGTCGTAGCAAGCGGCTGCGCGTGGGTACCACGCGCCTGCTACAGTGCCGTGAACAGTTATCGTTCCAACCCGTCTGACTGGTAAACGGGTCCGGTTAGCCCGCGAAGTGACCCGGTTTGATTTCTGCCAATTCGACATCATTTCCTGAATCGCATTGAACTGAACTTGATTCCACGAAGAACACAGACTACTGTGCAGTCGTCGAAGGTCCTCATTTTCTAGCGTTTTCTTTCAATTGATGCATCAGCCAGCATCGTGAGGTCTTAAGAAACACATTTCAAAGATCAATTTTGTCATTCCTTGTCTCAATTCCTTCGACTCAATCTCGAACATTCAAAGTTTTGCCCCTCTCGGTTCTGGTCGATAACACCTTCAATTTCTTTCGTTCTTAATCTGGTTCGACTCGTCTCACTCCCAGGGAGCTAAAGGCATCATCAATTTCATTCAAAAAACAGCTAGGAAATCGAAATCGATTTTGAGGCCCTTTAATGGTTTTTCGGGTTTTTCTGTGTTTAGGTGTTAGCAGGGTTCAAATTCATTACTCTACTCTACAATTCCTCACGAATTCAACCTCAGTGACATCCAATTCTCACGTTTTGGTTACTCGGAAGGATTGATCAAATGAGATCAATATCTCTGTTTTTGTCTTGGTCGAGTATTAACCAAGTGCTAATTATACAGCAGACTAATTAATTAATTTAAGTATACACCAAAGCACCCAAGTGCCACTAATCCATCTAATGAAAGTGACATATGTCACATAATAACTAATCCTCATCCAATTAGGCTGAATCAACCAATTTGAGGATAATTTATCAGTTAATTGCACCGTTAAAGACAAATTACTGTTTTACCCTTTCATTACAAATTACCAAAATGCCCCTCATAGTTCTAGACCCACAACTTTTTTGTTCGGACTCCGATTGATGCATGCCGCCTGTCTACGGATTCAGCGTCCCGAAACCTACCCAACGGTACTTCCGAAAAGTCCAAACAATGTCCCGATCAAAAAGTCAACACATGGCCTCGTTTGACCAATTTACCAAATTACCCTCAAACGTCCGCACGTCATAACTTTTTCCTCGAATGTCGGAATCGGGCGTGCCACCTGTCTATGAACTCGTGACGTCCCGAACTACGACACAGTCATCGGTCAAAGTCCGTTTGACCGCTCGAATAAAAAGTCAACCGTTCGCCTAATTCCAGGGGCAAAATCGTCATTTTCCTCAAATTTCCAAATTTCCCTTTTTTGAATGTCCGGGTCGTTACAACCTTCCCCCCTTAAGGAATTTCGCCCTTGAAATTCAAACAACCTCTCCAACAACAACCATAACCATGGAGACTCAGGTTACAACGAGCTCAATACCTCGGGTTCCTACGTGAACCCTCACTCGTTACGTACAATCATAACCACTCTTTCTATATTTCCCGGCTCATCCGGAGCCCTCATAGCACATCATGACTCACTCTGAGTCCAAAATCAACATTGACGAACATCAATGCCACTACTGGCATATTCGGTCACCTAGCACATATCCCTAGGCGAACCACATACTATTCAGGATCTCCCACGTACACTAAACCAATTTCTGGACTCCCTCTGAGTCCTATTTGGTATCAAACATCCAAAGTCACACATCCGACCCCCTATCCTTGGGTCAAGTTTATCCTGGGCCTAACATGCCCACCATATACCATATCGTACTATCACAAGTCCGACACAACTAGAACTCATAATACCATGTTCGACCCCCAATCCAGGGCCCTAATCACGCCAGGGATTTCCGACACCCTCATAGCTCGTCTAATCACCAGGCCGCGCACAGGGCTCGCATCTCGGAGGCTTGGCAGATCCGTAACCAAATGCTCTGATACCACTTTGACATGATCCGTCCCAACTGGACCTCGATATTCGTGCCCGGTCCTGCTCCCGTCTGACAAGTCAACTGAAGTCCCGAAACTACCCTTCAGCACCTATCAGACAAGGGATTAACACCGCTTATGCCTCCGCCTCTCGGTTAGCCCTGAACGTCGTGTCACGGCCTGAAGGGTCATCAAAAACAGAAAAGTGTGAGTGGACAAAAATATATTCGTTAAAAACACATTTTAAAAGACATCATTTACCCTCCAGTTTATCAAACCTGCATGCATAGGGGAAAACATATGAATGACAATCATCGGCTTTCCAACCAAACAACATAACAAGTCAACATCCCGGCTCTCAGGCCAAACACATGAAATATAGTCACCTGGCCACATAGACCAGCACTCGTACTTAATACCAGTACGTAATCACAATCAACATCAAACAGTACTATGCACAAGGTCAACAATCAATTACTCAATCAATCAATCAATCAATCCGCACTATTCACAAGTGCACAAACCATTACACTGTCACACCGGCACTACGCGTAGGCCAACCTCGGGAACTGCACTCAGGCACCATCCGAGTCATATCCATCATGTCTGGGAACTGCACACGTATCCTCTAGACGCCTCTGGGAACTGCACTCACGCAACGTCCGAGTCACGTGACAGGACCCGTCCCAACTGGACCTCGATAACCGTGCCCGGTCCTGCTCCCGTCTAACAAGTCAACTGAAGTCCCGAAACTATCCTTCAGCACCTATCAGACAAGGGATTATTGTACCTGTGCTCACTCATGCCTCCACCTCCCGATCAGCCTCGACCATCGTGCCACGACTTGGAGGGCCAATAAAACATCAAAGGTGTGAGTGGACAAAAATCAAGTTTAGAAATACATTTATTAAAAGACAATCTTATTTATGACATAAATCCATCAAATCCAACACCAGACTCATAATCCGAGTCAAAATCAAGTTCAAACCCCGAGCCTTAGCTCGAAATATCAGTTTCACAATTTTCTCGAAAATCGTGCCCAAAAGCATATAAAATAATATAATAATCCAGGAAAATTATGGGAAATTGATATGATGTAAATTAGCTTGTTAGTAACCCTACATATGATTTTGGACAGGATTCGAGATTCCTGGCAAGTGTCGGAAATTACGGAAACGCGTGCAGCTCGGAAAGCGAGCGAGTTGGACGGTGTGTGAGTGGACTTTTGTTTTCTACCCTGAATGCATGCATATATGTTTTAAATGCTTTATAAATGCGTGGATTGGTTTATGGAAACTGAACTAGAAGGTTTAAGTTACGTATTTAAATAATATTTAAATCCCGAAAAATTATGGGAAATTGATATGATGTAAATTAGCTTGTTAGTAACCCTACATAATGATTTTGGACAGGATTCGAGATTCCTGGCAAGTGTCGAAAATTACGGAAACGCGTGCAGCTCGGAAAGCGGGCGAGTTGGACGGTGTGTGAGTGGACTTTTGTTTTCTACCTTGAATGCATGCATATATGTTTTAAATGCTTTATAATATGATTTGACATGATTTGGTATGATTGATGTTCCGATATGGTGAATTCCGGATTTTGGGGAATATTATATTATTTTAATCGGTGTTTTGGCACGTTCTTCGAGGAAATGTACAAAGGGTATTTTGGGCCCAGAGTTAAAAAGGTTTCCAAAAGAGTATTTTGACTTAATTGGTGAGTCAAGGATGATTTTGGGTTGTTATAATGTTTTCTATGTGCGGATTTACGTATAAATGCTATTTGGGCTTGAGTCCCGGTTGGTAACGATTTTGACTTGGTTGGAAGTCAAGGATTTGATTGAGATATTTTGGGATATAATCCCGGATGGTTTTCATTATGATTGTGATTGTGACTATGGATACCCAGACGGTCGAAGCTAGGGGTGTTCCCAGACGACCGAAGCTCGGGGATACGATTGTGATTGTTCCCAGGCAGCCGAGGCTAGGGGTGTTCCCAGACGGCTGGTACTCGGGGTGAGATATATTCCCAGATAGCCAAGGCTTGGGGTGTTCCCAGACGGCTAACGCTCGGGGTGATGTGTGACGGGGCAGTCGGAGCTCGGGGTGACTTCCTAGACGACTGAGGCACGGGTTATGGCCTACGCGTAGTGCAGATGTGACAATGTGATGGTTGGTGCACTTGTGAATAGTGCAGATTGATTGATTGATTTCTTGAGTAATTGCTTGTGAACTTGTGCATAGTATTGTTTTATGTTGATTGTAATTACGTACTGGTATTGAGTACGAGTTCTGGTATGTATAACCAGGTGCTTATGTTTTGGTATGTTTGGCCTGAGAGCCAGGAATTTGATTTGTTATGTGGTATGACTGGAAGGCCAGTGATTGTTGTCCACGTGTTTTTCCCTATGCATGCAGGTTTGATAAACTGGAGGGTAAATGATGTCTTTTAAAATGTATTTTAACGAATATATTTTTGTCCACTCACACTTTTCTGTTTTGATGACCCTCCAGGCCGTGACACGGCATTCAGGGCTAACCGAGAGGCGGAGGCATAAGCGGAGAAAATCCCTTATCTGATAGGTGCTGAAGGATAGTTTCGGGACTTCAGTTGACTTGTCAGACGGGAGCAGGACCGGGCACAGTTATCGAGGTCCAGTTGGGACGGGTCCTGTCAAAGTGGTATCAGAGCACGGTTATTGATTTGCTATGCCTCCACGACGTGAGCCCTGTGTACGGCCTGATGATGAGTTTAACGGTCCAGATGTTGAGAGAGCCCAACTTCTGGGAGCTACGAGATTTACCGGCCAGTCAGATTCGGAGGAAGCCTATGAGTGGCTTATTTGTTTTGAGCGGATCTTCGAAGTCATGCGATGTCCACCAGGAGACATGGTTTTGTTAGCCACCTTTATGTTGAGTGGCAACGCCTACCGGTGGTGGCGTGGGTTGCAGATGACTGGTTTGAATGCCCACACCTTGACTTGGGAGGATTTTCGGGAACGTTTCCTGGATCAGTTTTACCCCCGCTCGTTTCGTAATGCGAAAGAGGTTGAGTTCTTGGAACTACGGCATGAGACTCTGTCAGTGGCGGACTATGAGCAGAAATTTTTGAATCTATCAAATTTTGCTCCTCAATATGTGGCTAATGAAGAGGATAAGTGTCGCAGATTTGAGTATGGACTGAAGAATGAGATTCGGTCCGCTGTGACAGTTGGATACTATGCCACTCTTCGAGAGCTATCAGATGCTGCTACACGTGTAGAAGCGACTTTGCCTCCCCGAGAACGTTCTGGACAACGCCGAGAGCGTCAGGATACTGGAGTGACGTCCTAGGGACCACCAAAAAGAAGTAGTGGTAGCCTAGATTTTTCTGGGGGATCTCGATTCAGTTCGAATGATGATGGAAATGAGCAAGGGAATAATCAGAATGTTTCAGATCAGCAATATAGGGGCGGTCGACTTGGACGACTTAGCACAGAGGGTTGTTATTTCTGTGGGAAGGCTGGGCATATTAAGCAATTTTGTCCATATCGACCCACAGGTGGTACTACAGAGCAGGGCTCGGGGACAGTCTCAACTTCACAAACTGCAGGTGGAAGAGGAGCTGCTGGCACTAGTGGTGCACCACGAGGACGTGGTCGGTCTTCGAGCTCACGAACGTAGATCTTGAAAACTGTCATAGTGTGTTGCATGATTTTGGTGTGACGGTAGCTGTTGTGAGTAGTAATACATGTTGTTATGTTGTAAAGTTTTGTACGGTTGAATTGTTATGTACTGTTATGTGTTTTACTTATGTCAGACTTGTATTTTCTTTGATGATTGATTTTGATAAGGATATGGTATCATGTGATCTGATTGTGTCAGACTTGTGTTGGTCCAAATGATTGTTTATGATAATGATACGGTATATAGATGGGCATAGTAGGCCCAAGATAAACTCAACCCTAGGATCGGGGGTCGGATGTGTGATCGTCGGATGTTGGCTACCGAATGGGACTCAGAGGGAGTCCGAACTCGATTTAGTGTGTTTTGAGAGATCCTGAATAGGATGTGGTTCACCTAGAGATGTGTGCTAGATGACCGGATATGCCAGTAGTGGCATTGATGTTAGTACATGTTGATTTTAACTCGAGAGGAGTCGAGACATTGAATTTGGAATCAACAGGAGTCAAGAGTTAGATTAGGATTCGGAATGAGTCATGATGTGCTATGAGGGCTGTGGATGAGCCGGGAAAGATAGAAAGAGTGGTTATAGTTATACATAACGAGTGAGGGTTCACGTGGGAACCCGAGGTATTGAACTGGATGTGACTTGAGTCTCCATGGTTGTTGTTGGAGAGGTTGTTTGAATTTCGGGGACGAAATTCCTTAAGGGGGGGAAGGTTGTAACGCTCCGGAAATTCGAAACACGAAAATTTGGAAAATTTGAGGAAAAGGACGATTTTGCCCTTGAAATTGGGCGAACGGTTGACTTTTTATTCGAGCGGTCAAACGGACTTTAACCGATGACTGTGACGTAGTTCAGGACGTCACGAGTTCATAGGCAGGTGGCACGCCCGATTCCGACATTCGAGGAAAAAGTTATGACGTGCGGAAGTTTGAGGGTAATTTGGTAAATTGGTCAAAATGGACCATTTGTTGACTTTTTGATCGGGACATTGTTTGGACTTTCCGTAAGTACCGTTTGATAGGTCTCGGGACGCTGAATCCGTAGACAGGCGGCATGCGTCAATTGGAGTCCGAACGAAAATGTTATGGGTCTAGAACGATTAGGGGTATTTTGGTAATTTGTGAGAACAAGGGTAAAATGGTAATTTTGGTTCGGCTAAGTTGTGATAATTCAGCCATTTGATGAGTCAATGAAATTGGTGACTCAAGGCATCCTGAGGTGACATATGTCACTGATAGACATTGAATTAGTGGCACTTAGTACCTTTGTTATTAATTAACTAAGTAAATGAAACGGTTTGTAAAATTAGGATATGCATTGTTTACCCAAAAACAAAACAGAGAACAATAAACCGTCCACCTTGTGTAGTTAAATTCATCCCAATTGATTGATCATGATTCCATTTTCGAACTGAGATTGAACAGAGAGATTTAGGTGAGGGAAATTGAGTGGAAAAATCGGAAAGAAAGGGGCTGGGCAATACTGAGAATACCCGAAAACTCATTTAAGAACAAAATTCGAATTTAATTTCTTAGACAGTTTCAATCGCAATTGACGTGATATTGAGTCTTCTGGGAGCTAAACGACTCGAACCAAGTCGATTGGGTGGTTAATTGACGGTGAATTGACGACGAACGGACTCTGTGAGTGTTTGAAAAATTGGAGCTTGAGGTCGATCACTTGGAGGTAATGATTCTTGGAATTGGTTTTGATTTCGTGTTTATCATGAATGTTAGAGTCTTCTGGTATAATCAATTGAAAGATATAGGTTGATTTTGGGTAGAACCCGATTAGGGACCCGTCGGGTATCTATGTTGAGTCGTGGACTTTGGGGCATGGTTTCACGAAATTGAGTTTACAGACTTGTAATCTATATTGACTTGATACTAATGAGTGAAAGAACGGAAAGAATTGGGGACAGGTCGATAGAACACGAACCGGGTCTGATCGCGGGTCGTAGGATCCGTTTATCAGAGAAACGGGTAAGGAAGGGAACTGTTCATTGTTACTGTTCATGGCGCGTGGACTCACGCGCATCCGCTTGCGGCGGCGCGTGAGGGCGCGTGGCACGTTTTCTGAGGAAGGTTTCAACAAGTGTTTTACTCCCTGTAATGTAACGGACATTTTAAAATTGGTTTCGAGTCGATCGGACACCGTCTCGATAATGTTTCGCGGGTCAGACAGTTTATGTTCTATTTTAAAATAATATTTAAATCCCGGAAAATTATGGGAAATTGATATGATGTAAATTAGCTTGTTAGTAACCCTACATAATGATTTTGGACAGGATTCGAGATTCCTGGCAAGTGTCGGAAATTACGGAAACGCGTGCAGCTCGAAAAACGAGCGAGTTGGACGGTGTGTGAGTGGACTTTTGTTTTCTACCCTGAATGCATGCATATATGTTTTAAATGCTTTATAATATGATTTGACATGATTTGGTATGATTGATGTTCCGATATGGTGAATTCCGGATTTTGGGGAATATTATATTATTTTAATCGGTGTTTTGGCATGTTTTTCGAGGAAATGTACAAATGGTATTTTGGGCTAGGCCTGGAGTTAAAAAGGTTTCCAAAAGAGTATTTTGACTTAATTGGTGAGTCAAGGATGATTTTGGGTTATTATAATGTTTTCTATGTGCAGATTTACGTATAAATGCTATTTGGGCTTGAGTCCCGGTTGGTAACGATTTTGACTTGGTTGGAAGTCAAGGATTTGATTGAGATATTTTGGGATATAATCTCAGATGGTTTTCATTATGATTGTGATTGTGACTATGGATACCCAGACGGTCGAAGCTAGGGGTGTTCCCAGACGACCGGAGCTCGGGGATACGATTGTGATTGTTCCCAAGCAGCCGAGGCTAGGGGTGTTCCCAGACGGCTGGTACTCGGGGTGAGATATATTCCCAGATAGCCGAGGCTTGGGGTGTTCCCAGACGGCTAACGCTCGGGGTGATGTGTGCCGGGGCAGTCGGAGCTCGGGGTGACTTCCTAGACAACTGAGGCACGGGTTATGGCCTACGCGTAGTGCAAATGTGACAATGTGATGGTTGGTGCACTTGTGAATAGTGCGGATTGATTGATTGATTTCTTGAGTAATTGCTTGTGAACTTGTGCATAGTATTGTTTGATGTTGATTGTAATTACGTACTGGTATTGAGTACGAGTTCTGGTATGTATAACCAGGTGCTTATGTTTTGGTATGTTTGGCCTGAGAGCCAGGAATTTGATTTGTTATGTGGTATGACTGGAAGGCCAGTGATTGTTGTCCACGTGTTTTTCCCTATGCATGCAGGTTTGATAAACTGGAGGGTAAATGATGTCTTTTAAAATGTGTTTTAACGAATATATTTTTGTCCACTCACACTTTTCTGTTTTGATGACCCTCCAGGCCGTGACACGACATTCGGGGCTAACCGAGAGGCGGAGGCATAAGCGGAGAAAATCCCTTGTCTGATAGGTGCTCAAGGATAGTTTCGGGACTTCAGTCGGCTTGTCAGACGGGAGCAAGACCGGACACGGTTATCTATGTCCTTCGGGGAGGGGTCCCTTGTTGGATATAATCATGACTTCATGATGTGACCAGACAACTCTCACCAGTTGATCAGATCATATGGCACCAGTTGGGATGCAGTGGAGCAGGGATTGGCTCCTGTAATTATGGTTGATGTGACAGGCGGGGGCACAGTTGATAGGCCCGTGATGGACCGTAAGGGGACGGTGAACAATCCCACATTCCTGCGAGGAGGAATGGTCTAGGAGAGGATGGTGGTGTGCCTTAAAGATGTAGGCACACGCCTATCTAGCATGAGGCCTTTTGGGAGCTCAGAGGCTTTGGGGGGGATTGGAACCCCAAAGTTAAGCGAGTTGAGGCTGGTGCAATTCCATGATGGGTGACCCCCTGGGAAGTTGCACCGTGAGCTCCCGAAAACAAAACCGTTAGGGAAAGGGCAAGGAGGCCCAAAGCGGACAATATCGTGCTAGATGAGTCGGGACCTAACAGAGGAGGGTCGGGTCGTGACATCACGTCTAGGCACTGCACTCGCATCATCCAGAACACGATCCAGTATCCAGTATCCACAAGCACAAACACAATCCATACCACAACACATATCAATCATATCCATGACCTCAAATCAAGTCATAAGCATTCCCGACAGAGTTTCAGGCTCAAATACCAATTATACATAAATCCGTGAAATCACAATGAAATCATTATAATAACCCAAAAATCATCCTTGACTCACCAATTAAGTCAAAATACTCTTTTGGAAACCTTTTTAACTCCGAGCCAAGCCCAAAATACCATTGGCATTTCCTCGAAAAATGTGCCCGAAAGACCGATTAAAATATTCATTAAATCACACATAATCATGCCACATCATCAGGACATCATTGCAAGTCAATTTATGCAATCAATCATGGAAAAACATTTAACTATGCATGCATCATGGTTTATAAAGTAAACGTCCACTCACACACCGTCCAAATCGCTCGCTTCCCGAGCTACACGCGTTTCCGAAATTTCCGCCACTTGCTAGGAATCTCGAATCCTCGAGATTCCCCCTCACGCGCCCCCACGCGCCGTCGCAAGCGGCTGCGCGTGGGTGCCACGCGCCTGTTACAGTGCCGTGAACAGTTATCGTTCCAACCCGTCTGACTGGTAAACGGGTCCGGTTAGCCCGCAAAGTGACCCGGTTGGATTTCTGCTAATTCGACATCATTTCTTGAATCGCATTGAACTGAACTTGATTCCACGAAGAACACAGACTACTGTGCAGTCATCGAAGGTCCTCATTTTCTAGCGTTTTCTTTCAATTGATGCATCAGCCAGCATCGTGAGGTCCTAAGAAACACATTTCAAAGATCAATTTTTTCATTCCTTGTCTCAATTCCTTCGACTCAATCTTGAACATTCAAAGTTTTGCCCCTCTCGGTTCTGGTCGATAACACCTTCAATTTCTTTCGTTCTTAATCTGGTTCGACTCGTCTCACTCCCAGGGAGCTAAAGGCATCGTCAATTTCATTCAAAAACAGCTAGGAAATCGAAATCGATTTTGAGGCCCTTTAATGGTTTTTCGGGTTTTTCTGTGTTTAGGTGTTAGCAGGGTTCAAATTCATTACTCTACTCTACAATTCCTCACGAATTCAACCTCAGTGACATCCAATTCTCACGTTTTGGTTACTCGGAAGGATTGATCAAATGAGATCAATATCTCTGTTTTTGTCTTGGTCGAGTATTAACCAAGTGCTAATTATACAGCAGACTAATTAATTAATTTAAGTATACACCAAAGCACCCAAGTGCCACTAATCCATCTAATGAAAGTGACATATGTCACATAATAACTAATCCTCATCCAATTAGGCTGAATCAACCAATTTGAGGATAATTTATCAGTTAATTGCACCGTTAAAGACAAATTACTGTTTTACCCTTTCATTACAAATTACCAAAATGCCCCTCATAGTTCTAGACCCACAACTTTTTTGTTCGGACTCCGATTGATGCATGCCGCCTGTCTACGGATTCAGCGTCCCGAAACCTACCCAACGGTACTTCCGGAAAGTCCAAACAATGTCCCGATCAAAAAGTCAACACATGGCCCAGTTTGACCAATTTACCAAATTACCCTCAAACGTCCTCATAAATTTTTCCTCGAATGTCGGAATCGGGCGTGCCACCTGTCTATGAACTCGTGACGTCCCGAACTACGTCACAGTCATCGGTCAAAGTCCGTTTGACCGCTCGAATAAAAAGTCAACCGTTCGCCTAATTCCAGGGGCAAAATCGTCATTTTCCTCAAATTTCCGAATTTCCCTTTTTTGAATGTCCGGGTCGTTACATGGTTGATAGGAGCAGTGCCTGTCAAAATTATTAAAGCGTATTTGGGAAGGGTCATGTTAGTTCTCAAATCCTTTTTCCGGCTTCCTAGCCATATAAAGAATCCATACCCAATCTTCTGAAACCCAGGGAGGTTTACACATATTTAAATTAGCAACATTGTCACTTCAGGCAGAATAAATTATCCTAAAACAATGTCCAATCATCTCAAAAGTTGTACTAGTGGATCCATAATTGAAAGAGGAGGAATTTTTGTGTTGACCACGATGGGAGGGGAGCCCCCATGCATGCACGCATTAGTCATCCCCTAACTCTAACGGGTCGACCCATAGTTCTGAAATTTGTCCCTAACCCAATTACGTTAAACGATTACAATTTCATCAATTCTCAATCGTTTTCCATAAAGTTTTTCATCAATTTTAGCTAATTAGTGTAAGGAGTTCAATGATACACTGAAAACCTCATAACAATACCTAATCAGGCAGCAATTCGATGATGAAGGCCCAACACCACCACCAAGCTTCAATTCACTAGCAACTGTGAACCTCTTACCTTGAGGATGGTATAATCAAGTCTTAGAGCTGAGATGAGCACTTCTCCGACCTTGGTTTCCATCAAATTGAACCGTATATGCTCCTCCTTTTGTGGGAAGCAATAGTCTCAAAATAACCAACCCTTAATTCTTCTCACACAGCCATTGCTGATGTTCAAGATGGCCTGGATTCCACTCAGCGAGTTAGGGAAAACAACCTCTCGATGGTCTCGCAGTCTACTTCACCCTCGAACAGTTAATGTGGTGAAGTTCAATGTTTTTGGTACCTCCCCATCGAATCTAGTGAGGGTTCCATCTTTTTAGACCAGAAAACTCTTGATGGGGAACATTTTTCTCCCTGGTTCAGGCTATCATGACCAGTCCTCCCTCAACCCCCCTTCCCCCAGCAACAAGTAGGGACTAAGGAAGGTCTGTCCCTTAAAATCGGTCCACCTCCTTATCAACCACACACACCCACAACATAAGCAGTGAAGAGTCGTGCCCAAAGCTCCCGGTGAAAGTTGTCATCAACCAAGTGAGCCAGCACAACTATTGGATGACTCATCCCAATCAACTTGATCAAATTACCAAAATACCTTTTATGTCCAAAATTACCAAAATGCCCTTGAGCATTTAGACCCATAACTTTTTCATTCGAACTCCATTTTTTACGTGCAACACCTGTATACGAACTCGTGAGTTTTGGATCCATAACAAGGACATGGTAAATACATTCTTTCTAATGTAATTCAAAAAATTTCCACAATTTATTGGATGACTCATCCCAATTAGCTTGATCAAATTACCAAAATACTTTTTATGTCCAAAATTACCAAAATGCCCTTGAGCATTTAGACCCATAACTTTTTCATTCAAACTTCATTTTTCACGTGCAACTTGTCTACGAACTCGTGAGTTTTGGATCCATAACAAGGACATGGTAAATACATCCTTTTCTAATGTAATTCACAAAATTTCCCCAATTTATAGGATGGGTCGTTATAAGTCCTGCTAGAGCTTCATATGTTGACAGGACCCATCCCAATCCCCCCAGGATTAGTGCGGGATGACCCTGCTCCCTTCAGACACGAAGTGTCAGACAAGGGATATTTCCGTCCTTTGCCCTCCCGGGCTATCAGAGTACGCCAGGATCTGGAGGAGGTATGTGATATCTCGGTCTCTGCTACAGTCCACAACCGATGTCAACCTGAAGGGCAGTCAAAACATTAAAAGCTGTGAGTGGACAAAACAAGAGTTTATAAAAACAGTTTATAAGAAGACATTTGTACCCTTCACTAAAAAGCATGCATGCATTCGAAAACCATTTATCAAACCGTTCATTAGGGCCTTAGCCCAAAATCATAAGAAACCAAATACACGAGCCACTGCCCAAATCCATGAAGATACCAAACACACGGGCCACTGCCCAAAACCTGTGCACATCACATATCACATATTTATATCACATACACATATAATTCACACAACCAATCCTGTCACGGTTTCCAAAGCTACGCGCGTGCTACCCAGGTCTCAATCCGAGTCTTCTCAAAGTCAAGATCAATGTCCGCAGACCACTGACCATACCCGAGGTAATAGTAATCATAGCCTTCCTGAGAGTAAGGAACCCAACTGGAGGGTGACTCCACTCAATCGGTGCTCCGTGACTACTCCGGGGTCCACCCAGGCCAACGGCCCTCCCCGGAGGAGATAATAGAAGTAAAGGAAGGTAGATGAACATATATATACATAACATAAACATTCATGCCCGGTTCCCCTGAACCGTCATGATCCATAACATCCATTAAACAGGGTTCATGCCGGTTCCCATAAACCGTCATGAACCAAAATGACCTGACAAAGGTTCATGCCGGTTCCCCTAAACCGTCATGAACCACAATGACCTTTCCAGAGTTCATGCCGGTTCCCATAAATCGTCATGAACTTGGAAATCCATCTAGGGTCCCTGACCCGAAATCATCAATGTAAAACAACTGGGTCTCGTGCCCGACCATATGACTCAACTGGGCACCATGCCCGATATCTATGGGTCAGTCACGACTCCGATCATAGTGATGCGTGCAACCATCCATCAAGGACCGCTCTGATATGACCCATCCCAATCCCCCCGGGATTACCGTGGAATGTGCCCTGCTCCCGTCCAACAAGAGGTGTCAGACAAGGGATAACCAAGAGCCACTGCCCAACGGGGCATCCAGAGTGCGCAAGGATCGATGGAGGAGGTGTGCAATGTCCCGGTCCCTGCTACAATCGCATCCGTGATCAACCTGAAGGGCATTAAAACCAAAAGCTGTGAGTGGACAAAAACCAGTAAGTTCATCAAATACATTTATAAGACATTTATGCCCTCCAATAAAAACGTATGCATGCCACAAAAACCAGTGACCAAAACGTTTGCTCAACCGAGCCCTTAGGGCCTTAGCTCAAAAACCGTTAACCAAAAACCAAGTGTGGGAACTCAGCCCAAACTGTGGAATACCACCACCATACATATTAAAACCATGTGGGTCACCACCCACGACCATAAATGAACATCAATTCAAAAATCCAAAACCATTTAGGGTCCCCGACCCTACATACCATTTCATAACCAATAATCCATTTTTACCACATAACACATATCCAACCAATAAGCCATTTTATTCATTAATCCATATTTTACCATTACCATCACCAGCATCCCAGATGCTTAGCGTCCCAGACGCTTGACGTCCCTGACGTCATATCTCACTGTTTCATAAGCTACGCGTGCTGCCCGGGGTCTCTCTGGGTCCATATATCTGACATCCCTGATGTCTAACGTCCCTGACGTCAATCATAGCAATCCTGCTCCTGAGTCATCATACGGTCCGGCTGCTCCGTATAATGACCCCTCGCAGGCAATGCACCGTGACTTCCCCAGTGTCCCAGACATCTGGAGGAGACCATCATATATCCTTGTATCCAGATGGTATATGGAAAACAGTTTTATTAAATCCTTTTATCACATCATTACCATTGGGCCCTGCCCGAAATTTCCATAAAACCATGTAATTCCATTTAGGGTCCTTGACCCAAAATCACAATTATTAAATATAGGGTCCCTGACCCGAAATCACCATTATAATCCAATTGGGCCTCATGCCCGATTTTATGAACCACTGGGCCCACGACCTGATTTGTAAACCAACTGGGCCCGCAGCCCGACTTTATTAACCCACTGGGCCCACGGCCCAAATTCGTAAATCAACTGGGCCCCTAGCCCGATAACATAACTCAAATGGGTCTCAGCCCGATTTCATATCAACTGGGCCCCTGGCCCGATTTCATTAACCAACTAGGCCCCCGGCCCGATTTTCAAATGGACTCCAAGTCCGAAATTTCCAACATAATTGGGCCTCAAGCCCGAGTTTATATTTCCAATTTCAAAACCATTTCATCTCATTATATCCCAGTCATAAATATGGAAAATCCATGTAAAACCGGAAAACCTCGATTTACGTGCAAGCACGTAAATCGCCTCGAAATACGTGAAACCGTACAATTTACCAACAACCAAATCAACATCACACAATCACAACCATAATCCATATAAAACATTTAAGCATGCATAGAATTTATAAAACCAAAGTCCACTCACAGACCGTTTTAACGGTATGCCTCGATACGCGTGCCACCGGCCCTCCCGGGCCACACCACTATCACCGGGACTCCCAATCCTGTCCAAATCACATTAGAGGGTTACTAACCTCATCATTAACATCCTATCAAAGTCCCGTAATTTTCCCGAATTTTTACTTATTTTTAAACTTAATTTAAAACCTTCGGATATCCCGAACAATATCGAGACGGTGTCCGATCGACACGAAACCAATTCCAAAATGTCCGTTACATTAAATAGGACAGAAGTCATGTTGACCTCACCTCGAGATTCGTGCCCACGCGCCGTCACGCGCCGTCACGCGCCGCCGTGAGTGGCTGCGCGTGAAACTCACGCGCCTGCTACAGTGTCACCAGCCCAACCCGTTTCTCTGGTAAACGGGTACAACTCACCCGCGATACAACCCGGTTCCAATCCTGTCAATTCGATCTTAATTCCTTCAATTGATCAATCAGTTAGTTTCGTTCTTAGTTCAATTACAAGTCTGTAACCTCAATTACACAAATCCTTACCCAGAATCCCACGATTCAATGATGAACACCAAGAACACTCCGAACACTGTTCATTCATGGAATCCCGTCAATTGCTGCAGGTTTCATCCAATTGATGCATCCAGAAGCATCAATGGACCATGAGGAACAATTCCCCCACATCAATTGCATCAAACCTGTGCTCAATCGTCACGACTCAAGCTCGAGCACCGTCACTGTTCAACAATGGAGTTCCATCGATCTCGATCGGTTTCCTTCAATTGATGAACCCAGAAGCATCGTGGGATCATGGGAAGCAGTTTCCCCACCTCAATTTCATCCAACGAAGCCTCCAATTCCACGACTCAACTTCGAAATTCCTCCTCTGTCACCAAGTGTGATCAGAGCCAATTGGTGGCCAAATCCCTTCGTTCCTTCGACAAAACTGATCTTTGTGATCCCAGAAAGCTCGAAGTAATCACCAATTCGATCCTCACAGCCTAATTCCTCCAATTCGAATTTTCCCCCCAATTTTCCCGAAATCCAAAATCCAAAATTCAACACCCTCACAACCCCTCGTGTTTCCCCGTTAATTCAATCATCATAGTCTCCCAGTTTTCTCTCAGGAACGGCAGAGAGAGGGAGCCAATTCTCCCAGTTCATACTCTCCCCAAATCGTGCACGGTTTGAAAGAAAAACAAAGGAAAAGGAAGGAAAATGATGGATAAGGAATGATGATGTTGTAATGATGGTGTTGGGAGGGAAACATGGAGCTGGAAACAAGGGATGGGTGACACTTGTCACTCATCCGGATGTATACAGTCAACGGTCACTATTCATTATTATATTATTATTTTAATCCGAGCCTCGGTTCGTTAGTTCGTTTCCTTGACCATAACGTTGTCGTCGAATCTCCGATTTCGGCATGCCGCCTGTCGTTGGATTCGTATCGACGATACCTACGTAACGGTCCTTGGCCCTCGCCCATCGGACCTCCCTGTCAGAAAGTCAACATTTGGCCCCTAATAAGCCAAATTACCAAAATACCCCTCAACTTCCGAACACCATAACTTTCTCTACGAATGTCGGAATCGAACGTGCCACCTGTCTATGAACTCGTGGCATCCCGAACTACGTCACGGTCATCGGTCAAAGTCTATATGACCGCCCGATCAAAAAGTCAACATTTTGCCCACGACCAAGGGCAAAACGGTCATTTTGCACAATTTGTCCGATTCCGCCCTACTAACCACCGTTCAACCTCACTAATCAAGATTAATGACTAATCTAATCCCGGAATTCGGGACGGGTCGTTACACGCTCTCAATCCTGGTATGTCGCCGTGAACGAATCAACCGACGCGACCACCACAAGATCATGGTGCACTCATCACCGATCGATATCCTGAACTGTCAGCACTCCGAAGTCGAGCCTCCCCAGGCTGCCCGACCATGAATCGTGCATCGTGACCTCTCCTGAAGGAACACATCCCAATCCGGAGGAGAGCGTCGTATCGTCGATCGCCGTGCACATAGCACCCGTCGCGGCCACGATTTAGACCCGAAGGTCGTAAATAGCGTCATATGCTCGAGACAAAACCAAATGGGTCTCATACCCGAGTTTATCTTTTTAGAAATCCAAAACCAGTTCATTTAGACCAATAAAGAAATACAGACCCGTATAGGCATCGTATAGGGCCGAAACATCGAAATACGTGCTTATACGTAACCACATACAAATGCACCCATGGCATCATCAAACATGTAATAAAACATATAATAAACATTTATGCATGCACAAATTTAGAAAACAAGGTCCACTCACAGATCGTCCGAGCTTCTGCCTCGATTTGCGTGTTATAGGCTCTCCTGAGCCGATCACTGTCACCAGGATTCCCAAACCTGTCCAAATTTTAATAGAAGGTTACTAACTACTTAATTAACCTCCTACCAAGGCCCCGTAATTTTCCCGAACATTTAACTATTTTTAAACCGACCCTAAATCTTCCGACACCCCGAAAACTATCGAAACGATGTCCGATTGACGCGAGACCAGTCCCAAAATCTTCGTTACATCAAATAGAAGATTTCCCATGTTGAACACTTTCCCAAATTATGGCCCACGCGTCCTCACAAGCCCCTAAAAAGTCGAAAACACTGTTCATCGACACTAACCTCCAGCAGACCGATTTTACTGTTCATGGCCGGTTCACCTGGTTTGGCCGGTCCAACTGGACCGGCGTGACTGGTTCACAGCCCTAGACACCCCATTTTTCATCCTAGTTCTTCCTTTTTGGTTCCTTTCATCCTATTTTGGTGTTTTCTATCCATTCCAATCCTTAAAACAACCTAAAAACCGCCTAAACCCATGGTTCGATTTTGAACCAAACGGTTCAAAGTTCTCAAAACTCTCCCATGGCTGCCCAGCCATCCCAAGCTTCCTTAAACCTTCCTAACATGTCCCTAGCAACCTAATGGACTCATTAAAACCATTAAAAACCAACCATAACATCAAAAATGTAAAAATGGATCAAAATGGACTTACCGTGAACCTCACGGGTTCCTCCTCCTCTCGCCGCCGTGGACAGCGGTTCTGGACGCCCAGCAACCTCCTCAGTCTCCCTGGTCCTCTGCCTGGTCATGGGTGAAGAGTGGATGGGTTTTGGGTTGCACGGATGGGAGGAAAATGGGTGAGATCGGGTTGTGTTTTGTGTGTGTTTGAAATGGAGAAATGAAAATGCATGGGAAAAGGGAGATGCATGAATGAATGAAGTTGGCCAGTGGATGGGTGACACTTGTCACTCATCCATAGGGCAGGGATTAAATATCTGGGCCCCCACTAAGTCCAAAAGTTAACTCGTTTCGTAATTCGTGCAATAGTGCACTTGAACTTCCGTGAACCGTAACTTTGCTGTCGAACGTCCGAATTCGACGTGCCGCCTGTCTACGGATTCGTATCATCCTTATCTACGTAATGGTCCTCGGCCATCGGACATCCTGGTCAAAAAGTCAACTATTTTGCCCGTTTAACCAAAATTACCAAAATGCCCCTAAACTTCCGAACGTCATAACTTCCTCCTCGAACGTCGGAATTGAACGTGCCACATGTCTATGAACTCGCGACGTCACGGTCATCGGTCAAAGTCCGTTTGACCGCCCGAATGAAAAGTCAACGTTTTGCCACGACTAGGGGCAAAACGGTCATTTCGCATTGTTCGTCCGATTTCGCCTAACTAATCACCGATTAACCTCACTAATCGTGATTAGTCACTAATCTAATCATGGAATTTGGGACGGGTCGTTACATATGTGGTCTATTTCAAATTTGCCATTTGAGGCCTGTAGAGGGCAATGAGGCCCCCCAAAACCACATATTTCCAAGGAGGCGTAACAAGGGAATAAAAAATTCAAATAAAAAATTGTGTTATTCGATAAAAAATTTGTATTGACTTTCTAATCCTGATGTACCTATATCAACAATTCTGATGCACCTATATCAACAATTCTGATGTACCTACATCCTACCCTCAGCAAGTAAATCCTAATTCATGTGGTCGACTTTTTAATCCCCAGACCTCCTAGCTTATAAAGGTGATATACTCTGATCCATCTAATTAAGTGCACTTTTCAAATGTGATATATTAAGCCCTTAAGAAATTATTATTCAACTTATCCCATTTTCACACAACTATAGGAAGCTTGATAGTTTGCATGGCATAAGTGGGCATTGAAGCAGTCATCGCTTGTAGAAGTGTTGCTTGCAGCCATACTAAGTATTTTACTCTTCTAAGCTGCAAGATTACCTTACAGTTTATTAATAAGGTAGTGACAGATTTGATAACTCTCTCATGAATAAGGGGCACACCCATATATATCCTTTTATTGTTTACAGGAGCGCCACAAATGACATTGATTTGCTATGTAACACCACACCTAGTATTTGGAGAGCACAAAATGGTTGACTTTTCATAGCTCACTGCTTGATATGATAAATCACACAAAATTTCGAGGCATCTTTTAACCATTTCTGTAACGACCCGTCCCGAGAGCTGGGATTATCAGATTTCAGTCTTTCGTTTTGGGGGTTGTCAGACGGGAGCATGATTTATCTCGGTTTTCGGGGTGTAACTGGGGTGGGTCCTGACAACTTCGGCTTGGTCACATATGCCTTTAATAAAAAGTAAGAGCTCATCATCAAAAAAAGATATGGGTAACTTTGGGGTCCTGCCCCAGAGGCCATGACAACCTTACATTAACCATAACACCAATTAAAAAAACTTTTAACTGCTGATGTGATATATGGTCATCCGTAGTAGGGCTGGCAATTGGTCGCGTCGTGTTGGATTCATGTAGTGTCATAAATTATGTTTTAGCTAAATATACCTAACTCGAACTCGATCTGTTTAATAATCGTGTTAAGAATGTCCAACCCGTACCTGATTTGTTAACGACTCAGTTAACCCGTGTAACCCATTTAATAAATACGTTGTACTCGAAATTCAATTAACCTATGACCCATTTAATCTGTTTAACATGTTTAACTTATTTAAACTATACGATTTATTAGGTATATAAGTAGGTAAATGAGTAAATAAATGAGTTAGTAATTGAAAAATTTATTAAATAGATTAATATATAGGTCATTATACCGGTTAATAGGCTGACCCGAAAATTATCCGCTTATTAAATGGGGTAATATCTCATTATACGGGTTAACAGGTCGACTAGAAATCCACCAGTTTACTAAACATATCATAACTGGTTAACAAAAAATGACCAAAATTTTAATCGAGCGGGTTAATTCGGATAAATTTCATACGAATTTCGAATCGTGTATCAAGTCGTATTAAGAATTGCCAGGTTATGATACGTTTAAATCGGGTACACTAATTGTACACAAATTGTCTACAAATCAAAACTAGAACTATCTAAGTTAAACTCCAATACAGGTGAAAATAGTCTAATTTTGATTTGTAGATAATTAATCCTAAATTGGAACTCTAATAATATATTGTGTGGTAAATTTTCTTCTCTCCCATAAATAACAGTCATTGGACTATTTTCAAAAAAAAAAACACATGAAATAAAATCCTTTACCTTAAAAAAAAAAACCATGAAATATAAACTTAAGAATAAAATGAGACATAAATACATGAGCGAACTGAAACTGATATCGACAAAAAAAAAAACACTGATATCGGTATATTTACTGTCCAAAAGTCAACAGTTAAAAAAATGATTTCACTATCAGTCAGCGTTTTGTGGGCTGAAGTCTGAAGATGCCAACATGACGACAGAAACACTGACCAAAAACCTCGTGACGTCCGTCACTCACTAATTTGGCCGTTTGCGACGTTGTCAGTCCTCATATTCTCTTTTCACTGTTCCCCCACCTTCTCATTTTCTCACTTCTCTTTCTGTGGCGTCTCGATCCCGCCTTTCAAAAACATCGACTCTAAATATACAATTTCCTATTTGACAAAAAAAAAAATAAAAAATATACAATTTCCTATTTACCAATTATTCTCCCTGTTTTTAAAATCCTTTTTAACCTAAAATCGTTGTAATAATTCTTACACTTTTTGTTTTGGGCCTAAAAATTATTCTTACACTTAAAACCTCATAGCATTCTGTCCCGATCGGCCACACAACTTGATCCGAGACTGAATCCAAGGTGAAACATCTGCTCTGCGTCGCTTTTTGCTATTTTTTAGATATAGTTGTGAGGTGATCTGGTTGATCAGAATAATGGCATTGGTTTTGCTTGGCTACGCAGAAAACATCTGAGAAAAATAGGAAATGGCATAAATGATTCATTTGTATTTACTGAAATTAGGCTGTGAGTGATGCCTAAATGTTGAGCCTTTCTTGATTCTAGTTTCGTCTATAATTTTCAGGATTTTTATTTTAGTGATTTATTGATGTTCTTCTCCATTTTGTTGGCAATTCTAATAATGTATTATGCATGTTTTTTATAAAGTTGGTAGGCAATCATTTTTCTTTCTATTTTATAATTTTTGTTTGGGGGTGGGATCATAAAAATCTATGCTAGTAAATATTGAAAGCTATTGTTCTTTCTTGTTGAGGGCATTGTTTTTTATTTGTATTGTCCTAATAAATTCTTTTCCTGTTTCCTTATGGCATTTTGTTAACTTTCCTGGTGCTAATGGGTCTGCAGGTGAAAAGTGGTGTTATGCTTCTTTCAGAGCAAAGTAGGCTTTTATGCAGTTTTGAGCACGCTAATTTTCTGTATTCTAGCCAACAACATTGGCTGTAGTAATTACTTTCTGTGGTTGGCAATCAGTAGGGTACACTTAACAAATGCTTACATACGAGCAAGACCCAGATGTTGTTCGTTGGGGCCTCGAGCTCTTTGATAGTGATCCATATTCTTATTGTGGGAATTATGGGACTGTTAATCAGGGCCATTCTACTTATTATGAGGAGCAGTGTTTTAAGGAAGATGTGTATAATACTGATTGTAGTAATGTAGAATATGATGAACTAATTGCTCATGCTCTTCAACAAGAACTATCACAACTTGCAATGGAGGAAGAGCTTGGATCTTCACCTCACGAAGTAGAAGATTTGCAAGTTTCTGTTTTACCACAAGATTGGCCCCAGCAATCCACTGGAAACTATGGCTCTGGTAAATGTTAAATGGAGACTTTGGTATTATTTTTTCCTTTTGGTATTTTTGGCTTCGGCAAGTTGGATGCTTTGCTATAGGTGGTTGTGTATATTATGTTTGCAATTTGTAGGCCAGGAGAGTGGCCAGGAAGTGGTAGATAATGTAGGACCTTCTAGTTCATGTTCTAGCCCAGATGAAAAGTCACCCTATGAGGATGAATGGTCATACTCCCTAGACCTGACCGGAGAATATACTTTTGATGGAGAAGTAGGAAAGAGGCTGAACCAAATGATTCCCATTCCTGTAAGTGCAGACATTTTCATTAACCTTAAGAAATTGCATCAAAATGTTTTGTTTTATCTCTCTCGGTTGAGTGATGTAGGCCTTTTTAGGTTTTTCCTTACATACCAGTTATATATGCAGCTAGTTATAGATCTTGTGCTCCTCATGTAATTTGAAGTACCTTTTTGGTTTCTTGTGGATGACTTTGTGTATGCGGACAATCATTGAGGAAGTGAGATAGCATGCTCTGCTGCAAGGTCTTTCCTGATTTTGTTAAAATCTGTCAAGTGTTGGAACGTGCCCTATGACTCAATCTGTCAATTGTTTAATTCTTTTTTCCCTTCTTCCCCTCCTGGAATTAAAGAGCAAATTCTTCTGTGGTTGAATGTGATAATATAATCTTCTAATCTTGCTAAGGGAACAGGAAATGAGACATGGTAGATGGTGGTTATCAGGGTAGGACTCTATATGCTAGATTTTGGCTTCCCGACAATTATATACTCAAACTGTAGTTCTCACTTTTATTTTCTTGCTGGTTCTGTGCAGCATGTTCCTAAAATTAATGGTGATATACCCTCAGTAGATGAAGCAACTTTAGATCATCAAAGGCTTCTGGACAGGTTCTGTTTTTGTTGTCTCTGTGGAGCGTTTTCTAGTGTATTGTCCCCATTTTTTCATTTCATTAATTCATTTGAAGTTCCATGTCTGACAAAAAATATCTGTCCCTAGGGTTGTGGCAACATTTAGATTAAGAAGCTTACAAGAGTTATTACTTTAGGAAACCTATAATGCACTACCAAGGTCACAATTGGGACAAAAGACTGGGGCACCTAAAACTTTTTAGCTAAATCTTTTGCTCTTATAAGTAAATTGTAATGTTACTTTTGCAAAACATGAGTTTTCTTGAAATTGATATGACTTCTGTATCCTATTTGTTTCCTAAAATTTATTTTCACATATCAGCTGAGCTCAGGAGAAGCATTTTTTTGAATAGATATCCGGATACTTATCCAATAATAGCCTAAATAATAGTGATTTGTTATGTAATATAAATGGTTCGCTTCTGTAGATTGCAGTTATATGGATTGATTGAGCATAAGGTCCAAGGAGATGGTAATTGTCAGGTTAATTTCTTTCACTTGGTGCAGTCATGTTACTGTGTTTTCAGCCATTGATTTATGATTTCTTGTCTTAATGGTCACAAAAGCCTTTATTTACACTACATGAGTCAATACTTCAGATGAAGTCTGTAAGAGTATATATGTTTTCCAGTTGTATATGATCATTTAATTCTGTGCATTCATGTTTAAGAATTTAATGTCTTAATTAGCTTTCATTACAAGTAGTCTAACTTTATGAGCATTGTGTGCCTCCTCCAGACTCAAGATTTGTTTTCCGCATCTGCAGCTTTGTGAAAAATCAGATGCCTACATCTTTTATCTTGTTCAAATATAAACTATCTTAATCTGTCCAATGTCTATATGGATATGAGATCTAGCATGATGGTAGTTTCAGAACTTGGTTCTTTCAGAATGTAATTATCATTTGTTTGTTGTCTCTTTGACATCATTGCATTATTGTCATTTTTATTTTTAAGGGGTTAGATGAGGAAGCAAATTTTTCATCTGCAGTAAATTGCATAAAGTGACAAGATACCATATAAGTGAGTCAGCCTAACTAAAGTGTCGCGTTATACTTGGAAGTTACGAACCTATCACAAATAATGTTTTATAATGTGTTTATGCCTCCACTATGTTTTAACATCAGCATAAAATCCTAGCTATAAGTTCACTTGTATGAAACTCTTTTGTAGCTGATCAGGGTGGTTGTAATAACGCAACATTATGTGTCCCCACTGTTTTTCACTTTTGTAGTCATATTGGCATTTGTGAAATTTCTGAACCCAAAATATTGACCGCTTAATTTGAAAATTTAATGACATTCGTTTTACCAAGCAAAGAAACAAACAATCAAACAAATAAAGAACGCTTGTTGATTAAGGAACAATGTTTATGGTTTTAAAGGTAATATTTGTTATTTTTTCGGCCACTACTGCCCTTTTTGTGTGGGCACTGGAGTTTTTTTTTCTTATTGTGCTTAACGTAAATATTCGTGTGATCCCTCATTGGTACTTTAATATTCCCAGTTTCGCGCTCTATCTGATCAATTTTATCGATCTCCTGAGCACCACGATTTTGTGAGACAACAAATTGTTAATCAGGTTAGGTCTCTATTCTCTGTTAGTTTGGCATGCAAGTTTTTAACTACGATTTAGGTATTTAGTGGAGTGATTATTTTTATATGTTGACCTTTATTTTTATTTCTCATTACTGCATTGTCTTGAACGATCAGCTTAAGTTGTACCCGGAGGTATACGAGGGATATGTTCCTATGGCTTATGATGACTATTTAGAGAAGATGTCCAAGTATTCATCTAGCCCTTTAGTTGGATTCATCATTTGCTTTTCGAGTAAAATTTGACCTTGCTTTAACATGCTTTAACATGCTTAAAATATAGGAGTGGTGAATGGGGTGATCATGTTACTTTACAGGCTGCTGCTGATTCGGTATGCTTTAACATCTTCGCTTTCTTATGATTCTGGTAGATTTATGTTATGCGTTTGTTTTATGCTAAAACTTGCAGTCAATGTTACATTAATCCTATCATTTCATCTTGCCCATTATCTATCCATTAAAGTTTTTCTACTGGTAAGTGAATGTATCAAGCTAGACCTGAAGGGAAATATAAACTTCGTATACCATTTTAATGTGAATGTGTGACTGGCCGGTGGAGGACAGTTTAGGACTTATATGCATCATAGATGCTTTAACTGGTTTTTGACTGGATAGCTGTTAATTCTTCTACGTAAGGATTCAAGATGCTACAATTCAGCATAGACACAACAAAAATTACCTCTCTTAAGTTATGTGAATTTTCACTCATATAAGATGCAAATTAATAATTCGTGTACCACTTTAATATGATAATTCTTATATGAACAAAATGATCTGTTACAAAATAATAATTCTTTTCCGTAAGGATTCAAGATGCTATAAATTCAGTATAGACAAAACAAAAAAATCAATTTTTAAGTATGTAAAGTTTTACCCATATGATGCAAATTCGAAAAAATCTGTCTAAGTTGTTAGGTATGCCTGCTGTTAGATTGAAACGGTTTGAGAATATTGCATTTAGGAGGTGTGTGGTGGACAATCAATTTCCAGTGCAGTGATCTATGATACACCCTATTCCATGTTCCTATTCCATTTAAATTATGCTCAAATTATGCTCGTTATCTTTTACAAAAAAATGATTATTCTTGGGTTAACCTTAGCTTGATATTACATTTTTGTTTTTTAGTTTTGGCGTATCAATTGTTCGTGATGTTCAAACTTCTTTTATGTTCTCATACTCTTTGGCTCACTTGGAACATGCAATATGATTCATGCTAATTGTTTATGGGCAGTATGGAGTAAAATTTTTTGTCATAACATCTTTCAAGGACACTTGCTACATTGAGATTCTTCCTAGCGTTGAAAGGTCGGAGCGAGGTACGTTAATCATAGCTTCAAAATTTCTCCTTTCTTTCTGATTTTCATGTGATTAATAAAAAGGTATGTGGAAAATGTTTTCTTGTATATTCAACTAGGTTATATTAGTGTCCTATTTGTACAATCTTAGGAGAGTCTAACTAGGTATGTAAGACTAACTAAACTAGGAAAGTAATCTTATATTTGACAAGTTACACAATAGGAATGAATCAAAGAGATTCCGTTGACAATGGACCAGCAGATCAAGGAGATTGATCCTCAATCTCCTGTGACCAGCGGAGATTTTGGAGTTTCCTTGATACGCCCCCGCAAGACAGTGGAGTCGTCTACGACACCTATCTTGGAGCAGAGGAGCTGGAAGTGAGGGCGTGGCAGAGGCTTGGTGAGGGCATCAGCAAGCTGGTCATTAGTGGAGACAATGGAGACTTGAAGAAGACCTCGGCTAACGTGCTCATGGACGATACTTCATGCGGGTGTGTAGGGTAGGATTAGAGCAGTAGAAGATAGTACCAATATTGTCACGTAAGATGCTTGGCTTCCCAGCGATGGTGACACCAAGCTCTCGCATCAAAGATTGAACCTAGAGTAACTTCAGTGGAGGATCGTGAGACAACACATTGCTTGCAGGAACTCCAGGAGATGAAGTTGCTGCCTAAGTAGACCAGATATGCAGTGATGGACTTGCGGTCATCGTGGTCACGAGCCCAATCTGTGTCAGAGAAAGCATGGAGGGTGTGAAATGAATGGACGTGAACGCCAAAGAACTAGGTGCCTTTCAAGTAGTGAAGGACCCGTTTGAGGGCTTGCCAGTGCAGGTCAGTGGGAGCATGCATGAATTGGGACAGCTTGTTCACTGCATAAGAGACATCTGGGCGGGTCAAGTTTAGGTATTGGAGGCTACCAACGATGCGACAGAAGAGTGGCATCGACTGATGGGGAGCATCCTGCAGGACAAATGAGGGAGAGACAACAAGTGGAGTGGACACGGGTTTGGCGCCATACATGCGAGCCATGGTGAAGAGGTTGTGGATGCACTTATGCTGAGGAGGGAAGAGTCCTGTGGCTATTGGAAGGACCTCCACACCAAGGAAATAGTGTAGGGTGCCTAAGTCCTTACTAGAGAAACGGGAAGCCAGGGTGTGAATGAACTTGGAGATAAGGCTTGTGTCATTTCCTGTGACAATAAGATCGTTAACGTAGACAAGGAAATATAGAACGTGAGAGCCTTGCCTGAGTAGAAAGAGGGAGGCATCCGACAGGGCATTCACAAAGCCCTGAGTTAGGAGGAAGGAGTAGAGCTCCTTGTACTAGGCCCAGCGGGTCTGCTTGAGGCCATAAAAAGCTTTCCGAAGCTTGCAAACATAGGTGGGGTTTTGAGGGTCAACGAAGCCAGTGAGTTGGGCTATATGGACATCTTTGTGGAGTGTGCCATGTAGGAAGGCATTGTTGACATCTAGCTGACGGATGGGCCATCCGTTGGTGGCAGCAAGATGGAGGACAATGCAGATGGTAGTGGGTTTAACCACTGGACTGAAAGTGTCTAAGAAATCCACACCAGGCTGCTGATGGTACCCTTTGGCAACGAGGCTATCCTTCAAGTGGGTGTTCATTTGATTCTGAACACCCATTTGTTCCCAACAACATTCTAACTTGGGTGAGGGGGAACCAACTCCCAGGTACATTGTGATGAGAGCATTCATCTCATCCGACATGGGTTTGGGCCATTGAGGATCCTTGACAGCCTGAGACACACAAGTGGGTTCAAACAAGGATGGGAGAGGGTGAGTGGTGATTATTAGGGCGTAGCTAGAGGCTGGTTTGACCGTCCCCGTTTGGGTGCGTGTGAGCATGGGGTGGGTCTTGGTAGGCGATGGTGATGGTGGTCCGGGGGGTGGTTGCAGGTGGGGTTGTCTTCTGATGTAGGTGCGATTGGTGAAGGGATAGGAGTCGTGGCAGCTGGCGCTGGGGCAGTTGGTTGTGTGGTGGTGATGCTACTAGCAAGGATTGAAATATCGATATCGACGCATATATCGCTAGTCAAATTTACGTATATATCGTCCCAAATATCAATATCGATATCGATATCGTTCATAATCAACAAAAATGACCGAAATTTAGTATAGAAGTTGGAAATTTTTAATAAGACTTTGGGAAAAACTTAAGCACCTAATAATGGTTATATAAGACTAATAAAATTATAAAATGACTTTGATATAATAAATATATGATGAATAATATGATGCAATATAATTCTGATGATGACTGATAATATAAAATTTTAAATATAAACATAAATTGAAGTTAATTACTATAATTGAATGTTAATATAGTTAAAAACATTACAATAAGCATGAAAAAAATTTCAATGGAAAAAAAATGATAAAATAAGTCCAAATATATTTAAAATTGGAAAAAAAAGATGAAAAAAAATAGGGCCAAGCTTTGTTAAAAAATTGGAAGGAATAAATATATTTAAAATTAGAAAAAAAGTGAAAAAAAAGGCCAAAGTTAGTTGAAAATGGGAAGGAATGTATCAGGACTCGACCCTCCTCGGTCAGGACCCGACTCATCTAGCACCATATTGTCTGCTTTGGGCCTCGCCCTCACGGTTTTGTTTTCGGGAGCTCATGGTGCAACTTCCCAGGAGGTCACCCATCATGGAATTGCACCAGCCTCAATTCGCTTAACTTTGGGGTTCCAATCCCCCCCATAGCCACTTGAGCTCCCAAAAGGCCTAGTGCTAGATAGGTGTGTGCCCACCTTTAAGGCACACCACCATCCTCTCCCAGACCATTCCCCCTCGTAGGAATGTGGGATTGTTCACCGTTCCCTCCAGGACACGGGTGAAAAAATTAAATAGTAGTTACCATCCTTTGGTTTCGAACTCAGGAGCCTAGGAAAGAATGGTAGCCACAAAACCAACTCAGCTAATACACGCGTGTTGAAAATTTAAAGCGAGTTTAATATATAACTCGTAATCAGCGATAGTCATCTTCTTCCTCTAGTGGGTCTGCAACTCGGGTTTCTCGACTCGGCGACTTGACCCGACTCAAACTCTTTTGTTTTACGTCCAATTTTCACTAATTAATATCCTATCTTGATTGTTTCGATCCCATAAAGAGATATGTGGGCTCATAATAAGACAATTTGGTGAAATATCGGTCAATTTCCTTCACCCCCTTTAGGTGTTGCCCCCTCCAAATTCCGATATTTCGCCAAAATAACGAACAAAATGTTCGATATTTTCATCCTTGGCTGCTAGGGGCAGTAGGAGGTGGAGGTATGGGCAGGGGCAGGACCTGAGCATTGGAGGGTTTTGCCTCAAGACTGTGCAAGGATGATGCGTTTTGTGAGTCCATTGGTGGTGTGGAAGGTGGTCCCGCTGTTGATGGGATGGCAATAGAATGAACAGGGCAGAGGAGCCACGAGGGAGAGTAGAGGGCCAGGAAGCGAAGGTGTCAGGAGAAACACTTGGGGATAGGGGGAGGAGGGTTTGGGCACTTGGAAAGGTGGATTCGTCAAACTGGCCATGGCAGGAGACATAGAGTTTGTGGGAGGAGGTCATAACATAGGTAGGCACTTTGATTGAGGGAGTAGCCGAGGAAGAGACAAGGATTGGATTTGGGAAGGAGCCTATTGGAGTTATAGTGCCTTAGCCAAGGGAAACAAAGGCACCCAAAGGTGTGAAGATGAGAGTAGTTGGGGGGTTGTTGGAAAAGGGCAGTGTATGGATGTTGGTTTTGAAGGATGAGAGTGGGAAGTCGGTTGATGAGGTACACAGTAGTTTTGAATGCATAAGTTCAGTAGGAGAGTAGAAGAGAGGCTTGATGAAGAAGAGTGAGGTTGGTTTCTACATGACGGTGTCGCCTTTTAGCAACCCCATTATGTTGAGGAGTGTGTGGAGGAGTTAGGAGGTGGTTGATGACGTGAGCAACAAGAAAGGACTGGAGTTTGATGAACTCTCCACCACCATCAGTTTACAATGAAAAGATGGTGTTTGGAAGTAATTTTCAGCGAGGCGTTTGACATCAATGAATTTAGAAAAGACAATCTGATTTTTTTCTTAGAGGATACAACCTAGTATATTTTGTGAAATTATCAACAAAGTTAACATAATAGGAAAAACTTTCTATTGACTTGTAAGGAGCAGTACCCCAAACATCACTATAGATCAATTGAAGGGGACGAGTGCTAGTTAGGGAAGAAACACCAAATGGAAGGCAGTGACTTTTATTACATAAACACAAAGTACAAACTAACTCAGATAACTAAGTGGAAACATTGATAGAAGAAAGACGCAGGACACTTTGAAGAGTTTTGAAATGGGGATGACCAAGACATCGGTGCCAGAGATTGGGGCAAACCACCACACCCACCATTGCTTGAGGCTATTAAGGTGAGAGAGGCGACCACTCGTACGCATCATCCTTACTCGGGTCTTGAAGGAGAGCCGCTCTCGTGCTGAGATCCTTCACATGAAAAAAATCAGGAAACAACTCAATAGAAACGTTATTTTGTTTGTTGAATTTAGAAATGGGAATCAGTTTTTTGGTCATGGAAGGCACACAAAGGACGCTTTTAAGAGTGAATGAGGGAGAGGAAGTAGAGGATAAGGAGGAAAAGCCAGTGTGGGTGATACCTAACTCTTTACCATTACCAATGATGATCTCGTCTGGTCCACGGTATTGAGTGGCATCAGAGAGATGATGAGAGCTGGAGGCAAACATGATGTGAGGCACCTGCGTCTAAGAGCCAGCTAAGAGACGGTGCCTGTGTGGTGGGATTGGGCGCGGGTTGAAGGGCTGAGGACTATTGGAGTTGAGGACAGCGTTTGACACTATGGCCCTGTGTGCCACACCACTCGTAGAAACCACGGTAGTCACTGCCAGAAGGGGTGGAACCGCGGTTGCTGTCCTAGTTCTGGGAGGAGAACCGCTGGCCAGAGGAGCGATTATTGTTTGTTTGCTGGCTTGAGGAGCGGTTATTGTTTTTTTGCTGGCTCGAGGAGCGTTGGCCAAAGGAGCCATGATTGTGGCGATTGGAGTTGGAGCACGGGAGGATTGAGTCACATTAGTTGTGATGGTAGGGGTTGGGGCTGTTGGGATATCTTTATCCACCTTGAAAAGCTTGATGTTTTCAAGTGGTCTAGCAAAAAATAATAATAAGTTTGCAGCGTACTCAATAGGCCGGATCTATCCAATCTTCAAGATTTTCTTCCAATATTGAGCTTAAGATGTGGCTGCCAGAGCATGCTGTTGGGATGTGAGGAAAATGTTTCACATCGAAAAATCATAACTACAATTTGTGACTTATATGATCTTGAATTACTCTCTTCATTGACAATTAATTTTAGGGTGGAACCTCAATGGTATCAGAATGGGTAGGTTTAATCGCCACACGTGTCATAAGTACCCATTCAAATCGTTACGTGTGTTATACGTACCCATTCAAATCGTCACGTGATAGCCTGGAATAGGCTGAAAAGTCTGCCACACGTGAGGGGGGTCCCACATCAGAAAAGCACAACTACAACAATTTGTGCCTTATATGATGTTACACATGTAACAAAGTTTGCAGCGTACTCAATGTACTTTTGAACTGTATCAAAGTTTAAAGAATAGATTCTTTCCATTTTTTAGTAGCTATTCTTTCCATTTTTATTAGATATTCATTACACTTGCTTTTTTTTTTTTTTAAATAACTAAAGAGCTAGAGCATGTCCCAGTGCACCCATTCACTTTTAGATCCAACCCTATTCAATTTTAAACTAATCTGTTTAATTTTCTAAATCAGAAGCTCGTGATTTCAAATCCATAAATGTTTCTGTAGACTTTTTTATTCCTATAAGTCTATAACACTTCTAGAATATTTGCATTGTAGCGAACGGGGTTCCGAATATAGTACATTTAGTCATTTAAATTTTTCATCTGAACCATTTTCTTTGAGCTTCCACCGTTGCGTGAGTGGTATTGTAAGCATTTAAATCAATTATCAGTTTAGAGCGGTCTTGCTTGACCTTGTTTTCTCCCCTGATTTGCAAGAAAATTCCCAATGAATAGTAATGGCCTAATGTATATTTTGCAGTAATTTGTTTGAGCTTTTGGGCAGAGGTGCACTACAACTCAATATATTCTGAAGGGAGGTAAACACTTCATGTTTCCTAGTTCTGAACAATTCCCATTGAATTTGCTTCTTTAATCTATAAAATATAGTAATATGTACTGTGGTTGTATGCATTTTCGTATCAGCTTCCAAGCAAAATAAATCAATTTCATTTATTAGGATTTTCAATATTCGTAAGTATGGGAAGCATGGGTTTTAGAAGCCAAAGAATCAATTTCGCACCTCTTGTATTTAGTGGCCAAACTCGATTTGAATAGGATCGAGGATATAGTTCAGTTCGTTAATGGCTTTTGGAGTCGTCTTCTGGCTTCTGAGAACAACCCTTAACACAGATTTTGATTGTCTGATAACTTTGGAGCAACAAAGGGGGGGGGGGGGGGGGGGGGGGGGGGGGGGGGGGGGGGGGGGGGGGGGTGGGGGGTGGTGGAGGGGGAGGGGGAGATTTATCAGTTCCTTGCTGGCTTTTGGAGTCTTCTTCTGACTTCTGAGAACTCTTAACACAGATTTTGAGATTGTCTGATTACTTTGGAGCAACAAGGGGGGGATTTATCGACCCTCACGCTTCTCACCATTTTGAAAAAAAAAATGCTAAGCTTTAAAACAAATAAACTCTACTGCTATGCAAGGCAGTGCCCCCTTGATGAGCATGTTGTCAATGATGGTGACAGTCATGAAAGCTTGTATCCACAGCTTAATTTATAAAGTATGGTCAGTGTCAAGGGTCTTTGATAATTTAAGGGTGGGCAATGTATATTCTTTAAATTTTGGCAGGAATCGGAAATTGAGGTGGATAGAGCGTATAATTTAGGGAATTAGAAATGGTCCCGCAAGTATTGAGATCTCTTTTACCTAAGATAAATCTTTCAGTTTTTCTACGAGAACTCCTCCGTTCTTCAGGATATTTTGTATTCCTGGTTGTTGATTCTTAATCTCATAAAAAGCTTCTGTTCTTAAGGAAGGTAATATTTCTGTACCTGATCTCATTTTTTTTAAAAAGAAAATTAGATATTATAGTTAATTCAATTTTCTGGACCACTAGAAAAATCAAACACATGCAAGGATGTACAAACTACAAAGTCCATTTTCCTTTTCTGCTTGCATTCTGCATTTTTGGATCCTTTAAGCTAGAGTGCAATTTTCATCGTAGCACTGTTTAATTTTTACTAACCTTCCGTTCTGTACCATGGTTTTTCGCATTTTCTAGACTGGATACAATGGACTGAGTGATCTATGATGACAGCACTAACATCGCCTATTTCGTGGTAGCCATTTTCTTTTTACTCTGTTGTACTATGCCTAACTTCGTGATATCATGTAGACATTTCAGGCGAAGAGGAAGAAAGAAGAGGTGGATGCTACATAACATGCACTTGGAGTCACCGAATAAATACGAATGACTGAATCGTAAAGAAAGACTTTTCTCTATCTATATTGTTTGTCTCTTTCATTCTATCTCCTCTTGGAAGATTATTTGAGACTGTTACTGCTACTTTTGCAGGGTTTCCTTTTAATGTGGACTTTGAGGATAGGTATCTGCATATATGTCCTCTGATGAAACTTCTGTGTCCATTCATAAATAAAACGCTTTTCAACAGTTAACATGGGACCTCTTATCAGCTTGTTACAGGTTTTTCGACTCCTTTGAAGTGCTTGTGCAGAATAATTATAGTCCGAGCATGCAAGTTTCTGTAGCTGCATGATTCTCCATTGCGTTATGTATTTTGATACCATCATATATAGAAAAGATTGAAATGGAGAAAAACCTTTAGA